>OX344726.1:54165503-54776273 GCA_947034835.1 Ballota nigra | reverse complement strand
TACTCAATGTAGTCAGTAGGTGTGTTATCAGTCCATAGTTCTTGATCACTCTGAGTAAAGAGGACTCAGTAAGGTTTAGGTCAGAAAAATTGGTATACGTGTATTCCCCCCCCCCATACACGTATTCCTCAGTCTTGTACCTTGACCAACAAGTGGTATCAGAGCAATGATTCAAAAGACCACTGACTTTGAATACTAATAGTTTCAGAGAAGAAACTGTTGGTGGTAACTGAACAGATCTGAGTTTGCTTTTCATAAAAATTGCATCATCATGACTTCGAGGAGACTTGAAGCTTCATTACCTGAATTCTCTGTTTCTAACTTTGTTTATTGGAAGTTCAGACTTGAGGCACATTTAGATGCCATCCATGACCAGATGCCGCGTGTCATCAAGGAAGGACCTATCAAGATCACTATTCTTAATTTCAGAGGAAGAGGATATGATGATCTTGACATTGGCGTACCTATTCCTAAGGAAAGGAAATATATGACCACTTATGAGATCCAGATGGTGGGACTGGACAATATGGCCAGAAATATCATCTTGCATACGGTGTCTTTCGAGGAGTTAGCAAGGCTGATGAACTTAAAGACAGCTAAGGAGGTCTGGGATGAGCTGACCAGGATGTGTGAGGGGTCAGAAAAGATAAAGGAGAACAAGAGGAATATTTCCATTCAGAAGTTTGAAGCGTTCGAGATGCTGCCTGATGAGACTATTGATCAGATGGAGTTAACATTCATCAAGTTGATGAATGAGTTGGTGATGTTAGACAAAGATGTTCCAAAGAGAGATGTTGCTTCCAAAATCATGAATGCCCTTCCTGAGAGATGAGACAACAGTGTAATTATGCTTAAGAACACTCAGGATATGAGTAACATTGCTTCTGCTTTACTTTTTTCAGAGCTTAAAGCACTGGAATATGATCTCAACAAGAGAAAGAAGAAAGTTCAGCAGGAAGAGGAAGAGAAAGAGAAAGCTCCTGAGAAAAGTGTGGCGTTCAAGGCCATGTCTGAACCTGTTGAGTCTTCATCAAAGTCACTGATGGAGATAAGCAAGGAAGAACTTGCTGAGGAGTACAGCCTGATGGCCAGACGCTTTGAAAAGCTCAATTCCAGGTTTGGTCGTTATAAGAAATATTATCAGGATACTCATGATAAGAAACCTAAAGGAACCCACCAAAGCTCAAGGAGATATGAGGAAAGAAGGAACACTGACCAGAGGAGAGATCGTGGCGATAAAAGGAGGTACTCAGACCCAAAGCCCGATCGAAGAGATGAATAGAGACATACTCGTGATGATAGGCACTCAGAAAAGACTGAAAGCGCATCAAGACAAAGGGAACCTTACTCAAGAAGGAACCCTGAGCCAAGAAAAGAAAGAGGTGATGAACAAGCTACGTGTTACAACTGTAACAAGAGTGGGCACTATCAGTATGACTGCCCGGAGTTGAGTGCTAGGGAGAGAGAGGACAGGAGGGCCAAGAGGGACCAGAGGTACGCTGATCGGAGAGCTATGCTCGCTGAGGATGCTACTGATTCGGATGGTCCTGAGGAGAGGTTAGCTGAACTTTTCTCTGACGATGAGTACGATGATGTTTGCCATAAGGCAAGGGAGGAACCTGAGGTAACATCTAACTCTGTGTGTGGTTCCTACACTGGTCAAAATCCTGAGACTAGCTCAGATTCAGCTAGAGAAATTAACCTTCAGATCTGCTTAGATCAATTGATGGTTGATTTCTCCCGGTTGCAGGAAACTTATGTCTTCTTGATAGAGGAGAACAAGAAATTGAGTACTGAGGTTCAAAACCTGAATGATCAACTCACTGAGTCTAATCTAAAAGAGTCAACTCAAATTGTGAGACTAACTCAGGAGATTGATATGATCAATGTTGAGCGTCTTCCAAGAGAGAATATTATGAAGGAATTGGTTGAGGAAGAGCTGGTCAGGAAGGAAGAACTCAAGGTACTTAAGAGTAAGTTTGATGACCTCTTTGCCAGACATAAAATCCTGAAAAAGAGCGAGGACTCACTCAAGCAAAAGGTTGCAGCAATGAATAAATCCTTAGTGGCTAGAGAGGAAATAAATAGCAGCCAGATGCTTGGGAATAAGAAAATGGGACTTGTATATGTTCCCAAGAGATCCTCACCAGGTCAGTCTCATGTTGCTTCAGGGAGCAACACTGAGAGGGTTTTCATTCAGGCAAGCCAGAATGCACCTAAGGTTGTACTTCAGGCCCGCCAGACTGATAAGGGTAGGGAAACTATTGACACGGTCAGGGTTGCCCCCAAGGTTGCTAAGCCAAAACCTATGGGGAAAGGCCAAGCAACCAAAGGAGGTCCCTGAGAGTTCAGGCCAGAGGAAACCTCAGCGAAAGCAGAGGAAGACTCAGGCCAAGAGCGCTCAGACTGGTCAACGAGGGTACCATCATGCGTGGCAATACCAGCAGAGAAGGCCAAGTATGATGACACCCCTATGGTTTTGGCATCCTGGGGCCTTTAACTGTTTTCCTTTCCCTCACTTGCCTAGGGGGAATAGAAAATAGGGTCCTTATCAAGAACAAACCCAGAGACCTGCTGCACCCAGACCTAGGAAGAACAGGAGGCCAGCCCAAAACGCACCCACTCGGGCTCCTGCGAAGCCTAAGTCTAGCACTCATACACCATCTTTCTCTCAGGCTAAGAAGAAGAAAATCGTGTATGTTAATGTTTTAGGGAGACAGGTTTACCACTCTGAGGCAATCAGGGTTGTTAAGCAAGTCTGGATCCCGAAGGGTACAACTCAATAGGACCTAACACCCAATGGGTACCTAAAGCCTGAATTGTTTGCAGGCGGCTGTGGATCATAACAAGAGGAGAGGAGACTCAAACAAGGTTGTTTGGTACCTAGACAGTGGTTGCTCAAAACATATGATTGGAATGAAGAGTCTTCTCCAAGAATTTCAAGCTAAAGATGGTCCACAGGTAACCTTTGGTGATAACTCAAAAGGTTTTGGTGTCTTGATAATAGGTACAGTCAGAGTGGAGAATGTGTCCTTTGAGGAAGAACTGAAGTATAACTTGTTGTCAGTAAGTCAATTCTGTGACAAAGGTTTCAGTGTTGAGTTCTCATCGAATATATGTTCAGTAAAGGACAAATCAACACAAGTGCTTCTATCAGGTATTAGGAAAGGTAATGTTTATCTTGCTGATTGGAGCAGCACTATTCCCAATACTTGTTTTGTTGCTAAAAGCTCTCTAGAGCTCAGTTGGTTATGGCATAAACGATTAAGCCACCTGAACTTCGAGATTCTTAACAAAATTTCTAGACAATCACTTGTTGAAGGTCTACCTAATGAAGTTTTTAGCAAAGATCATGTGTGCAAAGCTTGTGAGGAGGAGAAGCAGGTCAGGGCGTCATTCAAGGAGAAAGTTGTCTTCTCCACTGACAGGATTCTTCAGGTCTTGCACATGGATTTATTTTGTCCCATAACACCTGTGAGTATGAATGGTAGGAAATATACCCTTGTGGTTATTGATGATTATTCTAGATATACTTGGGTTATTTTCTTGTTGAATAAGAAGGAAACACATGTGAAGCTTCCAGAGTTGCTTAGGAGACTCAACAATGAGAAGAATCAGTCCATTACTAAGATCAGATCTGACAAGGGCATTGAATTCATAAACTCATATATTTCTGATTTCTGTAATGAACTTGGTATTACTCATGAGACTTCTGCAACTAGAACCCCACAACAGAATGGTGTCGCTGAAAGGAGGAACATGACACTGAAGGAAGCTGCCAGGACCATGTTGGCTGAGTCAGGATTGCCCAAGAAATTCTGGGCTGAAGCAATCAACGTTGCATACTACACTCACAATAGATCCATGCTGAACAAGCAACATGCTCAGACCCTATATGAGACATGGAATAAGAGGAAGCCACATATCTCTTACTTTCATGTATTTGGTTGTAAGTGCTTCATCCTTAACAATGGGAAGACCCAATTGAAAGCCATTGATAGCAAATCTGATGAAGGGATATTCTAAGGATATTCTGAAATTAGCAAAGCATTCAGGGTTTACAATTGTAGGACCCTTGTTGTGGAAGAATCACCACATGTTGTGTTTGATGAATCTGCTAATGAGTCTAGGGTAAAGGTGTTGAATCCTGATACTGAGGAGGTCACAAGGAGAGTGACAAGGCTGAGCTTAAAGAATCAACCTGATCCAAAGGTCAAAATTGTGCCAATTCCAAGATGGGATGATGTCGACGATCAGGAAGATGACCCAAGAGCCACTCCTAAGCCCAGCACATCAGGGATTGTTGAGCCTCGGACTAAGGAACAGGCTCAACCTGAGTGTTAGGATATAGATTAGATATTTTGAAGATGTTAAAATAAGAACTTGTAATAGGACTAGCTGAACCTGTTAGTCAGCTACAGATTAGTATAGGTCTAGAATAAGTCTTTGGTTAAGGGGGAAGAAATCTGTGCAGACCAGAGGAGGTGACCAGATGAGGTGACCAGATGAGAGGTGACCAGATGAGGTGTCCAGACCAGAGCAGAGGAGTCACCAGAGGAGTCACCAGAGGAGTCTGACCAGATGAGCTCTGACCAGAGGAGTCACCAGAGGAGTATGCCAGAGGAGTCTGACCAGAGGAGTCTGCCAGAGGAGTCTGACCAGAGGAGCCTGACCAGAGGAGTCTGACCAGAAGACCTCTTCCAGATGAGGACCAGAGCAGGAGTGTTACCCGACCAGATGAGACCCCAGACCAGACCAGACCAGATGAGGGAGACGGATTAGTTCACCCTCCCAGAAGCTTCGTAATAATCTGTAGACAAGAAGACTTTGGAGATCCTTGATGGAGAAGAAGGCAATCTGGAGAAGTCAACTGATGGAGGATCTGATTGATTGATTGCTTGATTGAAGTCAACTAATCAATCATATAATCAATCTTTGATTGATTATATCCCTCCAATTATGGTTGTTTGAATTACTAGTTTCCAACGGCTAGTTTATTCTACAACTATAAATAGGAGTGATTGGACTAGTTCAACAAAAAAAAAAAAAGAGTCGCGCGAGAGCACACAACAAGAACACACGAACTCTTCCAAACACTCACCTTGTTCATTAACGTTTATACACTCTTTAGGAGTTTCAGTTGGATCTTATAATTAACCTGTTCATCTTGAAAGGTTGTTGTAAGTTGTTGTACGAAGGAGCTAGTACTTCGCAATTCCAGTGGTTCGTGAGATAGTTGGTTGGAGTGAGAGAAAGTCCCCTTTGGAGAAAGGGAGAGTGGACGTAGGATCGTTATATCCGAACCACTATAAATTCCGGTGTTATTTACTTTTCTGCAATTTAGATTTCTGCATTTTAATTTTAGTACTTAATTTATAAATTGGGTTTTCATTAAAAATAAACTCAAAACGCTTTCCGCTGGATAACCATTTTGGGACCAACAAGTGGTATCAGAGCAGTGTGTCCTACAGACCACTGTTTTGAAATTATTTTGGTGGTCACCAGGGCAGATCCATTTTTTTGAAAACCCAAATATTTGTTGTGCTAACAAATTTTGCAGAGAATGGGCTCAAAGAGATGCAGTAGAAGAGATACCAGGAGGTACTCCAAAAGGAGCCTAGCAGATGAGGTATCCACTTCTGGTTCATCATCAAATTTTGGACCAGACGAAGAGATATGTCTGGTAACAGACGAGGTATGTAATCGAACTCCCTCTTCTTTTTCATCTTCTTCTTGTTCTGGACAATCAGAGGAGTCTGATATGCAGAAGATGCTATTAGATCTCCAATCTTCTATACAACTTTGTCAAAAATTGGAAGAAGGGAACACAAAGTTGAAAGCAGAAAATTTGAAGCTTTCACAATGTTTTGGCAACCCAACTGATCTACCAGCTGAACAGGTTCAAACACTGGTAGAAGAGTCCACTGACTTGAAAACCAGATGTGATGAACAAACTAAGCTGATAGAAAAGTTGCTTGTTGAAAACATTGAGAAAGACAATGAATATACTCTGCTGAAAGCTAAGTTCGATGAACTCTTCCATCAAAACAAAATTGTAAAAGATAGTGAGGACAAGCTCAAGCTGAGACTGGAGCAGCTGACTACAGCAAACAATGTTGTGTCACACATAGCTGCCTCATCTCAAAGAGAGCATGATAAGACAGGCCTTGGTTATTCCAAACATGAATCCTCACATGTTCAGAAAGAAGAACAGACTAGTAATTTTATTGATAAGGGTAAAAGGCCAGCTGACCAGGCAACTCAGCCTAATGGGCAGATGAGTCCTAAAACTCAAAAACCCAAAAGGCAGAGGAGGAATTTTAAGAAGGGCTATACCCAGAATAAAATACCTCAGCCAGGCCAGCAGAGTAGAAGACAGTCTGGATCTTCTCAAAAGAAGCAGAACCAGATGACTCCTACTCACCTGCAGAGGACTTTCAAGTCATCTGCCAGACCAGCTGGAACCTTTGATGGTTCTAGTAAGACTTATCCTTATCAAAAGAATTTCAAGTCTGTTGCTTTAAGACAAGTTATTCCTTCTACTGGACAAGCTAATAAGAGAAGAAGAGCCTCTAGAAGAAATAACCATGTCGAAGCTTCTTATGTTCAGTGTGTTTTTGTGGATATTTATGGAAGAAAGATAAGATCACCTGATTCAAAAAGGGATGATCTATTCTTATGGCTTCCTAAAAATTGTGCTAACCCCCCTGGACCCAGTAGGGTACCAAAAAGTTGATTGCCTGCAGATACACAAGAAGACCAGCTGATGTTTTGCCCCAATATCAGCTGAGCTTACTTTGAGGGGGAAGATCAGTTGACTCAGCCTGCTAGAATCTCTACTTAGATATTTCAGATTTTTCTTGTCTTGTTTTATTAAAGTTCTTTCAGTTTTAACATCATCAAAAAGGGGGAAATTGTTAGGATATAGATTAGATGTTTTGAAGATGTTAAAACAAGAACTTGTAATAGGACTAGCTGAACCTATTAGTCAGCTACAGATTAGTATAGGTCTAGAATAAGTCTTTGGTTAAGGGGGAAGAAATTTGTGCAGACCAGAGGAGGTGACCAGATGAGGTGACCAAATGAGGTGACCAGAGGAGGTGACCAAATGAGAGGTGACCAGATGAGGTGTCCAGACCAGAGCAGAGGAGTCACCAGAGGAGTCACCAGAGGAGTCTGACCAGATGAGCTCTGACCAGAGGAGTATGCCAGAGGAGTCTGACCAGAGGAGTCTGCCAGAGGAGTCTGACCAGAGGAGCCTGACCAGAGGAGTCTGACCAGAAGACCTCTCCCAGATGAGGACCAGAGCAGGAGTCTTACCCGACCAGATGAGACCCCAGACCAGACCAGACCAGATGAGGGAGACGGATTAGTTCACCCTCCCAGAAGCTTCGTAGTAATCTGTAGACAAGAAGACTTTGGAGATCCTTGATGGAGAAGAAGGCAATCTGGAGAAGTCAACTGATGGAGGATCTGATTGATTGAAGTCAACTAATCAATCATATAATCAATCTTTGATTGATTATATCCCTCCAATTATGGTTGTTTGAATTACTAGTTTCCAACGGCTAGTTTATTCTACAACTATAAATAAGAGTGCTTGGATTAGTTCAACAAAAAAAAAAAAAAGAGTCGCGCGAGAGCACACAACAAGAACACACGAACTCTTCCAAACACTCACCATGTTCATTAACGTTTATACACTCTTTAGGAGTTTCAGTTTGATCTTATAATTAACTTGTTCATCTTGAAAGGTTGTTGTAAGTTGTTGTACGAAGGAGCTAGTACTTCGCAATTCCAGTGGTTCGTGAGATAGTTGGTTGGAGTGAGAGAAAGTCCCCTTTGGAGAAAGGGAGAGTGGACGTAGGATCGTTATATCTGAACCACTATAAATTCCGGTGTTATTTACTTTTCTGCAATTTAGATTTCTGCATTTTAATTTTAGTACTTAATTTATAAATTGGGTTTTCATTAAAAATAAACTCAAAACGCTTTCCGCTGGATAACCATTTTGGGACCAACACTGAGGTAAGTACCATTTATGAAGATGCGGTCGCAGCTGAGACGGTTCCTGAGTCACCTCATCAAGGGGGAATCAATGTCCCTGACATTGAGCTTGTAAATCCCTTTGGTATATACTCAGGATCATCCTCTTCTGTTCAATATCCTGAATTTTATGTGCCAAGGAAATGAGAATTAAGTGACATCCGATTGAACTAGGTTCAATCAACTAGGAATTGCGTGAGTAAATTGGTTTAGAGACATACCAATTCTGTTGTTGCAATGTTCAGCCCAAGCAGTCATTGTAATAGTAGGAATGTGGATCTTAGTCCATTACAATTTGTATCAGATATAAATTTGTACTCTACTGATGAGGTCGGTAAGTATGTGAAAATAATGGAGACAAAATAAATTAAAAGGCCATGTTTATTTTGATTGCTGAATATTGATCATAGAAATTATATGTTTAATTCCCATTTTAATTTATTTCTCTGCAATTGTTGAAATGAAAATTTGTCATTGAAGAATGTTCTAGAAACGAACAAATTGGTTGGGCCAAATTTTCTGGACTGGCACTAAAACGTGTGTTTGGTGCTAAGGCAAGAAGAGATTGAGTACGTGTTGTACACGACAATCCCTTTATACCTCAGGCCGATTCAGTTGAGGCTACACCATTTGACATTACAGCTCAAAACAAGCATCAAGATGATGCTTCCCAGCTCTATGTTATGATTGCTCGGCATGACTCCCGAATTGCAAAGGCAACATGAGAAAATGGATCCCTTCGAGATGCTTAAGCGTCTGAAGGATCTCTTTGATTCTAGATCTCGTTTGAGATTTATGAAGTGATGAGAGATCTATTCAGATGTTGATTAGAGAGGGGAGGGAAGATTTCACCTCATGTGTTATCCTAAAGTCGCTCCTCGATTCATATTCTAATTTTGTAGTAAATTTAATATGAAGAAGACGGAAGCAATGATGTCGGAGCCTCACAACATGCTTAAAACTCTTTTAGTATTCCACTGCTAAGGAAAAGCCCATGCTCATGGTGAGTGCTTCTACTTCTTCTGACCCGAAAGGCGAGAAGAAGCGAAGGAGTAAGGCTAAGAGGGCTCCAAGCCCAACTTCCTGAAGGCTAAAGGTGGAGTTCAAAAGTAAGAGCGGGTTGATAAGGATGTGTGCCCCATTGCAATAGAAAGGGGCATTGGAAGAAGGACTGTAAGGTTCTAGCAACCGAGAAGAAAACACAAGGTGTTTTAGTGGCTAGAACAAGTACGGTTGTTATTAAGATAAATATGTTCAATAATAGTTCAAACTGCTGGGCATTTGTTGAGTTATTGACATGATGTTCTTAATATACAAAGTAGGATGACTCAAGCTTAGTAATCATGAAAACCTGACTTACTTGTGGCATTATAGATTTGGTAATGCAAACGAGAAAAGAATCGCAAGGTTAAAAAAGTTGGACTACTTAACCCTATTAGACTTAGAATCTTATGACGATTGTGAATCTTGTCTCATCGGCAAGATGATCAACAAATCGTTTTCCGGGAAAGGGGTACGTGCCAAAGAAGTTCTAGAGTTAGTTCACAACGATGTTTGTGGACCATTGCCCACTCTAGCTAGGGGTCAATTCGGCTACTTCATCACCTTTACCGACGATTACTCAAGGTATGGATACTTGTATCTCATGAAACACAAATTTGAATCATTTGAAAGATTCAAGGAGTATAAGGTAGAAGTAGAGAAATAACTTGGTAAGAGTATCAAGACTCTTCGATCGGATCGAGGAGGTGAGTACCTTAGACATGAATTCATGGATTACTTGAAGCTTCATGGGAT
This sequence comes from Ballota nigra, assembly GCA_947034835.1. Lineage (NCBI taxonomy): Eukaryota > Viridiplantae > Streptophyta > Magnoliopsida > Lamiales > Lamiaceae > Ballota > Ballota nigra. Next base: position 54,766,430 of record OX344726.1, on the reverse strand, counting down.
CCAGTCACAATGGACTCCTCCTGGAACACTTCAGATGAACAGTGTGTCCAAAAGGAGAAACCGAACCCTGTTGGACATAGTGCGGTCCATAATGAGTTTTTTCCTTTCTTCCAACATTCTTATGGGGATACGCATTACAAACCTCAGTCTACATTCTGAATAGGACTCCGTCCAAATTAGTTAAGCAGACTCCATACGAGCTATGGCATGGCAAGAAGCCATATTTTCTACACATTAGAACGTGGGGTTACCCCGCAGTTGTGAGGAAAATGCTAACTGATAAGTTGGAATCCAAAGGTGAAAATAGTTATTTTGTGGGATATCCTAAGGAGACTAGAGGATTATTTCTATCTACCGAAGAAACAAACAATGATTGTTTCTAGGCAAGCTAAGTTCCTAGAAGAAGAGTGCGTCTTTAAGGAACAAAGCCGTAAGTGGATGGAACTTGAAGAGATTTAAGAACCACGAATTAACATAGAGACTGATGATTCATCAAAAGCAACATGACAAAGAACCAGTGGGAGCATTCAGCGACTCTCATGGTGAAAGTTTATCACTAGGTGATCCTCTTTCAGCCAGTGGGAGCGTAATTGGAGTTACATTGCCTTCACAACAACCTCCAAGTGGGCTAAATGAGAATAAAATAGTTCAAACTCACGCCCAAGAGGCATCTGAAAGTATCGCTCTTGAGGACTCTCCGGTCAATGATGAAGTGGCTGCACCACAAAATTTTTACGATCAGAATGTACAGTCTGCACAACCACAACTCCGTAAGTCGACTAGGATTCGTAATCCCCTCACTAGGTATTATGGTTTCCTCATGGAGGAACATGATGATGTGGAGATCCCGGATAAACCTAGTACATATACTGAAGCAACATTAGATGTTGACTTAGAGAAGTGGCATGAAGCCATGAAATTTGAGATGGACTCGATGTACACCAATTAAGTCTAGGACTTAATTGGGTTGCCAAAAAGGGGTTAGACCCATAGGTTGCAAGTGAGTATTCAGGCATAAGACCGATGCAAATGGTAAAGTACAAACCTATAAAGATAGGTTGGTTGCGAAAGGTTATAGTCGGCACGAGGTATTTGTTGGGAAAATAGGGGTGCCCGGAATCTATTCGGGATGAAATTTAAATATGAATTTAAATTCAATTATTACTAGCATGAATTAATCCTAATTAATTCAAATAATAATTCCAACAACTAAATTATCATCATTCATGTTGAATTAACTCACATATAATCTATGGCGGAATAAACAAGATAATATGTGATTAACGTACCTCTCGTAGAACTTGGCCTTTGAATAAAATGGGACTAACACGTACGCGCTTTACCAACCAAAAAGTCTTCTCAAGTATTCCCTTTCACCTTTTTCGATCACCGGTGGGAGATGCTATCGAACAATTTAAATAACTAAGGAAAAGAAAAATATCTATGCTCTTGATTTTTCCAACACATGGAAATATGTTCTTGGGGATGAAATAATCATCCCCTATTTATAGAGGGTAATGGCCAAAAATTATAGGAATATTGGCCCTTGGAGAAAATCTTTTCTTAGACTCTAAGAAATCTTGAATATATCCCATATATTCTTTTCTCCATAATAAAATATTCCACAAAAATCTCACCCTCCTAAATAAGGGGTAATTTTCGAAAACTTCATGAAGAGATCCCAAGATTTGGATCTTCTTGAATATATGAGATATTCTTGTATTACAAGAATACATATCTACCATAATATCTTTCCAAGAAAATCAACAAAATCTTTTCTCTCCTTGATCTCTAATTTTCGAAAATTTAAGGAAAAAATCAGGATAATATTATCTTTTTATTTTAATCACCTTATCATTATTGGGCTACTTAATGGGCTACTTGAGGGGCCTTTAAGGAGAATTAAGATTGGACCTCCTAATGGACTTCTGAATTTCAATATTGAGCCCCAATATAATTCAATCCATTAATATTAATTATTACCACTAATAAATTAATATTGCACTATCCATCTTAATCCATATTACGATAATATGGGCTCCCGGTTATTATTTTCCGCGTTTAAGATTATCAAGTCCATTAATTAATTAAGCTTCTGAATAGCTCTAAATTAATTAATATATTTCACCTTGGAGTAAAGACAGCTCAACATTATTATTCGTACCGAAGAAACTTATTCTTCACTTGTAAGATTTGGTACGACAAAACTTCTGAGCCCACCAAGGGGACTAATCACACGAGCCGTACTCGCACGCGTTTCTCCGTATTAAATCTTAGCAACCGTCGTATGATTAATATTACTGCCCAAGACACAAAGTTTGAAGTCACAATGATTCTCACCCAACATGAATCAAAGCAGTAACCATTAAGCACACACGGTCCTATTTAAGTGACGGAGATTAAGAAATCAACAATCACTGAGGTCTAATTCTTCACATTTCAGAACAGAAGAATTTATCCTCGCTGTAGGTCCTCTTCAACACATACTAAATGTGCTAGTGCAATCTCTTAGTCAAGACAGACCAATCTGAGCCTTACACATCGACCTTTCACGGTGGATTGTTCAAGTCCACCTAGGTCGTGAAAATGTACGTTTAGTTACAAGTAAACTGTTAATGTTGTCTTCTGTGATCGGGTATCACCACATTAACTACAGTGTAATATTGAACGGTTTGCAATAGAAATTCAACATTCAATCATAACTAAAGCAAATGTGATAAAAGAATTCTTCTCATAAAACGAGTGTTTGATACACGAGTTATACAAAGTAAAAGCATACTTTCACGTATAACTCCAACAATCTCCCACTTATACTTAAAGTCTGCTTTTAGTATACATCACACATGTCTTAGTGTAGTAGCTCTACGTGACATCTCATGTCAACCTACACTAACCTAATAATTCCTCCCACTTATACTTAAAGCAGATTGGCAATAGTCTTGACTCCCATTCCATCCACTTGTCTCTCGAATGTACTCTGAGGCAGACCCTTTGTGAATGGATCCGCTAGGTTGTCACCCGACGCTATCTTTGCCACCTCTATATCTCCTCTCTTAACGATTTCTCGTATAAGATGGTATTTTCTTTCTATGTGTTTGCTGGCCTTGTGGGCTCTCGGTTCCTTTGAATTTGCAACTGCTCCGGCATTGTCATAAAAGACAGTTATCTTGTCGGGCAAATTCGGAACAACGTCCAAGTCCACTAAGAAGTTCTTGAGCCAAACGGCCTCTTTCGCTGCTTCACAAGCAGCTACATACTCGGCTTCCATGGTCGAATCGGCGATGCATTTCTGCTTAACGCTTCTCCATGAAATGGCTCCTCCTCCCATGCAAAACACACTACCCGAGGTTGACTTTCTTGAGTCTATGTCCGATTGGAAATCTGAGTCCGTGTATCCTACGGGAACAAGACTATCTGACTGGTAAATCAGCATCCGCTCACGAGTTCTTTTCAGATACCTCAAGATGCACTTTACGGCAGTCCAATGGTCTTTCCCGGGATTGCTTTGATATCTTGCCACCATGCCCAAGGCAAAGCAGATATCCGGTCTCGTACACAGCATTGCATACATAAGGCTTCCTACGGCTGAAGCGTACAGAACACCTTTCATGTCATCTATCTCCGCTTGCGTCTTAGGGCTCATTTCTTTCGATAGATGGATTCCGTGTCTAAAAGGTACAAAACCTTTCTTGGAATCTTGCATGCTGAAACGCTTCAAAACAGTGTCAATGTATGAAGCTTGCGATAAGCCCAACATTTTCTTCTTGCGATCGCGAGTGATCTTGATCCCAAGGATGTGGCCGGCTTCCCCTAAGTCCTTCATATCAAATTGTTTTGACAGCCATACCTTTACGTCTGACAATACCTTTACATTGTTTCCAATGAGCAGAATATCGTCTACGTATAATACTAAGAATACCACTGCAGTTCCGTCACGCTTCTTATACACACAACTTTCGAACTTGTTTTGATCAAACCCATAAGACTTAATCACTTGATCAAAACACTGGTTCCAAGTACGCGATGCTTGCTTAAGTCCATAAATGGATCTCTTAAGCTTGCATACGAGATTCTCTTGGCCTTTTTCAATGAAACATTTGGGCTGTTGCATATAGATATCCATCCCGTCAAGACTTCCGTTAAGGAAAGCCGTCTTGACATCCATTTGCAAGATCTCATAATCTAGGTGCGCAACGATCGACAAGAGAATACGGATGGACTTAAGCATAGCTACAGGCGAAAAGGTTTCCTCATAATCGATCCCTTCTTTATGAGTATACCCTTTGGCCACAAGCCTCGCTTTGAAGGTCTCTACCCTTCCATCCGGTCCTCTTTTCCTCTTGTACACCCACTTGCATCCAATGGGTTCTACCCCATTGGGTGGCTCGACCAACTCCCACACTTGATTATGATCCATCGAACCCATCTCGACTTCCATTGCCGTTTGCCACGACTCCGTGTCTTTGTCTTGGATTGTCTCGTCGTACGTTCATGGGTCCGATTCAACACCGGGAACCAAATTCGAAGATTCTCCTATCCCCATGAATCTCTCGGGTTGCCTAGCAATCCTCCCACTACGACGGGGTTCCGGTTGTGAAGATGTGACGTGTGGTACATCATCTTGTATACTTGGTATCAAGGTTTGACCTCTCAATTCTTCTAAGGTAATTTCACTTTTAGGCTTCCGATTGTTCATATAGTCTTCCTCCAAGAATTTAAAGTGTGTACTAATCACGGTCTTTTGATCCTTGGGACTATAGAACATACACCCTTTCGTTCCCGCAGGGTATCCTATAAACAGCCTTAATTCCGAACGTGGATCCAACTTACCGGCTTCCTTGTCTAGCACGTATGTCGGACAACCCCAAATCCGCAAATGTCTTAGACTGGGCTTGCGCCCGGTCCACAATTCCATTGGGGTTTTAGGAATCGATTTGGATGGCACCAAGTTTAGAATGTAAGCCGCCGTTTCCAAGGCATTACCCCAAAACGACTTGGGTAAATCCGAATAACTCATTATAGATCTGACCATCTCTAAAAGAGTCCGGTTTCTTCGTTCCGCCACAACGTTCTGTTGAGGGGTTCCCGGTGCGGTTAACTGGGATACGATCCCTTCGTCCGATAAGTAGTTCAAGAATTCATCGCTGAGGTATTCGCCTCCACGATCTGATCGTAGAAACTTGATACTCTTTTCCCTATGTTTCTCGACTTCGGCCTTAAACTCCTTGAACTTATCAAAAGTTTCAGACTTATGCCTCATAAGGTAAATGTACCCATATCTCGAGTAATCATCAATGAAGGTGACGAAATACTCATACCCCATTCTCGCTTTGATTGTCATTGGACCACACACATCGGTATGAACAAGTTCTAACACTTCTGTGGCTCTATTCCCCTTGGCTCCAAATGCCCTCTTGGTCATCTTACCCTCTAAAAAGGATTCACAAGTTGGAAACGGTTCGACTTGGAGTGATTCCAAGGATCCGTCTTTCACCAATCTCTCTATCCGCTTTAGATTAATATGACCTAGTCTAAGATGCCATAGAAGTGTTTCGTTCATCTCCGAAGAACACTTTCTTTTATTACTCGAAATGATCGACGTGTTATTAGATTCATTATTTGAGTGGTGTGCACACTTAATCGTATAGAGATTGTTTACCAACGTTCCATGATAGATAACATCATTCTTAAAAGAAACAGTAACAACTTTATTAAAAGTAACTGAATATCCATCAAAAACAACTTAGAAATTGAAATTAAATTCTTCCTAAAGTTTGGAACGTATAAAACATCTCTTAAAATTAAAACTCTATCTTCAAAAGATAGGTGCACGACTCCCACTGCTTCGGCCGCCACTCTCGTAGCATCGCCAAAGTGATTGTGATCTCATTCGTGCTAAGTCGTCGGGTTAGCTGGAACCCCTGAAGAGTGAAACAAATATGATCAGTTGCCCCGGTATCCACTACCCAAACGTGGGCAGCACACGCCGCAACATATGTTTCAACGACTAAAGCATGAGACTTACCTTTCTTTCCCGCCTTCTTAGGCTTAGAACATGTCGCCCTCCAATGTCCGTTCTCACCACAATTGAAGCACTTACCCTTAGCAGCTTTCTTTCCACCTCCTTCTCCCTTTGCCTTGGGTTTCGCAACGGTTGGATTTGCTTGGGTCTGGCCTTTAGTCCTCTTCTTCCCTCCCTTGGGTCCCGAAGAGGAAGACGGACCATTTGTCACCATAGCAACGGTTTGGTGATCCATTAGAGTCTCCACTGATACCAAAGCTTACAAGAGCTCGGGCAAACTATTTGCCCGGTCATTCATTTGATAGTTCAACTAAAACTGCTCAAAGCTCTTCGACAGAGAATGGAGAACGAAATCGACCTTAGTAGGGAGGTCAAATTCCGCACCAAGTACTTCCAACTTATTGAGATAACCCATCATCTCGATAACGTGATCCCTTACGGGCGTACCTTCCACCATCTTCAACGAAAGCATCTTTCGCATGGTGATTTGCCTAGCTGTACGGTTCTTATGTTTAAACATCGCTTCAAGATTGAGCATTATCTCAGAGGCGGTCTCCATGTGTTGGTGTTGGTGTTGCAACACATCTGACATTGAAGCCAGAATAGTACACCTAGCCATCTCATCGGAGTCTAACCAACTCTTATACTCTTTCTTGACCGACTTGCTCGCATCTTCGGCAGGCTCTTGGGGTTTAGGAGTAGTAAGTACCCATTTATGGTGTTGAGCGGTTAGGACAATATCAAGGTTACGTTTCCAATCAACATAGTTCTCACCAACAAGTTTGTTATCTTTAAGTATACTAAACAGTGGATTAAAAGGTTGCGACATGATGAACTGAGAATAAAACATACATTCATTTCAATATCTAGAAAAATACGAAATTATCACATAATTCGATCACATCAATTATATTGAAGCCTTAAAACAATATAATCATGCATCAGCCAACATCTCGAAACAATTTAAATGCGCCACGAGGGGTGATCTATACATTTAAATACATTCAAGCGGATCACAAACTTTAAAAGTTACAAATCCTTAATTCGAAATTAATAGTTGGCTCCTACTTTGACCACATAGAAATTGACAGGGACTCCGAGGGGAGTAAGTTAATATCAATTTCCTATGCCTAAGTAATAACCATAATTAAATACAGGATTATTATTTCGCTTTGAGCAAGTCACTCGGGGTGAGGGTCAATACCGCCACTAGTAATAATCCACAATCATCCTTTCGGAATTTATTCATGTGAAATCCGTTCTTTTGGCCGATCCGAGGGGGAAATGTATTTCAAAAGAACTTCACAAATAAATAAATTATGGAGGCCAAATTAATCCAATTTTAATATCCGGAATAAAATTGCGATTAAATAAACATACTTAGTAATTTTCGAAAGTAAGGTTTTTCTTGGACAATTAAATTCATGCAAACACATATTAACAAATAATAATAAGTGCACGAAATAAAATATCCATCAAAACAAAATTAAACATATTGGAGCACTCAAATCCAATTGTCACGGTTTAATTTCTTCACGTCTTGATGCGAAAAATCGTCCTTGTTGCTTTCCGTCGTTCGTCTCGACACGCTCCCACTCGAACGGCAACACTTCATCAAAAACAGCATCGTTTGGGGTTCGGGACGACGTTTAAAATCACACGAAAGAAAAAACAAGAATCGAAAAATTCCACGGCCCGAGATACGGTGCGCTTCCGCCCACGGAGTGGGCCCGCGTACCTCTCGGCCAAGCGCCCGAGGCGCTGCATGCCGGCCGCCGAAGCGCCGCACGTGAGGTGCCGAGGCGCTGCAGGCCGCGCCCCCGTGCGCTGGGTTTCGACGTTCATTCTCGTTTTCTTCACCCCATGCACGATTTTACGTCCATGCATGCGCCGCGCACGCATGCGTCGTCCGGGTACGCCGTCTTTAATTCTTCATTCTTCGTCACGATCCGGTTACAATTTATTTTACAAAAAATTAAATACTAGATCTAGACTAGTCTATTACAATGATCGAATCAAAATAAAAATAACTAATCTACTCGTGGATTTTCTCACGAGAAAAACGAATTCGAACGAATCGAATTAAAAACAATTAATTCACACGCATGAAAAAATAACAACATTAAAAACCATGATAATTGGATACCTGCAAAAAAGATCTAGCAATTCTACTATCCAATTTCAATTTAATGTTAAACAATTTAAATTCCAATTTAAAGATCAGAGCCCGAAACCGTGGCTCTAATACCAGTTATTGAGAAAATAGGGGTGCCCGGAATCTATTCGGGATGAAATTTAAATACGAACTTAAATTCAATTATTACTAGCATGAATTAATCCTGGTTAATTCAAATAATAATTCCAACAACTAATTTATCATCATGCATGTTGAATTAACTCACATATAATCTATGGCGGAATAAACAAGATAATATGTGATTAACGTACCTCTCGTAGAACTTGGCCTTTGAATAAAACGGGACTAACACGTACGCGCTTTACCAACCCAAAAGCCTTCTCAAGTATTCCCTTTCACCTTGTTCGATCACCGGTGGGAGATACTATCGAACAATTTAAATAACTAAGGAAAAAGAAAAATATCTATGCTCTTGATTTTTCCAACACATTGAATTATGTTCTTGGGGATGAAATAATCATCCCCTATTTATAGAGGGTAATGGCCGAAAATAATAGGAATATAAGGCCTTGGAGAAAATCTTTTCTTAGACTCTAAGAAATCTTGAATATAAAACATATATTATTTTCTCCATAATAAAATATTCCACAAAAATCTCACCCTCCTAAATAAGGGGTAATTTTCGAAAACTTCATGAAGAGATCCCAAGATTTGGATCTTCTTGAATATATGAGATATTTTTGTATTCCAAGAATACATATCTTCCATAATATCTTTCCAAGAAAATCAACAAAATCTTATCTCTCCTTGATCTCTAAATTTCGAAAATTTAAGGAAAAAATCAGCATAATATTATCTTTTTATTTTAATCACCTTATCATTATTGGGCTACTTAATGGGCTACTTGAGGGGCCTTTAAGGAGAATTAAGATTGGACCTCCTAATGGACTTCTGAATTTCAATATTGAGCCCCAATATAATTCAATCCATTAATATTAATTATTACCACTAATAAATTAATATTGCACTATCCATCTTAATCCATATTACGATAATATGGGCTCCCGGTTATTATTTCCCGCGTTTAAGATTATCAAGTCCATTAATTAATTAAGCTTCTGAATAGCTCTAAATTAATTAATATATTTCACCTTGGAGTAAAGACAGCTCAACATTATTATCCGTACCGAAGAAACTTATTCTTCACTTGCAAGATTTGGTACGACAAAACTTCTGAGCCCACCAAGGGGACTAATCACACGAGCCGTACTCGCACGCATTTCTCCGTATTAAATCTTAGCAACCGTCGTATGATTAATATTATTGCCCAAGACACAAAGTTTGAAGTTACAATGATTCTCACCCAAAATGAATCAAAGCAGTAACCATTAAGCACACACGGTCCTATTTAAGTGACGGAGATTAAGAAATCAACAACCACTGAGGTCTAATTCTTCACATTTCAAAATAGAAGAATTTATCCTCGTTGTAGGTCCTCTTCAACACATACTAAATGTGCTAGTGCAATCTCTTAGTCAAGACAGACCAATCTGAGCCTTACACATCGACCTTTCACGGCGGATTGTTCAATTCCACCTAGGTCGTGAAAATGTACGTTTAGTTACAAGTAAACTGTTAATGTTGTCTTCCGTGATCGGGTATCACCACATTAACTACAATATAACTAGTACCATATATTGAACGGTTTGCAATAGAAATTCAACATTTAATCATAACTAAAGTAAATGTGATAAAAGAATTATTCTCATAAAACGAGTGTTTGATACACGAGTTATACAAAGTAAAAGCATACTTTCACGTATAACTCCAACAGTATTGACTATGATGAGACATTCTCTCCAGTTGCGAAGATCAAGTCCATTTGAATTTTACCTGCAATAGCAGCACATCACGGTTATGAGTTTTGGTAGATGGACGTCAAAACAGCTCTCCTCAATGGTAATATTGATAAAGAAGTGTTTGTGACTCAACCGGAGTGTTTTATATCTAAGCCAATATCTAATCTTGTATGCAAGCTTAAACGATCCATCTATAGATTGAAGCAAGCTTCTAGGAGTTGGAATATCCGATTTAATGAAGTTGTCAAATCCTTTGACTTCATCTGAAATTCGGAAGATTCTTGTATTTATTGTAAACGCAGCGGGAAAAGTATTGTATTTATAGTCGTATATGTCGATGCTATATTGATTATAGGAAATAGCATCCCGCTAATGCAGTCTGTGAAAGATTGGTTATCAAAGACCTTCATGATGAAGGATCTTGGTGAAGCATGCTACATCTTAGGGATCAAGATCCATAGGGATAGATCCAAAAAAATGGTAAGGCTTTCACAATCCACCTACGTAGATAAGGTGTTGAAACATTTTGCGATAAAGAACTCTAAGAGAGGATCTCTACCGGTAAATCATGAGATAAAGTTGTTGAAGAAGGATTGTCCTTCTAGCGAAGCAGATATCAAGCACATGAAGGACATTCCATATGCATCTGCAATTGGATCCATCATGTACGCCATGACTTGCACCATGCCAGATGTGGCCTACGCTATCAGCATCACTGGTAGATACCAAGAGAATCCAGGTGAACGTCACTGGATTGTTGTCAAGAATATTCTAAAGTACCTCAGACGTACTAAAGAGAACTTTCTTGTCTACGGTGGACAGTCAGAGCTGGTCGATACGGGCTATGCTGATGCGAGTTTCCAGTCAAATTGTGAAGATTACAAATCATAGTCAAATTATATTTTTGATCTCAATGATGAGGCGGTAAGTTGGAATAGTTCCAAGCAAGATCTGGCCGCAAATTCAACAACCGAATCTAAGTACATTGTTGTATCAGAAGCCTTTAAGGCTGCCTGGATTTTCAGGTTCTTGAGAGAACTAGGGGTAGTTCTAAGTGCCAGTTGTCAAATAAGAGTTGTATTGTGACAACATTGGTGTGATTGCATGAGCAAAGGAACCGAGATCTAATACTAGTAATAAGCATGTATCGAGGCATTATCATATGATCCGAGAGATCATAACGATAGGAGAAATAAAATTAAAACATTTCCCAGAAAGGATAATCTTTCAAATCCTTTTCACTGTTCATGTACACACTACACATTTGATGGTCTAGGGGTTAGACATGTAGGTGATTGGCTCTAGTCCAAGTGGGCGATTGTTATTGTTAGTGTCCTAAAGACAATCCATCGAAAGGACATATTAAAAATCAGCAAAATATTATCTTTTTATTTTAATCACCTTATCATTATTGGGCTACTTAATGGGCTACTTGAGGGGCCTTTAAGGAGAATTAAGATTGGACCTCCTAATGGACTTCTGAATTTCAATATTGAGCCCCAATATAATTCAATCCATTAATATTAATTATTACCACTAATAAATTAATATTGCACTATCCATCTTAATCCATATTACGATAATATGGGCTCCCGGTTATTATTTCCCGCGTTTAAGATTATCAAGTCCATTAATTAATTAAGCTTCTGAATAGCTCTAAATTAATTAATATATTTCACCTTGGAGTAAAGACAGCTCAACATTATTATTCGTACCGAAGAAACTTATTCTTCACTTGCAAGATTTGGTACGACAAAACTTCTGAGCCCACCAAGGGGACTAATCACACGAGCCGTACTCGCACGCGTTTCTCCGTATTAAATCTTAGCAACCGTCGTATGATTAATATTACTGCCCAAGATACAAAGTTTGAAGTCACAATGATTCTCACCCAACATGAATCAAAGCAGTAACCATTAAGCACACACGGTCCTATTTAAGTGACGGAGATTAAGAAATCAACAATCACTGAGGTCTAATTCTTCACATTTCAGAACAGAAGAATTTATCCTCGCTGTAGGTCCTCTTCAACACATACTAAATGTGCTAGTGCAATCTCTTAGTCAAGACAGACCAATCTGAGCCTTACACATCGACCTTTCACGGTGGATTGTTCAACTCCACCTAGGTCGTGAAAATGTACGTTTAGTTACAAGTAAACTGTTAATGTTGTCTTCTGTGATCGGGTATCACCACATTAACTACAATGTAATATTGAACGGTTTGCAATAGAAATTCAACATTCAATCATAACTAAAGCAAATGTGATAAAAGAATTCTTCTCATAAAACGAGTGTTTGATACACGAGTTATACAAAGTAAAAGCATACTTTCACGTATAACTCCAACAATCTCCCACTTATACTTAAAGTCTGCTTTTAGTATACATCACACATGTCTTAGTGTAGTAGCTCTACGTGACATCTCATGTCAACCTACACTAACCTAATAATTCCTCCCACTTATACTTAAAGCAGATTGGCAATAGTCTTGACTCCCATTCCATCCACTTGTCTCTCGAATGTACTCTGAGGCAGACCCTTTGTGAATGGATCCGCTAGGTTGTCACCCGACGCTATCTTTGCCACCTCTATATCTCCTCTCTTAACGATTTCTCGTATAAGATGGTATTTTCTTTCTATGTGTTTGCTGGCCTTGTGGGCTCTCGGTTCCTTTGAATTTGCAACTGCTCCGGCATTGTCATAAAAGACAGTTATCTTGTCGGGCAAATTCGGAACAACGTCCAAGTCCACTAAGAAGTTCTTGAGCCAAACTGCCTCTTTCGCTGCTTCACAAGCAGCTACATACTCGGCTTCCATGGTCGAATCGGCGATGCATTTCTGCTTAACGCTTCTCCATGAAATGGCTCCTCCTCCCATGCAAAACACACTACCCGAGGTTGACTTTCTTGAGTCTATGTCCGATTGGAAATCCGAGTCCGTGTATCCTACGGGAACAAGACTATCTGACTGGTAAATCAGCATCCGCTCACGAGTTCTTTTCAGATACCTCAAGATGCACTTTACGGCAGTCCAATGGTCTTTCCCGGGATTGCTTTGATATCTTGCCACCATGCCCAAGGCAAAGCAGATATCCGGTCTCGTACACAGCATTGCATACATAAGGCTTCCTACGGTTGAAGCGTACAGAACACCTTTCATGTCATCTATCTCCGCTTGCGTCTTAGGGCTCATTTCTTTCGATAGATGGATTCCGTGTCTAAAAGGTACAAAACCTTTCTTGGAATCTTGCATGCTGAAACGCTTCAAAACAGTGTCAATGTATGAAGCTTGCGATAAGCCCAACATTTTCTTCTTGCGATCGCGAGTGATCTTGATCCCAAGGATGTGGCCGGCTTCCCCTAAGTCCTTCATATCAAATTGTTTTGACAGCCATACCTTTACGTCTGACAATACCTTTACATTGTTTCCAATGAGCAGAATATCGTCTACGTATAATACTAAGAATACCACTGCAGTTCCGTCACGCTTCTTATACACACAACTTTCGAACTTGTTTTGATCAAACCCATAAGACTTAATCACTTGATCAAAACACTGGTTCCAAGTACGCGATGCTTGCTTAAGTCCATAAATGGATCTCTTAAGCTTGCATACGAGATTCTCTTGGCCTTTTTCAATGAAACATTTGGGCTGTTGCATATAGATATCCATCCCGTCAAGACTTCCGTTAAGGAAAGCCGTCTTGACATCCATTTGCAAGATCTCATAATCTAGGTGCGCAACGATCGACAAGAGAATACGGATGGACTTAAGCATAGCTACAGGCGAAAAGGTTTCCTCATAATCGATCCCTTCTTTATGAGTATACCCTTTGGCCACAAGCCTCACTTTGAAGGTCTCTACCCTTCCATCCGGTCCTCTTTTCCTCTTGTACACCCACTTGCATCCAATGGGTTCTACCCCATTGGGTGGCTCGACCAACTCCCACACTTGATTATGATCCATCGAACCCATCTCGGCTTCCATTGCCGTTTGCCACGACTCCGTGTCTTTGTCTTGGATTGCCTCGTCGTACGTTCATGGGTCCGATTCAACACCGGGAACCAAATTCAAAGATTCTCCTATCCCCATGAATCTCTCGGGTTGCCTAGCAATCCTCCCACTACGACGGGGTTCCGGTTGTGAAGATGTGACGTTTGGTACATCATCTTGTATACTTGGTATCAAGGTTTGACCTCTCAATTCTTCTAAGGTAATTTCACTTTTAGGCTTCCGATTGTTCATATAGTCTTCCTCCAAGAATTTAAAGTGTGTACTAATCACGGTCTTTTGATCCTTGGGACTATAGAACATACACCCTTTCGTTCCCGCAGGGTATCCTATAAACAGCCTTAATTCCGAACGTGGATCCAACTTACCGGCTTCCTTGTCTAGCACGTATGCCGGACAACCCCAAATCCGCAAATGTCTTAGACTGGGCTTGCGCCCGGTCCACAATTCCATTGGGGTTTTAGGAATCGATTTGGATGGCACCAAGTTTAGAATGTAAGCCGCCGTTTCCAAGGCATTACCCCAAAACGACTTGGGTAAATCCGAATAACTCATTATAGATCTGACCATCTCTAAAAGAGTCCGGTTTCTTCGTTCCGCCACACCGTTCTGTTGAGGGGTTCCCGGTGCGGTTAACTGGGATACGATCCCTTCGTCCGATAAGTAGTTCAAGAATTCATCGCTGAGGTATTCGCCTCCACGATCTGATCGTAGAAACTTGATACTCTTTTCCCTATGTTTCTCGACTTCGGCCTTAAACTCCTTGAACTTATCAAAAGTTTCAGACTTATGCCTCATAAGGTAAATGTACCCATATCTCGAGTAATCATCAATGAAGGTGACGAAATACTCATACCCCATTCTCGCTTTGATTGTCATTGGACCACACACATCGGTATGAACAAGTTCTAACACTTCTGTGGCTCTATTCCCCTTGGCTCCAAATGCCCTCTTGGTCATCTTACCCTCTAAAAAGGATTCACAAGTTGGAAACGGTTCGACTTGGAGTGATTCCAAGGATCCGTCTTTCACCAATCTCTCTATCCGCTTTAGATTAATATGACCTAGTCTAAGATGCCATAGAAGTGTTTCGTTCATCTCCGAAGAACACTTTCTTTTATTACTCGAAATGATCGACGTGTTATTAGATTCATTATTTGAGTGGTGTGCACACTTAATCGTATAGAGATTGTTTACCAACGTTCCATGACAGATAACATCATTCTTAAAAGAAACAGTAACAACTTTATTAAAAGTAACTGAATATCCATCAAAAACCAACTTAGAAATTGAAATTAAATTCTTCCTAAAGTTTGGAACGTATAAAACATCTCTTAAAATTAAAACTCTATCTTCAAAAGATAGGTGCACGACTCCCACTGCTTCGGCCGCCACTCTCGTAGCATCGCCAAAGTGATTGTGATCTCATTCGTGCTAAGTCGCCGGGTTAGCTGGAACCCCTGAAGAGTGAAACAAATATGATCAGTTGCCCCGGTATCCACTACCCAAACGTGGGCAGCACACACCGCAACATATGTTTCAACGACTAAAGCATGAGACTTACCTTTCTTTCCCGCCTTCTTAGGCTTAGAACATGTCGCCCTCCAATGTCCCTTCTCACCACAATTGAAGCACTTACCCTTAGCAGCTTTCTTTCCACCTCCTTCTCCCTTTGCCTTGGGTTTCGCAACGGTTGGATTTGCTTGGGTCTGGCCTTTAGTCCTCTTCTTCCCTCCCTTGGGTCCCGAAGAGGAAGACGGACCATTTGTCACCATAGCAACGGTTTGGTGATCCATTAGAGTCTCCACTGATACCAAAGCTTGCAAGAGCTCGGGCAAACTATTTGCCCGGTCATTCATTTGATAGTTCAACTAAAACTGCTCAAAGCTCTTCGGCAGAGAATGGAGAACGAAATCGACCTTAGTAGGGAGGTCAAATTCCGCACCAAGTACTTCCAACTTATTGAGATAACCCATCATCTCGATAACGTGATCCCTTACGGGCGTACCTTCCACCATCTTCAACGAAAGCATCTTTCGCATGGTGATTTGCCTAGCTGTACGGTTCTTATGTTTAAACATCGCTTCAAGATTGAGCATTATCTCAGAGGCGGTCTCCATGTGTTGGTGTTGGTGTTGCAACACATCTGACATTGAAGCCAGAATAGTATACCTAGCCATCTCATCGGAGTCTAACCAACTCTTATGCTCTTTCTTGACCGACTTGCTCGCATCTTCGGCAGGCTCTTGGGGTTTAGGAGTAGTAAGTACCCATTTATGGTGTTGAGCGGTTAGGACAATATCAAGGTTACGTTTCCAATCAACATAGTTCTCACCAACAAGTTTGTTATCTTTAAGTATACTAAACAGTGGATTAAAAGGTTGCGACATGATGAACTGAGAATAAAACATACATTCATTTCAATATCTAGAAAAATACGAAATTATCACATAATTCGATCACATCAATTATATTGAAGCCTTAAAACAATATAATCATGCATCAGCCAACATCTCGAAACAATTTAAATGCGCCACGAGGGGTGATCTATACATTTAAATACATTCAAGCGGATCACAAACTTTAAAAGTTACAAATCCTTAATTCGAAATTAATAGTTGGCTCCTACTTTGACCACATAGAAATTGACAGGGACTCCGAGGGGAGTAAGTTAATATCAATTTCCTATGCCTAAGTAATAACCATAATTAAATACAGGATTATTATTTCGCTTTGAGCAAGTCACTCGGGGTGAGGGTCAATACCGCCACTAGTAATAATCCACAATCATCCTTTCGAAATTTATTCATGTGAAATCCGTTCTTTTGGCCGATCCGAGGGGGAAATGTATTTCAAAAGAACTTCACAAATAAATAAATTATGGAGGCCAAATTAATCCAATTTTAATATCCGGAATAAAATTGCGATTAAATAAACATACTTAGTAATTTTCGAAAGTAAGGTTTTTCTTGGACAATTAAATTCATGCAAACACATATTAACAAATAATAATAAGTGCACGAAATAAAATATCCATCAAAACAAAATTAAACATATTGGAGCACTCAAATCCAATTGTCACGGTTTAATTTCTTCACGTCTTGATGCGAAAAATCGTCCTTGTTGCTTTCCGTCGTTCGTCTCGACACGCTCCCACTCGAACGGCAACACTTCATCAAAAACAGCATCGTTTGGGGTTCGGGACGACGTTTAAAATCACACGAAAGAAAAAACAAGAATCGAAAAATTCCACGGCCCGAGATACGGTGTGCTTCCGCCCACGGAGTGGGCCCGCGCACCTCTCGGCCAAGCGCCCGAGGCGCTGCATGCCGGGCGCCGAAGCGCCACACGTGAGGTGCCGAGGCGCTGCAGGCCGCGCCCCCGTGCGCTGGGTTTCGACGTTCATTCTCATTTTCTTCACCCCATGCACGATTTTACGTCCATGCATGCGCCGCGCACGCATGCGTCGTCCGGGTACGCCGTCTTTAATTCTTCATTCTTCGTCACGATCCGGTTATAATTTATTTTACAAAAAATTAAATACTAGATCTAGACTAGTCTATTACAATGATCGAATCAAAATAAAAATAACTAATCTACTCGTGGATTTTCTCACGAGAAAAACGAATTCGAACGAATCGAATTAAAAACAATTAATTCACACGCATGAAAAAATAACAACATTAAAAACCATGATAATTGGATACCTGCAAAAAAGATCTAGCAATTCTACTATCCAATTTCAATTTAATGTTAAACAATTTAAATTCCAATTTAAAGATCAGAGCCCGAAACCGTGGCTCTAATACCAGTTATTGGGAAAATAGGGGTGCCCGGAATCTATTCGGGATGAAATTTAAATACGAACTTAAATTCAATTATTACTAGCATGAATTAATCCTAATTAATTCAAATAATAATTCCAACAACTAATTTATCATCATGCATGTTGAATTAACTCACATATAATCTATGGCGGAATAAACAAGATAATATGTGATTAACGTACCTCTCGTAGAACTTGGCCTTTGAATAAAACGGGACTAACACGTACGCGCTTTACCAACCCAAAAGCCTTCTCAAGTATTCCCTTTCACCTTGTTCGATCACCGGTGGGAGATACTATCGAACAATTTAAATAACTAAGGAAAAAGAAAAATATATATGCTCTTGATTTTTCCAACACATGGAATTATGTTCTTGGGGATGAAATAATCATCCCCTATTTATAGAGGGTAATGGCCGAAAATAATAGGAATATAAGGCATTGGAGAAAATCTTTTCTTAGACTCTAAGAAATCTTGAATATAAAACATATATTCTTTTCTCCATAATAAAATATTCCACAAAAATCTCACCCTCCTAAATAAGGGGTAATTTTCGAAAACTTCATGAAGAGATCCCAAGATTTGGATCTTCTTGAATATATGAGATATTTTTGTATTCCAAGAATACATATCTTCCATAATATCTTTCCAAGAAAATCAACAAAATCTAATCTCTCCTTGATCTCTAAATTTCGAAAATTTAAGGAAAAAATCAGCATAATATTATCTTTTTATTTTAATCACCTTATCATTATTGGGCTACTTAATGGGCTACTTGAGGGGCCTTTAAGGAGAATTAAGATTGGACCTCCTAATGGACTTCTAAATTTCAATATTGAGCCCCAATATAATTCAATCCATTAATATTAATTATTACCACTAATAAATTAATATTGCACTATCCATCTTAATCCATATTACGATAATATGGGTCCCGGTTATTATTTTCCGCGTTTAAGATTATCAAGTCCATTAATTAATTAAGCTTCTGAATAGCTCTAAATTAATTAATATATTTCACCTTGGAGTAAAGACAGCTCAACATTATTATCCGTACCGAAGAAACTTATTCTTCACTTGCAAGATTTGGTACGACAAAACTTCTGAGCCCACTAAGGGGACTAATCACACGAGCCGTACTCGCACGCGTTTCTCCGTATTAAATCTTAGCAACCGTCGTATGATTAATATTACTGCCCAAGACACAAAGTTTGAAGTTACAATGATTCTCACCCAAAATGAATCAAAGCAGTAACCATTAAGCACACACGGTCCTATTTAAGTGACGGAGATTAAGAAATCAACAACTAAAGTAAATGTGATAAAAGAATTATTCTCATAAAACGAGTGTTTGATACACGAGTTATACAAAGTAAAAGCATACTTTCACGTATAACTCCAACAGTATTGACTATGATGAGACATTCTCTCCAGTTGCGAAGATCAAGTCCATTTGAATTTTACCTGCAATAGTAGCACATCACGGTTATGAGTTTTGGTAGATGGACGTCAAAACAGCTCTCCTCAATGGTAATATTGATAAAGAAGTGTTTGTGACTCAACCGGAGTGTTTTATATCTAAGCCAATATCTAATCTTGTATGCAAGCTTAAACGATCCATCTATAGATTGAAGCAAGCTTCTAGGAGTTGGAATATCCGATTTAATGAAGTTGTCAAATCCTTTGACTTCATCTGAAATTCGGAAGATTCTTGTATTTATTGTAAACGCAGCGGGAAAAGTATTGTATTTATAGTCGTATATATCGATGCTATATTGATTATAGGAAATAGCATCCCGCTAATGCAGTCTGTGAAAGATTGGTTATCAAAGACCTCCATGATGAAGGATCTTGGTGAAGCATGCTACATCTTAGGGATCAAGATCCATAGGGATAGATCCAAAAAAATGGTAAGGCTTTCACAATCCACCTACGTAGATAAGGTGTTGAAACATTTTGCGATAAAGAACTCTAAGAGAGGATCTCTACCGGTAAATCATGAGATAAAGTTGTTGAAGAAGGATTGTCCTTCTAGCGAAGCAGATATCAAGCACATGAAGGACATTCCATATGCATCTGCAATTGGATCCATCATGTACGTCATGACTTGCACCATGCCAGATGTGGCCTACGCTATCAGCATCACTGGTATATACCATGAGAATCCAGGTGAACGTCACTGGATTGTTGTCAAGAATATTCTAAAGTACCTCAGACGTACTAAAGAGAACTTTCTTGTCTACGGTGGACAGTCAGAGCTGGTCGATACGGGCTATGCTGATGCGAGTTTCCAGTCAAATTGTGAAGATTACAAATCATAGTCAAATTATATTTTTGATCTCAATGATGAGGCGGTAAGTTGGAATAGTTCCAAGCAAGATCTGGCCGCAAATTCAACAATCGAATCTAAGTACATTGTTGTATCAGAAGCCTTTAAGGCTGCCTGGATTTTCAGGTTCTTGAGAGAACTAGGGGTAGTTCTAAGTGCCAGTTGTCAAATAAGAGTTGTATTGTGACAACATTGGTGTGATTGCATGAGCAAAGGAACCGAGATCTAATACTAGTAATAAGCATGTATCGAGGCATTATCATATGATCCGAGAGATCATAACGATAGGAAAAATAAAATTAAAACATTTCCCATAAAGGATAATCTTTCAAATCCTTTTCACTGTTCATGTACACACTAGACATTTGATGGTCTAGGGGTTAGACATGTAGGTGATTGGCTCTAGTCCAAGTGGGCGATTGTTATTGTTAGTGTCCTAAAGACAATCCATCGAAAGGACATATTAAATGTATGGCGTTAGACTTATCTGAATATGATGTTTGATTGTTTGCATATATTCTTATTTGTGTTCCCATGAATCACTATTATCATTGAGTGAGTGAGAAATCAGATGACTTAAGTATGAAACTCAAATAGCCCCGATCAAGGATCATCAAAATGGGATATTGATGATGCAATTGAGATTGGTGTGCGATCTGCATCATACTCTTAGAGAGTGTAGTAAGATCTCACTTACTACGAGATACCGGGTATCTCATGATGGATGCACAAATACCTTTGAGGGTATTGGTATACCCATCCGATAAACCATTTGATGTAATTTCAAATAATGTGTCTACGGGTGTCACGGTTAGTGGGAGCGATGTGATACTCCTCTGACTTGAGGTCAATACGCACGACATGTGTGGAGTGATGAACTTTGACCATGATCGACGTTTGCACGCTTCCACGGGTAGATATGGCATGGATTGGGTTCATCACGAAATGCATGTGCGTGGTAGTTAAGCCAAGAATATGATTCATTCTTCAATGTGGATTTAGAGAGAATACTCGTCTTCTCATCATAATTGGATCTAAGTCGTTGGCCGACGCACATCAACTTAGACTTTGTGGCTAAGTGTGATATACTTGATCAATTAGTGATTAGATATAATATGATTAAGTTATTTGAATAGACATTTCATCGTGTTCAAGACTTAATAGGGTATTCGTGAATGAAAGGAAGATATAACAATAGCCTACAGTATTACAGGTAGTTGCAAATTTCCTCGCAATGTACCTCGTATATTGAGAATGTCTGATTTATTGTCTAGGGTTCAATTAAGACCGTTAGTTTGACTAATCGCTCGATATACGAGGGCCTATGGATCGCACAAGAAGTAATAAAAAATTACCGATTATAGTTGGTTGATTAAATATTGTATTGGATATAATATTTAATTTATGGAAAATATAATAATAATTATATTTGAAATTAATTATTATTATTATTTAATTACATTAGATTTAATTAAATATGAAATCTCAATAATAATATTTGGAATATTATTATACAAGAATAATAGATATGGTAAAGATATTATTCGTAGGAACATATCTAGGGAAATATAATCCGTTGAGATTATATTACGGGCTAGACCCGATTTCTTGCTTAGGAATTAAGCCAAGTTAATCCCTATATATATGTGTCATATGGGAATTCCGAAAATACATAAGAAATATAATTTCTCCATATAATCTCCAGTCTGAATTTTCCTAGCAAATTCGTCTCGAGATTCAACGCTGACATATCGGTGCAGGTTGGTAGAAAGTTGTTACGTGGATACCATATTGGAGGATTCTGCGTACAAATCGCTGTAAAGATTTATATGTTGTTAAAAAACCTTCTTGTTTTATGTTATACAACCATATGCAGATTCGTTGTTGGTGAATCATTTTCTTCCGCTGCGCCGAATATGGTGTTCGTGCCTCTAAAATCCAACAATAACATGGAATATACATTAATTATGCAATTAATGCATATTTAAGAAATAATTAAAATCTTCAAAACTATAAATTATAAAAAAAAATACTGCCAAATTTTATGGGAAATTTGAATAATGGAAAATAAAGATCAAGTTAAAATAAGTTAGTAGCAATGTTATACACAACAATCCGCCTAGTATACAGAAGTAGCAAATTAAAAATCATAGCATGTTAATCTTGACTAATAAAAATTATTAAAAATTATTTATGCATGTATTGTATAAAAACAACATAAAATTAATATAAAAATAAAATATAAATATTAATCTAATAATAGCATTAACCTCCAAAAGAATCATAAATATATAATAGCAGCAAGATTTCCTATTATAGTTTCGGCGCCATTTTGTCGTAGCCGTTAATCTGTTTTGATGCTTCTTATGATGGCCGTTGGATTCGTTTGTTAGTTGGATATGGTATTCTCTTAATTGTGTCATTTATAGCATTTAAATGTGATTGCTATTATTCCTTATTTTTTATTCTATTTTTTGCTTGATGCGTGGAAATGTTTTACTTAATTCACCTATATATTTGTGTGGGTTTGTTGTTCATTTGCAACATTGTTTGAATTTTCTTCTTTGTTTTTTTTTTTTATTTTAGGGTGATTTTGCAGGTTTGTTTGGAATTTTTTTGAAGGTCAATGGTGATTGTTTTGTTGTCTATCGTCGGGTATTTTTGGTGGTGGATCATTGGTAGATCGTCGGAGTTGTCATCGGGATCATTTGTAGCCATATGTGCATGTTAGTCGGATTCTTTGTTACATTTTTAAAGGGATTTTTCTGTTTAGGTTTTTTTGATAATGTATGATTGGTACGAGGAAATTTTGTATTGGTTTTAATTGTATTTCCTTGGAATCATTGAGTATAATTGGTTTTTTTTTATCTTGGTTATTTCATAATATATATAAATTTAACTCGAAAAATTAGTCTATAATATTTTTTAGTTACGTTCTATAAATTTTTGCGAAGTTCATGTGTTCGTGTATAGTTTGACGGATTCCACGTTCTATAATTGTTTACGGTTTCCACATTTTATATTAAGTGTAGTCGATTTTTATGTTAACAATATCTCAATGTGTATAAATTTAACTCAAAAGATGAATCTATGATATTTTTGAATATTTTTGCTAATTATGTGTGTTCGTGTATGGTTAAATGGATTCCACATTCACTATGTACTCTAAACATATAATCCTATATTTGTTTACGGCATTCTATGGATCAGATGCCGTGTATATTTTGGTATAAACAAATTGAAATGGAAGTAGTGTTAGTTCATCTGTTTGGAGCTTATCTAACGAATAAGATTGATTAAATTTGGTCAATTTATTTAATGTTAGTTCTGATTTACATATATTATCAATGCATTCAAGTACTTAGAGAAAGTTTAGGGTATTTGGCAATTTCAAAGTGTGTGCACATGGATGATGTTTTGAATTGTTTTTAGGGGTTTTCTCTAATTTATGTTGTTTATGTGGTATTATCCTGAATCTTTGACTTAGACAGTATCGTATTCATTAGAATCTTAATTATAAGTTAGCAATTTTGCAGGATCGCATAGTCCGGTATTAAAAAATCTGGCCAATCATATTTACTATTTAATGAGATTAATTGAATTTTCTTTATACTGCTTCCAAAAGTAATTTTCATTTTCTGTTTGTTAATTTTGATTTTTACGTGGAAGGGATCCATCGTCGTTGAAGCAATTTGTAACTAGTGATGTTGATTTTGCGGAGTAATAAATGGTTTTATAATTTTAATTGTTAGTTTTAATTAATTTAATTAATTAAATATTTTATTAAATATATGGACTTAATTTACAACGATTTCATAATTTACCATGTATATAGATACAATGCATAATCTTAAATTTTTTACACAATAATCTAAAGATATGATAGTAATAACGTATTTGTTAAGTACTCCTTCTGTCCACTGAAAGTATGTTCAGAATTTTACAACAATCTTCTTTTATTTATCATTCAATCATCACTTAATTATGAGTATGTATAGAGTAAAATTGGTTCATATATAAATTATTGAAGGGTATTAATTGCTTTCACTAAAGAATATTAGTTGTTTTCACCGCATATTATTAGTTGTCTTCACTAAAGAGTCTTAGTTTATTTTCAGTAAACAATTAATACTCTTCAGTGAAAACAATTAATACACTTTAGTGAAAACAATTAATATTCTTTAGTGAAAACAACTAATACCCTTCAATGTATAAACCATTTTCACTCTATACTTTGTCATTAATTATTTCACATCGTAAATATAGCATTAACAAACAACCACTTAATTCATAAATAGATAACGTGATACACTAAAATACCGTTATTTTACATATTTTATCAACCTTTTAGTAAATTCTATAAAAAATTAATGAACATATATATTTGTTTCTTTTGATAAGGGTTATCTTCTAAAATTTCATTACATTCGAAAATCATGCTAATCTGTTAAAAGCGAAACTCTCGCCCGCAGGGCCCTTCTTTTGAAGATTTCAATAAAAAAACTTCATTAATCAAAGATTGAGGAGAGATCCTTACAATTACTATAGTTTCCTTATGTGAAAAATATATTATTCATATTTTATGGTTAAGAGTATTTTAGGTTGATTCTCAGTGGATTTTAACTATCTATACACTCAGAAAATAATTCTAATGAGGGCAAAGTAGAGAGTGAAATTGGTTTATACATGAATCATTGAAGAATATTAATCATTTTTACTAAAGAGTATTAGTTGTTTTACCGAAGAGTATTACTAATTTACACTGAAAAGTCATAGTTGTTCGGTGAAAATAAACTAAGACTCTTCAGTGTAAATTAGTAATACTCTTCAATGAAAACAACTAATACTCTTTAGTGAAAACAACTTATACTCTTTAATGATTTATATATAAACCAATTTCACTCTATAGAGATAATTAACATATAGACCAATAAATCAATTAAATAAGTACATTATAATTTATCCGAGATTTATGTGTATTACACTTATGTAATCTTACATCTACTTATTAACCATTTAATTTATTCATTAAAAAATATATATCATTTAATTTATTAGTAAAAAATTTATTTAATTTATTATGATTTTAGAAAATTATTTAATTTGAGTTGTGTATATTATACTCCAGTTTGATCATTGCCGGAAATTCACTTTCTATTTTCACTCAAATTTTCGTCATAGCCTCAAGGATGGAACAAACCAAGTTGAAATTATAGATTAATCAAGAGAATGCGTAGTGTTGTTATCATTGTTGCTAGTTTTTTGGATTGATGATTTTAATGGGCGCTTTCCTTTACTCTGGTTTTATAATCCACTTTTTATGCTAAGCAGTTTTGTAAATAATATATTTTGGCAACCTCCACAAATATCTTGGCAAATTCTATTTTTCTATAATCATACAATTAAAAATGATCATTTAAATCTTACAATCTAAAATATAAAGACAAAGTATTATATTAAAATAGTCCATGATAAGTTTATCACAAAAATGTCTTAAAATATCGAATATTTGATCAGAAGTATCGATAATCTCATCAACAGTATCATTAATTTTGGTCAGTGATATAATATTGTAATTGTTGTAAATTTTCTGAAACCAAATTAGTGACACTCCTGGTCAAATATTCGATACTTTAAAATAGTTTCATGATAAGCTTATTATAAATCATTTTCATATAAAACCTACTCAAAATTAAATAATACTGCATCTATTTCAAAGTGTCGTGATTTCATATAAAATTAAGAATCATAAATTTTGACATATATACTCCACCTAAATCTCTAAAAGAACTATTATATTTTGATAATATCTAACAAATCTGTTATATTTTAATATAATCCCTAATAAATCTCTTATATTTTGAATTTGAATTCGGGAAAAATCATGAAAATGATTAATTTATGTGTTGTTGTTCTAAATCTAATTCTGACATTTTCAATTAAAAATATATGATTAAAAAAATATTGGGTTGTTGTTTATTACTACTTAGAGTATTGTTGATTACTGCTTGAGATATTGTTGATTACTACTTAGAATTTTGTTGATTATTGCTCGTGATATTACTGATTATTGATTGGGGTATTTCAATTATTACACGGAGTATTTTTTTATTTTTTTTTTGGAAAAAGCATATTGTTGATTATTGATTGTGATATTGTTGATTTAAAAAAACAGAGTTCACATCGAAGTGTGTATTTTTTTTATACTTTGTACAATTGAATTTTTAAAATCCAAGTGCGTACTATGCACTTAAATGCAAACTAAAACTACTCATAAATCAGTGTTTCATTTAAGTATTTGAATCATACTCCATTTTAAAACATAATTGAATCTGAGTCACATACACTCATCATGAGTTACATGGCTAACACAATACTACCTAATAGATGTCGAGCGGCCTATTTCTCCTGCACTCCATTGGCGCTCGACCACCTCTGGTCGAGCGGTTCCTGCTTGATCACTGGCCCTGGTCGAGCGGTTCCTGCTTAGACTTGTCCACTAGCACTTTTCTTTGCCCGAACTAATACTTTTCGAAAAACCTTCATATCTTCTCAATCGGGAGTCCGTTTCAGTCGCTTTAAAGTTCTACGAGCTTCATTTTTCGCAGTCTTTACTATTATGCACACCAAAGAGGCAAATTGATGAGTTTGTGAAAATAATATGCAAATAACTCTAAAATCTCATAAAAACACTCAGAATGTGACCTAAATGAGCATCAAAATACCACAATTTCACGTCTAATCATTTAAATTTTCAATTGTAATATCGATCGTCTTTTATTTAACTTCTCATTCCTAAAATGAAAATAACTTTTTTAAATTAAACCCTCCAAACATCTTAAAATTTCATCATATGTCATTACTTCATTATTATTGTTATGAGACGGAGAGTGTAATTGTTTGTAAGTGTAGAGTTAAAGTGATTCTTGAAAAATAAGGAATTGACATACTTTTGATGGACGAAAGGGGTAATAAACAACTTCAACATTAAAACTCGTGTCTAAAGTAAATGAGAAGTTAAATAAAAGATGGAGTGAGTATGTTATTAAAAAAAAGTTATTAATCATTTTTTTTCCTTGAATTATATTATATTTTTTATTACTTTCTACATGAGCAGTGATTAAAATTGTTATTGGATCGTGTATACACAATTTAAATTTTTCACCAAATGTTTCGACAAATTATCAAATCGATCATTTTGAAGATAAAATTGAAGAAAAATTAGAATAATTGAATGTTGGTGAATTTATTTAGTTTTTTTGGTGAAATGCAATAATATTGAATTTAAATGTTGTTTGGTGGGATCTGTATTTCTTTGGATGCATTTTTTTTTTTTTTTGGTAAAAGTAAATCTAACTAAAATTGTAAATCATATATATTTATATATAGATATATATCATTTTCTATTAACATATACCAGTGTCGGGTGAATTTTTTATATTTTTTAGAAGAATTGGATTTTATTATATTAAAATGTGTCGAAATTTTAGATTTATTATATGTTATGAATCTAGGTTTATTGGGGACACATATAATTACATGATTAGTCTCACTAAAGGTTGGTATAATTTTATTGATGTCGCAACAAAAATGATTTTCTTTAAGAGTCCCACTACTCAAACCCCAAAATCCTCTAAACAAACCCCATAATTTTAAAGACAAAAATAGACATAAATAAAATGACTAAGTTATCCTTATATATATATGGAATGAATTATACTCTAAATTTATGTTGATTTTCACTTTAGTCCTTCAAGCCATGTAATTTCAAAATTAGTATTTTAACTTTTAATTGATCTTTTTTATTCTTAAATTTTTTTAACCCGAAAAAAAATCTAAAAATATATTTAAAAATGTATTAAATATTTAAATAATCAAATTAAATAAATTAAAAAATCCTTAAAATTTTGAAAAACAAAAGAAAATAAATCAACTAAATCTTCAAAATAATTTAATTAAAAAAAAAACCAATTTTTTTTAAATAAACTAAAAAATAGTTAAAAAGATCAACTAAATCTTAAAAAATAACTAAATTAAAAAAATTATTTTAAAAAATCTTAAAAATTCAACTGAAGCTAAATAAAAATAAAATTTTAATTAATTTTTTAGTTTAATTATTCATGATAATTTAATTAACATTTATAAAATATTTTTCTGATTTTATTTATCTGTAGTCTTTTCCTTTTTGAATATTTTTTATTTTGTTATTCTTTTTTAAAATTTAATTTGTTTAGATTTAGATATTTTTCTTATATTTATGTAGTTATTTTATTTTTCAAATTTTCATTTTAATTGATTTTTTAATTATTTAATTTTCATTTTATTATTTAATTTTTGTCAAATTTTATTTAGGTTTAAATGATTTTAAAAAAATTAACTAATTTATTTTTAAAATTGTTTTATTTTCTGAATTATTTTAAAATAATTATCAAATTTACTTTTAATTTTTTTATTTAAATATATTATACAATTTAATTTATTATTAAAATTGTCTTTATATTTATTTTATTTTTTGATATTCTTTAAGATATTTATTTTGATAAATACTTATTTAGACGATTTAGTTAATTATTATATATTTTTTTCAATACGTATTTAATTTTTAATATAATTTATTTTATTAAAACCAAAGAATATGAAAAAAATTAAAAAGTAAAAAATGAATGATTTTATTGAGAATATGGAATGGTGAGAATTTTTAGTAAGTGATGTGGATTTAATGGAATTGTGGGAATGTTAATGGAGGAAGGATATTATAGGAATGAAGTGGGGTATGTTTAGTAATATATGTTGATTTTTTAAATTTTAATGGGGTATGTTTAGTAGGTGGGGTAGATTTAGAGAATTTTGGGGTTTTAATAGTGGTACTCTTTCTTTAATTGTGTATCATTTCAAATTAAGTACTTGATATTGATCATTTAAAAAAAAATCTTTGTTGATTCTTTTATTTGTACTGTGAAATTTCAATGACAATATAATATTTTGTTATTGTATTAAAAATTTACTAATGTATGTGAATGTTAAGGATTAAAAATAGTTTATTGGGGTTACAAATATTTAAGTTTGATGATATTTCTTATTAAGATTTGAAGTACTTATTTTTGTTATATTTTTCTTAGAGCATTTGTTACCTAATTTTGTATGTGAGTTTATTACTCTTATTAATATAAAATTAATTTACTGAATTTTTAAAAAATAATATTGACTTTACTATTATAAATTATTTTAAAAATAAACAAGTTAATACTCCATCTGTCCCACATTAATTTGCACATTTGTCATTTTGGTTCGTTCCACATCAATTTGCACACTACCAAAAAAGAAAATATTGACTTGTGTGCACACTCACTAGCATATACACATATTTACCCATATGTCACTACGTTATTAAAAAAACACACATTTCTTAAAAAATGTGCAACTCCTTAGAATGCAAATCGGTATGGGACGGATGGAGTATTAAAATTATTAATTTTTAATCAAATTAATATGAAACTGTTTATAGATATATACATCATAGGGTGCGATTTTGGTCCCCCACATTAGTAGGACATTAGGCCGAATAAATATTCATAATATATATATATATATATATATATATATATATATATATATATATATATATAGACGCAATCATCTACACCCATTATTTTACTAAGTTCGCTCATTTCATTTAATAAATATACGCACTTTAAGATTATAATTTTATCAAACATATAATAATTACACCGTCATCCCTTAAAGTACTTTTCTATCAGCTAATTAAATTCCAGTTAACCACTAAACATACCCATGCCCCCACCTCTCTAATTCAGTTATGAATATCATGATTAACATATTTGCACAAGAGTGCCTATTAGATAGAGAAATTAAAATTAGGAATGAAAAACACCAACAAAGCAAGGTAATTTGTTCATATGTACTAACTTTTTTAATGTTAATGTAATATTTTTATTTTGTATCATTTTTATTACTTTTTGTTTTAATAGTGAAGAAAATTGCTATGAACAATTTAACTTTACTCAAAATATTATAAAGTCATATTGATCATTTTGAAGATTATGTTGAATTGATCAATAAAATAAATTGAAGATTACGTTGAAGGAAAATTGAACCAGTGTATGTTGGGGAAATCAAGAAGCTTTCTGTGAAATTCAATAATGTTAAATTTAACCATCGACTGGTTAGATTTATGTTTCTTTGGATGTATATTTATTAATTCTTTTAATTTCTTACTGAAACTATAGATTTTTTATTTTTCGTACTAATAGGCTAAGTATTAGAAACATTTTATTATCGAAATGTGAAGATTTAAGTTTGTTGACTTTTATTAGGATGTGAAGTACTTATGTTTTATATATTTTTCTTATATCATTTATTAATTATTTTATTTATGTGTTTGTTATTGTTATTAATATAAAGTTAATACTTTGGAACAATTTTAAAATAACATATACTTCATTATTATGTTAATGTTTTAAAAGCAAACACATTTGCTTTTCTCATTAAAATCAAATATGAAATTTATTAATTTTTAATCAAATCAAATATAATTTTTTTTATAGATAATTTAAATTTTTCTCCAGATGATTCTACAAATTGTCAAATTATTAATTTTCAAGAGGAGGTTGAAAGAAAATTAGAACCACTCCATGTTGGTAAAATAATTGAGCTTTCTACGAAATGCAATAACGCTGAATTTATATATTGTTTGGTGAGATTTATATTTTTCATGATGCACATCTATTTTATTTTAACTTCTTACTGACACTGTATACTCCCCCGTCCCTTTTTATATTGTTCATATGGAAAAGTGCGGGTTTTAATGAAAATTTTGTATATTAATATTAAAAGGGGTATAGTTGGGGGATATTGGTCATTTTTACTTTATTTGGAGGATTTAGTTTATTGTTTTATGTATAATGAAAAAATGGATGACATTGTGTAAATAAGAGATGTTTGTAAGTGATTAGTTTTAAATAGTAGAACTGTTTTTTCATAGTTTTGAGCAAATCTAAAATAGGACGGAGAGAGTATTTTTTTAAAGTGCTTTTTAGTGCATATTAGTGTCGCGTGTAAAAATTTAGGAGAAAAATTGAATTTTATAATATTGAAATGTGTTAAAACTAAAGAATTTTACCCGGTTTATTATGAATACATGTTTATTGGTGACACGGATCATCAGATACTTCGTTTCACAAAAGCTTGGTTTAAGTTTGTTAGATTTGTCGATTTAGTAAAAATGATTAAATTGTTTCTAAGAACTATGATGGTATTTATGTTGGAGTAACAATGATTTTTGTTGTTTGTATATCAATGTTAAGTACTTGGTAGGAATTTTTTATTTTTTTAAGTATGGGATCTTAAGGGTGATGGAAAAAAGTATTAATGTAATCTTTGAGTGTAAAATTAAAGGACAACAACTTTTAAAAGTTGCAAATTGAGGATAAATTATCCTGATCAAACCAAATCAGACTAATTGACTTAATTTGGGATAAAATTCAAACTTATTGGCGTGATTTTGTTCTAAATTCAAGTTGACTTTGAGGCCAATTTGGTTTGATTCTGACGGATATGTCTTAAATTGACTACTTATAAAAATTATTGATCTTAAATTGTCAGATAGGAGGGTTATGGTCCTCATTTTTTGATTAAAAAATAAGGAATATTAATTGATATTGTGAAATATCTTTGATTGACAGTAAGAGTCGAGGAATGCACATATGTATATTCCAAGGTTGGCAGTAAAAGTAAGTGAATGATAACCACTTATTTTTAAAATCACAATTTTTAAAATCAAATCGTCAAGTGGTAAAGAAAGACTCTCCGTTTCTGGTTTCTTTGTAGTTGGAACCTCCAGAATCACAATAATTAATTATATTTATTTTTATAAATATATATATTTTAGTACAAAATAAAAACATTTTCACAATAAAATTACATTTTAATAGGATAACTAATATTTAAAATTGGCAAAAGCTTGCGTGAGACAACATAAGTTAACATTCATCCCTATTAAAGTGTTAATGTGTAATGCTCAATTTATACCTAATCCCACCATCTCATTACATTAGATGATCTCACGCAAGATCTACTCTCTAAAATTTTATTACGTGAAGTGATATTAACAAATATATAACAATTAATTAAAAAATGATATATCATTATCTAGAAAATATAGCGATACAAATTACTTCAGTGCAAAGCACGGATAGATATGACACTAGTATAGTAAGGAATCAACACCCCTCATTTTATATATTTTCACCATTTTTTAAATAAACTTTGGAGATGCATATGATGTATTACAAATTTTTAAATCTCTAAACAACTTGACTAATAATATATTGGAGAATCTTCCCATTGATATAATCCCTAAATAAACTTTAGATCTACAACTGCATATATGTCAAAATATTCAATGAAAATAAGAGATTGGTGTCAAATAACATCTATACAATGCTTTTGTACATGAGAATGATTAAAAAATCTAGAAGATATGTACATCACATACCGAAAAAAATCAATTGTTTAAAAAAATGGTGGTTCGATCTCCAACGGATGTCATGAATAATCTTCAAATCTTTGGCGAATGCCTTCATACCTCTTAACCTAAATAAGAGTCTAAATCTACCTAAACCCCAAATAAAAATCTAAATCTGCATACATTTTAAAATTACAAATTCAACAAAATTTACGAATTCATGATAAATAGCATCTAAACAAAATTCTACAAATTAACGTTAAAAAATAAAAAATTCTAAAATCTCGTAAAAAGAAATTATGATTTGCAGAATAGTGTTTAAGAGTTTGTTGGAATCTATAAATATATAATACAAGCAAGTTTTCCTTTTTTATTTTTGGAGGGAACGTTTCTCAACCGTAGATCAACATTCCATCATTTCATCATCACCGTTCATAGTGATACATTCATATATGGTTGTAAGAGTATGATTTGTCATTGATTTGCTATTATTTAGGAGCAGTTACAATTTTTTTAGCCTATTTATACCCTTAGATCATCAACATTGTAACCACATTTTTCATAGTTTCAATTATGTACAGAATTTTGTATATTTATCGTAGTTTTGTAATCGATTTGATCCTATAGATTTATCGTTCTTATGTAATCGATTTGGTCTTATAGATTATACTCATTTAATCTATAATTGTTCATTTGTAAAAAAAAAAAAAAATTGTAGAGATTAAATCTTTAAAGTCTTTAAATTTGTAATTGTTGTTGTGTACAATTTTTTTGTAGATGATATTTAGTATAGATCTGTAAATGTAATTGGTGAAGTATTCTTCAAAGATTCGAAGATAATTTATCAGAGATTTGAAGAATTTTGTAATCGTTCGGAATTTTGGAAGATATTGATCTCCTCATCGTTTAGAATTTTGAAGAAATTTTTGAAGATATAAAGCTCTTCATGAAGATTTAAATATTATTGAAGATGTTCATAATAAGGTTTTGAAGTGCATGAAATTTTTAATATTGTACTTAAAAGTATACAATATTATTATGAAAGAATATTGTAATCACCAAGTATGTATGATGATTCACTTTTATATTTTTGCGTTTGGAATAGTCTTTAGAAATAAAAAAATTCCATACTCATCCAATTTTTTTTCTTCGTTAGTAATTTTATATAATTTGTATTTTGATTCCTATCAATCTATTTATATATTCTTCAACTTAATTGTAAATTGAGAATATTCTTTATCATTACTTTTTTTCTCTTTTAAATTAATGAGTATATGAATTTTATCATTGTTATTTTAGTAAAACAAAATAAAATAAATCAAGGATTTTATTTATTTTATAATACATCTATTGGTCAGAATTTTTGAAGTCTTCTTTGAAGATTTAAATACTTTAATTGTAGATTTAGGATTTATTGAAGGTAATCAATCATTAGTGATTTTTATGTGTATTATTGTATTTACATAGATGTCTACAAGTTGAGATAATGTTATTCTTTATGATTAATTTATGTATTTTTGTAGTTGGATAAATTCTTTAGAAATATTTTTTTGTTTCACATTCATCTCTAATTTGTTCCTTTTTGAAATATTGTTTTATATAATTTGCATTTTGAATCCTAATTATCTATGCATATATTTTTCATTTTAATTGTACATTGCGAATTCTATGGGGTTGTTTTTGGTATATAGTCAAGTTACAATGTTTATTAGAAGGTTATAAGTTTAGTTGGAAGTAATTTTCAAATTTTTGGAACATTAAAAAATAATTTATTTAATAGATAAATTTAAAATAATTTAATATTACAATGGTGATAGAACTAAATATATAAAATTGAAATATAAAGTAGTCTATATATATATATATATAATTGATGTGATCGATAATATATATATATAAGTTAATAATTTAAAATAAATATTTTAGTTATGGAGATTTTTTTATATTCCATCGATTAATTAATAACTAAATTTCTAAAATATGCATTTATTAAAAATAAGTGAGTTGCTTAAATTATGCACATTATTGACCAATTCTTTATTTTGACATTAGTTATGGTGTAATTGTAGAATTTAATATTCACTTTTTTCATTATCATTCCCTTTTCATTAATATTTACGTTTTTAATTATGGGAAATGTACAAATCATGGAATTTCATTTATCATCACTACTCCTTTTTAATTTTCATTTGTATTTTAATTTATTATATTGAATTTACCATGTATAAGTCATGATGGTCCCATTTTTTAATACCAAAATGGGAATTCAAGAGCACAATTTTTTTTTTTTAAACCACAACGCAACATGAATGAGCTCAGTGACGAAATACTCAAGTCACTGCGTTGCTGAGAGTCAGAGCTATCAAGTCAGTGATGAGACTTGAAAGCTCAGGCTCTCAACAAGGCAGTGACTCGAGAGACTGAGCTCTCGAGTGCGTGCTGAGTTCAGTGCGAGAAGCCTCAAGTCACTGCGTTGCTGCGAGTCAGAGTGGTCAAGTCAGTGTGGTGACTTGAAAACTCAGTCTCGTAACAAGGCAGTGACTCGAGAGACTGAACTCTCGAGTGTATGCTTAAGTTTGTCAGTAAGATAGATTCTCCCTGACTTAAATACTTGGCTAACTTCTTTCTTTCGAACTACACTCAGTGAGTGGAAATAACAAAACCTTTAGCAAGTACATAATGATAAATAACACTTGGTTTAACGTGGTTCAGAGACACAAGCTCTTACATCCACGGCCTAATTCAACAGGAAATCCACTCCTTGGATTCTTGTTTTTAACGTGCCAAGGTGCACTTACAACTGGACTCACGCCACTCCCTGGGCTGCCTCTCTCCTTACTAACAACTTACTCCCAACAAACCTGACAAGAGGGTTTTGGTTTCAGTTAGGGTTTTCTCCAACTAGGTGAGATTTTCCCTTTACAATGTGTTAGCCAATAACTAAGATAGGGAAAACCTCTCTAAGCCTAGAGTTACAAGCTGAACACTCTTTATGTATATATTTGTGAACTCTCAATATCAGTGTATAAGATGTGAGTAGAACCTCCTTATATCTCCCCTGCACGTATACTACTACTCACACTTTCTCAGCTCGTAGGTTTTTGTTTTCTTTTGATTTTCTTACAATAATCTACCAACACAACACACTTAAATACACAGCCATGAGCTTGTATTTATAATGGGGATTCAAATGTATCCGTTGGAGGGAAGATACATTTGAATCCAACATTTAATGGTTTCAACCACTTTTCTTGGAATTCGGCCTTTGTCAGTGTCAGAGTTGCTGCCTCGTGCTGATTGGTCCACGTGGCCTGGATTCACGGATCTTTGACTCAGTGGGTTGACCAAGACCCACTGACTTTAGGTAGCTTCCTCCTTCACTGACTGATGATCTTCAGTGGACTGAACGTCTTCAGTTTGGTTGTCCTTCAGAGACTATTTGAAGATCACTCCAAGAAGTTTGTCATAAGGCTGAATGACAAACTTCCCTGACCACAGTAGCCTGACTTCTTCAGGGCCTACTTGGTGCAGCACTGATCCACCTGATCAGGCTCTTCACTGAGTGGTCCGCCAGACTTGGCTTAGAACAGCCTGACTTACACTCAGTGCGACTTCCTTCAGGCTTCTCCATTGGTTCAGATTGATGGCATGTCTTCAGTCAGCTCTTCTGGTTGTCATCTTGATATCTTCAGGCTGTGTTGAGAAGTTCCCCCTCGCTGAGTTCCCCCTCAACTGAGCAACCTATTCTACTGAGAGCTAACCTAGCCTGACCTGATCTAAAGGATACTATCCTGACTGCTTTCAAACCTATTACATGTCGTTTTGGAAAATCATCAAAACTAAACATATCCCAACAAGTCATAATAGATTAAATATGATATTATTATTGTACATATAGACATGTATGTTTATTAACAATGATTATAAATCTAATTTTCTTGAATGCCAAATAATATTAATATATGTACTTATTTAATTAACTATTTTGTGAATGTCAGGAAATATACACTTATTAACTCTTTTATCTGTTACGTTATAATTTAAACCGAATTAATATGAGATGTTTATGGAGTTTAATATGTATATGTTGATTGCATAGCTTTTGATTTTTTTTTAATAATATTATAATTGATTATGTCTATAAATATCTACTCTCTTTTTTAATGTTATATAAGATGTTTCTCATTATATTATTTAAAAATATTATTATTATTATTATGTAGTTGTTTTAAAAATAAATAAGTTTTTTTTTATTATTAACAATATTGAATATTGAAATCCTTAATTTTTAACCAAATTAAATATGAGATTGTTTATTAAAAAAAAAATTAGGGCACAATTATCTACACCAATTATTTTCCTAAGTTCACCCATCTCACTTTATAACTTTGAATAAATATACTCACTTAAAATACTCTTGATATTATAATTATTGATTGTAGAAAAGACACAGTGCAAGCCTTCGGTGGTTATCCAATATTATATTGTAAATAATTTTAAATTGAATAAATTTAGATTACATCCACGATTAAGATGAGTTGACGGTAAAAATTATGAAAAACTTAATTATTTAATAATTTTTTTTATGTTACACTTATGTATAATTAGTAAATGTTGTATTAAATTATTTGTGCTAAATCAATATGCGAAGAAAATGTGAAATTTATATACATAAAATATATATATATATATATATAAATAATTATATTTAAAATATAGTAATGTTTTTTTACAATATAAACGTCACTACCTAGACCTTGAGGTCATGGTACGAGTCACTATTTGTCCAATAAAAAAAAGTAAAATTATATTAATGTCGAAGCAAGAGCAGTTATCATTTTTTCTGTTCCAATGTTGAATTTTGAATCTAAAGGTAAGATATTATTGCTGTAGCATCAAGTGGTATAACTTCTCTTCTCTACCACCATTAGTTTATTTGAGTTATGAAATGTGTGCACTGTTTTGAAGTTGACAAAAGACATGAAGTTGTTGAATATAAATAAGTTTAAATTATACAAATTATATTTACGATTAAGATGAGTTGATGGTAAGAATTACAAAATAATTTTTTATCCTTATGAATATATATTTTATTATAAAATGATTACTTTTCATGTTACACCTACTGTTGGTCCCGGTACAAGACTGAGGAATACGTGTATGGGGGGGGGGGGGGAAACACGTATACCAATTTTTAAACTTAAACTGACTGAGTCCCCTTCACTCAGAGTGGTAAAGAACTAGGAGCTGATAATACACCCACTGACTACACTTGGTGCGGGTCAGTTGGCTAACTATCAGTTCAAGTTCAATGCGGAAATGTTTGAGCCCTGATAATTTAAAGTCCTGTTTAGTTTGCTTTCTGAAAACTTGTTATACTCAAAACTTAGAAGTGTTTAGTAAGGCAGTGTTCTTTTGAAGATCAGGTTGATTGATTCAGACCTGATAAGCTTGAATGCAATGAATGAACAAGTAATATGGCAGGTATGCACAATGTCAAAGCAGTAAGAACACAAGGAGTTTAACGTGGTTCAGAGTCTCAAGCTCCTACGTCCACGGCCTGACTTAACAGGAAATCCACTCAAGGGATTCTTGTTTTTAACGTGCCAAGGTGCACCAAGACCAGTTACCTCACTGATCTATACAAACTCCTCTTACTATCACACTAACCGACTTACTCCCAACAAGCCTAACTTAGGGTTTTGGTTTCAGTTTGGATTCCAACTAAGTTGAGATTATCCTTACAAGGCAAAGCTGTGCTAAGGATTGGATAATCTCTCTAAGCTTAAGATAATTCTAATTAGCTCTTGGAATACAGAATAGCTCTCAGTTGCTAAGAAACACTTGGGAAATTTAGAAGGTTTCGAGTGTTTCTCTTAAAGGTTGAATGCTTTGATTGCTTGAGAGTTTTGAGTAATTTCTGGCTTGGAAATTTCCCGTAACCTTGAATGGGTTCAAGGCCTTCTGTATTTATAGGTGGTTTGAAAAACTATCCGTTGGAGAGATAGCCTTCTAGCCATCTATGTAGAGGGGCTTCAAACGGACATATCTCTATGCAGCAGCCGCCTTTGCATGGATTTGGTATTTGCATTTAATGCACATTAAATGCTTGCCCGTTGAATATGCAGTCTGAATTCAGTCT
Source organism: Ballota nigra (assembly GCA_947034835.1). NCBI lineage: Eukaryota > Viridiplantae > Streptophyta > Magnoliopsida > Lamiales > Lamiaceae > Ballota > Ballota nigra. The sequence continues at coordinate 54,727,617 of OX344726.1, read as the reverse complement.
ATGTGTCAGGTTCCGTACGTGCGTGTCCTCCTCGGATTGGTCCACGTCATCAGGTTGGTGAGAATGTCAGAACTTATTCCAGAGCTTCAGGCTTGTCTTATTAAGTTCATTTTGTCTTGAGCTCACCGGTCTTGTCCTGACGCTGAAATTCCTTTTGCATTGCTTGGCTCTACTCCAAGTCTTCCCATTTACTCAGTGACAACCTGTTCCCTTCAGGACTGAGTTAGTAATGACCTCAGGGTCATACTCTTCATCACTGACACTTACTCAGCCAGCTTAGAAGACTGCCATAAGTTCAGGATGGTGCTCTTCGTCTTCAGGCTCTGAGTCTTGATTGTCTCCAGTGAGTTCTCCTCTCACTGAGTACCTGTGAAGTGTAAAATGACTAAGTACTAATCCTAACCAAGACTAGCCTGACAAAGACAGATTAAGGCAATCATCTTTTCAGGGGCTTTTGGGATCTAAATCAAAACTGACAATGTCCCAACAATTTCCCCCTTTTTGATGATGCCAAAACACTGAAAAGATCCTCAAAACACTTAGAGGAAATAGGACAATCCTATCTATAAGATAAGACAGTGTTAGAGCAATTCTTGATAAAGTACAGAATTTAAACAAGCCAAAAAGACAATGAGTTTTTGTCTGTGGGCAAAAGTAATAGATTTCATTGATAGATGTGAAAGTGATTACAATGAATCTAATCTATTACACGGAAGCCTGTGAACACCTAGACTAATCTCATTTCAGGCTTGAGTCCATATCCTGCATAAACTCTTGCCTTTAGCTCGTCAAGTCTTCCAGGTTGGTTCACATATCCTTCAGTTCTGGCTATCTTCAAGACTTCCATCATAATGACCTTAGTATCATGCTTTTGAGTTCCAGGAATCAAGGGAGGAGCTCGAATGATGAACTCAGGAGCCTTCACTTGGACTTTAGCTGCCTCAGCCTCCTCCAAGATCTTCTGAAATAGCTCAGGATGATTGTCCATCATATAGTCAGTGAAGTGGGCATCAATATCGTCAGTGTCGCCCCACTTCTTCACAACAAACCATAGCCTGACAAATTCATCCCTTGCATCAGTCCAAAACTCCTTTAAAGTCTCTGAGACGAACTCATCAACAAAAGCTTCCCTTGCTCCTGATTCTGGCCTACTGACTTGAAGAATTGTTGCCTTCCTAACTGTTGGCTTCTTTCTGTACTTCCTTGGCTCAGGCTTCGCCTTCTTCCTCCTTAGCAAGCTGATCACTGCATCATCTAGTTCACGTTGTTGAAGCTCAGTGATATCCGTCAGCTTTTCAACCTTCTTCTCCAAAATGCGCATCTTCTCCTTCTGAGCAATTTCAGCTCTGCGCATAGCCTCAGTCTTTTCAGGTTGATCTCCCCATGCTTCAGCACATAGCTCCGCAACTAACTCACCTGAGTAAGTGATGGGATTCTTCCTTGAGCTCATGGGTGATGATCTTTGGACTGGCTCAGGTTGTTGCTTTGAAGGTTCATTAGCCTTTGCCTTTGTTGCCTCCTCCCTCAGCTTGGCAACTAATTGTTCTCCTTCCTTCTCCACTGCCGCTAACCTAGCTGACTTCCTTATCCTTAGAATATTTCCATCAGGATTGGCTTCAGGATCAGCTAGGACGGTCTCTCCTTGGTTAACTGCCTCAGATGCCTCAGGGCGGGATCTTTTCTTCTTTTCCCCCTTTTTGGCATCATCATTGGCCTCAGATGGGAATGCGTCAGATCCGCTGTTGATTACGAAGGAGGCTAGGGAATGGACATCGTTGATTCCCTCCTTCAATAACTCAACTCCCATTGAAATCCCAGTCCCTGCAAAGGATACGGAACTGATGGCAGCATTGACTTTCTTCTCAAAGACCTCCATAGAGAGTTGGAGACTTTGTTCAGCCTTGGTGATCCTTTCTTCCACCTTCGAGGACTCACCGCTGACTCTGCTAACCTCAGTCAGTATCTTCACAGACTCCTCAGTGGCTTTAGCCAAAATGTCCGCCACTGATTGAGATGTGCGATCCAGCTTCCCTGACTCCAGCTCCAACTTGGACGCTGAGTCCTCCAAGGCCTGAGTGACAATAGCTCCAGTCTGAACTGCAAGCCTGTCCACTGCCTGATTCATCTTTTCGTCCCTGATCGCATCTCTCTCTTCAAGTTTCTTGAGAGTGTCCCTGAGCATCTTCTTTGTGCGCTTCCTCTCATCCTTCACTGACTTGGCCGTGTCAGTCATTGTGCGCTTTAACAAGATCAGCTCCCTATTGGCAAGGGTGTTGTAAGCTGTCTTTGTCCACCTGATGTGTTTCGCCAGGGCCTTGGAGTCTTCATCTTTTTCAGCACGTAGCCTCATTACTTCCTCCTGAAGTTCAGCTAGATTTTCCGAGGTTTTCTCCTGTTTGACCTCCACTATGCTTGTAAACTCAGCACGGCCGACCCCGGTTATGACCACATCTTCATCATCAGCGGCCTCATCAGTGATTGGCTGCTTTCCCTTGTCAGCCCCTGCAACATCAGTCCCTTCTTCAAGGTACACTGAAGGCAGTTGTGAAGTAGTCATAGCCGCCTCCTCAGGCTCAGCTAAGCTAACTTGAACCTTAGGAACTTGTCCTTCGGAACTGAGAGTCTTCTTGAATGCCTCAACATCATCCTCTCGTGTCTCAGGGTAGGGAATCCCTTCATCGACAGATGTCTCATTGGCAGCTGAGATGTTCACAACATCCTCAGCCACTGGTCCACCCTTGGCACCAGTGTTCTTGTCACCTTCCCCCTGAGCCTGAGGCTCAGAGTCCATCTCATCTACTTCCCTTGCAGTCTCTTCTACTGCCTTTTCCACAGCTCCACCTTGAGCGTCATCATCCTCCTCATCATCCTCCTTCTCTTCAACGGAGAGAAGATCAGCCTTGCTTTTGGCCATCATTTCAGCCACAAGCTTCTTCAGGTTGTCGAAGTTCAAAAGTTGAAGCCAGCTTGTCAGGCCAAAGAATGAGCAGATCTTGGCCTCCTCCGTCTCCCAATGTTCCCAGCCGCGTGCGTCTACTAGCATATGTTGCTCCTGCATGTTTGATTGTTTAAAGTCCAACCAAACTTTGAGCTCCACCACATATGCCAGTAATTCAGTGTACTTGTACAGCCCAGGCCAGCACTTCCCTGCCCACTCCGTGGCATTCCCCCTGAGTGTATTCTCCAGTATACCTCCCGCCATGTGCTCATCCAGCTCCTCCTCCTCTATTTCAAGGAACACATCCTCTTCTGTTGAAATAGATTTGGGACAGTCTTTGGGATTGGGGTATGAGGGAAAATCTGAAGGGTTGGGAAGGTTTGGCTCGGCTAACTGGTCAGGCTCAATTGTAAGTGAGGTTGATGGCACTGACTCAGTAGGGTAATTTGGCTCTGAAGGTTGGGGGAGTTGGGGAGTTTGAGGTGCGGGGTCAGGGATGGAAGGTGTTTGGGTTTCAGGATGCGGGGGTGTTTGTGTGGATGCTGTCTCAGGCTGCAATGACTCAGCCGTCTCGACAGTCTTTCTCACCTCCTCTAAGTCAGAGGCTCCAGGAGAGCTTGACTTCTCCCTCTCACTCAATTCAGGGAGTTTCTTAGCAGGAGACTTCTTTACTCCCCTCCTAAGTCTCTTCAGGGGCCTCTTTCCCTGAGCGCTCTCTATACTGACGTCATCATCAGTTCCCTCAGCCTCAGTCCCGGCCTTCTTGGGATCTGACTCAGTCCCTGTCTTCGTGCTCTTCCCTGACAGCACGATTTTCACCCTCCTCTCCTTCTTCTCAGCCGCGCCCACATCAGGATGCTCCACCTCCGCAGCAACAGCCTTCTCAGCCTCCTTACTCCTCTCAAGGAGCTCATCCACCTTTTCAATGAGGCTGGTTGCCACTCTCTTGGCCGTCCCAGCTGGCTTTCTGGCCTGACCCTTTGCTTTTGCATTGGGATCAGTCAGCCCTAGCACTTAATAGGTGTCACTCAGTGATGAAAACATGACCTTCTTTGAGGAAAGGTTGTCCTCAAAGTCAAAAGTGTACCCATGGCACGCATGAGCAATCAGCATGGACAATCTTGTGCCAAATGGCAAGATGGCACTGACAGATATGTGCTTTTTCTCCTCGTCACGCGTGATCTTGTCCAATCCTGCCTGATGGAGTTGATCGAGGAAGAACTGCTCCCAGTTCGCTTTCACTCCATCAGCGATTGCTCCCATGAGCCTCAACTTGGGCAGACTCAACTGCTCGTGAGAGCCAGTTGCTCCCATCACCATCTTGGACACCAAGTCCACCAGAGCCCTGTACTCCGGCTTCAGAGTGCTCTTGTTCTGACGGGCCCTGAACTCCGAAGACCCTGACTTGGTCCATTTCCCAAGGAATTCTCCCTCCGAGTTTTCCTTGTAAGTCCTGGGGTTGATGCCAGAGAATGGCAGCTTGAAGACTTCCCTCACCGCCTGCCTGAGATCAATGGTGAGCACCTCCGAGTCGTAGAGAGGCTCTCCATCGCTATTCTTTTCTCCCGTCGGCTTTAGCGCAGTCACCTTGGTGCAGACTTCACCCTTCCGCAAGAACATGTTCAAATAAGCTTCCACCACTGTTCTTGGGAGCACAGAAGAGGGGCGGGTGGTGAAGTATGTTTCCAACCCGGCGTCGGAAATCCATTTAAAAACGGGTTTGATTTCCTTAACCGTTAGACAGATACCTTCCATGGAGATGACTTGCTCCATGTGTACCAGCCTCTTTTCAACAACATCGACGATCTTGTCGGTTGTCCAGTCGGAATCAAGGAATGCCATTGTGTTTTGAGAAAGAGGTTTTAGAAATTCTGTGTTTGAGCGAGAGAAAACTCAGTGTGCAAATTGTGCGTTGTGTTTGCGTAAAGACCTCAAATGACACCCTTGATTGATAAGACTAAGTCAGTTACTCAAACGTGGGGTTGAGATTGATTCCTGAATTCGAAAAGTTTTAAAATGAGTGGCCAGGATTAATCTCAGTTTTAATTGAAACCCCAAGTCAGTCACATTCCGTATAACACGGACACGTATATGAAAAAGTAACTTTGACATTAAATGCTCCGTGCGCGTGGGTTTAAATATAAAAAGGCGCGCTTTTAATGATAACGGAATGCATTTAATAAAGATTTTCAGGACGAATGACTCAGGGAGACGCTTGAGATTCACAAGAGTCAGGTTAGAACCCATACCTGTCAGGGAGACATTGTAGCACCCTGATACCTCGCTGAGTCGAGTCTGGCCTGAGTTCCCTTAGAACCCTACACTGACTGCTCTCCCGGATCTAAAAGTCCCAATTCCACTGATAGTTCCATAAACCTTGCTTCAGCCAAGGGCTTAGTCAAGATGTCAGCTCTTTGCCTATCAGTGTGAATCTTTTCCATCCTAATATCTTTCTTTTCCACATGATCTCGAATGAAGTGGTGTCTAATATCCACATGCTTGCACCTTGTGTGAAGCACTGGGTTCTGAGTGATTGCTATTGCACTATTGTTATCACAATAGATTGGAACCTGATTAGCAAATACTTGGTAGTCCCTCAACTGTTGCCTCAACCATAGGATCTGAGCACAACAACTCCCTGCAGCCATATACTCAGCCTCAGTTGTGGATGTTGCCACTGAATTTTGCTTCTTACTAAACCACGAGATCAACTTACTTCCCAAAAACTGACATGTCCCTGAGGTTGATTTCCTATCAATCCTACAACCTCCATAATCTGCATCTGAATACCCTGTCAGTTCAAGGTTGTCATCTGAAGGATACCATAGTCCCATATTAACTGTCCTTTTCAAATACTTAAGTATCCTCTTAGCAGCCTCCAAATGACTTCTCTTGGGATCAGACTGATACCTAGCACACACACCAACTGCAAACGTAATGTCAGGCCTACTTGCAGTCAGGTACAGTAAAGAACCTATCAGCCCACGATACTCAGTCTGATTCACTGAAGTCCCTTCAGTGTCAGGATCCATCTTCCAATTGGTGTTCATTGGGATCCTGGCTGGATTGCTGTTTTGAACACCAAACTTATGAATCAAGTCTCTTGTATACTTGGCCTGATTAATGAATATACCTTGATCAGTCTGCTTGACCTGCAATCCTAAGAAAAAGTTCATCTCTCCCATCATTGACATCTCAAATTTACCAGTCATCAGTTTAGAGAATTTCTCACATAACTGCTGATTTGGTGATCCAAATATTATGTCATCCACATAAATTTGGACCAGGAGAATGTCATCACCTTCAGTGATCCTGAACAAAGTCCTATCCACTGTTCCCTTCTTGAACCCATGATCAGTCAGGAATTGAGAGAGGGTATCATACCAAGCTCTTGGTGCTTGCTTAAGTCCATAGAGTGCTTTCTTCAAATGGTATACTCTATCTCCAACCTCAAACCCGGGAGGTTGTTCAACATATACCTCTTCATTGAGTACACCATTCAGGAATGCACTCTTGACATCCATTTGATACACCTTGAACTTCTTATATGTCGCATAGGCAAGGAACAACCTGATAGCTTCCAATCTAGCCACGGGAGCAAAAGTCTCATCATAGTCTATTCCTTCAGACTGACAATACCCTTTTGCAACCAGTCTAGCCTTGTTCCTTACCACAACACCATTCTCATCCTTCTTGTTCTTAAAGACCCACTTGGTACCAATCACACCTTGATGCCTAGGTCTATCTACCAGTTCCCAAACCTGATTCCTTGTGAACTGATTCAACTCCTCTTGCATGGCAATGATCCAGTTCGAGTCAGTGAGAGCTTCTTCAATGTTCTGAGGCTCTTGCTCAGAGAGAAAGCAACAGAACAATGCACTCTCACCATGAAACCGTCTGGTCCTGACTCCCTCAGTTGGATCACCAATAATTTGATCAATGGGATGATCTTCTAACCATGTTCTTTTGCCAGGAGTTGTTCCTGAAGTACCTGCAATGTTAGTGTCTATATGCTCATAAAATTCAGGAAATTGAACAGAAGGGGATGATCCTGAGTCTATGCCGAAGGGATTAACAAGCTCAATGTCAGGGACATTGATTCCCCCTTGATGAGGTGACTCAGGAGCCGTCTCAGCTGCAGCAGCATCTTCATAGACGGTACTTACCTCAGGTTGAGCCTGTTCCTCTGTCTGAGGCTCAACCATCCCTGATGTGCTGGGTTTAGGAGTGGCACTTGGTTCATCATCCTGATCGTCATCATCATCCCATCTGGGAATTGGCACAGTCTTGATCTTGGAATCAGGTTGACTCTTCAAGCTCAGCCTTGTCACACTCCTCGTGACCTCCTCAGTGTCAGGATTCAGCACCTTTGCCCTAGACTCATTAGCAGATTCATCAAAGACAACATGAGGTGATTCTTCCACAACAAGGGTCCTACAATTGTAAACCCTGAAGGCTTTGCTAATTTCAGAATATCCCAAGAATATTCCTTCATCAGATTTGCTATCAAAAGCTTTCAACTGGGTTTTCCCATTGTTGAGGATGAAGCACTTACAACCAAACACATGAAAGTAAGAAATACGAGGTTTTCTTTTGTTCCATGTCTCATATGGGGTCTGAGCATGTTGCTTGTTCAGCATGGATCTGTTCTGAGTGTAGCATGCAGTGTTGATTGCCTCAGCCCAAAACTTCTTGGGCAATCCTGACTCAGCCAGCATGGTCCTTGCAGCTTCCTTCAGTGTCCGATTCCTCCTTTCAGCGACACCATTCTGTTGTGGGGTTCTAGCTGCAGAAGTCTCATGAGCTATACCAAATTCATTACAAAAGTCAGAAATATATGAATTTATAAACTCAGTGCCCTTGTCAGATCTGATCTTGGTAATGGACTGATTTTTCTCATTGCTGAGTCTTCTGAGCAACTCTGGAAGCTTCACCTGTGTTTCCTTCTTATTTAACAGGAAAATAACCCAAGTATATCTAGAATAATCATCAATAACCACAAGGGTATATTTTCTACCATTCATACTCACAGGTGTTATGGGACCAAATAGATCCATGTGCAGAAGCTGAAGTATCCTGTCAGTGGAGTAAGAAGCCTTTTCTTTGAATGACGCTCTGATTTGCTTCCCTTCCTGACAGGCTTTGCACACGTGATCTTTGCTAAAAACTTCATTAGGGAGACCATCAACAAGTGACTGTCTAGAAATTTTGTTAAGAATCTTGAAGTTCAGGTGGCTTAATCTTTTATGCCATAACCAACTGAGCTCTAGAGAGCTTTTAGCAACAAGACAAGTATTAGGAATAGTGCTGCTCCAATCAGCGAGATAAACATTACCTTTCCTTATACCTGATAGAAGCACTTGTGTTGATTTGTCCTTGACTGAACATTTATTCGATGAGAACTCAACACTGAACCCTTTGTCACAGAATTGACTTACTGACAGCAGGTTATGCTTTAGTCCTTCCACAAAGGACACATTTTCCACTCTTACTGTACCTATAATTAGAACACCAAAACCCTTAGTAACACCTTTTGAGTTATCACCAAAGGTTACCTGTGGACCATCTTTAGCCTGATATTCTTGGAGGAGACTCTTCATTCCAGTCATGTGCCTTGAGCAACCACTGTCTAGGTACCAAACAGCTTTGATTGAGTCTTCTCTCCTCTTGTTGTGATCCACAGCCGCCTCAGGCTCATCCCTAGCCATTAGGCAGACATCATCGTACTCATCGTCCGAGAAGAGTTCAGGTGACCTTTCAGTGGGGCCATCAGAGTCTGTTGCATCCTCAGCCACCATAGCCCTCCGATCAGCAGATCTTAGATCCCTCGTGGCTCTCCTTTCCTCTCTCTCCCTAGCACTCAGCTCCGGGCAATCGTACTGATAGTGACCAATCTTGTTACAATTGTAACATGCTACCTGCTCACTTATTCTTTCTTTTCTCGGTTCAGGGTTCCTCCTTGAGTCAGGTTCCCTGGTTCTTGGTGAGCTTTCAGCCTTGGTTGGATATCTATCATCGCGAGTACGTCTCTGTTCGTCTCTTCTTTCAGTTTTTGGTTCAGAATATCTCCTTTCATCACCACGTTCTCTCCTCTGGTCAGTGTTCCTTCGCTCCTCATATCTCCTCGAGCTTTGGTGGGTTCCTTCAGGTTTCCTGTCACGTGAGTCCTGATAAAACTTTTTATAGCGACCAAACCTGGAATTGAGCTTGTCAAATCGTCTGGCCATCAGGCTGTACTCCTCAGCGAGTTCTTCCCTGCTCATCTCCATCAGTGACTTTGATGAAGAATTTGATGAGGGCTCAACAGGTTCAGACCTGGCCTTGAACGCCACACTTTTCTCAGGAGTTTTCTCCTTCCCTTCCTCTTCTGACTGAACTTTCTTCTTCCTTTTGTTAAGATCAAATTCAAGCGCTTTTAGCTCTGAAAAAAGTAAAGCAGAAGTTATGTTACTCATATCCTGAGTGTTCTTAAGCATAATTACACTGTTGTCCCATCTCTCAGGAAGGGCATTCAGGATTTTTGAAGCAACATCTCTCCTTGGGACATCCTTGTCCAACATCACCAACTCATTCATCAACTTGATGAATCTAGACTCCATCTGATCTATGCTCTCATTAGGCAGCATCTCGAACGCTTCGAATTTCTGAATGGCAATATTCCTCTTGTTCTCCTTTATCTTTTCTGACCCTTCGCACATCCTGGTCAGCTCATCCCAGACCTCCTTTGCCGTTTTTAGGTTCATCAGCCTGGCTGACTCCTCGAAAGGCACCGTATGCAAGATGATGTTTCTGGCGACGTTGTCAAGCCCCACCATCTTGATTTCATCGTTGGTCATGTCTTTTCTCTCCTTAGGAACCTGCACGCCAATCGCAAGATCATCGTATCCCAGTCCTCTGACGTTAGGAATAGTGATCTTGATCGGTCCTTCCCTGAGCACACGCGGCATCTGGTCATGGATGGCATCTAGATGTGCCTCTAGTCTGAACTTCCAATAGACAAAGTTAGATACAGAGAATTCAGGTAACGAAGCTTCAAGTCTCCTTGAAGTCATGATGATGATGCAAGTTTTGTGAAAAGCAAACTCAGATCTGTTCAGTGACCACCAACAGTTTCTCCTCTGAAACTATTAGTATTCAAAGTCAGTGGTCTTTCGAACCACTGCTCTGATACCACTTGTTGGTCCCGGTACAAGACTGAGGAATACGTGTATGGGGGGGGAAACACGTATACCAATTTTTAAACTTAAACTGACTGAGTCCCCTTCACTCAGAGTGGTAAAGAACTAGGAGCTGATAATACACCCACTGACTACACTTGGTGCGGGTCAGTTGGCTAACTATCAGTTCAAGTTCAATGCGGAAATGTTTGAGCCCTGATAATTTAAAGTCCTGTTTAGTTTGCTTTCTGAAAACTTGTTATACTCAAAACTTAGAAGTGTTTAGTAAGGCAGTGTTCTTTTGAAGATCAGGTTGATTGATTCAGACCTGATAAGCTTGAATGCAATGAATGAACAAGTAATATGGCAGGTATGCACAATGTCAAAGCAGTAAGAACACAAGGAGTTTAACGTGGTTCAGAGTCTCAAGCTCCTACGTCCACGGCCTGACTTAACAGGAAATCCACTCAAGGGATTCTTGTTTTTAACGTGCCAAGGTGCACCAAGACCAGTTACCTCACTGATCTATACAAACTCCTCTTACTATCACACTAACCGACTTACTCCCAACAAGCCTAACTTAGGGTTTTGGTTTCAGTTTGGATTCCAACTAAGTTGAGATTATCCTTACAAGGCAAAGCTGTGCTAAGGATTGGATAATCTCTCTAAGCTTAAGATAATTCTAATTAGCTCTTGGAATACAGAATAGCTCTCAGTTGCTAAGAAACACTTGGGAAATTTAGAAGGTTTCGAGTGTTTCTCTTAAAGGTTGAATGCTTTGATTGCTTGAGAGTTTTGAGTAATTTCTGGCTTGGAAATTTCCCGTAACCTTGAATGGGTTCAAGGCCTTCTGTATTTATAGGTGGTTTGAAAAACTATCCGTTGGAGAGATAGCCTTCTAGCCATCTATGTAGAGGGGCTTCAAACGGACATATCTCTATGCAGCAGCCGCCTTTGCATGGATTTGGTATTTGCATTTAATGCACATTAAATGCTTGCCCGTTGAATATGCAGTCTGAATTCAGTCTATGTGTCAGGTTCCGTACGTGCGTGTCCTCCTCGGATTGGTCCACGTCATCAGGTTGGTGAGAATGTCAGAACTTATTCCAGAGCTTCAGGCTTGTCTTATTAAGTTCATTTTGTCTTGAGCTCACCGGTCTTGTCCTGACGCTGAAATTCCTTTTGCATTGCTTGGCTCTACTCCAAGTCTTCCCATTTACTCAGTGACAACCTGTTCCCTTCAGGACTGAGTTAGTAATGACCTCAGGGTCATACTCTTCATCACTGACACTTACTCAGCCAGCTTAGAAGACTGCCATAAGTTCAGGATGGTGCTCTTCGTCTTCAGGCTCTGAGTCTTGATTGTCTCCAGTGAGTTCTCCTCTCACTGAGTACCTGTGAAGTGTAAAATGACTAAGTACTAATCCTAACCAAGACTAGCCTGACAAAGACAGATTAAGGCAATCATCTTTTCAGGGGCTTTTGGGATCTAAATCAAAACTGACAATGTCCCAACACCTACGTATGTTTAATTAAACATACTATGCTATATCATCATAATAATGTATAAAATATAAAAAAAAATGATTACATTAAAAATATAGTTAAGAAAATGACTTCCGTGCAAATCATGGACAAGAATAATTATTGTGCTTCCGTGAAATACAATAATATTGAATTTAAACGTTGTTTGTGAATATTTTTTGGATGCATATCTATTTTTTTTATTTCTTACTTAAATTGTAAATATCATTATTTTTTATTTTATTTTTTTGTTACATAACATTGTCGGGTGAAAACCTTTTTGTAAAATACTCGAGTTTTCTTATATTGAAGTATGTCAGAATTGAATATTTATTTCTTATTTATTATGAATCCAATTTTGTTGGTAATATGTGTCGTCACATGCTTTGTCCCACTAAAGTTGGTATAAATTTGTTGGGAATGTTGAATTGTGTAAATTAAAATGATAAAATTATTTTAAAGAATTATAATAGAATTGATGTTGAAGGAAGTGTGATTTTCATATATATATGTTGGAGGAAGAGTGATTTCTCAATCACTCCATTGCAATTTCTCCACACACCATGAACTGCCAAACCTGCACATATCACCATCGAACAGAAATCCAAACCTGAGCATTTATATGTAACCTGAAATTGCACGGAAATGAATATCTAAGTCACGTCTGGAGGTGCTTGGAAGTGAAATTGAAATTTCAGGCTGGAGGTGAAATTGAGTCGCGGCTAAAACTGGGTGGAGGTAAAATGTCAAATAGTTCATATTATTCATCTAATTCATAGCCTAATTGTGCGGAGATGAAATTTAAGTCATGCCTTAAGGTGCCTGGAGGTGAAAATAATTCTAACTTTATAGTCTATGAACTTATCTACTTTGCAAAATATAATGACTCCCACCGGATGAACTTTGCCAAAACAACTAATACAAGATTTTTCCAAACTTTCTTAGGCACTATCATCATGTAAGAAAATTTTAAACATATTAATCAATTTCCATTTTAGGTGTTCACAGAAAATCTCCAATTTAAGAAAACTCAATTCTGCATATTTGTTAACATATTAAATGCCATAATATTCTTCAAAAATCATACAATAATTTTCTATTAGTTTAATGAAAACCTTAATTAGTGTTAAACTATATATAAAATTGACAATATTTCATAAATAATACTATTAGAGCAAGTACGTGCCTGCCATTTTTGAACCAGAGGAGGGACTACTTTGCTCGAAATTTTCCCAACAATGACAACACCCACTATTAGTATCTTGAAAATCAACTTGCGCGCTTGAGGGAATTAAAATATTAGCGCTTAAGGATTTAAAACATTCACAGAATATCACTCAAAATCATCCAAAGAATACCAAAAAAAGATCTCACTCGAAATATCCATTGAAAATCTCATATCGTGTTTGAGGTAGAAGAATTAGATCGTATCTTTCACTAACTCAAAGCAGTTGTGAAAATTTTTTTACCTGAGGTAAGTGAAAAGAATTTAGTTTAGGGTGCGAAAAGATCCCGCTCATTTACTCATACTCAAAGAGAAAACGAAGTTGTTTAGTTACAAATCCATGTTCAATGGTAACACATATTGTCGCATTCTTCGTCTCACTAAATTTTGATATAACTAGATCATAAAGGCTCGTGTTACAAATATTTTATGTTATGTTCTTATTGAGGCATAAATTTGTTCATACATTGTAATGACAGTAATCCTTACAAAAGAGTTGTTATAATTAGTTTTATTTGATTACCCTTTTTTAATTATTTGTAGAGTGTCTTCTCACTCTTTTAACCCATAAAATTAATTTTTACAAATATTTAATAAGTCATAAATTACTATTATGTGTTTGATTTTGGTTTTTTTTTCTTTTTAAAAGATAAGGTATTATTTAAAAAAAATATTATATTGTTGATTATTGTTTAAATTATTTAGCTTAAAAATTGTGTGGGATTGTCTCGTGAAACTAGATAATACAAATTTAAATACGCCTATGTTAAAATGTTAGTGTGATAAGTCCAATCTATATCTTATCCCAAGAGTAAGTTTTATATAAAAATGATTAATAATAAACTTATCATGAAACTGTTTTAATGTATTGATTACTTAATATTATAAATAGAATATAAAAAATTTAATGAAAAGTATCGTTAATTTGAGTTCAAGAAGAAATTTAGTAATATTTTTTAAAATAAAATTTGTGAATTTTTAGTTTTATAATTAAAACATGATAATTATTATAGTTTAAACATATCAAAAATTCCGGCTGTGCGAAGCACGGGATTTACAATCACTAGTTATAAGTATATATGGAGCACAAAGTTAAAACGGTTCCTTGATTTTAGGAAATCATGGACAAATTAAATTATGATTTACCTTAAATATTAAACTAAGCAAATGGACGGTGATGATAAAATGATGAAATGTAGATCAATGGCTCTGAAAGTTTCCCGCCCAATCTATAAATGGTAAAATTATTTGTATTATATATTTATACATAGATTAAATTACATTAATTTCTCATTCATCCAAATTTAATTTTGGAAAATCAAATCAACCAAATCCAGCAAAACGAATTATTAAATTGAGACCAAGTATAGAGTGAAACTGGTTTATAAATAAATTAATGAAGGGTATTAGTCGTTTTCATTGAAGAGTATTAGTTGTATTTACTGAAAAGTATTACTGATATACACTAAAAAGTCTTAGTTGTTCAGTGAAAATAAACTAAAACTCTTCAGTGTAAACCAGTAATACTCTTCAGTAAAACAACTAATATTTTTCAGTGAAAAGAACTAATACCCTTCAATAGTTTATATATGGAAATAATTTTTTTAAGGCCAGTAGGTTAGGGGGGGTAGCAAAAGAAGGACCACAGATTTTTGGGCTGGCAATTTAAGGACACCAGATTTAAAATGTTGCAATTTGAGGCCAAATTGGCCAGAATTGACTTTAATTAGAGCTAATTCGGGCCAACTTGACCTCAATTTGCAAAACTTTAAGCCTATGGTCCTTAAATTGCCAGCCCGAAGACCTACGGTCCTTCTTTTACTAGAAGCACTACAAGATTTTCACGTTTTAGCAAAGGAAAAAATTTGTTGCTAATCAGTGAATTTGCATTTAGTAACGGATTAGCAACGGATTTAAAACGAATATTTTCCGTTGTTATTCTGCTCGTTGCTAAATATGCCAACGAAATAGTATTCCGTTAGTAAAAAATACCGACAGATTATCAATGGATTACCAACGAAAAATAAAATATTTATTTATATGACCAATCTGTTGGTAATCCGTTGGTAAAACGGTTAGTAAACATAATATGTTGCTAAATTATTGTGGTAATTTTTTATTCCGAATTAGCACTAATTAACCCCTAATTTTGGGATATTTTCTATACACCTGGCGCCCGTCCAATACCACTTTGAGACATAACTATTTCCTTTCTAAATATAATATATTTAAAAAAAATTAATACAAAAAAAAAAATCTTCTTCCTCATACCAACCCCACGCCCCAATCATTTTTCACCCAAAGTTTACACCGTCGTCCCTACCCACTCCGGCCCTCGCCTCGGCCGTCCAATCCCAAGTTTTCGACCATCAATGGCACTGAGGTGGAATAGTGTGAACTACACATAATCAACGGGCTTGGTTTCAGCCGAAATCGAGGGTCATGTGCCAAGCACGTGTATAAAATAGCCCGAAATTGGTGTCATGTCTCAAAATAGTTATTTTTACAATTTTTATTTTAAATATATATTTATATTTATAAAGAAAAAAATATTTATTTTTAAAGTGGTATCGGACAGGCTCCACGAGTATAAACTAGCCAAATATCGGGTGTCATATGCCGAGTACGTGAAATTTGGGTCCAACTAGATCTAATTTGGGATTAATTTTTTAAGACCACAACTTAGGGGGTAATAAAAAAAGGACCATAGTTTTTCGGGCTGACAATTTAAGGACCATAGGTTAAAAAATTTGCAAATTGGGACCAAATTGGCCCAAATTAGCTCTAATTAGAGTCAATTCGGGTCAATTTGGCCACAAATTGCAACATTTTAAATCTGATGTCCTTAAATTGTCAGCCCGAAAACCTGTGGTCCTTCTTTTGCTACCCCCCTAACCTACTGGCCTAAAACAAATTTATTCCCGTTTATATATAAACCAAATTTACTCTATACATACTCTTAAATTGTCACTTAATATTTAATTAAATGTGATTAAAACCAACATTTTCCAACAATGATTACAAAAAATAAAAAGAATAAAGCCCAATCATTTTCCTTCATTTCTCTCCTGTTTGTTTCTTTTCACTCTGTTTCTTTCATCAAAGAGGCACGAACCACTCACTAACACACACTCATTCTCACGCTATAAAAATTTCGGTGGCTCTGAACAGGGAAAAAAAAAAGGCAGCTGCTAGGTTTTAATTGATTATAATCAAAAGTTAAAGAAGGATTTGCCTTTCTTGCAAAGAGTTTGAATTTGAAGATGTGGGTTTGAAAACTTCGAATATTCCATGAGCAATTGAATTTTAGAGTTAATTTTTTTTAATCAATTGAGACAAATCCCAATAAGTTTCAAGGTTGTGAGACTTTGTTTTCCAGCCAAAGGTTATCTTACTCAAGTATAATCATCATAATTAGTATGAATTTCTGTTTTTTGAAACTGAGAATATATTACAAAACGGTGTTATTTGTTTAACTCATTCCATCTCACACAAACTCTCATAGTGGAATTTCGCAAAGTTAAAAAAGTATTAATATAAAATAAGATGTAGGAAAGTCGTTGCGATTAAAAATATAGAATAAAGTGAAGTATATATATTGGATAATTGAGAGCAGGGGTGGCAAAATGAGTCCGGCCCGATGGGCCGACCCGGTTGGCCCGCCTTTAAGGATAAGCTGGGCCTAAATAATAGTGGCCCGAAAAGAACCGGGCCTATTTGGCCCGGCCCGATAGGCACGGCGGGCCGACCGGGCTTGGGCCGGGCCGGAACTTTTGGTTGGCCCGGTTTTTTTTTTTTTAATTTTATATATCAAGTGTAATTTTGTCTAATATGTCGAGTGTACCTATTATCATGAAAAGAATTTCATGTGATGTTTAAAAGTGTTTGTTGAGTTAATATTATTATTTTCTTGTTGTAATAGCTTTTTCTAAAGATTAATATAAGTTATTTATTGAAAATGGATAGTCAAATCATATCATAAACTAATATTAATGGTCATTATAATTCATATTTTGACCAAAAAAATAGGACTATAAGATTGTTTAAAAATAAAATTATTTTATTGAATATAAATAATTTATTTGACAAAAATATTTTTTTTAAAAGACGGGCCATTTTGGCCCGGTGCCCCGGTGGCCCGCCAAGGGCCAGGCTGGGCCTTTAAAATAGAGGTCCGGTTGCAACCGGGCCGAGCCCGGCCCGACCCGCAAAATGAAGGCGGCCCGGCAGCCCGGCCCTTTTGCCACCCCTAATTGAGAGTAAAAAGAATGACAATTAATGTAAATAAAATGAAGTGTGGTAATAAATATTCGATGGAGTGCGCCACAATGTCTAAAAATAGAATGAAAAGCTTAGTGTGAGAAGTTCAAAATGCAAAGACGGAACGCTTAATGTGGAACAGAGGGAATATATGTTTTCAAGTAGG
This sequence comes from Ballota nigra, assembly GCA_947034835.1. Classification (NCBI taxonomy): domain Eukaryota; kingdom Viridiplantae; phylum Streptophyta; class Magnoliopsida; order Lamiales; family Lamiaceae; genus Ballota; species Ballota nigra. The sequence continues at coordinate 54,710,347 of OX344726.1, read as the reverse complement.
TCTACTATGAATTCAGATTCACGCAAACTCTTTTTTTTGTAAGTATTACTATTTAATATATGAAGTAACATTTTTAACATATGGAGTATCACTATTTATAAAAATGTTTTAACTCATGTGTTGTTCTTTTCAAAATCACTAAACAATGAAATATCATATGCTAAACAATGATACTTCATATATTGAACAACGCAAATTCTAGGGTGCATCCAAGTGCATAACATGCACTTGGAATTTTGAAATCAATTTTGACCAATTAAGATCCAACAAAAACTCGCGGGTCAGGCCCAACCCGACCAAAATTCGCGGGTCTGGCAACAACCAGGGTCGCAAATGGTCGCGCGCGCTTCGGACCGATACCCGAAGTTATATCACCAATACCCGAAGTTATATCACCGATACCCGAAGTTATAATCACCAATACCCGAAGTTATATTACCAATACCCCAAGTTATAATCACCAATACCCCAAGTTATAATCATCAATACCCCAAGACTTAATCACCAATACCCCAAGTTATAATCACCAATACCCCAAGTTATAATCACTAATACCCCAAGAATTACTCAATAATAATATCCTAAAAAATTATTCAGTAGTACCCCAAGACTTAATCACCAATACCCCAAGATTTAATCACCAATACCCGAAGTTATAATCACCAATACCCGAAGTTATAATCACCAATACCCTAAGTTATAATCACCAATACCCCAAGTTGTAATTACCAATACCCGAAGTTATAATCACCAATACCCGAAATTGTAATCACCAATACCCTAAGTTATATTCACCAATACCCTAAGTTATAATCACCAATACTTAATCACCAAGTTATAATAATACCTCAAGTTATATCCCTAAAAAATTATTTACTAATATCCAAGACTTAATCACCAATACCCTAAGTTATATTCACCAATACCCTAAGTTATAATCACCAATACCCTAAGAATTACTCAATAATAATATCTCAAATAATTATTCAGTATTAACCCAAGACTTAATCAACAATACCCCAAGTTATAATCACCAATACCCCAATCATCAATACTTAAAAGAATAACTAAATTTAAGAAAAAAATAAATATTATGTCTAAACCTTAATCCAATAAAAACTAGAAATCTGCTAAAAGTTGAGTAAATTGAGCAAAGTAAAATGGGTGATATCTATTCTTTTTGCAAGAATTGCATCCATCTTAATTCATCTTCTCAAAATCCTGTTAGCCTCTCATCTCTTCTGCATATCAAATGGCTTTAGCACAAAACTCATATACAGAGATTCCCCATACCCCCATCTGTACAAATCCAATTTGTCTAACCTTGAAGCCCTCTAGAGAGACATCAAAACTTCGAGAAATTGAGCCTCTAACTTGATGTCGTCATTGTCAAATACTACATTATTTTTTCAGAGAACCCCTGTTTATCGTTGTATTCGGCCGTCAAACTTACATCGGCGGTGGCGTCTCCTCTAAGGACTTCTTCTTCTTCTTCTTATGCATGAGTTGAGGTCCAATTCGATGGCAGTTACCGGTGTAAACGGTGACCAAAATTCAAATCGGCGATTGGATATGGAAGTGGTTGATATCGATTTGCTGAAAGGAATGTTTTGACCTTCGAGATTTTTGTTCTATTAAAGAGGAGGAGAGAGAAGACTTTGAATCGCTCACCGATAAATCGATGCATTCGGTATAGAAAGAAGCGAGGAAGATAGAACCGCGAATTCTGATCGGGTTGGGCTGACCCGCGAATTCTAATCGGGTTGGAATGACCCGCAAATTTTAATTTTTTGGTCAAAATTAATTTCAAAATTGGATGCGAAATCCAAGTGCATAGTATGCACTTGGATGCACCCTAGAACTACTCATTGAACAATAATACTTTGAAGAAGAGCAATTCACATGAATCTGAGCTAATAAAAGTTTTTGTCTCTGAATTCACATTCTTTCTACATCATATAAGATTTTTTTTTCTTCTTAATTAAACCTCATGTGAATCTGAGTTCACATAATTTTTCTTTTTAAAATATCAATATTATGTAAATGCATTAATACTATTATGCATATCAATTATCACTATTAAAAAAAACAAATATGTATAAATGAGCTGAACAAATGAAAAAATAAAACATAACACAAACAGGTCTACCAAAATATAACAAATTGTTCTGCAGTATAATAAAAATTATTTTATAGTATGATGAGCTTTGGACCTGTTGGTATCAATTTTTTTTTTTTTATACATTTGTTTGTGGCATGAATTAGAGTGTAGTTGCAAAATCATCCATTGAAATGTAACTTTAGGCTTATACATTATAAATAAGCAGAATTGAAATAAACTTTTACTTGGTCTCGTCAACATTCACTCTCTTAGACAAACACTTGAGCCCCGCCTCCAAATCAGGTAACGTGATTGTCAACAACTCATCACCTTTAGACTCAAAACTCAACCTGGAATCCAAATTCTCTCTAGCATTATTCAACATATTATCCACCAACCCTCCATTCAACTTGTTCCGCAGCTTCTCAGTGGAACACCTCTGTATCACCGAGAGAATAGCATTGAGAGTGCAGGAAGGATGCAGCCTAAACCCGTACAACCGGCTTTTCTCGTCTTGCTTACTCATCTTTATGAGCAGCATCTCGGCCAGGTCTTTGCAGCTATAATCTGGGAACTGGAAAGAGTGAGTGACTCGTCTGCAGAAGCCTTGGTTGGAAGAGAATACGCGCTTCATTGGCTCAGTATAGCCTGCGAAAACAACGAGAAGGCCGCCGTCTTCCAAGACGGACATGATCTCCTCCAATGCCTCCGCACCGTAGTCGACCGCTGACTGTTTGGGAGCTAGCTGGTACGCTTCGTCCACGAATAGAATCCCACCCATTGCCTCCTCGATCTGCAATCGTCCACCACCATGTTTAGCACCACGTACTACACTAGTGTTTCCTTTTGATAGGGTATCATTTTTTTAAGCCTAGCTCTAATTTAGTTTATGTTAATATTGAGTATTGATCCTACCTTTTTTCTTGTCTTTGGCCCTGTTTGGCCAAGGTATTCCCCCAACAAATCCGTCTTTTGTACTTCCGTGACATTATCGGAAGAAAGTACCCCGACAGAATGGAGTAGCTTTCCTAGGATTCGTGCTACAGTCGTCTTACCTAGAAAATCATGATTAGTACTGGTACATGCAACAAAAGTATCCACTCTGATTGGAATTTACCTGTGCCGGGGTTGCCGAGAAATGCCATGTGTGGTGGTTTTCTGGGGCCAAGATTTACGCCCATAGCGCGACGCTTCTCGTCCAACAGGATCCCCTTTGCCCATTTTTTAAGCTGTTGTTTGAGATCATGAAGCCCAACTATCTTTGATAGTTCATAATCAAACTCCTCCATCTTCCCTTTCATTGCGTCTTCCGCGTTTTGGACGTTAGTCCCTGTGGCTGTGGTGTTGTTAATATGCTGTGCCACGCTAGCCATCACTTCCTCCAAATTGTGGAGGTTTTGTGTAAGACTTTGGCAGAGTAGATTCTGCAGCTCTCCATTTTCTGTTGGAAGATAATTGAATGGCATCATCCCCTCCTGCACATCAACAATTTTAAGAATGATACAGCTTAAAGATCCATCCTTAAGAATACATCCGCAATTAATAAGAACGAAAATAAAGATTAGTACGTCCACCAACCCAAAAGATTTACTAATTTTTTTGACAATTCCATTATAATGGGATAGTCCATCATCCAACAAAGGTATCTTGAAAGCAAAATGGAAACATGTACACTTGAAAGCACCAATCAACGCACATACATATATGTGGTCGAATTCAAAGTTCAAATATGAAGCGATCGAGTTGTATTGAATTCCAATTATTTCAGAGCCAATTTATCAGGAATTAGAACCTTCTTCAATACTATTAATAAATATTTGTTTCCAAAGAAAAATTTAATGTTGTAATTAATATAAGTATAAGATGCAGTTTGGTAATTACTAAACTGAGCAAAAATGGACACATATATATACCTCATCTTGTGCGGTGAAGTCAGCATTGTATTCGGACAATGTCTTCACTACGGAGCTGTCTCCTGACCTCAGAGCATAACCAACACCAAGATGTAATGGAGTCATTGAGTTCTGACACAATTAATATTCCAACATATTACTATACTATACATACTAGACTAGTAATAAATTAATTTAACATAACTCAAGCTATAATAAAGCTGTACGTAGCAAAATTAGTTAAAATAAAATATAACGGATGAGTATGTAGTACGCACCCAATCTTAAATATTAATTCATGTAAAATGAAAGTCTGAATAACGTACATTTGTTGTGGCTTCAATAGAGGCGCCATGTTGAAGAAGCATCCTCACTGCCTCATTACAACCATTCTTAGCTGCGGAGTGCAATGGGGTCTCACCATACTGCAAGCCAGAAATTCTTGTGTGAGACGGTACGTGTGATGTCAAATACATACATCTGAATATTGAGTAAGTTTTGTATGAGACGGTACAATGGAGTATAAATTGGGAATGACGAATTAACACTTTGATAGGGGCGAGTGTTAATTTGTGTTGTCTCATGTCATTAGACGGTTATGTCCACTACCCCGATTGAGGAGGACTTTTGTAAAACTTGTTCAATACCATTAGATGCATTCACTAATATCATAATTTTTTATATACTGTAATTTCATTTTACAAATCTAATGGTATTAGCAAATGCATGTAATAGTATGTGTGAATACTAGGGGTGAAAACGGATCGGATATTTTCCGACCGATCCGGAGCCGTATCCGGTCGGTATCGAATTCGGTATAAAAAATTAGTATCCGGGCGGATACGGAATCGGATACGGATAGTTGACTTTGAATTCGGAATCGGATTCGGAATACAGAATATCCGACCGTATTCGACTTTTACCATATTTTATCGGATATTATTCGGATATCAAATCCGGATATCCGGATATCTGGATTTTATTTTATATTTTATATTAATATATATATTATATGAGTAGGTTTTATATGAAAACGCTTCATAATAAGCTTAACATAAAATAGTTTTAGAGTATCATTAATCTCATCAAAAGTATCATTAAACCTGTTAGGATTATCACTAATTTGAGTCAGTGGTATTATATTGTAATTGTTTTGAATTTTCTTGAACTCAGACTAATGATACCCCTGATGAGATTAATGATACTTTAAAATTGTTTCATGATAAGCTTATTATGAACTATTTTCATATAATATTTTGCCTGAATATATAATATCAGTCCCATTCTAAATTCTAATATTATTAGTTTCATGTTATTAGCAGTAGATATAATTTTTATAATTTGCATTAAAACTTCTATGAAATATTGCATAGGTGGTTTTTTTTATGTGTTTCAATCACATTTTGATGATTTTCGTATGAAATATATTATCCGATTATAGTTATTCGAATCCGGCCCGAATTTGTCCGATATCCGTATACCGAATATTCCGAATTCGTATCCGAATCCGACTTTTCCGTATCCAATTCCGAATTCGAGAAAAAAATATGGTTTAGGATACGGTATAAGCACTATCCGTCCGTATCCGATCCGTTTTCACCCCTAGTGAATACATCTAATGGTATAAACTTCATATTAAGAAACCTGTTCCAGAGAATTTGTGAACGCGGTTTGAATTTTTCGTCTGATGAGTTTAATCTGATATATCCATGTGCGACGATGAGAATGTGTCGTTTGATTATATTTTACAAAATAAATCGTGTATCGTATACCGTGAGGTGGATACTACCAAAAGAAAGAGTGATTTTTTTTTATTTTGAGTCTAATTTCAAATCAATTTTGAATTTTCAAAACTTAATAAACTTAAAAATGTCAAAATTGATTTGAAATTGGTCTCAAAATCCAAGTGCGGTGCACACAAGAATTTGTGCAAAAAGATTACATTTCCAAATAACGAGAAAATGTAACTTGCATTAACGCAAAGCTAAATCAGCTTTACGTAGAAAGACATCATCTTGATTTTGGAATAATATTAAGGATGATTGTGTAATCTTACAACATTCTTTGCTTCCAAATCTACTGTTTCTGGTCCTGTCCATTCAACCAAATACGTGACTATCTCTCCTCGATTCACACTAGCTGCGATGTGTAATGGAGTTTGTACCATCTGCACCCAATTAAAGAAACAAAATTGGCCATGGTGTTCATAAGTAGAAGTGGATTTAGAAGTTTTGTTTCAACTAAGTGAAAATTTTCATATTAGCACCATAGAGAGTTGAAGTAAGGAATAACGTTGACCAAGTGGTTAGAGCTCCACTTTCCGTCATGGGTTCGAGTCATAATTTACCGATAAAAAAATATTAAGGGATGACGAATTATTATAAATAGAAAATTTGAATAAAAAAAAGTTTTTACAAAAAGTGTAAAGTAAAAAAATATCAGAAAGAGGGGCGCAACCAGTACTTGGGACACCCCCAGATCCATGCCATCGATATTGAAATCTGGTTTATTTTATGCTACGTACCCTACAACATAATGTCTAAATATTTTTTATAGAAAAATTCTTGAAATCTCATACCTGTTGTTATATTCGAAAAGCAGGGGTAGAAGCATAATGTGATTGTAAAAACAATCCAAGTATCAACATTTCCATGAGTTTACACATTGAAAATAAATAGTCCACAGAGAGTGCCTCAAATTACAATTAACTAAAAAGAAAATTTAAAATCGAATCATTGTAATTGAAATGCATCAACAAATATAACCACATCTAATTTCAAGATCCATGAAGTCATAACTTCTCGTAGCCTATGCATGTGCACTTAATAGATACCAGTAACCTATTAATTAACTCTAATTGAATCACATACTTTTGTAGCCTATAGGAAATGAAATAACAAACTAACCAGAATCCGAGCTAAAAACCACATATTGACATTAACATACATATATATAAATCCGAGCTAGAAACCACATATTGACACACATATATATATGTATATGAGTAAGTTTTGCGTGAGACCAGTTTCCGAAGAATCGGAATATAAACTAGGCAAGGTATGATACATTAACACTTTGAAAGGGACGAACATTAATTTGTTAACCGTCTCATCATAAAAGATATATTTGCACTTTTGGTCCCGAAAGAAATGATTCATTTCAAAAGTCATTTTATGGACACTGTGATCAAAACTGCCAAAAAATAATAATTTTGTATCAAAAGTGTTTTGCCCCCCTTTTCTTGGGACCAAAATACAATTTCCTCCACCTTGAAACCGACTAATACAAGTTTTTGTCATATATGGATACGTAGAAAGAGGAGTGTGAGAGAAAAAAATAAAAAGGATGATCTTACAAGATTGTCTCTTTGATTAAGAAGAGAGGGGTTGTGGGCAAGCAATCTCTGAAGACCAATGAGATCTCCAGCCTCCGCGCAGTCATGTATACTTATGGCATTAATGGTTGTACTTCCTCCTCCATTCAACAACTTTGAGTTCTTGATCTTGTTCTTGTCCTGAATCCTCATTTTGGTCTACTATTTGATTGCCAAAACCAGTGAAAGCAATCAAATGAGAAATCTTGATATGGAAAGAAGGTTGAAAATGTTGTTATGCGAATGATACGAATAAGTCAACTTTATTACAGCCTAGACCATTCAGAGCACCCAATAATAAGTCAGCGCTTACTTATATTCATTTTCCTTCTGCATATTTTGTTTTTTTGTGCAAATTGTTGGCACGGAAAGTATTCAGAAATCGCTCCCTTTGACATATTCATTAATCCAGCATTTTCAAGTCATTAGATTCGCAAAAAATTGTTTCTTTAGGTGAGATGGAGAAAAATATAACATTTTTTTATTCAAATATAGTATACTTATTTCTCATTTATAAATAAAAATGTATTGTACTACTTTGGAAAATTGCTTGTTTTTAGGGGTGTACAAAATACTGTCTGAACCGAAAAAACCGATCAAACCAAATCGAAATATACATTTTGGTTCGGTTTTCGATTTATGGTTCGCTTTACGATTTTGAATTTTGATTTTTTTTAATTCGGTTCGATTTATGATTTTTACGAATTAAAAACCATATAGACCAAACAGAACCGAAATATTTTTAGTAATAATAATATATTATATTTAAATTATAATTCAGTAAATTAATATTTAATAGCTTATATTCTAATATAATATAATAATATTATTATTAGATAATTTAGATTCACGTATAAAATACTTGAGTTGATTTGTGTTTTGCATAAAATTAATACTTGAGGAGTGGTGTTTTATGTTGATTATAGTTTTCAAATTGTTGCTTTGATTTTGAAAACTATTATGTTGATATTTTTATTGGATTATGTAGTTAGGTTATTGATGCAGCTTTGCTTAAATTAATATTTAGATGTTGACATGTTACAAATAATTGAATGAACCATGTGTGTTGAAGCTAAAAAAGAATTAAGCTTGTTTTTAAAAAGGGAAAATATAAATAATTTTGATTTGTACGGTTTGGAACCGAACCGAACCGAAATATTTAGGTTTGAGACAGAGCGGTTTTGCAAAATATAGTTCGGTTTTTTGTTTGTAAAAAATTCTGGTTTGGTGTTTGGTTTGACTAATACGGTTTGGTTCGGTCACCGAACCGATCGTTGCACACCCCTACTTATTTTGAATTCTTCGTGAGAATGAGAATGAATTTTTTTCCTCACTCCGCCCTTGGATACGTTAAATAATTGATTATCTTCATGGTGTATACACCACTAATGTTGTGATCTAATTTTAGAAAAAATTGACAAAATAAGAGGTTGTCAATTGTGGCACTGGGGAATGATTGTGTAAGATGATTATAAGAAAATAGAAAAATATTCAAATGAAGTAGTGATTACCTTATTTAGGAGAAAAAATAGTATTTATGAATAATCTTTTGCACTTATTAACCACTATATTTACCTGGCCTATATTTGTGTCACTCGCATTTTCATTGCAATTTTTTCAAATAAAACGCCACCTAAATCTTAGGCCAAAACTTTTTGTCACACAAATTAGAAGAGTTGCTTTTTGCAAAACTTAATGCAAGTTGAGAAGGGTGCTTTGGGCAAAACCGAAAAAGTGATTAAAATCATCGACTTAACCATTCCCTCCTAATAATATTGATAGGTATAATCTTGTATGCACCAGATACACCGTGTATTTAAATGTATTTTTAAAAATTTATTCTTACTAGTACTAAAAAATTATCTCTGTTATTATTGAAAAATATTTTTTAATAAGGGGCAATTTTTTTAATACAATGGTAACTTTTCAATAATAATTAAATAACTATTCAAAACTTCACTCATATTAAAAATTGCGCAAGTTCATTTCGAATGAACAAAAATGGTGACACTACAGTCTCCTCTGGAACAAAAGGGAGTATTATTTATTACTAAATAAAAGTTTATCTTCTTGTTCAATCAACAAAATATTTTTCTAATGAGACATGTAATTCTTGCAATATTATATTTTGTTGGTAATCTCCAATAAAACTTATTCCAATGCCACTACATGCTTCCGATAATATTATTAAATTTATAAATTAACATAGTATTTATCTACACAATCCAACGTATTTGTGTGTAAAATTTTTATGGTATTAATCTATAAAAATAGTAATATTACTTAATGAATGTAATAATCAAGGAGTAAATTTCACATAAGAGTTTACCTATATTTTGGTGTTTAATGTATAGGAATTGTAAACTGAACAAAATGTAAAAAAATTAGGGACAACAATTTGTATTATCATATACTCCCTCCGTCCCACTCTAAGTGTTCCACTCTCCTTTTTTTGTTGTCCCACGCTAAGTGTTCCATTCCATAAATGGAAAAAACAACACTCTACTACATATAAACTTTAACCTTCAAATTCACACAATATTACCAAAAATGTCACTCATTCAATCCACTTTTCAACACTATTCATTACTTTATTAAACACTATTCATTACTTTTCAACACTATTCATTACTTTTCCACCATATATTAATAAACAAATACACTTTCTTAAATCATTCAACAAAAAAAAAGGGACCCTTAGACCGGGACGGAGGGAGTATTGTTTTGTGTCACACAATAACGATATAACACTACAAAAAAGACGGAGATTAGCGACGGAAATTTTGCGACGGCCAAATATCCGTCGCAAATTCACTGAATTTGCGACGGATTTTTCTAAGCCGTCGAAAAAAATGACAATTTGCGACGAATAAGGATGTTCGTCGCAAATTTCAGAAATTTGCGACGGAAAAGCCGTCGCAAACACTAGGGCCCACCGCCTTCGTCTTGAAACGACTACATTTGCGACGGAAAAGTCGTCGCAAATTTCAACTTTGAGTTTGCGACGGTCCATTCCGTCGCAAAATATACCCGTTTAAAGGTGACCGTTCATGAAGCGACCCGTTTGACTGATTTGCGACGGAATTCGCCGTCGCAATTTTTAACTTTGTATTTGCGACGGACCAAGGCCGTCGCAAATCTTACATTTATATTCGCGACCTTTCGGGAAATGGTCCATTGACTGATTTGCGACGGAATTTCTGTCGCAAATACGAACCATTTTTACGCGTCTTCTCGGGAAACGGTGCGTTGACTGATTTGCGACGGAAAAGCCGTCGCAAATCAGTAAAAACGACGTCGTTTTGTCTTTGACAGGCAAAATTTGCGACGGATAGGCGTCCGTCGCAAATTTTTTTACAATTATAAATACTCTCCTCGCGAAGCAGACGGATCCTGCGAGAAAAAAGAAGAAGAGGAGGTCGCCTGCGAGAAAAAAGAAGAAGAGGAGGAAAACGAAAAAGAGGAGGAAACCGAAAGGAAAAGGAAGAGGAAAAGGAAGGAGAAGTCGGGAAAAGGAAGGCGTCCGTCCCCACCGAGTTTTCGTTTCGACATTTTTTACAAATAAACCGTAAGTTTTCTTCATTTTTACCGTTTAAAATTTAATTTTAAAGCATGTTTAGAGAATTGATTTTAGTTGAGAATTGATTTTAGTTGAATTGTTTGAATTATATTAGTAATGAATTGATTTTAGTTGAATTAGTTGATCGAATTTTAATTTAAAGCATTTTTAAATTTTTGTTAATTAAGTTTAGAATTGAATTAGTTGAATTGTTTGAATTATATTAGAAATGAATTGATTTTAGTTGAATTAGTTGATCGAATTTAATTAGTTGATTGAATTTTAATTTAATTTTAAAGCATAATTAATTTTTGTTAAGTTTAGAATTGAATTAGTTGAATTGTTTGAATTATATTAAAAATGAATTGATTTTAGTTGAATTAGTTGATCTAATTTAATTAGTAGATCGAATTTTAATTTAATTTTAAAGCATGTTTAATTTTTGTTAAGTTTATAATTGAATTAGTTGAATTGTTTGAATTATATTAGAAATGAATTGATTTTAGTTGAATTAGTTGATCGAATTTAATTAGTTGATTGAATTTTAATTTAATTTTAAAGCATAATTAATTTTTGTTAAGTTTAGAATTGAATTAGTTGAATTGTTTGAATTATATTAGAAATGAATTGATTTTAGTTGAATTAGTTGATCTAATTTAATTAGTAGATCAAATTTTAATTTAATTTTAAAGCATGTTTAATTTTTGTTAAGTTTATAAATGAATTAGTTGAATTTATAATTATTACAGATGAACTCAGGTCAAGATAATTTTCTCAGTGTCATCATAGTCGACAACAAGTAAGTATTTTTAATGAATTATGTATACTTTTAATTATATATATATTAATATAATTAACTTGATTTTTTAATTTTGTTGTCACAGACTGCTTCCAGCCCATTAGACTAGCTTAACCGTCTCACAAATCATTAGGATGGGACAATTTGAGTATGGTGCCCACTCGTGGAGTCAAGTGTCCGAGCAAAAGAGGATGGAGTATTTTGATGACTTCAAGGTATAAAAAATTTATTTATTATGATTTTAATTTAACTTTTAATTTTTTAATTTATTCGTTAATATTCTATTTTTAATTTATTTGCAGAGGCGGTGCATTTGGGACACTGCCAACGATAGTATTATGTACCAATTGTTGTTGGAGTTATACGTGAAAGTATGCTTTTACTTTGTATAGCTCGTGTATCAAACACTCGTTTTATGAGAATAATTCTTTTATCGCATTTGCTTTAGTTATGATTGAATGTTGAATTTCTATTGCAAACCGTTCAATATATAGTACGTGTTACATTGTAGTTAATGTGGTGATACCCGATCACGGAAGACGACATTAACAGTTTACTTGTAACTAAACGTACATTTTCACGACCCAGGTGGAATTGAACAATCCGCCGTGAAAGGTCGATGTGTAAGGCTCAGATTGGTCTGTCTTGACCAAGAGATTGCACTAGCACATTTAGTATGTGTTGAAGAGGTCCTACAGCGAGGAGAAATTCTTCTGTTCTGAAAGGTGAAGAATTAGACCTCAGTGGTTGTTGATTTCTTAATCTCCGTCACTTAAATAGGACCGTGTGTGCTTAGTAGTTACTGCTTTGATTCATGTTGGGTGAGAATCATTGTGATTTCGAACTTTGTGTCTTGGGCAGTAATATTAATCATACGACGGTTGCTAAGATTTAATACGGAGAAACGCGTGCGAGTACGGCTCGTGTGATTAGTCCCCTTGGTGGGCTCAGAAGTTTTATTGTACCAAATCTTGCAAGTGAAGAATTAGTTTCTTCGGTACGAATAATAATGTTGAGCTGTCTTTACTCCAAGGTGAAAGATGTTAATTAATTTAGAGTTATTCAGAAGCTTAATTAATTAATGGACTTGTTAATCTTAAACGCGGGAAATAATAACCGGGAGCCCATATTATCGTAATATGGATTAAGATGGATAATGCAATATTAATTTATTAGTGGTAATAATTAATATTAATGGATTGAATTATATTGGGGCTCAATATTGAAATTCAGAAGTCCATTAGGAGGTCCAATCTTAATTCTCCTTAAGGCCCCTCAAGTAGCCCATTAAGTAGCCCAATAATGATAAGGTGATTAAAATAAAAAGAAAATAAATATGCTGATTTTTCTTTATTAATTTCGAAAATTTGATGATTAGGGGAAATAAGATTTTGTTGATTTTCTTGGAAAGATATTATGGAAGATATGTATTCTAGGAATACAAGAATATCTCATATATTCAAGAAGATCCAAATCTTGGATTTCATCTATGAGTTTTTCGAAAATTACATATTTATTTAAGGGTGTGAGATTTTTGTGGAATATTTTATTTTTGGAGAAAAGAATATATGAGATATATTCAAGATTTCTTAGAGTCTAAGAAAAGATTTTCTCCAAGCCCATATCTTCACTAAATTTCGGCCAACCCCCTTTTATAAATAGGAGATGATTTTTTCATCTCCAAGTACATAATTCCATGTGTTGGAAAAATCAAGAAGCATAGATATTTTTCTTTTTCCTTAGTTATTAAATTACTTGAAAGCGTCTCACACCGGCGATCAAGTGAGGTGAAAAGGGAAATACTTGAGAAGACTTTGGGTTGATAGAACGTGATTACAAGTGTCCCGTATATCCAAAGGACATTACTACGAGAGGTACGTTAATCGCATATTTACTTGTTTAATTCCGCCTAGTTAAATATGTGAAATTAATTCAACATGCATGATGATAATTAGTTGTTGGAATTATTATTTGAATTAATTAGGATTAATTCATGCTAGTAATAATTGTATTTAAATTCGTATTTAAAATTCATCCCGAATAGATTCCGGGCACCCCTATTTTCCCAACAACTGGTATCAGAGCCACGGTTTCGGGCTCTGAATTTTGAATTGGAATTTAAATTGTTGAACATTAAATTTGAAATTGGATAGTAGAATTGTTAGATCTTTTTTGCAGGTATCCAATTGTCATGGTTTTTAATGTTGTTAATTTCATGCGTGTGAATTAATTTGGTTTTTAATTCGATTCGTTCGAATTCGTTTTTCTCGTGAGAAAATCCACGAGTAGATTAGTTATTTTTATTTTGATTCGATCATTGTAATAGACTAGTCTAGATCTAGTATTTATTTTTTTTGTAAAAATAAATTGTAACCGGATCGTGACGAAGAACGAAGAATTAAAAACGGCGTACCCGGACGACGCATACAAGCGTGGAGCGTGTATGGAGGTAAAATCATGCAAGGGGTGAAGAAAACGAGGACGAACGGCGAAAAAACGGCGCACGGGAGTGCACGGCGCACACCGTGCGCAACGGGCGCACGGCGCCGCGCACACGGCGCGCGCGCGCCTCGGCAGGCAGCTGCAGCGCCTCGGCGCGCTTCTGTGCTGCGCCTCGGGCGCGCCTCGGGTGCGCCTCGGGGCTGCGCTTCGGCGCGCCTCGGGCGCTTTTCCCGTGCTTCTCGGGCCGGGAAGCACGCGGGTCCACTTCGTGGGCCGACGCGCGCTGTATCTCAGGTCGTGGAATTTTTTCGGTTCGTGTTTTTTTCGTGTGATTTTAAACGTCGTCCCGAACCCCAAACGATGCTGTTTTTGAAGAAGTGTTGCTGTTCGAGTGGGAGCACGTCGAGACGAACGTCGGAAAGCAACAAGGACGATTTTTTTTCGTATCAAGACGTGAAGAAATTAAACCGTGACAATTGGATTCGAGTGCTCCAATGTGTTTAATTTTGTTTTGATGGATGTTTTATTTCGTGCACTTATTATTATTTGTTGATATGTGTTTGCATGAATTTAATTGTCCAAGAAAAACCTTACTTTCGAAAATTACTAAGTATGTTTTATAATCGCAATTTTATTCCGGATATTAAAATTGGATTAATTTGACCTCCATAATTTATTTATTTGTGAAGTTCTTTTGGAATACATTTCCCCCTCGGATCGGCCAAAAGAACGGATTTCACATGAATAAATTCCGAAAGGATGATTGTGGATTATTACTAGTGGCGGTATTGACCCTCACCACGAGTGGCTTGCTCAAAGCGAAATAATAATCCTGTATTTAATTATGGTTATTACTTAGGCATAGGAAATTGATATTAACTTACTCCCCTCGGAGTCCCTGTCAGTTTCTATGTGGTCAAAGTGGGAGCCAACTATTAATTTTGAATTAAGGATTTGTAACTTTTAAGTTTGTAATCCGCTTGAATGTGTTTAAATGTATAGACCACCCCTCGTGGCGCATTTAAATTGTTTCGAGATGTTGGCTGATGCATGATTATATTGTTTTAAGGTTTCAATATAATTGATGTGATCAAATTTATGTGATAATTTCGTATTTTTCTAGATATTGATATGAATGTATGTTTTATTCTCAGTTCATCATGTCGCAACCTTTTAATCCACTGTTTAGTATACTTAAAGATAACAAACTTGTTGGTGAGAACTATGTTGATTGGAAACGTAACCTTAATATTGTCCTAACCGCTCAACACCACAAGTGGGTACTTACCACTCCTAAGCCCCAAGAGCTTGCCGAAGATGCCACGAAAGCGGACAAGAAAGAGCATAAGAGTTGGTTAGACTCCGATGAGATGGCTAGGTGTACTATTCTGGCTTCAATGTCAGATGTGTTGCAACACCAACACCAACACATGGAGACCGCCTCTGAGATAATGCAAAATCTTGAAGCGATGTTTCAACATCAGAACCGTACGGCTAGGCAAATCACCATGCGAAAGATGCTTTCGTTGAAAATGGTGGAAGGTACGCCCGTAAGGGATCACGTAATCGAGATGATGGGTTATCTCAACAAGTTGGAAGTACTTGGTGCGGAATTTGACCTCCCTACTAAGGTCGATTTCGTTCTCCATTCTCTGCCGAAGAGCTTTGAGCAGTTTCAATTGAACTATCAAATGAATGACCGGGCAAATAGCTTGCCCGAGCTCTTGCAAGCTTTGGTATCGGCGGAGACTCTAATGGATCACCAAACCGTTGCTATGGTGGCAAACGGTCCGTCTTCCTCTTCAGGTCCCAAGGGAGGGAAGAAGAGAAAGAGGACGAAGGGTCAGACCCAAGCAAATCCAACCGTTGCGAAACCCAAGGCAAAGGGAGAAGGAGGTGGAAAGAAAGC
The DNA here is from genome assembly GCA_947034835.1 of Ballota nigra. Taxonomy (NCBI): domain Eukaryota; kingdom Viridiplantae; phylum Streptophyta; class Magnoliopsida; order Lamiales; family Lamiaceae; genus Ballota; species Ballota nigra. Next base: position 54,694,272 of record OX344726.1, on the reverse strand, counting down.
TGCTAAGGGTAAGTGCTTTAATTGTGGTGAGAAGGGACATTGGAGAGCGACCTGTTCTAAGCCTAAGAAGGGTGGAAAGAAAGGTAAGTCTCATGCTTTAGTCGTTGAAACATTTGTTGCGGCGTATGCTGCCCAAGTTTGGGTAGTGGATACCGGGGCAACTGATCATATTTGTTTCACTCTTCAGGGGTTCCAGCTAACCCGGCGACTTAGCAAGAATGAGATCACAATCACTTTGGGGATGCTACGAGAGTGGCAACCGAAGCAGTGGGAGTCGTGCACCTATCTTTTGAAGATAGAGTTTTAATTTTTTAAGAGATGTTTTATACGTTCCAAACTTTAGGAAGAATTTAATTTCGGTTTCTAAGTTGTTTTTGATGGATATTCAGTTACTTTTAATAAAGTTGTTACTGTTTTCTTTTAAAGAATGATGTTATCTATCATGGAACGTTGGTAAACAATCTCTATACGATTAAGTGTGCACACCACTCAAATAATGAATCTAATAACACGTCGATCATTTCGAGCAATAAAAGAAAGCGTTCTTCGGAGATGGACGAAACACTTCTATGGCATCTTAGACTAGGTCATTTTAATCTAAAGTGGATAGAGAGATTGGTGAAAGACGGATCCTTGGAATCGCTCCAAGTTGAGCCGTTTCCAACTTGTGAATCCTGTTTAGAGGGTAAGATGACCAAGAGGGCATTTGGAGCCAAGGGGAATAGAGCCACGGAAGTGTTAGAACTCGTTCATACCGATGTGTGTGGTCCAATGACGATCAAAGCGAGAATGGGGTATGAGTATTTCTTTACCTTCATTAACGATTACTCAAGATAAGGGTACATTTACCTTATGCGGCATAAGTCTGAAACTTTTGAAAAGTTTAAAGAGTTTAAGGCCGAAGCCGAGAAACATAGGGAAAAGAGTATCAAGTTTCTACGATCAGATCGTGGAGGCGAATACCTCAGCGATGAATTCTTGAACTACCTATCGGACGAAGGGATCGTATCCCAGTTAACCGCACCGGGAACCCCTCAACAGAACGGTGTGGCGGAACGAAGAAACCGGACTCTTTTAGAGATGGTCAGATCCATGATGAGTTATTCGGATTTACCCAAGTCGTTTTGGGGTAATGCCTTGGAAACGGCGGCTTATATTCTAAACTTGGTACCATCCAAATCGGTTCCTAAAACCCCAATGGAATTGTGGACCGGGCGCTAGCCCAGTCTAAGACATTTGCGGATTTGGGGTTGTCCGGCATACGTGCTAGACAAGGAAGCCGGTAAGTTGGATCCACGTTCGGAATTAAGGCTGTTTATAGGATACCCGGCGGGAACGAAAGGGTGTATGTTCTATAGTCCCAAGGATCAAAAGACCGTGATTAGTACACATTTTAAATTCTTGGAGGAAGACTATATGAACAATCGGAAACCTAAAAGTGAAATTACCTTAGAAGAATTGAGAGGTCAAACCTCGATACCAAGTATACAAGATGATGTACCACACGTCACATCTTCACAACCGGAACCCCGTCGTAGTGAGAGGGTTCCTAGACAACCCGAGAGATTCATGGGGATAGGAGAATCTTCGGATTTGGTTCCCGGTGTTGAATCAGACCCATGGACGTACGACGAGGCAATCCAAGACAAAGACGCGGAGTCATGGCAAACGACAATGGAAGCCGAGATGGGTTCGATGGATCATAATCAAGTGTGGGAGTTGGTCGAGCCACCCAGTGGGGTAGAACCCATTGGATGCAAGTGGGTGTACAAGAGGAAAAGAGGACCGGACGGAAAGGTTGAAACCTTCAAAGCAAGGCTAGTGGCCAAAGGGTATACTCAGAAAGAAGGGATCGATTATGAAGAAACCTTTTCGCCTGTAGCTATGCTTAAGTCCATCCGTATTCTCTTGTCGATCGCTGCGCACCTAGATTACGAGATCTCGCAAATGGATGTCAAGACGGCTTTCCTCAACGGAAGTCTTGACGGCATAGATATCTATATGCAACAGCCCAAAGGTTTCATTGAAAAAGGCCAAGAGAATCTCGTATGCAAGCTCAAGAGATCCATTTACGGACTTAAGCAAGCATCGCGTACTTGGAACCAGTGTTTTGATCAAGTGATAAAGTCTTATGGGTTTGATCAAAACGAGTTCGAAAGTTGTGTGTATAAGAAGCGTGACGGAACTGCGGTGGTATTCTTAGTATTATACGTAGACGATATTCTGCTAATTGGAAACAATGTAAAGGTATTGTCAGACGTAAAGGTATGGCTGTCAAAACAATTTGATATGAAGGACTTAGGGGAAGCCGGTCACATCCTTGGGATCAAAATCACTCGCGATCGCAAGAAGAGGATGTTGGGCTTATCGCAAGCTTCATACATTGACACTGTTTTGAAGCGTTTCAGCAAGCAAGATTCCAAGAAAGGTTTTGTACCTTTTAGGCACGGAATCCATCTATCGAATGAAATGAGCCCTAAGACGCAAGCGGCGATAGATGACATGAAAGGTGTTCCGTACGCTTCGGCCGTAGGAAGCCTTATGTATGCAATGCTGTGTTCGAGACCGGATATCTGCTCTGCCGTAGGCATGGTAGCAAGATATCAAAGTAATCCCGGGAAAGACCATTGGACTGCCGTAAAGTGCATCTTGAGGTATCTGAAAAGAACTCGGGAGCGGATGCTGATTTACCAGTCGGATAGTCTAGTTCCCGTAGGATACACGGACTCGGATTTCCAATTAGACATAGACTCAAGAAAGTCAACCTCGGGTAGTGTGTTTTGCATGGGGGAAGGAGCCATGACATGGAGAAGCGGTTTGCAGAAATGCATCGCAGATTCGACCATGGAAACCGAATAAGTAGCTGCTTGTGAAGCAGCGAAAGAAGCGGTTTGGCTCAAGTACTTCTTAGTGGACTTGGATGCTGTTCCGAATTTGCCCGACAAGATAACTGTCTTTTGTGATAATGTCGTAGCAGTTGCAAATTCAAGGGAACCGAGAGCCCACAAGGCCAGCAAACACATAGAAAGAGAATACCATCTTATACGAGAAATCGTTAAGAGATGAGAAAAAGAGGTGGCAAAGATATGCGTCGGGGACAACCTAGTAAATCCATTCACAAAGGGTCTGCCTCTGAATACATTCGAGAGACATGTGAATGGAATGGGAGTCAAGATCATTGCCAATCTGCTTTAAGTATAAGTGGGAGGAATTATTAGGTTAGTGTAGGTTGACATGAGATGTCACGGAGAGCTACTACACTAAGACATGCGTGATGTATACTAAAAGCAGACTTTAAGTATAAGTGGGAGATTGTTGGAGTTATACGTGAAAGTATGCTTTTACTTTGTATAACTCGTGTATCAAACACTCGTTTTATGAGAATAATTCTTTTATCGCATTTGCTTTAGTTATGATTGAATGTTGAATTTCTATTGCAAACCGTTCAATATATAGTACGTGTTACATTGTAGTTAATGTGGTGATACCCGATCACGGAAGACGACATTAACAGTTTACTTGTAACTAAACGTACATTTTCACGACCCAGGTGGAATTGAACAATCCGCCGTGAAAGATCGATGTGTAAGGCTCAGATTGGTCTGTCTTGACCAAGAGATTGCACTAGCACATTTAGTATGTGTTGAAGAGGTCCTACAGCGAGGAGAAATTCTTCTGTTCTGAAAGGTGAAGAATTAGACCTCAGTGGTTGTTGATTTCTTAATCTCCGTCACTTAAATAGGACCGTGTGTGCTTAGTAGTTACTGCTTTGATTCATATTGGGTGAGAATCATTGTGACTTCGAACTTTGTGTCTTGGGCAGTAATATTAATCATATGACGGTTGCTAAGATTTAATACGGAGAAACGCGTGCGAGTACGGCTCGTGTGATTAGTCCCCTTGGTGGGCTCAGAAGTTTTATTGTACCAAATCTTGCAAGTGAAGAATTAGTTTCTTCGGTACGAATAATAATGTTGAGCTGTCTTTACTCCAAGGTGAAAGATGTTAATTAATTTAGAGCTATTCAGAAGCTTAATTAATTAATGGACTTGTTAATCTTAAACGCGGGAAATAATAACCGGGAGCCCATATTATCGTAATATGGATTAAGATGGATAATGCAATATTAATTTATTAGTGGTAATAATTAATATTAATGGATTGAATTATATTGGGGCTCAATATTGAAATTCAGAAGTCCATTAGGAGGTCCAATCTTAATTCTCCTTAAGGCCCCTCAAGTAGCCCATTAAGTAGCCCAATAATGATAAGGTGATTAAAATAAAAAGAAAATAAATATGCTGATTTTTCTTTATTAATTTCGAAAATTTGATGATTAGGGGAAATAAGATTTTGTTGATTTTCTTGGAAAGATATTATGGAAGATATGTATTCTAGGAATACAAGAATATCTCATATATTCAAGAAGATCCAAATCTTGGATTTCATCTATGAGTTTTTCGAAAATTACATATTTATTTAAGGGTGTGAGATTTTTGTGGAATATTTTATTTTTGGAGAAAAGAATATATGAGATATATTCAAGATTTCTTAGAGTCTAAGAAAAGATTTTCTCCAAGCCCATATCTTCACTAAATTTCGGCCAACCCCTTTTTATAAATAGGAGATGATTTTTTCATCTCCAAGTACATAATTTCATGTGTTGGAAAAATCAAGAAGCATAGATATTTTTCTTTTTCCTTAGTTATTAAATTACTTGAAAGCGTCTCCCACCGGCGATCAAGTGAGGTGAAAAGGGAAATACTTGAGAAGGCTTTGGGTTGATAGAACGTGATTACAAGTGTCCCGTATATCCAAAGGCCATTACTACGAGAGGTACGTTAATCGCATATTTACTTGTTTAATTCCGCCTAGTTAAATATGTGAAATTAATTCAACATGCATGATGATAATTAGTTGTTGGAATTATTATTTGAATTAATTAGGATTAATTCATGCTAGTAATAATTGTATTTAAATTCGTATTTAAAATTCATCCCGAATAGATTCCGGGCACCCCTATTTTCCCAACAATTGTTCTGTGCGAAAGCGCAAGAACGGTATAAAGATATTATCTACGGCCTGAAGAAGCGGTGGGAGCGTGGGGATCGGGTGGAGTTGGGTCGAGCACCAGACGGACGATCGATATGGGATGGTTTGGTGGATCACTGGAACAGAAGAAGATCATGAAGAGAGAGAGATAGAGAGAGAGAAAGAGAGGGGAGAGGGAGAGAAGAGAGAGAGAAGAGAGAGTCAGTTTGAACAATTTATTTATGTTTTTTGAACAATTTATTTATGTTTTTTGAACAATTTATTTATGTTTTTTGAACAATTTTTGGTAAAGACATTCCCGGTTACAAGGTTTCCGCCATTATTACAGAGATAATGAGGGATAATTTAGAGTAGAACGCAATGAAGTTCAAACTCGTCTCGTCGCAGCGGAAGCAGTACTACTTGGATGAGTTTTGGGTATATATATGCAAATATTTATAAACAATTAGTTGGTTAAAAATATTTGCATATATATACCCGCAACTCATCCAAGTAGTACTGCTTCCGCTGCGACGAGACGAGTTTGAACTTCATTGCGTTCTCCTCTAGATTATCCCTCAATATCTCTGTAATAATGGCGAAAACCTTGTGACCGGGAATGATGCTACAAATAGTATTTCAACAAAGATATTACTAATTCAGTGTTAATTAATTAATTACTTGTAGCAAACATATACATGATCTTAGATGAATTAATTTGGTGAATTTTGAAAAAAAAAAGAGTCAATTTTGGATACATATACAATTAATTGCGTACAAATGAACTAATTATAAATTTAAGCGGGAGTCGAAATAAATAATTTTACCAAAATAATAAAAATTAATTGGCCCCAACATTTATAAAAACAAGTGAGAAACGAAAATGAATTAATTTGGTGAATTATGAAAAAAAACGAGCCAATTTGGATACATATACAATTAATTGTGTACAAATGAACGAATTATAAATTTAAGCGGGAGTCGAAATAAATAATTTTATCAAAATAATAAAAATTAAATGGCCACAACATTTATTAAAACAAGTGAGAAACGAAAATGAATTAATTTGGTGAATTATGGAAAAAAAAAATGAGTCAATTTGGATACATATACAATTAATTGCGTACAAATGAACGAATTATAAAATTATGCATTGTCGAAATAAATAATTTTACAAAATAAAAAAAATAGTTGGGCAAAATATTTTAATAAACAACTTAGATACGAAAAGAAATTAATTTGGTGAATTATGGAAAAAAAAATGAATCAATTTGAATACATATACAATTAATTGCATACAAATGAACGAATTATAAATTTAAGCGGGAGTCGAAATAAATAATTTTACAAAATAAAAAAAATAGTTGGGCAAAATATTTTTATAAACAACTTAGATACGAAAAGAAATTAATTTGGTGAATTATAAAAAAAAAAGACTTAATTTGAATACATATACAATTAATTGCATAAAAATAAACGAAAGTAGCTTGTGCCCTAGTGGCGCGCGCCCCCTCCTCTTGCACAAGAGGTCCCGTGTTCGATTCCCCTTGGACGCAAAAATGGATTAATTGTTCAAGGCCTAATAAGACTAATATAGAAGGTGGGCAAAAATTAGCTACGGCTGTTTACAAAATTCGAAATTGACACAAACATGACATGATAAGACAATCTTGGCCCCCATACTACCCCGATAAAAGAATAAGAGGACAGAAGAATAAGTTTGGGAGAGGCAACACTTTACGATGTTATCAAGGACGGAGTCATAAAAAATAAAAGGCGGACTGAAAATCTAATATAAATGCTGTACAAAAATTAAAAGTTAATATATTATTAACACAAGTTGTTTGAGCTTCAGTGGTTAAAGTTTTTCTCTCTTCTTTAGAGGTCACGAGTTTGATTCTTATCTGGGCTAAACTATTTTATTTTTTAAATATAAAAAAAAATCTCAAAAGCTGACTGGGCTACAGCCCAGCCCACTAGAAGCTCCGCCCCTTTCTAGTTAATTAATTACCTACAAACAATTTGTCTACGAAAATTATGTACACAAATTCTTTGTAGCTATATCTATATAATTAGGACATTTTATAGACAATTAAGTAGACAATACCCTCTACAAAAAAATATTGTTGGAAATTTATAACCATAATAACAAATTTCGTAGGCACTTCTTGTTTTCTTGTATTTTAAGTGTCTCGTGTGAGAGTTGCTCTTAAATCATATTATGAAGCTACTAATACTAAAGAGAAAGACTAAGAACAAATAATGATGTTTATGAAAAGATTGAAAAGCTCCTAAAGTTTTCTTGTACGAGTCCAAAATATATACACGCACATGCAGATACCTGGTTGCTGCATAAAATTAACTTCCAGCTAGCTGTACAAGTTTAATACAACATTTGTGCAATCAAACTTGGAGATCCCTATTCATCAGATTATTTCCTGGATTTGATTTGAAAAACTCGATTGTACCAGATGGAATGAAGGGTCATGTGAAAGATGTCATACTTGATCGGTTTTGCATGCCACAGAAAATGCTTTTGAACTCTCCGAACATTGAGCTGCATATCCAGATACTTGTGCTCGTCTACGGAGACGAGTATTTTCTTCAAGTCCCCGACGTCCTTTTCTGCAATGATTACTGAAAACGAATCCCAATTTAACACCTCGAAAAATGGGGGCACAAAGTTATCAGAAATGATAACGGGGACACACTCGTAAAAGATGGCCTCGACTATCCTCGGGCTGTTGACTTCATAGCCCTTTGGGCAAATGCAGTATTTGCTGCTTTTCATTTGAGATATGTAGTTCATCTTGCTTGCAACGCCGGGAGGCATGGGACCTAGTATCTTCATGTCGGGCTCCTTGTCGTTCCAGTACTTTAGCAAGATTGGACGGAGATACCCATGCAAACTTCCGGCATAGAAAGCAAGGGTGTGCCGTTGTGATGGAGGCTTTCCGCCAAGATCTCTGAGGGTATTTCGGGCAGAACGCACATATGTTTCGGGAAAAGAAACATCCCGTCCTATCTTGAAGCCCATGGTTACATCAGCGTTACAGAGGGCCTTAATGCAATGTTCCATGTGATGTCTCGTCTCGTATGGAGCCTGTATAAATATAAAATCACGACATTTTCACGTTTTTTCAACTACAACATATGCTTTAAAAATTCGACGCAGACTTTTTAACTTTTGCAATTATATCATACGACTATTTCCCGGTAGTATATGCTGATGTGGCAGCGAAAAATATTTGAAAAAATTGCAAATTAATTCACGACCTTTTTTTTTTTTAAAATTTAATCAAAACCTTTTAATTTTTTTGCTCTTTCGTACACTGTCACGTCAGCAGGAAGATAGTCACGCTCTATGCTACAATTTGAAAAGACGTGTATGAAATGACAAATTTTATAAACATATGTTGTAATTGAGAAACTGAGAAAAGATCGTGTTTTATTTTGCAGTTAACCATAAACATAATGCGTAAGAGCATTTCATATAAAAAGGGAGAAAAGGTGAATGCATGTTGTAAGTGCAGAATGTTGAGAACAAGTTGTTAAGTATGTGTAAGCCTTACCCAATCATGGCAAGCAACAAGAAAATGGTCAGCTCCACCTGTTCTGTTCCAAAAATGATATTTTGCTGCAATCTTTTCCGAATAATCCTTCAAATACTGTCGTAGATTTGTTCGGTTGTGGGAATTATGTACATACAACGTGTGCTGTAACATCAGTGAACTGAATGGCATGTAAAACAAATGAGCCTTCCTCGGATCTTTCACAGCAAACCGATTATTCCCCTCCATTAGTTTCATAAACCATCCCTCAGAAGCATACAGTCCTTTCAGTACCGGTTGATGAAAGATGGGTTTTCCACCATCCTTGTATACATATACCTTCAGTACACGTTCCATGAGTTCATAGCTCCTGACAGTGGAAAACGTAATCAGCTAAACACAATGCAAGTACAAAATATCATTGGTTAGGGGTGAAAAAGGAAGAAACAGAATACCAAATAAACACATAATCCTTTCTCATAGGCATAGCATATGCTTGCTTTATTTTAATCTAGGGACCTCAGAAACAGGGTAGATCCTTCTCCTTGGCCACAGAACCCGTCGACTTAATGGCCCAAATTTTATTCATGAGTTTGTTTAACAAGGGATTACTATCACTTACCTTTTCTTTATAGTGATTTAGGAAAAAAAATTATTAATGCTATCTCTGTGGCTGCCTCTGCTTAATCAGATACAAATTCATCGTAATATTTTTCGTATCATGGGCTGAGGACCTTTAACTATTTGTTACGGAATCTATTAGTTCTCGATATAATATATATACTTATGTCCTGTATATCACATTAAACTGGAGAGTGTATTTGGTTCAGTTTCACAGTGACCCTATTTTCATCTCATACTCTCTAGCCAAGTTTCTATTGTCTTGAAAGATCTGAACTAACAAATATGTATGCAAGAGTTTTATGCCAAAAAATGTGAACTCCATTTATGGTTTTACTAATAAGCTGGTCAAATTTGGAAAATATTGTTGTTCTTTATTGAAAATAAAACAGCATCCCAAAGGAAAGTAGATTGAGGTGTTTAAATTGGTGAAAGCTCTAACCTTTTGAACATGGAGACATTTCGAAATAGAGGAGCATATAGTTCCCGATCATTCTTTAAAATTGGAGGACTTTCGATCTTCAACTTTGCCGTTAGGATTTCCCGGTCACGCTCAGAAGACCATCTTGGTCTCTACAATTCAACCATAAAAAGTTAAGTCTCCATCATCTTACTTTCAACTTTACTTTACATCAAGAAAAACACATACCATTGCACGCGAACGAGCACGATGTCTGACTAATAGGCGTTCCATCTCACTTATAGGTGTGACGGTTTTGGGTGGCATTTGACACCTCATTTTCCTTTTAACTGGGACCAGAGAACCATTGTTGGAAATGGCCATACGATGATTAGAGATGCTTCTTCCTTTAATGAAGGATTTAATCAACAAAGGCTTATCTTGTGCAACAACAAAAGCAGATTCACCACTTGCATTATGCATCATAGAGCCCTCCTCCATCTCTACACTCACATTACCTAATGCTTCATCCTCAAAAAAATCATCCTCCTCCTCATTGTAATTTTTCATTCTTCTCACCACTAAAGATTCATTATCCAGATTTGATGATTCGCTAACCAACTCAACTACTTTGTTCTTCTCATTGGGTAACAGAGAGAGAAGGGCATTTCCATATGGGAGCATCAAAGATTGACAAAATAAATGAGTCAGAGCAACCAAACCCACCAACAACAGCCATTTCTTTTTCTCTATCTGAACAAATGTCTGAATTTTGATGCAAGAATCCATGACACCCATTTTATATCAGGTATACACTGAGAAATTGAAGGGTTTTCTCAAAATGTCTGAAACTCGAAATTGGATAGCACAAGCAAGTGAAATGACAATTAAGCTTCCAAGTGGACCTGGGGCTTTGTCCTTACCAGAAGGAACCGTCTAAAAATGTGGAAAAAAAATCACTAAAGTGGAGGTCTCAAACAAAGATATGAATGAAAATGTCGAAAATGAGGAAACAAGAAGCTTACTCAGTATAACAGCAGACTGAGACTTGTAAATTGTCGGCGCTGAGGAAGAAAGCATGAGGCTTTGATCTCTTGGGATCAGCTGCTCTCTACTAAAATAAAAAACTACCCGCTGCTTCCAATTCCAATACTGATACTTTAAATTTCCACTCACTAAATTTCTCTAGAATTTGCAGGTATACACTTATTATATTAATAATTTTTTGCACAAATAATGTTGGAAAAATGTACAAATGCACTAATCAATTGTACTATCTTTATTAATAATACTCCCCCAACCCAACCTTAATTTTCAAATGGAGAATGACCTACCTTCTAAGAAAAATTATTTTATTAATTTTGTGGATCAATAAGTAAATAATATTTTAAAAATAAAGTAAGCATTGTAATGCTAGAGTATTTTATTTACATTTTGGGTATGAAAAATATTTTTGGAGATTCATAAAAAAAAGTGTAAATAGTATTGGGGATGGTGAGAGTAATATTTATTTCTCTCTCATCCTCATATATAATCTTCAACACTACATAATTTTAACTTTTTTATATCATATCCAACTCAACCAAAAATAATTATTTTTTATTTATTATTATTCAATATTACCGCCCCGGTATTATTTACATAGTTAGGATGACACACATTTTAAGAAAAAATCAATTTTTGAGTAAAGTAGTGGCATATGGGTAAATATATGTATATTATTGTGAGTGTACACGCAAATCAATATTTTTTTTAGTGTGCAAATAATTTTGGGACGAACGAATAAGGAAAGTGTGCAAATAATAATGGGACGAAGTCAAGAAGGGAGTATATATTATGTATAATCAATTTTTTTTATATTTTAATGTGTAAAAAAAATCTATGAAAATTATTTGACATTCTAAATTCGTAATTATATAGGGAAAAAATTATTATACACTTAAAATAAATTACTAAGTCAATAACAAATTTAAAATTACAAGATTTGAAAATAGTAAATTGAAAATAAATAAACAAACTACATATAAATGCATGAAATATTAAATTGCATATACAAAAAATGCAAAATACATTTTTAGTTTTGATGACCAAAGTTTTGCCACATATGCTCAATTAAGTCATTCTTAAGAGCAGTGTGAGTTTTTTTATTGCGAAGAAGTTCTCTATTAGTCATACAAGTGAATAAACTTGCAATGTGGTCAGTAAAGTATTGAAAACGTTGATCATCATTTGGGATTATCCATAAAGAATTCTATGGGATCATAGTAATTTTGGTATGTGCCTCGTTCATCCTCTACTATCATATTGTGCATGAAGATACAAGTCATCATAATTTTTCTCATTAAAGAATATCTCAAATAAGACATGGCATCGAAGAAAAACACAAAACGAGTTTGTAGAACTCTAAATGCTCGTTCTACATCTTTTTGCATAGTCTCTTGATCTTGAGCGAATAACTTATGTTTTCGAAGTTGTGGAGAACTAATTGACTTGTCAAATACAGCCCATGAAGGATATATGTCATCAGTGAGATAATGCGCCCAATCATTTTCGCGACCATTCATGATGTAACTAACAGGTGGTGCTCGACAATCCAAGACATCACTACAAATCGGAGATCAGTAGAGTACATTAATATCACTACACGTACATGGTGTTCCAAAGAAAGCGTGTCATATCCATAGATCATATGACGCAATGTTGGAGTTATACGTGAAAGTATGCTTTTACGTATAACTCATGTATTAAACACTTTGTTTATGAGAATAATTCTTTTATCATATTTGCATTGAATATGAATGAATGTTATATATTTATTGCAATTTGTTCAATATATATAGTATGTGTTACATTGTAGTTAATGTGGTGATACCAGATCACGGAAGATCACATTAACAGTTTTCCTTGTAACTAAATGTACAAATTCACGATCCAGGTGGAATTGAACAATCCGCCATGAAAGGTTGATGTGTAATTCTCAAATTGACCTGTCTTGGTCAAGAGATTGCACTAGCACATTTAGTATGTGTTGAAGAGGACCTACAGCGAGGATAAATTCTTCTGTTCTGAAATGCGAAGAATTAAATCTTAGTGGTTATTGATTTCTTAATCTCCGTCACTTAAATTGGTCCGTGTGTGGTTAATAGTTATTGCTTTGATTCATGTTGGGTGAGAATCATCGTGACTTCAAACCTTGTGTTTTGGGCAATAATATTAATCATACGACGGTTGCTAAGGTTTAATACCGAGATACGTGTGCGAGTATGGCTCGTGTGATTTGTCCCCTTGGTGGGCTCATAAGTTTTATCGTACCAAATCTTGCAAGTGAAGAATTAGTTTCTTCGGTACGGATAATAATGTTGAGATGTCTTTACTTCAAGGTGAAAGATATTAATTAATTTAGAGCTATTCAGAAGCTCAATTAATTAATGGACTAGATAATATTAAACACGAGAAATAATAACCGGGAGCTCATATTATCATAATATGGATTAAGATGGATAGTGCAATATTAATTTATTAGTGGTACTAATTAATATTAATGAGCTGAATAATATTGGGGCTCAATATTGTAATTCAGTAGCCCATTAAATGTCCAATCTTAATTCTCCTAAAGGCCCTCAAGCAGCCTAATAATAATAAGGTGATTAAAATAAAAGAAAATATATTTACTGATTTTTCTTGATATTTTCGAAAATATGTATCTTGGAGAGAGAAATTTTTTTGTTGATTTTCTTGGAAATATATTATGGAAGATATGTATTCTTGGAATACAAGATTATATCATAAATAATAGAAAATCCAAATCTAGTATTTCATACTCCTTATTTTCAAAAATTAGCCCCATAATGAGGAAGTTGAGATTTTTGTGGAATATTTTATTATGGAGAAAAGAATATATGAGATTAATTCAAGATTTCTTGGAGGCCCAAGAAAAGATTTTCTCTCCCTATTTCACATGCAATTTTTGGCCACTGCCTCTTATAAATAGGGGATGATTATTTCATCCTCAAGTACATAATTCCATGTTTTGGAAAAATCAAAAGCAAAAATATTTTCTTTCTTCCTTGTTATTTTAATTGTTCGTGAGCGCTTCCCACCGGCGAACAAATAAGGTGAAAGAGATATACTTGAGAAGGTTTTTACGGTTGATAGCATCGTCACGCTTGTCCCGTAGTTGGACGTCGCTTCAAGAGGTATGTAATCGCGTAAATTCTTAGTTTTCCGCCATAGAATTTTACGTGAAATAAATTAGTATGCATGATTAATTGTTGTTGGTGTAATTATTATTTGAATTAATTTAGGATTAATTCATGCTGGTAATAATTAAATTTAAATTCGTATTTAATTTTCATCCCGAATAGATCCGGGCACCTGAATTTCCCTAACAACTGGTATCAGAGCCATGGTTTTTGGGCTTCGATCTTTAAATTGAAATTTAAATTGTTAAACATTAAATTGACATTGGATAGTAGAATTGATAGATCTTTTTTGCAGGTATCCAATTGTCATGGTTTTAATGATTTATTTTTTATTCATGCGTATGAATTTTATTTGGGTTTTACTTCGATTCGTTCGAATTTATTTTTCTCGTGAGAAAATCCACAAGTAGTGTTGTGACCATTTTTATATGAGGACGACACCGACTTCCCCCAAGGAAAAGGGGATATTGAGAGCAAGACCGACCATACGTTATCAATCTGGCACATCGAACATTTCTGATCTCAAGTGGTCACCGACCTCCCTTGGGGACCATCTCCGATCCCCACGGTCCCTGAGTTTCTGTCGACCGTCCTCAAATTGCTTCGACCTCCAACCTCGTCAATCGACCGGAGACCCGATCCGGGATGACCTCAGGTCGGATTTGGAGCTACCCCGCGAGAGTGAAGGATATCACCGCCTCTAATCGGTCTCCGATCTGACGATTGGCCACCACCGCCGACGTCTCGCCGACCTCCGATCTCGTTATAAAACCCTCCAAAATAGAAGATCCCTCGAGCATGTGATAGGATCCGACATAATCGGCCCAGAAAGAATAAAAAACCACCTCCGTACATCACAACAGAGAAAATATTCCATCCAAATAAGGAAATAATCCAGAGAATCGTCCTTTAAGGACACGTGGCAACGCCGGAGTGTTCGGATCACTGAGCACAAGGACAAACAGGCGCCCGTGCATATTCAGAAGTAACAGACATTTATTGCGTCTGTCCCCCGTAGAGGTCAGAAATGACCAAAGTACCCCCATTTGTAAAAACCTATAAATAGTCTCCCCCTTGTACAAAAATATTAACAATTCATTAATACAAAAAAGCTCTAAAAAGCATTTAAGTCTAGGAGTAAAACCCCTGGCAATTTTTGGTGTTTAATTACATTGAATATCCTCATCTTCCTCAATCATTATCTTATATGCATTAATGGAGTCTATCACCTCCCCATTTCTTGATGTTTTTACCTAAGCCCATTAAATAACCATTAATTCCCAGCTCCATTTTTTAGGTAAACAACAAGTAGATTAGTTGTTTTATTTGTTTAATTTGATCAATGCAATAGACTGGTCTAGATCTAGTTTTTGGTTTATTTTTTGTAAATAAATTGTAACTGAATCGAAACGAAGTCGATGAATTAAGACGGCGTACTCGGATGATGCATGCATGCGTGGCACATGCATGGACGTGAATTGCGCATGGGGTGGAAAACGAGGATGAACAGCGAAACCCGACGCACAGCTTGTGCGAGGCGCAAGGTACCGTGCGCGATGGGTGCCGAGCAACAAGAGATGTGCTCGATGCGCGGGCTTCCCGATGGGCGCCGTATCGCACGTTGGGTGCACGCGTGAGGCCGATCCGCCCAGTGCTCGGCGCTCGGTGCTCGGCTGCGTGTGGCATCGAGAGGCACGCAGCAGGATCTCAGGCCGTTTGATTTTATTTATTCGTATTTTTTTGTGTGATTTCAAACGTCGTCCCGACACCAACAAGGACGTTTTGATGATTTGTTGTTGTTTGAGTTGGAGCTTGTCGAGCCGAACCATGAAAGCAACAAGGACGATTTCTCGTATCAAGACGTGGGAGAAAATTAAACCGTGACAATTGGATTTGAGTGCTCCAATGTGTTTTAATTTTTTGTTTTGATGGATGTTTTATTTTCGTGCATTTATTATTTGATAATATGAGTTTGCATGATTTTAATTGTCCAAGAAAAACCTTACTTTCGAAAATTACTAAGTATATATTTTCTTAATCGCGATTTTATTCCGATTAATAAAATTGGATTAATTTGATTTCCATAATTTATTTATTTGTAAAGTCTTTTTGGAATACATTTTCCCCTCGGATCAGCCAAAGGATGGATTTCACATGAATAAATTCCGAAAGAATGACTGTGGATTATTACTAGTGACGGTATTGACCCTCACCACGAGTGGCTTGCTCAAAACGAAATAATAATCCTGTATTGAATTATGGTTATTACTTAGGCATAAGAAAATGATATTAACTTATTTCCCGGGGAGTCCCTGTCAGTTTTATGTGGTCAAAGTGGGAGCCGACTATTAATTTTGAATTAAAGGTTTGTAACTATTAATGTTTGTGACCTTCTTGAATGTATTTAAATGTATGGACCACCCTCGTGGCGCATTTAAATTATTTTGAGATGTCGGCTGATGCATGATTATATTGTTTTAAGGTTTCAATATAATTGATGTGATCGAATTATGTGATAATATTCGTATTTTTTTAGATATTAATATGAATGTATGTTTTATTCTCAGTCCATCATGTCGCAACCTTTTAATCCATTGTTTAGTATACTTAAAGATAACAAACTTACCTGTGAGAACTATGATGATTGGAAACGTAATATGAAAATGGTCCTTCCCGCACAAGAACACAATTGTGTACTTCACGTTAATATAACGAACAAGCCTAATGATAAGTCAAGTAATGGGGAAAGGATGGTGTACGATGATTGGAAATGTTCCAGTGAACACATGAAGCGCATCATCTTGACTTTTTTGTCTGAAGATTTGAGGCGCATTCATGAGGGCATTGAAGCCGTTGTTGAAATAATGGATAACCTTGAAGAGATGTTTGCGCATTAGAACCCCATGACTAATCAGTCCACCATATGTGACAAGGTCAAGTTGAAAATGGTGAAGGGAACACCCGTAAGGGATCATGTTCCCAAGGTTAGGCGTGACTTTGATAAGCTTGAGTTTCTTGGTGCTAGACAAAGTGAGCATAGTCAAATCGACTCCATACTCCTAAGTCTACCGGATAGTTTTGATGAGTTCTTTTGGGAATACGTGTTATCGGAACACAAGTTCACTTTAGATACTATGCTCGAAGCTTTGGAAATGGTAGAGTTGCACTTAGGGAGTAAGGATGAGGCTTTGGTAATTAAGAGCATTTTCTCGAAACCTAGACCACTTGGCGGTAAGGTTGAGAAAATAAAGCTTGGTAGAAACCGAACCAATTTTCTCTCTTACAAAGGCAAAGAAAGAGCATTCAAACCGTCCGGTGTGAAGAATTCCAAGAGCAAGTGCTTCAATTGCGGTGAGAATGGACATTGGAGGTCTGCCTGTTCTATGCCTAAGAAGGCGGGAAAGAAAGGTAAATCTCATGCTTTAGTCATTGAAACTTATGTTGCGGCGTATGCTGCCCATGTTTGGGTAGTGGATACCGGGGCAATTGATCATATTTGTTTTACTCTTCGGGGGTTCCAGCTAACCCGACGACTTAGCGAGAATGAGATCCTCATCACTTTAGACGATGCTACGAGAGTGACAACCGAAGTAGTGGGAGGCCTGCACCTGTCTTTTAATGATAGAGTTTTAATTTTAAGAGATGTTTTATACGTTCCAAATTTAGAAAGAATTTAATTTCGGTTTCTAAGTTGTTTCTTGAAGGATATTCAGTTACTTTTAATAAAGTTGTTACTATTTCTTTTAGGAATGATCTTATTTGTCATGGAACGTTGGTAAATAATCTCTATATGATTAAATGTGCACACCACTCAAAAATTGAATCTAATAACACGTCGACTATTTCGAGTAATAAAAGAAAGCGTTCTTCGGACATGAACAAAACACTTCTATGACATCTTAGACTAGGTCATATTAATATAAAGCGGATACAAAGGATGGTGAAAGACGGATCCTTGGAGTCTCTCCAAGTTGAGTCGTTTCCAACTTGTGAATCATGTTTAGAGGGTAAGATGACCAAGAGGGCATTTGGAGCCAAGGGGAATAGAGCCACAGAAGTGTTAGAACTCGTTCATACAGATGTGTGTGGTCCAATGTCGATCAAAGCAAGAATGGGGTATGAGTATTTTGTCACTTTTATTGACGATTACTTGAGATATGGGTACATCTACCTTATGAGGCATAAGTCTGAAACTTTTGACAAGTCCAAGAAGTTTAAGGCCGAAGCCGAGAAGCATAGTGAAAAGAGCATCAAGTTTCTACGATTAGATCGTGGAGGCGAATACCTCAGCGATGAGTTTTTGAACTACCTATCGGATGAAAGGATCGTATCCCAGTTGTCCGCACCGGGAACCCCTCAACAGAACAGTGTGGCAGAACGAAGGAACCAAACTCTTTTAGAAATGGTCAGATCCATGATGAGTTATTCAGATTTACCCAAATCGGTTTGGGGTAACGCCTTGGAAATGACGGCTTACATTCTAAACTTGGTGCCATCGAAATCGGTTCTTAAAACCCCGGTAGAATTGTGGATCGGGCGCAAGCCTAGTTTGAAACATATGAGAATATGGGGGTGTCCGGCATACGTGCTAGACAAGAAAGCTGGTAAATTGGATCCATGTTTGGAATTAAGTTTGTTTATAGGATACCCCGCAGGAACGAAAGGGTGTATGTTCTATAGTCCCAAGGATCAAAAGACCGTGATTAGTACACACTTTAAATTCTTGGAAGAAGACTATATAAACAATTGGAAGCCTAAAAGTGAAATTACCTTAGAAGAATTGAGAGGGCAAACCCCGATACCAAGCATACAAGATGATATACCAATCATCACACCTACACAACCGGAACCCCGTCGTAGTGGGAGGTTTGTTAGACAACCCGATAGATTCATGGGAATAGGAGAATCTTCGAATTTGATTCCCGGCGATGAATCAGACCCATGGACATACAACAAGGTAATCCAAGATAAAGATGTGGAATCTTGGCAAACGGCAATGGAAGCCGAGATGGGCTCAATGGATCATAATCAAGTGTGGGAGCTAGTCGAACCACCCAGTGGGGTAGAACTCATTGGATGCAAGTGGGTATATAAGAGGAAAAGAGGACCGAATGGAAGGGTTGAGACCTTCAAGTCAAGACTAGTGGCAAAAGGGTATACTAAAAAAGAAGGGATCGATTATGAGGAAACCTTTTCGTCTGTAGCTATGCTTAAGTCCATCCGTATTCTCTTATCGATCGCTGCGCATCTAGATTATGAGGTCTGGCAAATGGATGTCAAGATAACTTTCCTTAATGGAAGTTTTGACGGGTTAGGTATCTATATACGACAACCCGAAGGTTTTATTGCGAAAGGCCAAGAGCATCTTATATGCAACCTCAAGCGGTCCATCTATGGACTTAAGCAAGCATCTTGTAATTGGAACCAGTATTTTGATCAAGTTATTAAGTCTTATGGGTTTGATCAAAATGAGTTCAAAAGTTGTGTGTATAAAAAGTGTGATGGAACTGCGGTGGTATTCTTAGTATTATACGTAGATGATATTCTGCTCATTGGAAACAATGTAAAAGTATTGTCAGGCGTAAAGGTATGGCTATCAAAACAATTTGATATGAAGGACTTAGGGGAAGCCGGTCACATCCTTGGGGTCAAAATCACTCGTGATCGCAAGAAAAAGATGTTGGGCTTATCGCAAGCTTCATACATTGACACTGTTTTGAAGCGTTTCGGCATGTAAGATTCCAAGAAAGGTTTTGTACATTTTAGGCATGGAATCCATCTATCAAAAGAAATGTGCCCTAAGACGCAAGCGGAGATAGATGACATGAAAGGCGTTCCGTACGCTTCGGCCGTAGGAAGCCTTATATATGCAATGCTGTGTACGAGACTGGATATCTGTTATGCCATAGGCATGGTGGTGAGATATCAAAGTGTTGGTCCCGGTACAAGACTGATGAATACGTGTATGGGGGGGGGGAGAATACACGTATACCAATTTTTCAACTTAAACCTTACTGAGTCTCCTTTACTCAGAGTGATAATGAACTAAGAGCTGATAATATACCCACTGACTACACTTAGTGCGGGTTAGTTGGCTATCTATCAATCCAAGTTCAATGCGGAAATGCGTGAGCCCTGATAGTTTAAAGTCTTGTTTAATTTGCTTTCTGAAAAACTTGATTACTCAATTCTGAAATAGTGATTAGTAGGGCAGTGCTCTGTTTGATGATCAGGCTGATTAATTCAGCCTGATAAAAACCAAATGCTATGAATGAACAAATAATATGATAAGCAAGCACAATATCAAAGCAGTAAGAACACAGGGAATTTAACGTGGTTCGGAGACTCAAGCTCCTACGTCCACCACCTGATTTAACAGAAAATCCACTCAAGGGATTCTTGTTTTTAACGTGCCAAGGTACACCAAGATCAGCTAACCTCACTGACCTATACAACTCCTTACTAACTCACTAACTGAACTTACCACCAACAAACCTAACTTAGGGTTTTGGTTTCAGTTTGGATTCCAACTAGGTTGTGATTATCCTTACAAGACAAAGCTCTACTAAGGATTGGATAATCACTCTAAGCTTAAGATAATGCTAGTACGCTCTTGGAATACAGAATAACTCTCAGTAACTAAGAAACACTTGGGAAATTTAGCTGGTTTCGAGTGCTTCTTCTAAAGACTGAATGATTTGAATGCTTGAGAGTTTGAGTAATTTTTGGTTTGGAAATTTCCCATAACCTTGAATGGGTTCAAGGTCTTCTGTATTTATAGGTGATTTGAAAACTATCCGTTGGAGGAGATATCCTTCTAGTCATCTATGTAGAGTGCTTCAAATGGACATATTTCCCATGCAACATCCGTCCTTGCATGGATTTGGTATATGCATTTAATGTGCCATTTAATGCTTGCCCGTTGAAAGTACAGTCTGAAGTCAGTCTTCATGTCAGGGTCCGTACGTGCGTGTCCTTCCCGGATTGGTCCACGTCATCAAGTTGGTGAGAATGTCAGAACTTATTCCTAAGCTTCAGGCTTGTCTCATTAAGTTCTTTTTGTCTCGAGCACAACGGTTTTTTCCTGACGCCGACATTCCTTTTGCATTGCTTGGCTCTACTCCAAGTCTTTCCCATGAACTCAGTGTCATCTTGTTCCCTTCAGGACTGAGTTAGTAATGACCTCAGGGTCATACTCTTCATCACTGACACTTACTCAACCAACTTAGAAGACTGCCATAAGTTCAGGATGGTGCCCTTCGTCTTCAGGCTCTTAGTCTTGATTGTCATCAGTGAGTTCTCCTCTTACTAAGTACCTGTGAAGTGTAAAATAACTAAGTACAAGAATCTAACCAAGACTAGCCTGAGTAAGGCAAACTAAAGCAAATAATCTTTTCAGGGGCTTTGGGATCTTAATCAAAACCGACAATATCCCAACAATTTTCTCCTTTTTGATGATGCCAAAACACTGAAAAGATCCTCAAAACACTTAGAGGAAATATAAAATCCTATCTATAAGATAAGTCAGTGTTAGTGCAATTCTTGATAAAGTACATAATTTAAATGACAGCCAAAAAGACAATGAGTTTTTGTCTGTGGGCAAAGTAATAGATTTCATTGAATGATATGGAAATGGTTACATTGAATCTAATCTATTAAAAGAAAGGATGTGTATCACTAGACTAATCTCATTTCAGGTTCGAGTCCATAACCAGCATAAACTCTTGCCTTCAATTCATCAACTCTCTTAACCTGATTCACATAACCTTCAGCCTTAGCAATCTTCAAAACTTCAGTCATGATGGCCTTTGTATCGTGCTTTCCAGTTCCAGGAATAAGAGGGGGTGGTCGAGCAACGAATTCAGGAGCTTTCACTTGGACTTGGGCTGCTTCAGCTTCTTCCAAGATCTTCTGAATCAACTCAGGGTGGTTGTCCATCATATAGTCAGTGAAGTGGGTATTGATATCTTCAGAGTCGCCCCACTTCTTCACTACGTACCATAACTTGACAAACTCATCCCTTGCATCAATCTAGAACTCCTTCAATGTTTCATAGACGAACTCATCAACATAGGCTTCCCTCTGAACTGTTTCCAGCCTCCTGACTTGTAGTAATGTAGACTTCCTAGCTGTTGGCTTCTTCCTGTACTTCCGCGGCTCAGGCTTCGCCTTCCTCCTTCTCAGCAGACTGACCACAACATCATCCAATTCTCGGTGTTGCATATCAGTGAGATCAGTCAGCTTCTCCACCTTCTTCTCCAGTATACGCATCTTCTCTTTCTGAGCTATGTCTGCCCTGCGCTCAGCCTCCGACTTCTCAGAAGGTGTTCCCCATGCCTCAGCGCAAAGTTCCGCTACTGTCTCCGCATAGTATGTGATGGGATTTTTCCTTGTATTAATTGGGGGTGACTTCTGAATGGCCTCAACTGGTTTGGAAGGGAGTTCCTTGGAAGGGTCATTAGCCTTCTTTGCTGCAGCCTCTGCCTCTACCGCTGCTTCAGCCAGCCTTGTTGACTTCTGCACAAAAAGGACATTCCCCTCAGGGTTTGCCTCAGGGTCTGCCACTTCAACCTCTCCTTGGTTGACTGCCTCAGATGCCTCAGGGCGGGATCTTTTCCTCTTCTTTTCCCCCTTTTTGGCATCATCATTGGCCTGGGATGGGAACACTTCAGCTCCACTGCTGATGACGAAGGCAGCTAATGATTGAACTTCTTGCATGCCCTCCTTCAGCATATCAACTCTCGTGACTATCCCAGTTCCTGCATACGATACTGAACTGATGGCAGCTTTCAGCTTCATTTCAAAGACCTCCATGTTGAGTTGGAGACTTTGTTCAGCCTTGGTGATCCTTTCCTCCACCTTCAAGTACGTACCGCTGACCCTGCTCGCCTCAGCCAGTATCTTCACTAACTCATCAGTGGCCTTAGCCAAAACCTCAACAGCAGTTTGAGAAGTCTGAGCTAACTTCCCTAACTCCAGCTTCAACTTGGATGCTGAGTCGTTCAGAGCCTGAGTAAAGAGCGCCCCAGCCTGAGCTGCAAGCCTCTCTACAACAAGATTCAACTTTTCATCCTTGAGCTCATCCCTCTTCTCAAGATGCTTTAGAGTCTGCCTCATCATCTTCTTTGTCCTTCTTCTCTCACTCGTCACTGATTTAGCCGTATCCACCATTGTGCGGTTCAGCAGTATCAACTCCCTGTTGGCAAGGGTGTTGTACGCTGAGTTGGTCCATCTGATATGCTTTGCCAGGGCCTTAGAGTCTTCTTCTTTTTCAGCCCTGAGCCTCATCACCTCCTCCTGAAGCTCAGTTAAGTTCTCCGTGGTCTTCTCCTTCTTCACCTCCACTATACTGGTGAACTCAGCTCTTCCAACCCCGGTTATAATCACATCATCATCTCCTTATCAGTGAGTGGTTGTTTTCTCTTATCAGCTCCTGCATCCCCAGTCCCCTCTTCAGGGTGCACTGAAGGCAGTTGTTGAGTGGTCATAACCGTCTGCTCAGGCTCAGCTAAGCCAGCTCAAACTTTGAGAACTTGTCCCTCAGAACTAGGAGTCTCCTTAGATGCCTCAACATCATCCTCCTTTGTCTCAGGGCAGGGAATCCCATCATTGACTGATGTGTCATTGGCAGCTGAGATGTTCTCAGCATTCTCAGCCGTAGGTCCACCCTTGGAACCAACGTCTTTTGCACCTTCCCCCTGAGTTTGAGACTCAGGGATCATCCTGTCAATCTCTTCCGCCGTCTCTTCCACCATTTTCTCAACTGCTCCTCCCTGAGCATCATCATCATCATCTCCATCCTCCTTCTCTGACTCCGTGAGAAGATTAGCCTTCATCCTTGCCATCATCTCAGTAATCAGCTGCTTCAGATTTTCAAAGTTTAAGAGTTGCAGCCAACTAGTGAGACCAAAATAAGTACAGAGCCTCGCTTCCTCCTGCTCCCAGTTCTCCCAGCCCCTGGCATCAACGAGCATGTGTTGCTCCTACATGTTTGACTGTTTGAAGTCCAGCCAAACCTTGAGCTCCACGACATTGCCACACAGCTCTCTGTACTTACTCAGATTAGGCCAACACTTGGCTGCCCACTCTGTGGCGTTCCCCCTCAGATTGTTCTCCAAGATCCCTTCAACCATATTAGCATCCAGCTCCTCCTCCTGCATCTCCAAGAAATCATCTTCCTGATCTCCGGCTTGAGAAGATTTGGGGCAGTCTTTAGGATTTGGGTAGGAAGGGAAATCTTCAGGGTTAGGATAGGTAGGTTCAGAAGACTGGTCAGACACAATTGTGGGTGAAGTGGTTGGCACTGACTCAGTGGGGTTGGTGTCAGGGATGGGTGAATCTGGCTGTTGGGGTGTGGGTTCAGGGTTGGAAGGTGGGGTGGGTTCAGTGGGTTTTGGTGAAGGGGTTGGGTTAAACACAATCTCAGGCTGCAGAAGTTCAGCCGTCTCGATTGTTCCTCTCACTACCTCCAAGTTAGAGGCTCGTGGTGAGCTTAACTTCTCCCTCTCACTCGCTACCTCAATCAGGCCCTTAGCTGGGGATTTCTTGGGTCCGCTCCTTAGCCTTTTCAAAGGCCTATCACCTTCCTCCTCCCCGGACCTGACTTCATCGCCAGTCTCCTCAGCCTCTGAGACGGCCTTCTTGGAGACTTCCTCAGTCCTTTTGCCTACACCCTTGGCTGTGGTCTTTTCCTTCAGCACCACTTTCAGCTTAGTCCTCTTCTCCTCCAGGACTCTCTTCTCAGCTTCCTCCACTTCAGCCCGCTCTGCAGCTACACCTGCCTCAGTCTCCTTACTCTTCTCAAAGAGTTCATCTACTCGCTCCATCAGGCTCGTGACCACCTTCTTGGCCTTGCCCGCAGGCTTCTTCCTCTGACCCTTTGGTGGAGCATTGGGGTCAGTGAGACCAAGTACAGCATATGTGTCACTCGCTGAAGTAAAAATGATCTACTTAGAGATTAGATTATCCTCTAAGTCAAAAGTACACCCACGACAAGCGTGGGCGATGAGAATAGATAACCTAGTCCCAAAGGAAAACATGGCCCCAACTGAAATATGCTTCTCCTCAACATCTTTCTTCAGTTTGTCTCTAGCAGCTTGATTGATCTGGTCCAAGAAGAATTGCTCCCAGTTGGCTTCCACACCATCAACTAGAGCACCCATGATCCTCAGTTTGGGCTGACTGAGTTGCTCATGCGAGCCAGTAGAGCCCATAATGATCTTCGACACCAGGTCAACCAAGGCCCTATACTCAGACTTCAGGGTATCCTTGTGTTGACGTGCCTTGAACTCTGAAGACCCAGTCTTGGACCACTTCCCAAGGATTTCTCCTTGTAAGTTCTGGGGTTGATGCCAGAGCATGGAAGCACATACACCTCCTTTATGGCCTTCCGCAGATTGACGTCCCGCGTCTCGACATTGTAGAATGGCTCTCCATCAACATCCTTCTCACCAGTGGGTACCAACACGCTCACCTTGGTGAATAATTCACCCTTGCGCAGAAATAGGTTGTAATAAGCCTCCACCACTGTCTTTGGAAGCACAGATGTGGGCCACAAGGTAAAATATTTCACCAACCCAGCTTTGGAGATCCAGTAACAAACTGGGAGGATCTCCTTCACGGAGAGGCATGCACCCTCCATGGTGATGACGTGCTCCATGTTAACCAACTTGTTCTTTACAATTTCCTCAGGCTTATCAGTTGTCCAATTGGAATCCAAGAATGCCATTTGTTTTTTATTTGATTGAAAGAAGATTTTGCAAAGAATTGTGTTTGAGCAAGAGAATACTCAGTGTGCAATGTGCGTTTATGTTAGCTTAAGATTCTCAAATGGCAGACTAGATTGATATGAATTAGTCAGTTACTCAAACGTGAGCTTGGGATTAATTCTGAATTTGAAAAGTTTTGAATTTAAGGGCCAGGATTAATCTCCGCATCAATCATATCCTCATGTCAGCCATATTTCGTATAAAATGGACACGTATATGAAAAAGTAACTGATGCATTAAATGCTCCGATGTGCATGGGTTTAAATATGAAAAGGCACACTTTTAATGAAAATGGAATGCATTTAATAAGGATTTTCAGGACGAAGGACTCAGGGAGACGTTTTAAATTCACAAGAGTCAGGATAAGACTCATACCTGTCAGGGAGACATTGTAGCACCCTGATACCTTGCTGAGTCGAGTCTGGACTGAGTCCCCCCTAAACCCTATACTGACTGCTCTTCTGGATCTAAGAGTCCTAATTCCACTGACAGTTCCATAAACCTTGCTTCAGCCAAAGGCTTAGTCAAGATGTCAGCTCTCTGCCTGTCAGTGTGAATTTTCTCCATCCTAATATCCTTTTTCTCCACATGAACTCGAATGAAGTGATGCCTAATATCCACATGCTTGCACCTTGTGTGAAGCACTGGGTTCTGAGTAATTGCTATAGCACTATTGTTGTCACAATAGATTGGAACCTCATTAGCAAACACTTGGTAGTCTCTTAATTGTTGTCTTAGCCACAAAATCTGAGCACAACAACTACCTGCAGCCATATACTCAGCTTCAGTTGTGGATGTTGCCACTGAATTCTACTTCTTACTAAACCAAGAGATCAACTTACTTCCCAAAAACTGACATGTCCCAGAGGTTGATTTTCTATCAATCCTACAACCTCCATAATCAGCATCTGAATAACCTGTCAGTTCTAAGTTGTCATCTGAAGGATACCATAGTCCCATATTGACTGTCCTTTTCAAAAAACTTAAGTATCCTCTTAGCAGTCACCAAATGACTTCTCTTGGGATCAGACTGATACCTAGCACACACACCAACTGCAAAAGTAATGTCAGGCCTGCTTGCAGTCAGGTACAACAAAGAGCCAATCAACCCTCGATACTAAGTCTGATTCACTGAAGTCCCTTCAGTGTCAGGATCCATCTTCCAATTTGTGTTCATTGGGATCTGACTTGAAGCAAAAATACTAACTTCTACTAGTAGATTCCTCGCAAGCGTACGAGTTCACTGTAGTATGAGTAAGTATAATGACCAAGTATATCGAACCCAAGGGAAAGTGTGTATGCAAATAGATCCCTGAAGATCTATGCGTCGTAGTTAATATGAGTGAATTGTTTTTGAATTTTGAAAAGAGAAAATAATCTAAACTAAATTACTCTACGAATGCAAAAGGAAAATTAAACTAAGTATCTAAGGTTTGTATGCAAGTATGTGATGGTGATGCTTAGGATAGGAATCCCTACGTATACTAACGGAGCAGGTACATAATCAAAATAACCGTGACGCGCAAGAAATAACCTAAGTAAAAGAATGCAAGATGAAAGCTCAAGATTTTAAACCCTAATACTTTATCCTAACAATCGAATTCACTAATCCACTAACAAGTTAATAGATTGTGCTTAATTAATGAGACCCTAATTTAACTAAGGTGATGCGGTCGACCTCCTTTGCTAAACTGGTAGATGAATTAACCCTTTCTAAACCCTCTCGTTAAGTCTACTAGTTGTTAAAGAGTGATAAGGTCGTCCTCTCTTTAACACTTTTCGAGCGAAATTCAAAGGCAAAGTTAAGATTGATTTTAAGAATTCATTAATTAAGAGAATTAAAATCTAACGTCACGAATTACCCTAATTACGTACCCACAACCTACTTCTACGAGTTCATCCTATCCCAAGAATGCAAGGGTTTTAGCTAGACATGGGTTTTACGTAAACAAGAACGATTGAATAAATAACGAACATGAACATAACAATTAGAACGAAGAAAAGATCAAATATAAACTAGGGTTTCAAGAAATAAAGGAATAAACTGAAATTAAATCAATAAAACGAAATCTCAACGGTTCAAGAACAAAGGTCTGAAGAAACCAAACTAAAAGTAAAATCGGACTAAGAATTCGTAAAGAAAAACCTCAAAAATGTAAAAGTAAAGCTTTCTCGTTCATTCTTCTCCAAAAACTAACTCTAAAAACGATCTCGTATCAAGTGGTATCTGTGGTGCTTCAAGTTGTCAAGTTGTGTGTAAAAACGTGCTCGGAAGGGGTATATATAGGCAACGGGTCGAGTCGGGAACGTATGGGCCAAAAAATAACGCAAGCTCGTGCACTGCTCGTGCACTAGTGCACGAGCACATCCCCCTCGTGCGCTCCAAACTTCCAGAACCGAAATAGTGCACGACCAGCCTAGCTCGTGCACTAGTGCACGACCGGCTCTTGCTTGTACGCAGTGCACGAGTGCTCGTGCACTAGTGCACGAGTTGCACCTTCTCGAGCACCTTGCACAGCCGCTCATGCACCCTTGCACGAGTGCTCCTTGCTTGTGCACTCCAATAATACTTTTGCTCCCTCGAACTAATACTTTTCGTATTTCTTCGATATCTTCTCATCCGGGCGTCCGTTTGAGTCGATTCAAAGTCCTACGAACTCCTCTTTTCGCCCTCTATCCACCTACGAGAATCAAATAGACATCATTAGTTTATGAAAATGATAATTAAATGACTCTAAAAACTCATATAAATCAACCAAAACAAGGGCATTTTGAGTGACGAATCATGACAATTCACGCCTAATCAACCCCCCCCCAACTTACCATGTTGCTTGTCCTCAAGCAACGAAATAATAAGTCAAGTGAAATTGTTAGGAATGAGTCAAAAAAATCAAATCATGCAAGCAAATGAACTCGAGCTTCAAAGATCAATCACAAGTATACTCACTCACCTTCCTTCATCATACTCATGCAACAACAGTAAGAAACACCAAGATCAAACATGGATGTGCACTCAACGATGTGTTTCACTCCCTCACAAGTGTATATCAATGATAAAGGGACTCACTCAAATAATCAATCATACATATCGGCAACCATAGGCTTGTAAGCACTCTTAACTCCGACCACACTCTAGAAATCAATGCCGAATCAAGAAGGACTTTTTTCAAAGTTGTAATGTAGGCTCTTTGGACAGGTGGGATAATAATATGGGTAAGTGACTTAAGTGAATGGAGAATAGAAAATCAAACCTTGGTACTTCGAGACTTGGAACAGAATACTTCAAATAATTTCAATCAACACACTTTCAATTTCAATACTCTCAACACTTCAATTTTTCTTTTCTTTCTCACTCTTTTCACTTTTTTTTCAATCATTTTTTTTCTCTTTTTCGCACAAAAACATAAGCTCATTTTTTTTCTTTTGCTCATTCTCAATTTTTTTTTCTTTCCCACAACTCAAAACTTGGTCACACCCTTCTTTTATCACTTCTCAACCATCATAATTCCTTTTCTCAACTCAAATCAATCCCTTCACATTCACATTTTTCCTATTCTCCACTCAAATTGGGACAAAAAGGCTTAGGAACTTGGAATAGTGTTTAAATGTGCTAGCAAATGAATTAGGCTTAAGGCTCAAAGGGGCAAACAAGGGATAAATATCAATGGTAAGGAAAATTTTGGCTAAGTGACTCAATCAAACCAAAGATGGCCTAAGATCACATTTGGCATATCAAACTAGACACAATCAAGAAGCAAGAGCACACACAAGTTCTAGCATCTTTTAAGGTGACGACTCACTCACAAACGAAGAGATCAAGTAATGCATCAAAATCTCATAAGGCTCAAATCTCACAGCTTTCACATCCATGCTAGTCCTAGTGAATTCTCGCTCTCATCACACAAATACTCAGAAGAAAAATTTGCAAACATACTAGTTCTTTCTCAAATCAACTCTAACTCAAACACTCACACAAGAGAATTCCTAACTCAACTTCACAACTCATCAACTCATACTCAAAGATAGCAATCAACAAGCATAAGTTGATTGATAGGCATGAAATATGCAATAGCGAATCAAATCAAAATCACCCCAAGGAGCATCTCAAGGCACAAAATAACCAAACACAATAAAAAATAAGGAAGGGTTGCTCCGGTGCAATGTAACAAGAAACATAAAAAAAAAACCCACCCCCCCAAACTTCGACCTTGCGAAGAGGTCTAAGTTTGGGGTTGTGGGTTACCTCAACCAAATAATTCAAGTTTCTCAACAACGTGTCACACTCCTTCATCTCGAGTTGGTTCCTTCAATCTGAATAACTCCATGGTACCTTTACTCCTTCGAGACAAGCCTACAAAATAAACTCTCAAGTACTAGGTTAAAACTTACGATTCAACAACACCCTAATAACATAAAACTCAAATAACTAAAAACACTTAAAAGCAATTAAAAAATGGGTTGCCTCCCATTCAACGCTATTTTTAAGGTCCTCATGCCAGACCAAGCTCAAAGGAGCTTATGGGACATGATACTAAAAAATACTTCCCTTACTCTCATAAGAGAAGTTGTCTAAGTTCTTTGCTCTATTCCCATCTTTCTTTTTCACCTCAGACGGTGGGCGTCTCAATTCCTTCTCACTCTTTTCAGGAGGAGTCTTACCAAACAGGTTCTTGAATTTGGACTTTTTCATCTTAACTCCTCCTTTTCTCTCGAGCTGGACCACGTCCACCTTTTTCACTTCTTCATCCTTCAATTTCTTCTCTTTATCCCTATCAAAATAAGTCAGATCATAATGCTCTTGGGTTAAATCAATAGGTGAAGGATTATCAAACTCATAAATATGAGAAAAGTTAGAGATAGGAGGTGTGTCTTCAACACAAGGATCAATGGCATCCATGCAATAACAACTCTCATCCTCCTTCGGGTGCTTCATGGCTTCATATAGGGAAATCTTCACTTCTTGATCATCAACTTTCAACGTGATCTTCCCATTCGCCACATCTAACACCATCCCGGCCGTAGCTAAGAAGGGTCTTCCCAAGATCAAAGGCACGTGTTCATCTTCCTCCATCTCTAGGACCACGAAATCGGCTGGAAAAATCTGATCTCCAACTTTCACGAGGATGTCTTCAACCACACCTTGAGGTCGAGTAATAGACCAGTCGGCTAGTTGAAGCGTCATCATTGTCGGCTGAAGTTCACCACCTTCCAACTTCTTGAAAAGCGACAAGGGCATAAGATTTATGCTCGCCCCTAAATCACATAGCGCTCCTTTCTTAATCCCGTTCCCAATGTCACATAAGATGGTAAAGCTCTCGGGATCCTTCAGCTTTGGAGGAAGCGCCTTGTGCACTAATGCACTCACCTCATGGTTCAACTGCACCAACTTCGGCTCATCCACTCGCCATCTTTTCGCAATCAAGTCCTTTAGAAACTTTGCGTAGTTGGGCATCTGTTCCAAAGCATCATAAAAAGGAATGTTAATATGCATCTTTTTAAAAACATCAAGGAATTTAGCAAACTTCTCATCAAGCTTCTTTTTCATGAAGCGTTGTGGATATGGGACGGATATCACAGATTTGGGTACCCCCATTCATCTCTCTCGGTCTCTTTCACTTTCTCCCTTGCTTCCTTTGCCTTCTTCCACTTAGGAACTCTCTCAACCTTCTCAATGCCTTCCTCTTCAAGCTCTTTGCTCTCATTGGACTCTTCCACATCTTTACTCTTCTGAATGCCTTCACCATCAACCCCTTTCTCAACTCTCATCTCTTTAATCTCATCTCTATCTTGGGGCGTCTCAGAATTAGCAGGCATCTGGGGACCTTCATAATTGGTCCCACTTCTAAGCTGGATAGCCTTACAATGCTCTTTAGGATTACCCTCGGGCATTGAAGGGTATTTGCCAGGCTCTCTATTCAATGACTTTGCAATCTGGCTCATCTGGAACTCTATAGAAGTGAACCTTCGGTTGTTCTCTTACTGAATTCGATTCAGCTCTACATCTCTCTTCTGGAGGTCTTGATCACGCTGATCAACTTTCTTATGCAGATCTTTCACATCGTACTCCAAAGATGATAAACGTTTGCTTCCTTCCTCCACCTTCTGTAGGATAGCTCTCAACATCTCCTCAGTTGAGGAACCGCCTTCTCCACCCGGAGGTTTTGAACCTGGATCCACGCCTGTAGGAACTGTAATACCCGCCTTCGGGTTAGCATATGAAAAATTCTCGTTCTTCCTCCATTGGTTCTGAGGAAGCTGCTGGCCTCCTTGGTAACCTTGTGTGTTCCTCCATTGATTTTGAGGCGGCTGTGGACCTGGAGGTACAAATGGTTGGCCATAAGAAGGCCTTCCTTGAAAATTTCCACCTTGTGGATACCCATTCTGATTGTAATAAGGACCTCCCATATAATTTACTACTTCTTGCTGAATTGTGGGCTTGTTCTCTTGCTCATTCTCTGCTGTATTCCCTCCAATCATATTCTTCCCCAACTCAAGGTTGTTAATCTTTTCCATCATGGCCATCAACAACCTTCTCGTTCCTTCACCTTCCTCAACCTGATGAACTCTCTGGAAATCTGCGTCCACATTCCAAGCCCCGGCATTCGTGATAATGTTATCCACGATCTCTCTACACCTCACTATTCCTTGATTCAGGAATGATCTACTAGCACAGACGTCTAGATGGTCTTGCCCAGCCTTGTTGGCACTACTATAGAAAAAATGCCATGACATCTCCCTCATTGTACCCGTGCTGCGGGCACTCTATCAACATGTTTGAGTATCTCTCCCATGCTTGAGGTAGGTCCTCTCCTTGCTTCTGGCGAAAGGAAGAGATCTCAATCCTTGCTTTGATCGTTCTGGATGGAGGGTAGAATCGCTCGAGGAACAGACGCTCGAGCTCGGCCCAAGTGGTAATACCTCCACATGGAAGCGTATTATCGTACCACTCTTTAGCTATTCCCATCAATGAGAATGGAAACAACCTAAGCCTCTTGGCATCTTCAGACATGCCATTGTAATTGAAAGTGGAGGCTATTATTAGAAAACTCTTCAGATGAGTATGAGGATTCTCCTTCCCGATCACCCCCTTGAACTGGTTCTCTGTAAGCAGCTTTAGAATTTCCGGGGAAATCGAGAAGTTATTTGCCTCAATAGGAGGTAATGCCACTCCATCATAGTACCTCTGCGGTTGTTCCGCGAACCTCCCTCGAATAGCCATATTCTGATCTGCATTCTGAGGAACGTGTTGAGGATTAACAGCTGGTACGGGTACTTGTTGGGGTGGTGGTGGTTGATAAGCTGGTGGTTGGTTGTACACAGGAGGTGGAGGGTACGGGTATGGTGGATACGGATAAGGTGGGTATGGGTAAGGTGGATAAGGTAAGTTGTTTTGTGGTAAGTTAGCATATGGATAAGCAGGATTGTTCTGAGGATTTTGAACAATGTTATGAGCTGGGCTATTTTGATTCTGAGTACCCGAGTTTTAGCTCTGACTTTCTCCTGACGGATCTTGGTTCTTACTGGTATTTCCTTCAGTGCCGTCAACCCGGTTCAATGTCTGATTAAACTCATTCTCGACATCATCCAACTCATTAGTAATGTCCATTGGCTCTTTCCCTCCAGCAGCGTTCATCCTTCTTAAGAAGGCTAAGTTTCTTCTTGCTATTGTCTCAGGATCCAACGGTAATCTCTCTTCGCTCGTATTGTCTTGTGAGCGTGTTTTCATAAACCTGAAACACTAACAAAACAATAAAAACGCAACTGCCGAATACGTATGAAATAAAACAGAAAAGTAAAGTACTCACTACTAACTACTAAGCTATCGACAAGTCCTATTCAAAAGACATACAACGCCATCCCCGGCAACGACGCCATTGACTTGAAGCGAAAATACTAACTTCTACTAGTAGATTCCTCGCAAGCGTACGAGTTCACTGTAGTATGAGTAAGTATAATGACCAAGTATATCGAACCCAAGGGAAAGTGTGTATGCAAATAGATCCCTGAAGATCTACGCGTCGTAGTTAATATGAGTGAAATGTTTTTGGATTTTGAAAAGAGAAAATAATCTAAACTAAATTACTCTACGAATGCAAAAGGAAAATTAAACTAAGTATCTAAGGTTTGTATGCAAGTATGTGATGGTGATGCTTAGGATAGGAATCCCTACGTATACTAACGGAGCAGGTACATAATCAAAATAACTGTGACGCGCAAGAAATAACCTAAGTAAAATAATGCAAGATGAAAGCTCAAGATTTTAAACCCTAATACTTTATCCTAACTCCACTGAGTGATGCTGTTCACTCAATCAGAGAAGAAAGCCTTCCATCTCTTCAAACTCAGCTCAGGGAGGTCCAGGAGATTGTACAAGAGGAGGTAGATGAGATGGTTATTCTCTCAGACCACATTGATGAACTCATGGAGTCCACAACTACATCATTTCAGAATCTCACACTTAAAGTTGAAGACTCTCAGCAGATGGTGATTGATGTAGTTGAGGGACAAAGTGTGTTAGTCATTGATGCCCTGAAGAAGCTGGAGAAGTCTGAAGAAGAGGCCAGGACCAAGTTCCTCAAAGACTCAGTAGAGAACGTATCCATCAACCTGAAGTCATCAGTGGAGGCCATCTCAGAAGACCTACTTGGAAAGGTTAAAGGATTATGGAACTCTAAGATGTCTGAATTCGAGGCCAAGCATGCTGAGCTAGGAGCCAAACTGGGTGAGGTACTGAAGAAGGCAGCTGAAGACTTCCCAACACAAGAGAAAACTGATGTGCTGATCAATGAAAAGCTAGCACAGTTTGTTCAATTTGGGCAGACAGCTGGAGCTACTTTGGAAAGGCTTGAAGATGAGGTAGACCATTGCTCAACTGAGCTGAAGGCATTGGCCCATGATCAACTGAAGCTCAACATCACAGTAGCTGAATGCATGATTAATGCCGGAAAGGGGGAAAAGAGGATAAGTGCAAAGGACATAAAGCTTGATCCTAAGAATAAGATGAATATTATCCTTGAAACCCCTGACTTCGAGAAAGGCCAACAGGTGAAGAGCACCTTGAAGAAAGTTGATGCTGAAGCCCAGAAGATAGCAGAATCCAAGAAAGGCAAGGAGACCTCCTCAGCTGACCTTTCAAAGTTCAAAGAGGAGCATCTAAAGGAGAAGGAGGAGAGAGCTGCGAAGAAGGGGGAAACCACAAAGAGAAAGGCATCTGATGCCCTCTCAGCAGAGGTTGCCAAAAAGACAAGAACCTCAGGGAGGTTGGCAGCTAAGTCCACAACCTCTACTGATGAAGTTCAGGTACTTCCTATTCTCAATCCTGAACCCTCATCTTCTGAACCTCCCAAGTCTGCACCCACAAAAGTCACAGAGCTCGTTGAGCTAATTAAAGAGGCTGGAGGAATGAATGAATGAAAGAGCAAGGAAGCTAACAGCTCAACAACAAGAAAGGAGAGATAAGGTGGTTGGTAAGATGGAGACCATTGCAGAGCTAGCTGAAAGGAAAAGGAAAGAGAGGCTGGCCACTTTTGACAAAACTACTTCTAAGAAATTCAGGAGTGGTTATCAAAAGTGGGCTGCTAAGCT
Organism: Ballota nigra; assembly: GCA_947034835.1. Classification (NCBI taxonomy): domain Eukaryota; kingdom Viridiplantae; phylum Streptophyta; class Magnoliopsida; order Lamiales; family Lamiaceae; genus Ballota; species Ballota nigra. Next base: position 54,659,114 of record OX344726.1, on the reverse strand, counting down.
GAAGAAAGACAAGATCACACCATCTCTGAACAGATTTCCTCATCATGATGCCTGGGTTCCTAAGAAGCTCAATGATGCTTGGGAGACTGCTAAAAGGGAATTTGTGTATTCCTTTTATGTCAGTGGAGAGTTAGGAAGGGACAATGCTCAAGAAGTCTTCAACTCATGGTTGTTTGATGCCTATCCCAAACTCTATCCTGAGATCAGTGATGCTTGGAATGATGCCTTCCCTGATCAAGCTCTGAAGGCCCCTGAGCCAATCACCTACTTGTTGGTGTATACTGTAAAGCAAACTTTTGTTGGGCTATTATGGATATATTCGATTTCCTTATTATCTGAAATAAATGGTTTTTCACATTATTGCAATCTTATTAATTGCTTGTATTACTTGTATGTCCATTTATCTTATATTATAGATAATGTGGTGGGTTTGTAGTCACACAGAAGATCACATTGTCAGTTCCTTATAAGATATAAACAGTATTCACAACTGAGATAGTTCTGGACATAACTATTGGTTTAAGTTGTAGTATGAACTTGTTAGTGGCTTGTCTTGGCCATTAGTTCATACTAGTACGCTATGTCGTATTGAATGGATCACAGTTAAGACATGTTCTTCTATTCTGACTGTTATGAAGAACTAAAGGTCTTGGTGACTCTTGTAATTCTTAACCCTAATTGTGATATCTAGATATGTGGAGCGCTTGTTCACTACTTTGATTTACTATGGGTGAGAATCTTGTTAGATTCAACGCACTATGTATTTTGGTTAGTGACATCGTTTGCACGATGTCTATTTATTGACATTAAGGCGCCGTGTCCTGGTGATCCAGGTTGATGACGTCCCCTTGAGGAAACTCATAAAGGATTGTCGTATTAAACCCTGCAGGTGGATTATATCCGTACGACAACAAGGTTGAGTGGTACTACTCAAGGAATAATAGATGTTAATTAATTAAAGCGGTCAGGAGCTTTAATAATTAATGGACGTGCGATATCTTTAACACGGGGAATTATAGAGTCTAATAGAAGCCCTGATTCGGTTCGGGATAGGATGGGAGTGCAACATTAATTCTCTAGTGGAATGAATTAATGTTCACGGGCCAAATAAATGTTCTGGGCTGAACATAAGAGTATTTGGGTCCGTGAGGAGCCCAAACACTATACCTTCTAACAGATCCCTAGTCTGGCCCATGAAACTTAAGGAGTCTATATAAAGGCTTCAATTTCGTTCTTAAAGCCCTAGCACTCTAAGATAAAACGTGCAGCAGCCGAAATTCGTGAGTGGGGTTGAGAGGGAGAAGAAATTGTGAGGCACTTTTCTCCACGTTCGCTAGTTCGCCGTCCACCCGGTGTACGAACGAGGTTGGGAGACAGACTAGAAGATCATTAGTGGAATCAACGCCTCGGTCTTCAAGGGTAACGGATCTAAACTTGTTTTTAGATGCATGTTTAGGTCTTTATTTGTTTATACATGTTTGGTATCCCAACAACGATCTTGGGGACGGACCGCCTTCACCGGCGCGTTCTATCACTACTGGCCTCCTCAAGATGCAACAGGTGCTGTTGATAGAGAAAGGATCACTGAAGAGTGGACATCCTTGTGTGAGCATCTTGGACTCAGAGGACATTCGAAGGAGATAATGGAGAGGAAGAACGAGCTGAAGATTAGAGTTTTCAAGCAATATGGACTTGAGCCCATTTTCGAGTCCATCTGAGAAGGTTGTATCTTTTGCTGGGCATTTGTTTATAAGTCCCAGGTGTGTTTAAGTTTGAAACTTTTGAGAGTTGACTTCATGTAATATGTACTTCATTATTTTATCAATGGATTGAACTCTACTGATGCTTTACCCAAGATAATATCTCATTATCATTTAGGCTTATGTACATGAATGTTTTACTTACAAAATCTGTGAACTTTGAATGTCATCTGAAGAACCTCATCTGACAGAAGATATGTAATAAGATAAGTTCCGGCATAATCAAAAAGGGGGAAATTGTTGGGAAAATGTATAAGACTTAGGTTTTGATTAGATGCCAAAATGTTCCTCCTAAGTTGTTTTGTAAGTAAATTATTCAGTAGAGTTAGTACTTAGTCAAACAGTTCAAAGTGTTAAGGACTGGAGTACAGTTAGTAATTACAAGAGTGTATTTAAGAATGAAGTCTGCTGAAGATGAAGTCCACTGAAGTGAAGTCCGCTGAAGACAAGTGATCTGAGAATAAGTCTAAGTCTTGAATGTTTTCTAAGTACATTCTCACTAAGACTAAAACTATCAGGAGAGGACCAATGTCCACTGATGGGAACTAACAATGCACATTCAATGCTAAACATATTAAAAACTGTTAGTTAATCTGGTTGGAACAAGGCAAAACAAATTTCAGTGAAGCTTACAATAAATGAAGGAATAAGAAGGTTCTCTCATAGGAGTTCCACCTAAAGCAAGACAAGAATCTGGGCATGCAGACTTAAGGTCCAATGAGAAGATGACACGTCAGTGTACTTTACTGACAGCCGACCTGCCCCAGCCTGACAAGTACCAAAAGTCTTTCTCTAGCAATCTATAGAAAGTTGGTGAACAGGCATGGTCTTTCAGCCGTTTCTTGATAAGACTTAAAGCTTCAAATAGAGCCGTTTGAGCCAATCAGATACAAGAAGACTTACTTGAGAAGATTCAAATCCAACGGGAAGATTTTCAAGGAAGCCTATAAATACAGAAGGACGTGCACATTTCCAAGCACGGGAAACTCACAAGATCAAAGCTATCTCTACATTCATAACAACTAAGAAGCACTCGAAATTACCTTTGTTTCCCAAGTGTTTCACATTTGTAGAGAGCCTAACAAACCTTCTGTAACCAAGCTTAAAAGCTATATCCAAATCTTAGAAAGAGATAATCCAATCCTAAGCCCTGAGCTAAACTTGTAAGGATTATCTCAAAATAGTTGGAACTAAAACCCTACTCAAAACCCTACTCAGTGTTTAGGTTGAGAGCTAGTGTTAAGTGGTGTTAGTAAGCTGATTGTTGTATCAGTCTGAAAGCTGGTTTGTTTTGGGAACTAGGACCTGGAATTTCCTAGTGATCAATCATCCTAAGAGAGGATTAGTTGATCAGTGCACCTTGGCACTATAACACAAGAAATTCCAAGTGAAAGGAATTCTCCTGTTTGATCAGGACAGTGGACGTAGGAGATTCATCTCTGAACCACTTTATACCTTGTGTTCTTATTATCTACTTTCCTAAGTGTGTGTTAATCTCAAAGTTTATCAAAGTAAAACGAGTTTTCTAAGGGCTCACTAATCCGCATCTGAAAGTTAATTAGATAGTAGTTCAACTGAAAGTCTTGAGCTTTCAGTGGAGGTATTATCTCAGTAAGCTTTCACAAAGTAACTCTCAGCAGACCTCAAGTCCACTGACGAGCTACTGTCTTAAGTAACCTGATAAGTTTTCAAGAAGTTTTAATTTGTAACAACAGGTGTATTCCCCCCCCCCATACACCTGTTTACTCGTTTCGGGACCAACAAACGTGAAAATAGGTATTTGGAATATTTTGAACATACCATCCATCACTTCCGGGTTTGCTATCGCCTCCTGCTGACTCATGGCAAACACTCGAGCAAGTGCCATCTTCTGTTGTTTTTTCCACTTTGGACAATTAGTTATGACATGTCCCGGTTTCTTACATCTGTAACAGATTCCTGTTCCCTTCAGGCATTGCCCAAAGTGTTCCTTTCCACAATTTCTGCACTTAGGTGGCCTCTGTTGTTGTCGTGACACTATTTCTGTCTTTTTAACTTGCTTAGAATTTCTTCCTTGGTTCGTACCCATCCACTTCCTTTTGTTTTGTTGTGATTCTGGAGTTCTTACGTCCTCTGATTTCATATATGCTGCTATCATCTGAGCTTTCTCGAATGCCGAGGCATAAGACTTAATATATTGTGCCGCTAAGATAGTACTGATTTCCGGTCGTAGGTTCTGCATAAATCTTTTTGCTTTCCTTTCATCAGTATTAATCAAATGAGAAGCATATCTTCCCAATTGATTAAATTTCCTTTCATATTCTTGTACTGTCAGGTTTCCCTGCTTCAAGTGTAGAAACTCGGTCTCCTTCTGATCTAAAAATGACTGTGGTATATAATTCTTAACGCTTCTACGAATTTCTTCCAAGTAACTGTAGTTCGTTCTTCTTCAGTCATTGTCCTACAGTGAGCTTCCCACCAATAATCTGCATCCTCGTTCAGCTGAAATATAGCGCAAGATACTTTCTGCTCATCAGTGCACTTAAGGTAAGTGAATATCTTCTCCAAGCTCCGAGTCCAGTTTTCTACTTCCATAGGGTTTTCCCTTCCGGTAAGTGTTGAAGGTCTAAACTTCTTAAATTGGCTAACAATGTCATGGTTTTGGGTTGAGGATACAGGTGTTTGGGACGATTGGCTTTGGTGTTTAGCTGCTGAGCTAACACCCTTAAGACGAAAGTTAGATCCTCGCTCATACCTGGGTTGATTTGGTTTCCTCTACGACTCATGGTTCTATTCAAACAATAATGTAATGCAATAACTATACAAACTTTCAAATAATCAAATCACACTTTCAAATAAATAGCATAATTTAAGCACATAAAAAATATTTACCTGATCCCGTCGTGGAGAATGATCTCGGTGCGGCTGTTTCCTTTTAAAATTTTAAAACACACTCTTTTTTTAAAATACTTTAGCAGGCGAACCTGCTCTGATACCACCTGTAACGCCCCCACTTAAAATAGTACAGAAAATATGATGTGGCACAAGTAGGAACGTTACTAAAATAGTACTTTGTATTAAAATATACACACGCCACACATTTACACAGCGAAAGTAGTAAATAAGTATGATCGTAGCTTAAGTTACAACTCAAAATTTAAATTATTATTCTTAAAAATATAAAGTCTTTAAGAAACTTCACAGCCTGCCGAGTTCATTCGCCCACGTCCGGATCCATAGCATCTGTAAAAACTTAAAAGTGGAAGGGATAAGCGTTTGTAAACACTTAGTGGGAAACCTCTTGTTAATTGCACAAACTAAACATCAATTGTTTATAATATGTGAGCCCTTGGAGTTTCACCGGGTATATGCTTGGGTGGCATGACCAACCCGTGGTGCCGGTACGACCGGACTATATGTTTGCCAACATAAAGTTGGACTTATATGTGGGGCCAGTCAATAGCGGGCCAGACTCAAAATTTAACATTCAACGTTTAATAAGTGTAATTAAATAATAATAGAATACTCGGTGAAGAGCGAAGTGATTCCCCACCTTGCAGGTTTGTACCTACAAGTAAATTTTTAAAAATAGAAACATTGTTACTTATCACTTCACTTTTGTAAATTGTAAGACTTGAATTCAAATCTCCATACATATTCAAATATTGTATATTAACACACATATATCAATTAAGTGTATAAAATAATCAAATAGCAAGTTATAAATAAATATCGACTGTAAAAATGTAACCGGACCATTTCGAACCTTTCACACAAAATTCGATTTGGGCAGATTACACGCCTAACTTTGAAAATTCATATTAAATTATCCATAAGTCCAAAAATTATGAAATTTTAACAGTATATTACCAACTCAATACAGTTTATTACCATATTTTAAGATTTCTCAAACTCTTTACCAAACATCAAATATTTTGTAATGAACATACAGTACAGATTCTGGTCACTTAACTTTAAAAATTCACCATAAATCAACCACATGTCCAAAACTCATGAAATTTTAACCATGAACTCTCAACTTCATGTAATTTATCAAAATACTTTGTTTTTCTATAAAAACATAACCGATTATTCTCAGATCATAGCAAACTTCTACTGTTCCTGTTATAGAGTCCAAAATCCTAGTTCAACTTTGAAAAATCACCACGAATTGAATACCAGTCCAAAAATTATGAAATTTGAAACCTAAGTTTCTTCACAAGTTTATTTTCACATATAGAAATTTCAGAATTTTCAACCGAAAATTGGATCAAAAACGAAATTCCTTCACAAGTTGTCCAGATTTTCGGTTTTCATGCATATATGAAAAACATAACATCTTAAACTCACTTTAAACCATATAATTTCATGATTTATACTTCTAAAGCATATATAATCAAATAATAAACATGATTTTGATCATAAATCATGAAGAAATTGAATTAAACATTCAAACATGAAGTAAAACATGGATAACATGCAAATTTACTCATCAAAACTCATTTTCCTATCAATTAATTCACATATCATGCATAAACTTCATACTACCACTTAAATAATTATTCAAACAAGAAGAGAAGCTTACTTAGAGATAGGTAGCTACAAGAAATCTCTTCTTCTCCTTTCTCAACTTCTAAGTATAAGAGTAGTAGTATTTTTCTTTAAATTTTTTTCTTATGATTAATTTTGCATGAAAGCTCATGTATTTATAGATGGAACCATGCTTGGAGACTACTCCAAATTCCCTTTTGACCGACTTCAAGGAAGAGTGTGGAGGAAATTAGATGATTTTGGAGGTTAAGCCATTAAACACATGGCATCCTACAATTAGTAGCAAATTTTGACTTTTATTCTCTAATTTTTTTTACCTTAATTTCTTGAAACTTCACCACTCTTCCTAACTTATCTATAAATTTAGAAATTTTATGAAGTTTCAAGAGAAATTTTGTGTCTTGTAATTAAGACACATGTAGGCTTTGAATTTGATAAATAAAAATAAAAGAAATTATGATTTTCTAATTTATTTAATGATTTTAAGGTACATTATGCATAAAATTACTTATACTATCTTATAAAATAAAATTAAAACTCTTCTAAGGCTCTAAATAATTTATAAAGTCTATATACTAATCATAAAAACATCGAGCAATCGATACGTAATTCGTTTCTTGAAGAAACGTTCAATTTTCAACTTATAACTTGTGAAATAAATCACTAGACTTAAGGACTATATTAATTTCTATATCAAATACTTTAAGACATAAAATAAAGAACATATAAAAATTATAAAACTCAAGAAATAGCATGTATTGAGCAAGTAATACAGTAATTGTAATTATCAACTAATTAAAACACATAAACGTGCCTTTGCATGAATTTTGGATGTAAATGCATCACATAGATTCATGAAGAATTATAAAGCACTTAGTAAAGAAGATAAGGTCATAAAAGTCTAGGGTATTACAGTTGATAGCATCGTCACACTTGTCCCGTAGATCTTAGTTGGACGCCGTTTCAAAAGGTACGTAATCGCGTAAATTCTTAGTTCTCCGCCATAGAATTTTACGTGAATCAAATTAGTATGCATGATTAATTATTGTTGGTGTAATTATTATGTGAATTAATTTAGGATTAATTCATGCTAGTAATAATTGAATTTAAATTCGTATTTAATTTTCATCTCGAATAGATCCGGACACCCGAATTTCCCCAACACGTAACAACTTCAAAAATGATTGTTGTTTTTTCACTTCTCTCTACATACTATCCAGCCCAAGAAGTGGGACAATTTTTTCATTCTGAATGCGTGCAGTCAATATTGTCTATCATACTCGGGAATCCACGTTAATCCCCTACATGGAGCAGTCTGGTCAAATTTTGCTCATTAGGCCTTCTATGATACCCATCACCAAAGTAGGAAATTACGCCTTCTACAAAATTTACGAGAGCTTGTTTGACTATGGCTGCACTCATTCATAAGTAATCATCGACGACATCGGATATTGTCTCATATGCCAACACCCTCATAGCTCCAGTAATTTCTGCAATGGTGAAAGACCTCATCTAAATGTGGCATCGGGTCTTTGTTGAAAATATTCGTCATTTGAAGTAACAACCTCCATTATACGTAGAAATATTGATTTTCGCATGCGAAATCTTCGTCAGAAGATCTTAGGAGTATACATCGGACTATCGCTAAAATAGTCGTTGATCTCGCGATCTCTTTCACAGTGTCTTCTTCTAGCTCTAGGAGTGTGATATCCTACAACCAAATTAGAATTGTCTATGATTATATTCTCGGTGATAAGATCAAGTTGATGATTCTGTTGAACATCATGTTTCTTCCATTCATTAAATGCATTGAAATCAACAAAATCAGAACATGAATCTAAATCTACTGATGAATTTTCATTGAAAGACATTTGTAAAGCTTTGAAAGTAAACAATAAAGGTAGAAATTATATTTGAGAGGAAAAAAATGAGTAAAGATATGGATTTTATTGTAGGTCTAATATGGGTTCAATAAGTATATATAAGATATAATAATGTGCATACAAGTAGAATAAAGCAAACTAGATAATTTCTTGTGATACCTGATATAATAAAGTGGACTAGACAATAACATGTGATATTTGATATAATAAAGTGGACTAGTCAATACTTTCCATAAATAGTCGTTTTTTCCACAAATGGACCTCACAATACCCCATAATAACCTCCGACATATTGCACAAAAAAAAAAAAATAGTGCATACTTTTCATGGACAAAGAGAGTATAATAAAGTGAACTAAACAATTGCATGGGATATTTGATATAATAAAGTGGACTAGACAATAGCATATTACATTTGATATAATAAAGTGAACTAGATAATTGCATATGATATTTAATATAATAAAGTATACAGGATAATTGCATGGGATATCTGATATAATGTATTCTATCATGATTTTTGTCTCGCCCATACCTTCTGTCATTGATTTTGTCTAGGTCATGCCTTCTATCATGATTTTGTTATGTTCATGTCTTCTATTATGATTTATTACCTAAATGATATTTGATGAAATAAAATTGACTAGACATTACATGTGGTATCCGTTATAATAAAGTGAACCATATACTTGCATGTGATATCTAATATAATAAAGTGAACATGATAATTAAGATACAAATACAATAATGTTCATAAAATTGTTGACTGAAATCAAACACAAATAAAAAGGTATACAAGGTAGTAACAAAAATTAGGCACACAGATTAAAAGGTCTACAAGGCAGTAAAAAAAAAAAACTAAATACACACACAAACTAAAAGTCTTACAAGATCTAAACTGAAGTTATATGAAAATAAATGTTATTCACTTTTTAAACACAGCTCACATTAGATATCGTTTCATCTCTTCATCTTCAGAGGGTACGTGATCTTTCGCCATCAATGTCATCAACATATTACGATTTAGCATCATAATCTTTATCTCTTCTTTTTCTCTCTCGTATTCCATTCTCTCTATTTCCAGATTGCTCATCACTTCAACTTATTTTTCTCTAATGAGTCTCATTGCACGAAGTTCTGTAGTAGTTTCATATTTTGTGATACCTTATATTTTCCTTTTCTTTTTGTCTTTTCTCTACCTATAGGATGTGGAATAGTTGAACATCTATTGTCTGGAGTTTCTGGATTAAAGGGATGGAATACTCTCCATCTCACTAGTCTTTGATCTCTTTGAGTTGTCACCACTTTCTGCATTACCTTGTTCACTTTCATCACATACAGGTGTTGAATCATGATCTAATTTAATTGCCTATTTGGGATTTTTACACATAACTTCATTAAATACAATAAAATTCTGAAACTTGTTGCCGCCACCCCCCCATAAATTGAATGAGCTTCTTTCTCAATATCTTTCTACCTCATTCCTCTCCATTTTTTACGATATTGCTTCCCTGTAAGCAACAATCCACTTATTTGTATTTTTGCTAAGTCATTTCCAATGACCTTTTATTGACTCCACATTTCTTTCATTTATCTCTTTTGGATTTTCTTGTTGAGTTTTGTGATACATATTCCACACTTGTTTCCATAATGAGACACCCTTCTAGTTTTTACCACGTACATTATCAGTACTCCGCTGTTGATGACCTTGATCCTAATGAATGATTTAGTGGTTGTTTAGGCTTAAGAATGTCACTAGACAAGATCAAAGATGATGGATTTGAACAAGTAATGATCAAGACATATATTGGCAACACTTGGGTGAATTTTTTAATATTGAAAACTTATATTCTCATGAAGAGGTATTTATAAGCATGTTGATGATCTTGATTCGATGTAGATGATTAGTGGCTGTTTAAGCTTGGAAGAACATCAAACAAGGTGGATAAACTAGGATTGAGTGCTAAATTAGGACAAGTAGGGGTTGAGAATTAAAATTGCAAGAGTTTGGGCATGTTTTTGAATAATTGAACCTATTTTCCCTTCTCATGAAGGGGTATTTATAGGGTACAAGGAAGCATGAGGTGTCACCTCCTTAGCCATCCTTATTTACATATTGACAAGTGCTTAGACACTTGTTTTAGTCCTAAGCTATTACATGTTACACAATGACAAGTGTTAAGACACTTTTTTGTTCCTAATGCAACACCTAATTAGTGGGATTCTTGATGATCCTCCGAGGTGCCCTGTTGCTCACCTGCTCGCCCTTTTGTTTATTCTTGAATCTTCTTGTTACTGCTGCTCGCTTGTCATTATTCCTTTGTGACCAACTGCTCATCCAGTGTGTTCTGACACTTTACCCAGCAGCTCGTCTTGTCTAGTTTGTTAATAACAAGTCTCAGCTGCTAGCCACTTTTGATCTTCTTTACTTCTAATGACCTTTTAACCCTTTATTTATTTTTAATTAGCATAATCCTGTTTCTCGGTTATTCGCCTATTAACAATGCCCCCTAATTTGACCTATTAGAATGAGAATCCTCACTCTTAGGTCAAACTATAGTTATTAGGCGATGTTCTAAAGTCGTGGGCGAGCAACAGGGATTCAAAAAATTTGAGCAGGAAAATTTCGGCGACCAGTGGAGTGCGATGTTTGGACTGGTGGCGGTTCGTTTCCCAAGGTGCGGACTCCGAAGCGGCGTGGGCGGCTATGACATCATTTGCCGCCCACGCCTATTTTTTATTTGCATATAGGGGCTTCAATTTTTCATTAATTCCAACACTTACTTCTCTTATAAATTCCTTCTTTCTTCTTTATTTTTCTTATTTTTGCATTTCCCACACGAAAATCTGCCATTGTTGATCTTCAAAGTTTTCCTTTGCTTCCAATTTGTTTTGATTTCTACCGATTTGCTCGATTTCAAGGTAAATTCTTTATCCCTTTGTTTTAATTCCTCTTTTTTCATACCTGCATTTTCAATTTTTCAATTTCTCATACTTTTACTCCGATTTACTCCGATCATCATCATCTTCAAATCACCATCGCTACCGTACCACCTCCTTTAGCGTCGCCGCATCTCCGCTGCTGCCGTCGTGTTCATCCCATCTAAATTTCTCATCCTAATATTCTGCCATCGAAAAAAACCCTTATTCCCAAATGACTTCTCCATCTTCAAGCAAAACTATTTCCGATGAACATCTCGGCCGGATTCCTGGAAAACAGTCGATGGAATATGAAGAGACGCCCCCTGCTCCTTGCCATTCGCTTCGTCAAGCTATTGCTCGGAATCCTCGTACTCTACTCGTTGACGAAGACACTGGCTCAGAGGTGAGCTCCATTGCTCGCTCCGTCGATGCCTTTTATGCTGTGGATAGTTCGGGTGAGCAGGACGTCATCCATCCAGTTGCTCGCCCGGTTGTGGAAGGTAACACTTTCTCTGACTTGGGGGAAGACTCCACGGAGGTCGCAGTAGAGATTGACGCAATGAGCATAACTGAGGTTGTTGGGGCAACCAGCGTGCAAGTGGGCGAGTCAAGAGACGACCAACAGAGCCAATCTTGACTTGGATGTTTCTTAGGGAAATTAATTTCCCCATCTCCAAACCGACTGTTGAGTCTCAGATACCCGAAGGGATTGTACGCAGATAAGAATGGATCTACTACGCCACTCGCCACCATAATTCCTTCCCACCTCCTGAAAGGATTATCATGGCGGCTCAAGAGACCAAGTATACGGCGAGCAAGATACCAAGTCTGATCACAGAAAATGACTTGGCTTGTATTCGCTCGGCCTACTGGATTCCTTACGATATCTATTTGTATGCCCCGTAAAAAGGAGAGACAGTTGATCGTCCACCTCCTGGTTGTACAGTGTGTTAGGATAAAAGTTGTATAGTTTTGATGAGTTAAAACAAACCAGAAGATGTAATAGGACCATCTGGGCCTGTTAGTCAGATGAGGAAATAGTTTAGGACTTAGTCTAGGGGGAACTGCCAGACCAGAAGACTTCACCAGAAGAGTCACCAGAAGACCCAACCAGAGGACTTCACCAGAGGACTCCACCAGAAGACTTCACCAGATGAGATCAAGACCAGAAGCAGAAGACCTTCCCCAGACCAGACGAGTCTGGTGAACCAAAAGATGCTCAGAATCTTCTATGAATTCTACTGAGTATTCTGGTTCTTAACCGACTCTGGACCAGGGGACATCGAGGTTACCTGGTGTTTGGTCCTGTCTTCTCTGGAAGAATCAGAGTTGGGCATTAGAAGCATTTGACCGTTGGTAATTCAAATCAAGTCAAACAAGATCGGATTGGAAAGTATTTGAAGTAAACAATCCAAGGATCTCACCAACCCAATCAATCAATTAGGGAATTGATTAGTTGAAGCTTCATTAATTAGTGATCTGATTAGATTAGCTCTCCAACGACTAAATCCTAACCATCTCTATAAATACAAGAGTGTATATTTGAAGAAAGGCTCTAGAGATACACGCGCACAAAGTCATATTCAAGCCTTAGCTTTTATCACGCTTTAAGCACTCTTACATTGTTCATAATCTTATATACTCATTAAGGAGTTGTTGCATCTAAACCTATTCATCTGTTAAGACAAGGTTGAAGCTTGTAAAGCTTTAGATCAAAGTTAGATCTAAAGGCTGTTGTAAGAAGGAACTGGTACTTTGAAATTCCAGTACATAAGTTGGTTGGTTGGTAGTGAGGCCCCTTTGAAAAAGGGAGAGTGTTCGTAGGATTGTTATATCCGAACCACTATATATCTTGTCCCGTTTACTGCTTTCATTTATATTGCTTTCATTATAGTGCTCTTTTAAAAAAATTTGTTAAGACTTTGTTTTTAAGCTTCCGTAATTAATCTATCAAGTGGGACCAACAAGTGGTATCAGAGCAGCGTGTCCAAGACCACTGCTTTGAAAAGCTTTTGGTGGTCACCGGGCAGATCCATTGGTCTTTGTTATTCTTTCTATATTCTCTTTAAAACTCTTTAAAAATGTCTTCAAAATATTCTCACAAGAGCCGTAAGTTGCCCGAATTCTCCTTTGAGGATTATAGCCACTGGAGATTCATGATGAGTAATCATCTTGGAGATATCTACCACCGCATGTTAGATGTGGTAGAGAGTGGCCCAATCCAATTTTACTGGACTCCCATTGATGATGGCAGGTCAGAGTCCAGAGAAGAAACAAGTGAAACTGCCCAGAAAGCTGCTAAGGACAGAGTTCCCAGACAAAAGATCCTCAAGAAAAGGGACGAGCTCAACAACGATGAGAGAAAGTTATACAACCTGGACCATGTGGCTATGACTGAGATTATCAACACTCTCACCAAGGAAGTGATGGAAAAGGTTAGAACCTGTGCCACGACCAGGGAGATGTGGGACAAGTTGGCTCTACTCTGCGAAGGAACAAATAAGATAAAAGATAACAAGCTCCAGGCGGTTCAACACTCATTTGATACATTCAAGATGAAACTAGATGATACGATTGACCAGCTGGACATGCGTCTCACCAACCTCCTTAACAAGGCTAGTGCCTTAGGTAAGACCTATTCTGAAAAGGAAATAAATAGTAAGATATTGAGATCACTAACAAGCAGGTGGAGAATCAAAGTTACTGTGATAAAAGACAACAAGGATCTCAACACTCTGGATCATCATCTTCTGCTGTCTGATTCCAAATATATTGAATCCTCTCATTCATCTTGTAACTCCAGAGAGTCTGATATGCAGCAAATGCTATCAGATCTCCAAAATTGTGTTCAATTGTGTCAAAAACTTGAGAAAGAGAATGGTAGGCTCAGTGCTGAAGTTCAATCCTTATCTCATGAGCAAAAATCCACCAGAGAACTCATGAAAGATCATTCTAAAGAAGTCTCTGAACTTCAGGATAAGATCACAGAAAGAGATACTCTGGTAGATCAACTCATGAAAGAAAAGAACTCTCAGTAAGATGAGTTCAACGAGCTTAGAGCCAAAAACCAGACTCTTATCAAGGGAAAATAGATTGAGCAAACTATTGAGGAGATACCTATGCCCAGAGAAGCTCCAAAGATACCAACTGTTGTATCTATAATATCAGAGTCTTCTCTGCGCATTAATGATAAGAGTGGTTTAGGATATTCTAGAATTACTACTAGATCTTATAAACATCATTATAACAAAGACAAGTCTGTAAGAGCTGGTGAATTATTAGAAATCTGGGATGAAAACCCTAATGGTAATGGTTACAGAATAGTTCACAACCCAAAACGGATCTACTCTGTTGATCATGTAGAATATAGTCCAGAAGAGTTAACTGAACTGGAAGAGAAAATTCTAGAGACTAAACGTCAAAATGGGGAACCAATGACAATTGATGGTTCTGTTCACCTAAAACCTCAAAGTGTAAGATCTAATCAGATGAGAGGACCTCAGAGGAATCCTCAAAGAGTTGAACCTAAGCAGATTAGGGGATCTCAGATGAGACACTCAAGAAAGGAGAATCTCTATCAGAATAGGAACTCTCAGAGAAGGAGTTATGGACAACAGAACTATCATCAGAACCAGGGACCCCAGAGACGGTTTTCTCAGAGGAGTCAATTCCAGAACAGATACACTCAGAGGAACTATAATCACCAGAGAAGGTCTAGTTTTCATCAGAACCAGAGACCCGTCTATAGAAAACCAACTGATCTGGGTGGTTATGACACCAGAGACGGTTCTTCTAAGATGTATCCTTACAACCAGACCTTTAAGACCATGTCTTTGAAGCAGGCCATTCCAAAGGCCAGATTTGAGGTGAGATACACCAGACCTGTGTATAGGAAAGATGTTCTTATCAGACCAGTAGCTCAGTATGTAATTGTCAGAGGACATGTACTGGTAGATAGATTTGGAAGAAAGATAAGATCTCCTCATCCAGAAAGGGATGATCTTTATCTATGGATTCCTATAAAACCTGCAACTAACCAATCAGGACCCAGCACTAGTAGGGGACCTAATTGATTTCTCTGCAGGAGGACAAGAGCCCATTGGAGAAAGGACTTTCAAGCAACCATGTCTGGTACATTGATAATGGATGTTCCAAGCACATGACGTTTGAGAAAGATCATCTCCAGGATTTCATGCCACTGAATGGGCCAAGAGTGATGTTTGGTGACAACAATTATGGAGTCACCAGAGGCGTTGGAAAGTTGATCATCAATGATGTATCTGTAGATGAAGACTACTACGTTGAAGGACTCAAGCATAATCTGCTTTCAGTATCCCAATTTTGTGATAAAGGGATACTCAGTGAAGTTTTCTAGTGATTCATGCAATGTCTTTTCTTCTGATTATAATGATATCTTGCTTTTTGGCTTGAGGAAAGGTAATATTTATCCTGCAGATTTTAACAGTTGTCCAAGAAACACTTGTCTGGTTGCAAAGGGATCTACAGAGAACAGCTGGCTTTGGCACAAGAGATTGTGTCATCTAAACTTCAAAACACTGAACAAGATTGCCAGAAAAGGTCTAATTTGAGGTGTTTAAGAAGGACTAGGTTTGTGGTTCATGCCAGAAGGGTAAATAACCCAAGACTTCCTTTAAGGATGTCCAGAGCACAACCACAACCAGAGTACTTCAACTACTTCACATGGACCTGTTTTGACCTGTTTCTCCTCTTAGTTTCAGTGGTAGGAAGTACACCTTGGTGATAGTAGATGACTTTTCAAGATACACTGGGTAGTGTTCTTGTTTAAGAAAAATGAAACTATCACTAAGCTGCTAGAGTTCTTCAAGCAGATTCAGAATGAGCAGAACCAGAGCATAGTGAGGATCAGAACTGACAAAGGGACAGAGTTCTTGAATTCACACATTGCAGAATATTGCAAGGACCATGGGATTTTTCATGAGACATCTGCTGCCACCCCAACAGAATGGAGTAGCAGAAAGGAGGAATAAAACCCTCAAGGTAGTTGCAAGGACTCTTCTAGCAGAATACAACACACCACAGAGATTTTGACTAGAAGCCATCAACACAGCTTGTTACACCCAGAACAGATGCCTCATTGCCCAGAGACATAATAAGACTCCCTATAAGGTATGAAAAGGTCAAACCCCATCTGTTTCATTCTTTCATATTTTTGGATATAAGTGTTTCATCCATGACAATGGAAAATCCAAATTAAAAACTTTTGATGCTAAAGTTGCAGATGGAATATTCTTAGGATATTCCAGCACCAGTAAAGCATTCAGAGTCTTTAATAGGAATTCACTTTGTGTGGTAGAAACACCTCATGTTATTTTTTATGAATCTGCTTTTGAGTGCAAGGTGGACTTAAAGTCTTCTGATGAGACACAAAATCAGACTACTCCCAGAGTTATCAAAGTCAATCCACCTATTCTTGATTCAGATTCAGATGGTGACCCATCTTCTGGTTCTCTGGAGCAGAAGCCTCCACAAGGAGCAGAACCAGAAGAGGTTGGAACTCCTGTAGGGGGAAACTCTCATGCAGTTGGTGATAATCACCAAGGTACTACAGTAGATGGTCAATCAGGCAAGGCCAAGGGAAGAAAAACCCAGGTTGATCACCCCAATGAGTTGATTATAGGAGATCCAGCTAAGGGTGTCCAGACTAGGAGAACTCTTAACTTAGCTGTCTTATTCAGTTGCTATGTATCCTTGATTGAGCCCAAGAACATCAAGGAAGCACTGAAAAGATTCTAATTGGATTGTTGCTATGCAGGAGGAGTTGAATCAATTCACCAGACAAGATGTTTGGGAGCTGGTAGACAAACCAAGACATCAAAAGGTGATAGGCACTAAGTGGGTTTTCAAGAATAAGAAAGATGAGAATGATGTCATTACTTGGAACAAGACAAGGCTAGTGGCTCAGGGCTATTCTCAGTCTGAAGGAATAGACTATGATGAGACATTTGCTCCTGTTGCCAGACTAGAAGCCATCAGATTGTTTCTAGCATATGCTGCTCACATGAAGTTCAAAGTATACCAGATGGATGTGAAATCTGTCTTTCTTAATGGGATTCTCATTAAGGAAGTGTATGTGGAACAACCTCCTGGTTTTGAACAAGGTTACAAGGTGTTTAAGCTTAAGAAGGCTCTTTATGGGCTGAAGCAGGCACCCAGAGCATGGTATGACACTCTATCTCAGTTTCTTCTGGACAATGGTTTTACTAAGGGAAAGATTGATAGGACCTTGTTTAGGAAAGAAGAAGGAAAGGACATCATTCTGGTCCAAATATATGTTGATGACATTATATTTGGATCCCCTAACAAGAAGCTGTGTGAGAAATTTTGAGATCTCATGCAGAGCCAGTTTGAAATGTCTATGATGGGTGAGATAAACTATTTCTTAGGTTTGCAGGTTAGGCAGACAGAGAAGGGAATTTTCATCAATCAAGCTAAGTACACCAGAAACATGTTAGAGAAATTTGGAGTAGGATCTAGCAAAAATGCCAAGATTCCTATGATGACAAATTTTAACATGGATCCAGATGAGTCTGGAGAGTGTGTGGACCAGACTTAGTACAGGGCACTTATTGGTTCTCTTCTGTACCTGACTGCAAGCAGACCAGATATCACTTTTGTTGTAGGTGTTTGTGCCAGATTTCAAGCTAATCCTAAGAGGAGTCACCTGGAAGAAGCTAGGAAGATATTGAAATATCTTAAGGGAACAGTAAATTTGGGGTTATGGTATCCTGCAGATGATAACTTAGAGTTAAGTGGTTATTCGGATTCAGATTATGGTGGGTGCAGAATAGATAGGAAGTCTACAAGTGGAACATGCTAATTTCTAGGGAATAAATTGGTATCTTGGTTTTCTAAGAAGCAGACTTCAGTTGCTACATCAACAACAGAAGCAGAGTACATGGCTGCAGGTAGCTGTTGTTCACAACTACTCTGGATTAGTCAACAACTTAGGGATTACCAGATTAGAGCTAAGGATATTCCAATATTTTGTGATAGCAACAGTGCAATAGCAATCACCCAGAATCCGGTTCTTCATACCAGATGCAAGCACATTGATATAAGACATCATTTTATCAGAGACCATGTTGAGAAGGGAGATATAAGGGTGGAAAAGATTGCAACAGAGAAGCAGAGAGGTGATATTCTGACTAAGCCTTTGGCTGAGACCAGATTCAGAGAATTAGCTTTTGAGTTAGGTTTGTTGGATCCAGAGACAGAATTGGTTTAGGGGGAACATGAGAGAAGTATCCTTTATCTCAATTATACCTTATTTTTATCTGTTATAATAACATGCCTATAGGTTAGATATACAAGAGAAGTTACATCACCAGATGAGATATGTACCAGATGAAGTATGTACTAGATGAGGTACAAGGTCAGATTCCAGAGAAATCTGGAGTCAACCCTGACCAGAACCAGATGAGTTCCATCAGATGGGATGTAACACCAGATTAATCGAGGTATCATCTGATTACAATATCAGATGACAGGTATGTATTTACTTCTCTGCCTCTGATCATTGGGACACACTTTTCAAATTACTAAATACACATAAAACGTTTCACATTCGGAGTGTATTTAAGACTACGGTAGAGGGACTAGGCAATCATTTTGCTTTTTCTCTTGACTGCCACAAAACCCCCTCGGACCCAGTCCCAATGACCATGCCACGCACACAATTAAATCTATAACTTGCCTAATTTAATCCTGGCCGTCAGATTTAATTAAAGTGCAATATGTCAATCAATTGTTAAATTGATTTTGTCCCCAAATTTAATTTTTAATTTACACGCGTTCACACCTCATTTAATTTCAAGCACGCGTGTATTCTCCTTATAAACTCGAAGTTCTTTCAATCTGTCTCTTCACTTATTTAATCTTTTCAAACCCTAACAACTCTCTGCAAAAACAATTTTCTCTCTTTCTTCTCTATTCTACAGATATGGCACCAAAATACAACTTTGACCCAGATCACGTGTGCAAGAAACTTAAGACGGAGATGGTGGTTGACTTCTATTCCACTAAAAATCCGGCGGCATTGGCAATTTTGGAATTGCTAGAGAAATTTGGGGTAGAAGATTTGATCTCCACAATTCCCAAGGAATTTCGTACCTTGGATGGGTATGCTGCCCAGTTCCTAGTGAGGATGAAGATACATGAAGACCATATCTCTTCCAAGATTGATAAAGAGGATATAGGCTTCTCAAAGCATGATTTCTGCAAGCTTTTTGGGAATATCTCATCGGAAGGAGTTGATCCGTTGAGATACAAGGAGGGTGAAATAGTCGAGTCGTTAGAGATCTTTGCCAGATCTTCTTGCCAGAATCTGACGAAGGGATTTCTGGATAAACACCTCAGGCAGAAGTTCAAGGTTTTATTTGATATAGTGGTGAAGGTGCTGATGTGTGAGAATCACAGCACAGAAGCAATCTTCAATGGCTGTATGTGTGTTATGAGGGCCATATACGATGGTGTTCAGTGTAATTAGGCTGAATTCTTCTGGGACGTGTTTAGAAAGAACAAGGCCAAGGTGCAGAAGGAGGAATGCCCCAACAAGCCTGGGGAATTACAGTTCTACTTCAATGTCAATGTATCATTGAGCACCAAGCTTACCCTGATTTTGGACTCCATCTTTCCAGACAAGGCGTGGAAGGGCTCCTGGTGCAAGGGCATCCACAAGTCCAAGATCATCTTCTCCAAGGATGGTCCTCTTCATGGCCATCCTGACTCTGATGGAGAAGAAGCCATTCCTGCCCCCCCTATCCAGGCAGTGCACTCCCCTGCTAAAGGATAGAAGAAGAGGAGCTTGGAGAAGAAGGAAGAGGCTCCTGCCTCTTCCAATTTGGTGTTTTCTGGCTCATCAGAGGATGACCAGATCCTCCTCAAGGCTGCTTTGAAGAAGCAGAGGGGTGATGGTGAAGAAGCTGCCAAGAAGGCAGGTGCAGTCAAGAAGAGGCCGAGGCAAGAAGAAGGAGGTGCAAGCAAGGCCTCTGCCAAGAAGCCTAGGACTTTGAAGAAGGCTTCCAAGAAAACCCTTCTGGTGGACGAGCCATCAGAGGAGGAGGAGATTCCTCTGAAGAAGAAATCCAAGGCAAAGAGAGCCATTCTTCAAGATCCTGACTTTGGATCTGATCTTGGGGATGCCTTGGAGCAGGCAATTGAGGAGGCTTCTCAGCTGATGGAAGATGCTACAGCTCTAGAGCTTCTTGTACCAGCTAATATTGACTCAGCTGAGGTAAACCCTTCCCCTACTCATGTCAATCTTGTTACCCCTTCCACCTCTCCCCTAGAAACCCAAACACAACCTATCCAGTCTGCTTCTGGTTTGTAAGCTTCTTCACCAAAGCAGACCATCCCAAACACTCCCATTTACACACCCTCAACCTTATCCACTCAAACACCTTCCCCCCTCCATCTCAAACACCTTTACTTACAGACCCTTTACCCCCACAAACAAACCCTGTACCAGAGGTGCCCTCAACCTCTTCTGGTGCAGAACCATCCATTCATACACACCCTTCTACTTCTCAAACCCAAACACTTATACCCCCTCCAACCCAAACTGACCAGAACCCCTCTTCTTCCATGGCTCTGGGGTTCTCTGGTCCTCCTGCCTCTCCCGCAGTTTCAATCAGCAATGATAGTGAAGATGAGGATGCTTCACTGGAGCCGGAGGTCTTAGCACCATCCTCCTCTGCCTCTGGGCCCAAACCCTTCACATTCAACAATGATAATATGGGTCTTATTAGGTAGAACATGAGTGTAAGTGCTCAGCTCTGGCTTAGAGAGCACTTTCTAATTCTGTTGGAGCACTTACCCCTTTTGGCAGATTTGACTGATGCCAAGGCCTGGAGCCAGACTAGAGGACGTGGAGGATTTGGTCTTATTGTTAGAGGAGATGACCACTTCTGCATTCACTGCCTGGGAGATAGATCTCTCAACATAAAAAATCCAGCAGAGTTTGAGACTCCAGAAGCAACCAAGAAGCAGATGCAGGAACATGTCTTGGACCACCTGCGTCTAGTCTCTGTGCTGAAGGTGGAGATAGCTTCTCAAATGCTTGAGACTGCTAAATTGAAGGACTCCCTCCAGGAGATGTTGGCCAAGCAAGAGCGTCTGGTGGCTGAGACTCAAGCTTACCTGGAGGAAGCCAAGAAGCTGCATGATCTCCACTCTTCCTCCTCCACCGAGTTGCCTGATCTGATAAGGCAGGTGGTTCAGCCCCTCCTTGATGAAGTTAAAAGGGGGAAGAGAAGGCCAGAACTGATCTGGTGAAGAACACCAATGAGACTCTCTTCAATCACAGAGCTCGTCTGGACCTGCTGGAGAACACTTTAGCTCAAGCTGAGCTGCAGAAGAAGAAGAAGGAAGAGCTAAAGTCTTTGACTATGGCCAAGCAGCTTGTAGCAGAGGAGGAAACTCTTGACTCAGAGCAAGATCTGTCTCCATTCCTGGCCCTGCCAAGAGGAAGATAAGAAGGGTCAAGAAGAGCTTCTTGGAGCAGGTAGTTGAAGAGGCAGAGAAGAGGTTTAAAGAAGAGACTCCAGAGGAGAGGTTGACCAGAGTAAGGAAGAACGTAGATGAAGAGCAGAGGCTCAGATATGTTAGAAGGCAAAACAAGAAAGCCAGAGAAGCTGGTATCACTCTTGGTGCCAGTGGATCAAGCCAGAAGAGGAAGGCTTCTATTGAAGTGATGGATATTCCATCACTCAGGACAGAAGGGTCTTTTGACTCCACTGTGCATGTTCCCCTCATTGAAAGGTGGAGAGAAGCAAAGACTTTGTGGTTTATCCAACACTACATTCAGAGACCCCTGCCAGAGGATGAAGCGCTTATCAACAGAACCTTCCACTCGTGGATGAAGGCCTACGATGCAGAGTTGTACAAGAAACTCATGGATTCCACCATTGAGTTCAACCTGGAAGTAACTACCCCTGAGTTCCATTATCTTAACACACCAATGATTGCGGACCGGGTTGATTGGGCAGAACTGAAGAACCTGTACAAGACTAAGGTGTTGGTGAATTTCACCCCAACATCTTCTACTGAGCTCAAGGCTATTCAAGACAGATTCTTTGATTGGTTTCTAGTGCCCAAGGAGAACAGAAGATATGCATAGATTAGGACTTTGATATAAAATGTAATCTGTAATCATTTTTGGCCTCTATTATTAATGAAAGTTATATCTACTCTGTCTTAAAGATAACTTCTTGTTGTCTTCTTGTTTACCTGATAATATCTATTTAAAGGTCTTATCCTTTTATTTGTTTTCTTACTTATTTTCTTTTTGTTCAGTTCTGGTTAGTTTTTTAACTTCATCAAAAAGAGGGAAATTGTTAGGATAAAAGTTGTATAGTTTTGATGAGTTAAAACAAACCAGAAGATGTAATAGGACCATCTGGACCTGTTAGCCAGATGAGGAAATAGTTTAGGACTTAGTCTAGGGGGAACTGCCAGACCAGAAGACTTCACCAGAAGAGTCACCAGAAGACCCCACCAGAGGACTTCACCAGAGGACTCCACCAGAAGACTTCACCAGATGAGATCAAGACCAGAGGCAGAAGACCTTCCCCAGACCAGACGAGTCAGGTGAACCAAAAGATGGTCAGAATCTTCTATGAATTCTACTGTGTATTCTAGTTCTTAACCGACTCTGGACCAGGGGACATCGAGGTTACCTGGTGTCTGGTCCTGCCTTCTCTGGAAGAATCGGAGTTGGGGCATTGTAAGCATTTGACCGTTGGTAATTCAAATCAAGTCAAACAAGATCGGATTGGAAAATATTTGAAGTAAATCAATCCAAGGATCTCACCAACCCAAACAATCAATTAGGGAATTGATTGATTGAAGCTTCCTTAATTAGAGATTTGATTAGATTAGCTCTCCAACGGCCAAACCCTAATCATCTATAAATACAAGAGTGCATCTTTAAAGAAAGACTCTAGAGATACATGCACACGAAGTCATATTCAAGCCTTAGCTTTTATCACGCTTTAAGCACTCTTACATTGTTCATAATCTTATATACTCATTAAGGAGTTGTTGCATCTCAACCTGTTCATCTGTTAAGACAAGGTTGAAGCTTGTAAAGCTTTAGATCGAAGTTAGATCTAAAGGCTGTTGTAAGAAGGAACTGGTACTTCGAAATTCCAGTACGTAAGTTGGTTGGTAGTGAGGCCCCTTTGAAAAAGGGAGAGTGGACGTAGGATGTTATATCCGAACCACTATATATCTTGTCCCGTTTACTGCTTTCACTTATATTGCTTTCATTATAGTGCTTTTTAAAAGTTTTTGTTAAGACTTTGTTTTTAAACTTCCGCAATTAATCTATCAAGTGGGACCAACACAACGATCAACCTTGATGTCTTGAATGCTGGGTTTCCACTGCCTCTACACCCTGTGATTTGTCATTTTCTCGAAGACACTAACTTGGCGATTCCTCATATTACCCCTAACGGGTGGAGTAACTTGATTGCTTTTATAACCGTCTTTGGACTTGAGGTTATAAGAACAAGATAAGTACCATCAAGATTCATTATACGATGACCATTTCCTCGGCCGTTAATGAAGAAGGGGTAGGGTGGTACTATATCAAAGCCCGCAGCGGTGTGAAATTGATTGAAGGGGTGCCTAATAAGGTGAAGAGCTGGCACATGCAGTTCTTCTTTATCGGCGGTGAGTGGCGGGTGTCTTCTGACTTTTCTGGCGGACATGGCCATATCAACTCCCCTAAGGGCTTTGGCGAAATACAGCGTAGGTTTCACTTTTGACTTGCTATGGCCAGGGTGAAACTAATTTTAATTTTTTCTCTTTTGTTGTTTTGCAGGTCCGTGTATCTTGAGGTGGGGACATCCTGAGTTGAGTGAAGAATTCTTATACGTCGTGATTACTCTTCGGAACGCAAGTGACCGCGGTATTAAGCATCTCTCTAAGCCTCACTGTCGAAAGCTTGCGTTGCTGACCACGAGTGCTCATCACTTGGAGGCTCAGGCTGCCATTCCAGAAGGTAAACACTTTTACTATTTTGCATTAGTGTCCTTCTGATCGCTTGGTCGCCTGGTCGCCTTCTCACTTTATAATCTTTTATTTTTGTTTATTTTCAGAGCAAAGAGCGACCGTTGTTGATCCCGAAATTCCAGAGTGTTATTGTAATACCCTAGGTTTTCATGATCTTATTTACTTTACTAAATACTTTATAATTCTTCATGAATCTATGTGATGAATTTACATCTAAATTTATGCAAAGGCACGTATATGTTTTAATTTCTCAATATTTACAATTAACGTATTATTTGCTCAATACATGCTTATTCTTGAGACTTTATAATTTTTATATGTTCTTTATTTTATGTCTTAAAGTGTTTAGGGTTAATGTAGTCCTTAAATATAGAATTTTATTTCATAAGTTATAAGTTGTAAAATGAATGTTTCTTTAAGAAATGAATTTCGTATCGATTACTCGATATTTTCTATGATTAGTATATAGACTTTGTAATTTATTTAGAGTCCTAGAAGAGTTTTAATTTTATTTCATAAGATAGTATAAGTAAATTTTATGCATAATGTACTTTAGAATTATCCAATATTCATAACTTTTACTTATTAAATTCAAAGTATACATGTGTCATTACTACAAAATACAAGAATTCTCTTGAAAATGCTATAATTTTCGAAAATCATAGATAGAATGGAAAGATTGATGAAGCTTCATGACTTATGATAAGATAAGATTAAAGAAAAGAAAAGTCAAAGTTAGCTTCTGACCTTAAAATGTCATGTGTTCATTAATTTAACTTACAAGAATACTCCATAATCTTTCTAAATCATCATCACAGTCGGTCATAAGGGGGATTGGAGTAGTCTCCAAGTATTTCTTCTCCTATAAATACAAGGACATTCATGCATAAATATGTATAAGCTTAGAGAAAGAAAATTAGAACAAATACTACACTTATACTTAGAAGTTGAAAAGGGAGAAGAAGGAATTTCTTTTAGCTACCAATCTATAAGTAAGTTTCTCTTCTTGAATAAGTGATTAATTGAGTTTTAGTATGAAGTTTATGCATGAGTTGTGAATTAAATGATAGGAAAATGAGTTTGATAAGTGATTTGCATGATATATGAGCTTTACTTCATGTTTTGAATGTTTAATTCAAATTCTTCATATGTTATGAAAAAAATCATGTTTATTATTTGATTATCTATGCTTTAGAAGTAGAAATCATGAAATTATATGGTTTAAAGTGAGTTTAAGATGATATGTTCTTCATGTATGCATAAAACCGAATTTCTGGACCAACTTTGGGGTAAATTTCGTTTTGACCAATTCATTCGGTGGAAAATTCTGAAAATTTTATATGTGAAAATAGACTTGTGAAGGAACTTAGGTTTCATATTTCAGAGCTTTTGGAGTAGTATTCGATGCATGGAGTATTATTCGATGCATGAATTTTCAAATTTAGGTGTGTAATCTGCCAAAATCGAATTTTTGTATATGAAAGGTTTGAAATGGTCCGGTTACATTTTTACAGTCGATATTTATTTATAACTTATTATTTGATGATTTTATACACTTAATTGATATTTGTGTGTTAGTATACAATAATTGAATATGTATGGAGATTTTAATTCAAGTCATTATACGAGTATAATATGTGAATTTTACAAATGAAAGGATAAGTAACAATGTTTCTATTTTAAAATTTTTACTTGTAGGTACAAACCTGCAAGGTGGGGAATCACTTCACTCTTCACCGAGTGTTTTATTATTATTTTAATTGCACTTATTAAATGTTGAATGTTAAATATTTTTAGTCTGGCCCGCTATCGACTGGCCCCTGAGATAGTCCAACTATATATTGGCAAATGAGATAGTCCGGTCGCTCCAGCACCAAGGGTTGGTCGCGCCACCCAAGGAGATACCCGGTGAAATTCCAGGGGCTCACATGTTATAAACAATTGATGTTTAGTTTGTGCAATTAACAAGAGATTTCCCACTAAGTGTTTACAAACACTTATCCCTTCCACTTTTAATTTTATTTAAAGATGCTGTGGATCCTGACGTGGGCGAATGAACTCGGCAGGCTGTGGAGCTTTCTTAAAAACTTTATTTTTCAAGAATTATGTTTTTAAATTTTGGGTTTGTAACTTAAGCTATGATCATACTTATTTACTACTTCCGCTGTGTAGATGTGTGGCGTGTGTATATTTTAATACAAAGTACTATTTTAGTGTTGTTCTTACTTGTGCCACATCATATTTTCCGTACTATATTAAGTGGGGACGTCACAGGTGGTATCAGATCCAGGTTCATCTGCTAAAGAATTTTCAAAAAGAATGTGTTTTACAAATTTAAAAGGAAACAGCCGCACCGAGATCATTCTCCACAACGGGACCAGGTAAATACTTTATAAATGCTTAAATCATGTTATGTAATTGTGACCGATTATTTGAAAGTTTGTATAGTTATTGCATTACATTGTTGTTTGAATTAACCAATAAAATGTGTTGAATAGAACCATGAGTCGTAGAAGAAATCAAAACAACTCAGACATGAGCGAGGATCTAGCTTCCGTTTTAAGGGGGTTAGCTCAGCAACTAGGTCAGCAAAGCCAATCATCCCAAACACCTGTATCTTCAGCCCAAAACCATGATATTGTTAGCCAATTTAAAAAATTTAGACCCTCAACCCTGAACGGGAAAGAAAATCCTATGGAAGTAGAAAACTGGATTCGGAGCTTGGAGAAGATATTCACTTATCTTAAGTGCACCGATGAGCAGAAAGTTTCTTGTGCTACTTTCAGCTGACTGAGGATGCATATTATTGGTGGGAAGCTCATTGTAGAATAATGACGGAAGAAGCGCGAATGTCAGTTACTTGGGAGAAATTTGTAGAAGCAGTGGTTAAGAATTATATACCACAATCATTCTTGGATAAAAAGGAAACCGAATTTCTACAGTTGAAACATGGAAATCTAACAGTGCAAGAATATGAAAGGAAGTTTAATCAATTGGGAAGGTATGCTTCTCATTTGATTAATACTGATGACAGGAAAGCAAAAAGGTTTGTTCAAAACCTACGTCCAGAGATTAGTACCATCTTAGCAGCACAAGATATTAAGTCCTATGCCCAGATGTTCGAGAAAACTCAAACGATAGCAGCGTATATGAAACCAGAAGAAGTAAGAATTTCAGAATCACAACCAAATAAAAGAAAGTGGGTTGGTGTGAAACAAGGAGGAAATTTTAAACAAGTCAAAAAGACTGGGATGGTACCACAACAACAACAGAGGCCATCTAAATGCAGAAATTGTGGAAAGGAACATTTTGGACAATGCCTGAAAGGAACAGGGGTATGTTATAAGTGTAAAGAACCTGTACATCTTATAACTGATTGTCCAAAGCTGAGGGGATAACAGAAGATGACACCTGCTCGAGTGTTTGCCATGAGTCAGCAGGAGGCGACAACAAATCTGGAAGTGATGGCAGGTATGTTCAAAATATTCCAAATACCTGTTTTCACATTATTCGATACTGGTGCTTCACATTCATTCATCTCTACGAAGATGTTTGAACAAATTGAGACTGCCCATATTATGGTAGAAGAAGATTTCCTAGAAGTAAACATTCCCTCTGGTAGTACGACACAATCTTTAGGACTGTGTAGGAATGTGAAGATTGATTTTGAGCATGCAATACTCCCGGCAAATCTGCATATAATAGAAATGAAGGACTTTGATGTTATCTTGGGAATGGACTGGCTTATAGCTAATCATGCTCTCATCAAGTGTCAAGAAAAAGAAATATCAGTACGAAGATTAGAGGATGTGAACTTTACAATTTATGGTGCTAGAATTGGAACTATACCTCAAGTAATTTCAACAATGAAAGCCCAGAAATTATTGAGAAAAAGAAAGAACACGACATTTCTAGTAAATATTGTAGCCACGGAATCCAATGGTCCAACATTGGATAACGTGCCGGTGGTATGTGAATACAAGGATGTATTCCCGGATGATTTGCCAGGACTACCCCCAGATCGTCAGTTGGAGTTCACTATTGATTTGATACTTGGAGTCGTACCTGTTTCTAAAGCACCTTACAGAATGGCACCAAAGGAATTACAGGAGCTGAAGGTGCAATTGCAAGAATTGCTGGACAACGACTTTATTCGACCAAGTGTGTCACCATGGGGTGTACCAGTATTATTTGTGAAAAAGAAAGATGGATTGTTGAGGATGTGCATTGATTATCGAGAACTGAATAAGCTCACTATCAAAAATAAATATCCACTTTCCAAAATCGATGATCTGTTTGATCAGTTAAGAGGAGCTTGTGTATTTTCAAAAATTAATTTGAGATCGGGATATCATCAGATAAAGATTAGAGAAGGCGATATTCCGAAGACGGCATTCAGAACCCGATATGGTCATTATGAGTTCGTAGTGTTACCTTTTGGACTCAGTAACGCGCCAACTACATTCATGGGATTTGATGAATCGGGTGTTTCATCAATATTTAGATCAATTTGTGATTGTCTTTTTTGATGATATTCTTGTATATTCAAGAAATCAGGAACAACATGCAGAACATCTTCGAATTACATTGGAAACTCTGAGGAAAGAGAAATTGTATGCTAAATTCAAGAAGTGCGAATTCTGATTGGATAAAGTTGTATTTCTTGGACATACGGTTTCAGCTTCGGGAATAGAAGTTGACCCAACAAAGGTAGAAGCTGTAAACCAATGGAAGACAACAACTAATGTGAACGATCTCAGGAGTTTTCTTGGTTTAGCTGGGTATTATCGAAGATTCATTGAAGGGTTTGCTCGGATTGCAAAACCCTTGACTCAGATGACTCGGAAAGAAACGAAGTTTGAATGGACAAAAGAGTGTGAAAGGAGTTTTCAAGAATTAAAGCAAAGATTAACAACGGCCCCAGTTCTTACAATTCCTGAAGGTACAGAAGAATTTACTGTATACAGTGATGCTTCTAAGCAAGGCTTGGGATGTGTACTTATGCAGAATGGGAAAGTAGTAGTGTACGCATCAAGACAATTAAAACCACATGTGCAGAACTATCCTACGCATGATTTAGAGCTAGCAGCAGTTGTGCATGCACTCAAGATTTGGAGGCATTACTTGTATGGAAATAAATGTCAGATCTACACAGATCATAAGAGTTTGAAGTATATCTTCGAACAGAAGGAATTAAACATGAGGCAAAGAAGATGGTTGGAGTTGGTAAAAGATTTTGATTGTGAAATATTATACCATCCAGGAAAGGCAAATGTAGTAGCAGATGCTTTAAGTCGCAAGGGAAAGATCAATGCTTTGATTGTGAAACCAACCTTGAAGGAAAGAATAGCAAAAGCTCAATATGACGATGCATTCTTAGAGAAGATAAAACAAAAGATCAAGGAAGGTAAAGCAAAGGAGTTTTCAGTATGTGAAGATGGTACATTGGTATGTCGAGGAAAAATATGTGTCCCAGAAAAAGAAGAACTCAAGAAGGAAATATTGGAAGAAGCATATTCTACACCATATACCGTTCATCATGGAGGAACGAAAGTGTACCAAGAATTAAAGAAGTTGTTCTGGTGGAGAGGTGTGAAGAAGGATATTGGAAATTTCATACAGAAATGTTTGACATGTCAGCAGGTGAAAGCTGAGCATCAAAGACCATCAGGATTATTAAAGCCACTTGAGATTCCTGAGTGGAGTAGGAACATATTACAATGGATTTTGTGGTAGGATTGCCCAAATCAATACAATAAAATGAAGCTATTTGGCTAATTGTCGACAGATTGACCAAGACGGAACATTTTCTACCAATAAAGATGACGTTCACATTGGATAAATTGGCTCAGATTTATATTAAGGAAATTGTCCGATTACATGTAGTTCCAGTTTCTATTGTGTCAGATAGAGATCCACGATTTACATCAAAATTCTGGCACATCTTTCAAGAAGCTATGGGCACAAAGGTGGAATTCAGTACAGTTTTTCATCCTCAAATAGATGGTCAATCGGAAAGAACAATTCAAACTTTGGAAGATATGTTGAGAGCTTGTATCATCGATTTCAGAGGAAGTTGGGAAAGATACCTACCTTTAGTGGAATTTAGCCACAACAATAGTTATCAAGCTTTAATTGAAATGGCACCGTACGAAGCATTGTACGGAAGGAAGTGCAGATCTCCACTATGCTGGGATGAAATTGGAGAAAAGAAATTGTTAGGACCGGAATTGGTGGAAGAGACTAATAAGGTAGTAAAGAAGATTAAAGAAAAGATGCAAGCAACTCAAGATCGACAGAAAATGTATGCGGATAGGCGAAGGGAAGAATTAAGTTTTGAGATTGGAGACAAGGTATTCTTGAAAGTATCACCAATGAAAGGGATTTTCCGTTTCAGAAAAAGGGGAAAGTTAAAACCCAGGTATATTGGACCCTATGAGATATTGGAAAAAGTTGGAGAATTGACTTATAGACTAGCGTTACCACCATCCTTAGCAGGAGTACACAATGTATTCCATATCTCGATGCTCCGAAAGTATGTACCTGACCCTACCCACATAGTAAACCAACCTGAATTAGAAATTGATGCCAACTTAACCTATGAGGAAGTCCCTATAGCCATACTTGATAGAAAGCTTCATAGGTTAAGGAATAGAGATATTCCTATGGTTAAAGTCCAGTGGAATAGACAAGGAATGGAAGAAGCTACGTGGGAACGAGAAGATGAAATCTTAGCAAAGTACCATTACCTCAATATCCACGGTAACATTTGAAATTTCGAGGACGAAATTTATTTAAGGCGGTTAGACTATAATACCCTGGGTTTTCATGATCTTATTTACTTTACTAAATACTTTATAATTCTTCATGAATCTATGTGATGCATTTACATCCAAATTTATGCAAAGGCATGTATATGTTTTAATTTCTCAATATTTACAATTAACGTATTATTTGCTCAATACATGCTTATTCTTGAGACTTTATAAATTTTATATGTTCTTTATTTTATGTCTTAAAGTGTTTAGGGTTAATGTAGTCCTTAAATATAGAAATTTATTTCATAAGTTATAATTTGTAAAATGAATGTTTCTTTAAGAAACGAATTTCGTATCGATTACTCGATATTTTCTATGATTAATATATAGACTTTGTAATTTATTTAGAGTCCTAGAAGAGTTTTAATTTTATTTCATAAGATAGTATAAGTAAATTTTATGCATAATGTACTTTAGAATTATCCAATATTCATAACTTTTACTTATTAAATTCAAAGTATACATGTGTCATTACTACAAAATACAAGAATTCTCTTGAAAATGCTATAATTTTCGAAAATCATAGATAGAATGGAAAGATTGATGAAGCTTCATGACTTATGATAAGATAAGATTAAAGAAAAGAAAAGTCAAAGTTAGCTTCTAACCTTAAAATGTCATGTGTTCATTAATTTAACTTACAAGAATACTCCATAATCTTTCTAAATCACTACAAGAAATTTGAGAAATCGCGACGACAAAATTTGTCATAAAAACATCAGTTTTCGTCACAATAAGTGTTTAGTGACGATTTTTTTTCGTCGCAAAGAACGTCGCTGAAAGTGCGTCGTATTTGGTAAATACGACGTTATTTAAATTCGTCATCTAAAAGTTATTTTTTATGACGCTAAAGGTCATCGTCACAATATCATATCATCTATTGTGACAAATAAAGCGTCACATTTGAAATTAAATTTTGTCGCTAATTGTGGTTTTCGTCGCTAAAAATTTAACTTTATATGACAAATTTGATTTATTGTCACTAAAATTTTAGTAATTAGTGACGATTATCCATTAACTGCCAACTTTGTCAAATTTTAGTGACATTTTTTCCGTCACAATTTACTTAACTAATTCGTCATATTTTATGTAATTCGTCACCAAAGAATAAAAAATTAGTGACAAAATTTTGGTCGTTATAATATGTATCTATATAATGACAACACAATGCGTCATAGAAAAGTTACATTCAACGACAAAAACTTTGTGGTCACTAAAAAGTGTAGAAATGGCGATGAATTATATTTGTCATAACAAGTATTATCTAGTGACAAATATGATAATTGTCGTTAAAGGTTTAGATACACTGACATTATATTTTTTGTCATGAAACAATTACGCTATTATAATAGTTTTTTTTATTGTCATTATATGTATATATATAATGACGACACAATTCGTCACAAAATAGTAGTACTTTAATGACAATTTTTATTGTCACTAGATGATGTAGAAATAGTGACAAATTTATTTTGTTATAATAAATTATTTTTTAGTGACGAAGATGATAATCATCACAAAAAATTTAAATATAGTGACAACATATATTGTCACTATATATTAATATAAAGTGACAATATCTTTTCAATAATTGAATTTTTTTTTTTTGAAACATAATTTGTCAAGAAATGATTACATTTAAATATATTTATAATTGAAAAAATATATCGCTATAAACTAAATTAAAGATCATAAATTTAATGTGTATAGCAAAAAAGAAATACAACGAACTAAACTGTACAAAACATTACGAGTAAAATAAATAGAATAGAAAAAAATATTACTCCTATAAAATGAAAAAAAAATATTCTCCTTAATCTTATCTTCCATGTTCTCTTCCTTTCTCTAAACTATAACAATGGAAGACACGCTTCTATAACGAACACCTGCATTTTTTCAAATTTATATTAGTAAATTATATTTGAGAGAAATGCTTAAGAATTACATAATATTTGATATTAATATTGAATTTAAATGCTCAAATTAATTATTCATATGAAATGAAGTCAAGCTTGCAAATATCTTAAAGGTCCAACCTTTTATCAGTTAAAATAGTCATAAACTTGTGTTGTTGGCCTTTCAAGACCATTATTTAGGCACTTTGCTCAAAGAGTTGATCTTCAAAACCGTACACTTTTGTCTTAAGTTCACCCATCTCAGCATACCTCTCCTCACTATTCAGACCATAATTGTGTCCATAATGGTCGTATGATTCTCTATATCGACCGTATAAGCACTAGGAACAAAAGGAGACAGCAATCACGATCAACAACATAAGCCGTTAAAAAATGAAAATGAGTTCAAGGTCAAAAATAAGAAATATGTGATACTTTGTTAGTGAAGTCAATTATCTTTAGGAGGCAACCAATTAGTATAATCCAGTTCTACTACACATCTTTTTTTTTTCTTGATCATTGTCACGGTGACAATACCTTCTTATGATGGTCCATTAACTTCTTATTGGAATACTTATCATGTGGTTCCACAACACAAGAAGCTAAACCAGTAACTAGGCATATTTCATTAGGTGAATATCATTGGCTAATCATGAGCTTGATGCATATTTCTTTTAAAATTTAAATTATTGATACATAACACACATATACACATATATTATATAAGGCATTAAAATGAGGTTTTTATTTTTTTTATTTTACCTTCATGTGTGTGGGTAAAGACAGTCAGAACTAGCAATGTTCTAAATATATAAAGCCATTATCCTTTACATTAACTAAGACAGAAGTAGGCTATAATACACTATCTGCTTCATGATGGCTATTGTATTCCACAAAAGAATATAGAATTAGAATATTTCAAAATCTGCATAAGAAAAGGAGGAAATTTTCAAGGATTTACCACAAGATTCGAAAACTTTATGATGCCAAGAGGAGCATAATTTGTTTAGCATATTGGGATCCACCCATTTGTGAACCAACTCAACATAAAAGGTCTCCAAAATAATCCTATAGAAACCTATTCACTATGAAGCAGGGCATTTACCGCTTTAACATAAACCAGCAACCACAATTTAGCACTAACCTTAGGAAAACACATACGGGGTGATGATTGAGCAGATGTTACTAACCCAATAATGAGCTCCCCGATATGCCGAGCACATTAATTCTCTCGGCAAAGAAGATGAACATAGGTATTTTCAGTCACTTAAATTTAACTCCGTGCGCACTGTACACAACAATTGAGATAAGTGAAACACCATTAGAACCGGCAATTGAGACAAGTGAAACACCATTAGAACAATTAATGAAAGAATTGATAAATCCCTAATCTTAAATTATATAACAAAAAGCACTACAGAATTTTCATACCTACTGGCTATTATACTGGACAATAATTATGTTGGAAAAAAATTCGAGCTCTTATTACTGAAAATCAAATAAAGAAACATGAACTAGTTTAAATGAAGACACAAGAACTAATTCTCCACTCAAAAGTGATATTCGTTACAATATCTGGAGAGAAAGATTTCAAATAAGGACCTGGAGTCTCTATGAAATTGGATTTTGGCTATTTATGGACACAAATTGTTTCTAATCTTCTTGTTTTTAATGTTCTCTAAATCCCTAATAACTTCCAAAATTTTGGGATCAAATCCCCAGTCTAGACTAAATTCACAAAACAATTTTTTTTTTCGGGTGAATTTAAACTGCCTAATACTCAAAATCAAAGAGATTTCCTAAAATCAACAAGAAATCATGGATAAAATTTCATACATATTCAAACAAATAAAACCAAAAAATGATTCTTCTACAGAACGAACCGTAAGGATCACGATCATATGCAAATGTTCGGCGCAAAATTATTCATATCGACTATGATTAGCGGCGACTAGAGTTGAGGCGTTGATAACGAAAGAAAGGAAATGTAGTTACTATTAGAAGCCGACCGTACGCCTCCTCATCGTTTTCGTCTTCTCCATCCGCATCAACAGAGCATCGCTTAAGCCAGTCGAAGAAGATCGCCGTGACGCCTATACTGAACCGCCATCTGAAGCCGTATAATTATTCATAACACGACGGCGTCATGGCTGTAACCTACAACATCATTGTTTCATTTCTTAAAAGGGTTTCGCATATACAATATTTTATGCGTGTGAAAATAAAAAGAGGGGGAAATAATTTTTCCTCAAGTAGATTCAAAAAATTTAATTTTTTCCTAACCAAATTTTGAAAGGTCCCTCTTAATTTTTTATTTTTTTGGCACCTAATAAAATGAGATAGGGTTATATATTGCAATACTTTTAATGTAATCAACTAACATCTACTAGTGTAATCAATTAATATTTTTTAGTTAAACAACTATTAATCTCCGTACCCTTCAATTAATACCTTCAGTGAAAATAATTAATACTCTCCAAAATTAATATTGTTCAGTGAAAACAACTAATAACTTTTAATGAAAAACACTATTACCCTTTAAATGTATGAGACATTTTCGCTCTATATTTTGGCAAAAAATTCTTGCTTGTTTGATCATAACTTTTTTAATGAAATCCAATACTTCTTTTGACGTGAGGGGTGTAAAACTAAAAAAACAGGCCACTAATTTTTTTAAGATATAATTTTTGTTAGAAATTAGTACAGAACACAAGTTATCAATAAATATGTTAAAAATAATAATAAAGTAACGTTTATAATAAATTTAATTTTAAAATTAAAATAATTTTATGACTGGAATATATAAATTATTCACCATGCGTGTCTACAAAACTACAAAGTGAACAATGATTATCTACGTTATGTATACTATTATAAATTTCTTAAAGTAAAATATAATATTTCACCATTCTTGTAAAATTTACGTACTATTAGCAAATTTAAAGAAAGGACAAAATTCTCGCGGATATTGGACGAGCCGAACAAGATCAAGTCGCTCTAGTGGATTTTTCCAAAAAAAATTATGTCAATGTAGAATAGAAAAACATGCTCTTAGATGTGTTACTATATAGACAAATGTGTATTACTATAAAAACAGATACGTTATATTAACCCTTACGAAAACACATGTTAGTCATATAAGGATAATATATATTACTTGTCCTTAAAATGACACATATTTTATGTCAAAGAAAAAAGAGTATGTCTAGAGTGAAAATGGTTCATACATGAACCACTGAAAGATACTGGTTGTTATTACTAAAGAATATTATTAGTTATTTTTACTGAAGGGTTATTAGTTGTTTTCACTGAAGAATCTTAGTTTGTTTTCACTGAACAACTAAGACTCTTTAGTGTAAACAAGTAATACTCTTCAGTGAAACCAACTAGGCAACTAATACTCTTTAAAGAAAATAACTAATACCCTGCATTAATTCATGTATGAATCATTTTCATATAGAGTGAAATTGGTCCATACATGAATCATTGAAGATTATTAGTTATTTTCACTAAAGAGTATTAATTGTTTTTACTGAAGGGTGTAAGTTGTTTTCACTGAAGAATCTTAGTTTAAGACTCTTCAGTGTAGATAAGTAATACCCTTTAATGAAAATAATTAATACTCTTTAGTGAAGACAACTAATATAACCTTGAATAATTCATGTATGAATTAATTCCACTCTATGTATGGAGTGAAATTGGTTCATACATGAATCATCGAAGGGGTTGTTATAACTAAAGAGTATTAGATGTTTTCACTTAAGGGTATTAGTTGTTTTCACTGAAGAGTCTTAGTTTGTTTTTACTGCACAAGTAAGACTCTTCAGTGTAAACTAGTAAGACTCTTCAGTGAAAACAATTAATACTCTTTAGTGAAAATAATTGATATCCTTCGACAATTCATGTATGAACCATTTTCACTATACAAAGTATATAGTGAAAATGGTTCATACATGAATCGTCGAAGGATATCAATTATTTTCACTAAAGAGTATTAGTTGTTTTCACTGAAGAGTCTTAGTTGTTCTATGAAAACAAACTAAAACTCTTCAGTGTAAACAACTAATACTCTTCAGTAAAAACAACTAATACTCTTTAACATAACCAGTTAATACTAATTCTGTGAAAACAAATTAAAACTCTTCAGTGTAAACAACTAATACTCTTCAGTGAAAACAACTAATGTTCTTTAATATAATTGATTAATATCCTTCAATAATTCATGTATAAACCAAACTAAACTTATGAGCAACTACGCTTGTGCTCGTGTGAGACGTGACTCGCCAACATGACACACATATTAATTTGCATGAACGGGTGCCATGTGACCAAGCCACGACATAAATAGACACAAAGGTGACTGGCCAAAAATTTAATTTGTAACAATAATTAAAAGTAGTGATTTATTTGCAATTACTCAAAGTTCTAGATTAAATTGTAATTAAACAAAATGTGATAATTTAATTTGAAATTTGCAATTAATTGAGTTTAAAATATCTAATACATTTTAATAATTTGTAAAACTAATACTTTTTAATAAAACAATTGATATTCCCAAAATAACTAGTCTAAAACTATACAAAATTAAAATGAAACATAAATTTATGGTCAACTATAGAATATTTTAATTAGATTGATCCTCTTTTTGTATATTGTACTCCTAAATTTCAGTATAAATTAGATTTTATATAATATTATTATATTATATTTTTAATGATATTGATATTATAGGAGTAGTATCTTAAAACTACTAGCTAGGGCTTAAGTTAAAAGAAAAGGCGGGACGCCAAAATATAACCCGCCAAGATGAAAAGGAAAACCAAGTTGCCACGATTTTAAGTCGTCTTCTGTGTGCCGTTTCCACAATCAGCAAACATCTATACAATTTTTGTTCTCAAGATATGTTTATTCAATTTCCCTTACTCTCTCTGCTTTTTTCAACGCCTCTAACACCACCCCAACCCCTTCCTTCGCCAGTGCATATGACCCCGGAAACCCACTTACACGGCCAGGTCCGCCATCCTCATCATCGAATCTAAACTACATTCAAATATATTTATATATATATGTGTGTGTATGTATCGTGGTGGTGCTAACTTAATTGCTTATAATTGATTTCAGGAGCAATTGGCAAGCATTGGATTCATAACATGTAAAATCTCAAATACCTGATGAGGTATTCAATTCCCCTAAAGCTTTCGATGCCATTTATTTAGTTGATTAAGTGGTGCTTGTATGTGGTCGAACTTCTTAGGTAATTAAATGTGCCAACGTGGTGATAAATGCTTAATGGCCTGTCTGTTGTTGTTACTTCCATGACATATTCGCACAAATTATATGCAGTTTTCATTTGTTTATGTCACTAGATGATGATCAAGTAGCTCGTTTTCTTGGATTTCAGGTCCAAGAA
The DNA here is from genome assembly GCA_947034835.1 of Ballota nigra. Classification (NCBI taxonomy): domain Eukaryota; kingdom Viridiplantae; phylum Streptophyta; class Magnoliopsida; order Lamiales; family Lamiaceae; genus Ballota; species Ballota nigra. The sequence goes on along the minus strand of OX344726.1, from coordinate 54,620,841 downwards.
TAGTTGTGCATAAATTGAAAATGAGAAGAAAAAACAACCAGGATGCAGTTTAAAGTGCATCAACCTAGCAGAAAAGTAAATTTTTCTGTAACCAACACTCTATATATATGGCCTAAAAAGCTGGTTAATGCTTGCCATTTTTGTAGATTTTGCATGCTCGTCGCTCGCCCCAACTCAGAAAAAAAAGCCTCAATCACAGAGTTTCAAGTAAATATATCATTTAAGCATGTTATCATAATCTTTTCTTTGCAAGTTATTACTCTAGTACTTCGATTGCATTTTTCAATCTTAATTAACATCTTTTCATATACCCCATATCAGAAAAGTTCAGAACAAACCAAGTTTTGAGATCAAGTATCCCAATTTTAAAATTTTCTTATCGAATACAAATTCAAGACATTTTCAATCAAAACTTAACTTAGGGGGTGCTTGGTTAGCCATTCTTCCATGGTAATGAGAATGAAAATTTATTTCCATCTATGCCCTCACAATAAAAATGATATGTTAGGGGAAGAAGTGTTCCAATGGTGACACCATTGCTAGTGTCATGCCCCAATTTTGGAATAGAAGTAGACAACAAATGGTTGTTGGTGGAGGAAGAGGGGAGTGATTGAGGAGGATGATTGTAGGAAGAGAATAGGGTAATCAAAATGGAGCAGTGATTACCTTATTTAGGAGGAGAGGTAGTGATTTTGTTCTCATTATGGTTAGCAACTCTTCAATGGTAATGAGAATGAAAATTATTTTCCATTTGTGCCCCCATAATAAAAATCATATGTTGGGGAAAGAATTGTTACAATTGTGACTCCATTGCTAGTGGCATGCCCCAATTTTGGAATAGAAATAGAACACAAATGGTTGTTGGTGGAGGAATGGGGGATTGATTGAAGAGGATGATTGTAGGAAGAGAATAGGGTAATAAAAATGGAGTAGTGATTACCTTATTTAGGAGAGGTGGTAGTGATTTTGTTCTCATTAACTATCATAATTACACTAGTTTTCAATTTCATTCCAATTACCATTGAAGAGTGGCTAACCAAGCGCCCCCTAATTTTCAATCCCATTCTCATTACCACTGAAGAGTTCTTAACCAAGCGCCCCCTTAAATTAGAGGTGGATATCATTATTTGCTCCTAGAGAAAATAAATTTTGTGGTAGATTTTTAATTGAGAATGCAAGCAAAACTAAGGGACAACCACCAATCTTCTTCTGGCGTAGGTCATGGATATAAAATGACATTCAATGTAAACTGTTCATTCTATTTTCTAAGTATACAAGTGAAGTTTGAGTCTTTTCTTAAAAGTATGATAGAGGGAGGAACTGATGCTTATTTCTATAACAGAGTTGGTTTGTTGCAAATTAAGTGGATTATCATATACATTATGTTATCTTCAGAATCAAAAATGTTCTGCTTTGAGTAATGTTATTTTTATAACAAAGTTGGTTTGTTGCAAAAATTGTTTGCTGGATACTAAAGTGCTCTCTATCTTTTAGTCTTAATTTTCAGGTTCAGCTAACAATCATTCGCAAGGTAGAATTGTAGAAGGCCCCCTATGTTTGTTGCTCTAAATTCCTCCATTTTTATACTAGTAAAAAAAATTCAGACATAACCCATTTCCAATAGGTGGTAGCAAATGAAAGAATTCCGCCTCATCTAAGAGTCCGAACTTGTAGAAGGGTGTGAAATTAATTAATTTAATTATTTCTCTTTAGCAAATTGAGAGAATCATAACTCAGATGGATCTGATTTGTGTGATTCGGCTATTTGCAGGGAATTTCTGGGTAATTTTCAGAAAAAATGGACTTCAAATTTCGAGCAGGCCATTCAGTTTAGACGATGGTATGGTATTCACATTAGCATCAGTTTTCCAGATTTGTGTTGGTTTACATGAGTTATATTGTCATATTTTATGATACTGCTTTTTAATTTTTCTTTTTCAGTTCAAATTATATATCGTCCTAAAATGATCTATTAGGAAATTATACCTCTTTTTTGTCTTGAAGACTTAGCAAACTGCACAGAAGACAGAAACTCAGATCTATGATGTACTCCACATAATTTAGAATGGAGAAGAGGTCTTGCATCGCTTGTTGCTTCTGGAATCGGCCTTTTCTTTTCCATGATTGTGAGAAAATATTGCCTTGAAATTTACTCAAGTATTTGGGCTATGGAAATCTTTAAATTAAGGTAAAAACTTGTTTGAGACCGTCTTATGTCATAAAACAACACAAGTAACACCTATTTTTATTAAAGTCTTAATGTGTTATGTCCAATTTATATCTCATCCAATTTATACACATGATATATTCTTGAATTAAATATAAGTAGTTCAATCAAACAATCTAATGCTTATAGGTTCAAAATGATATTATCTTCCCGAATTTGTACATGTGACAAAGGAAATGGTGCTGACCTATATGCAAGGCTAGGTGCAATTATGCTTTTAGTTCTTCCGTCTTAGATTTTTTAATGTGTTGGTGATTATGAGTTAGGACTTGGTATTATATATATCAAGTTTCATCATGAAATTGAATTGATGTGATTAATACCTTTAATAGTTTAAATGACGCTATTTAGTTGACTAACACCTTTTCATAATTAAGTGATACCATTAAACATTATGACTAGTACATTTCAGCAATTAAATGATACCTTTTAGCATTACCATTAGTACATTTTAATAATTTAAGTGATATCTTTTAGCATTATGTGTAATACCTTTCAAAAATTTAAGAGTAGGTCTTGTATGAGACCGTCTCATGGCATGAGACAATAAGAATGAGTATAACTAGGGCATTGACTTATTAACACTTTGGTAGGGGTAGGTATTAATTTCTGTTGTCTCATGTCAAGAGACAGACTCATACAAATTTTTGCCTTAATTCAATGACTAATATAGTTTTGTATGAACAAGTTTAAAGCGGTAAAACAATTCTGCCACTCAAAGTATATATTGTAATGTTAAAAGATGTCACTTATATAGTTATATTATTGAAAGGTATTAGCTTCCTAATGTTAAAGTGCTTCATTTAAATTTTGGCAAAAACACGTATAAGACCGTCTCAAAGTGTTAATGAGTTAATACCCTAGTTACACTAATTTTCATTGTCTCATGCCATGAGATGATCTCATACAAGACATACTCATAAAATATTGTTATGATTTTTTTTATAATCTCCAATATTTTAAAAAATTGATTAACGAATAACTTCACAAACTATTATTGTAAGAATAACTTCACCAATTATTATTGTAACAAAAAAGTTGTTTTGAATAATTATGACAAAAATTGTCTGGTCATATTTTTATTTTTAGTGATGTTAAGGTTTGTAAAAATATATTATTAAATATTGTCTCCAATTATTATTGTGACGAAAATAATTTTGTAATTAATTATTTTGAATAGTTAATGACTAAAAATAATATCTTCATTAAAATATATTTTATATGATGATGAATATAATCACCAATTATTGTCGCGATGAAGGTATCCTGTCACTAATTATTCCAAAAAGACAAAAGTATAAGGTGGAAATGGTTCATACATAAATTATTGAAGGATATTAGTTATTTTTACTAAAGAGTATTAGTTGTTTTTATTGAAGGGTGCTAGTTGTTTTACTGAAAAGTATTAGTTGTTTACTCAAAATAAATTAATATTTTTCACTGAAAACAACTAAAATTTTCCACTGAAAACAACTAATACTCTTTAATAATTCATATATGAACCAACTTCACTCTATACATACTTTTCCAAAAAAATTAATAATGAAATATATCATTGTCACTAAAATATAGTACTTTTTATGACATTGTCTTTGATTATTATTGCAACGATAGAAGTTTGTCACTAATTATTCCAAATAATTAATGACGAAAAATAATATCGTCACCAATTATAATTAAAATTGTCATCAATTATTATTGTGACTAAATTTTTTTGTCTCTAGTTATTTCGAATTATTAATGACAGAAAATAACATCGTCATGAAAATTAATTTTTGATGACATAGGATGTTGTCACCAATTACTATTAAAACTGTCACCAATTTTTATTGAGACGAAATTCTTTTGTCACTAATTATTTTAAATAATTAATGACGAAAAATAACATTGTCATGAAAATATTTTTCTTATGACATTGAATATTGTCACTAGTTATTATTAAAATTGTCACCAATAACTTTTTTGACGATATAATTTGTCACTAATTATTTTGAATAATTAATGATGAAAAAAAAAACATCGTCATGTAAATATATTTTTGGTAACGTTGAATATCGTCATCAATTATTTTTAAAATTGTCACCAATTAGTATCGTGACATATTAGTTAATATCGTCATGAATATACAAATTAGTGACAATTTTTTCCATTAATGGTGACATATTAAAATATTGTCATTATTTCTAATATGTTAACGACAAAAATAAATTTCGTCGTCTTTAAGTAACAAATTGTGACGATTTTTGTGTCGTTGCAAAAAAAATCGTCACAAAATGTGTGATTTCTTGTAGTGAATCATCATCAAAGTCGGTCATAAGGGGGATTGGAGTAGTCTCCAAGTATTTTTTCTCCTATAAATACAAGGACATTCATGCATAAATAGGTATAAGCTTAGAGAAAGAAAATTAGAACAAATACTACACTTATACTTAGAAGTTGAAAAGGGAGAAGAAGGAATTTCTTTTAGCTACCAATCTATAAGTAAGTTTCTCTTCTTGAATAAGTGATTAATTGAGTTTTAGTATGAAGTTTATGCATGAGTTGTGAATTAAATGATAGGAAAATGAGTTTGATAAGTGATTTGCATGATATATGAGCTTTACTTCATGTTTTGAATGTTTAATTCAAATTCTTCATATGTTATGAAAAAAATCATGTTTATTATTTGATTATCTATGCTTTAGAAGTAGAAATCATGAAATTATATGGTTTAAAGTGAGTTTAAGATGATATGTTCTTCATGTATGCATAAAACCGAATTTCTGGACCAACTTTGGGGTAAATTTCTTTTTGACCAATTCATTCGGTGGAAAATTCTGAAAATTTTATATGTGAAAATAGACTTGTAAAGGAACTTAGGTTTTAAATTCACAGCTTTTGGAGTAGTATTCGATGCATGGAGTAGTATTCGATGCATGAATTTTCAAATTTAGGTGTGTAATCTGCCAAAATCGAATTTTTGTATATGAAAGGTTTGAAATGGTCCAGTTACATTTTTAAAGTCGATATTTATTTATAACTTGTTATTTGATGATTTTATACACTTAATTGATATTTGTGTGTTAGTATACAATATTTGAATATGTATGGAGATTTGAATTCAAGTCATTATACGAGTATAATATGTGAATTTTACAAATGAAAGGATAAGTAACAATGTTTCTATTTTAAAATTTTTACTTATAGGTACAAACCTGCAAGGTGGGGAATCACTTCACTCTTTACCGAGTGTTTTATTATTATTTTAATTGCACTTATTAAATATTGAATGTTAAATATTTTGAGTCTGGCCCGCTATCTACTGGCCCCTGAGATAGTCCAACTATATGTTGGCAAATGAGATAGTCCAGTCGCTCCGGCACCACGGGTTGGTCGCGCCACCCAAGGAGATACCCGGTGAAATTCCGGGGGCTCACATGTTATAAAAAATTGATGTTTAGTTTGTGCAATTAACAATAGATTTCCTACTAAGTGTTTACAAACACTTATCCCTTCCACTTTTAATTTTTTTACAGATGCTGTGGATCCTGACGTGGGCGAATGAACTCGGCAGACTGTGGAGCTTTCTTAAAAACTTTATGTTACAAAAATTATATTTTTAAATTTTGGGTTTGTAACTTAAGCTACGATAATACTTATTTACTACTTCCGCTTTTTAGATGTGTGGCGTGTGTATATTTTAATACAAAGTACTATTTTAGTGTTGTTCCTACTTGTGCCACATTATATTTTTCGTACTATATTAAGTGGGGACGTCACAGCTATCCCCTACTTGCTCGCCGCGTCAAATAGATGGCCGCCGAGGATCCTTCTAACAAGAAAAAGTATGACCCTCCCACTTCCCTCATCAAACCGAGGGCTGAAGAAAAAGAAGAAGCTCCCCAGGAAAAGGTCCCTGCTCCTCGCCCGCCTCCCCGCTCCTCACCAAGGAGGTTGCCCCTGCCCGTAAGGAAAATGATTGCTCCTCACCGGGGCAAGAAGAGACTCACCAAGGAGGTTGCCCCTGTCCGTAAGGAAAACGATTGCTCGAAAAGAGCTAGAGGGCAATCCCAGGCGAGCAGGAGGGTTGTTCCGCGCTCTTCGTCTATAGAGGAAGTGAGCGAGCATCAGGTAGTGGGCGCCGTTGTAGCGAGCAAGAGGAGATGATTTTCTCCAGATAATTCTTATCTTGGTTACGACCCCGTTAAACTGAAGGAGTGAGTTTTTCCCCATTGTTCGGCTGGTCGCCACTTTGCCATCTACCTTGTTTAACTTTTATTATTTTTTGCTGTAGGTATAAACCTGAGGAGTACCCGGGGCGAGCAAAGGTGCTTCATCAGTTGAGCTGTGTCAAAACCACCCCCCCTTACCAAGAGATTCCTGACTCGCATGTTAGGCGAGCAACTGAGCTCATTCCTCGCTCATGGACCAAGCTGTGTGAGGAGATCGTTCAGGGCCAGAGTCTGAGTGACAATGCCTGCTTACTGAGCTACAACGCTAGTCACCAGGCTATTGCTGCTCAGAAGGTCCTTGATCAGTCCATTGAGTTGGAGTGGACTAACCGAGGTTTGGGGCGGAAGATTGACCAGTTCGAGGCGGAGAAGACTGCCATTTTGAAAAAGAGAGACGAGGAACTGGCTCGGTTGAAGGGCGAGTATGAGAAGGCTAAACTCGGCTGGAAAAGGAGTCTGAAGGCAGTTGAGGACCGAGAGAAGGTTTCTCTGAACACTTCTGAGAAGTTAAGGTTGGACTTGGGGGTCGCAATTGACCGCCTTCATGTCCTGGAGACTGAGCGTGTCGGCCTGGTGGAGAGGGTCGATTCCTTGAAGGTCCACATTACTCGTTTAGAGGCGGAGAAAAAACGTGCCATCTCTTATACCAACTATGTGCAGGATGTGACCGATAACACCAACTTCGGTTATATCTGCGCATATGCTGATTGTGTCCAGTTTTTTAAGTATGCACTTGATAATGGTCTTGACATTATGACTTCGGTCACGAAGGACTTCACGGACTATGTTATAGAGAACCTTCCTGCCGCCGGCTTTGATATCCCTGTTGCTGACTTGGGGGATATGGGTGTTAACTTGGATGTCTTTAAGGACGAGTCAGGGTGATTGCCCCAAGGTTGAGGTCAGAAGAGGTAAACAAGGACGCCTCAGTCTTTGATGCTCTAAGTCCACTTTTCCCGACCCCTTTGGATGAAGCAGGCACTTCGGCTGCAGTTGGCGAGTAGCAGACCCTTGAGCCGACCACTACTGACATTGCTCCTTCGACTGAGGCACCATCTGCTCCCCCAGCTCCTCAAGAATGAAGACCTTTACTTTTTTAATTTTAGCTTTATTATAGGCCTCACCTTGTACTCTTTTTTCAGGTGTTCTGTTCCTTTATTCATTAATGAAATGAACTTGTCTTTCTCCGTAGCTTCTTTATGTTACTATTTTCTTTCTATTTTCCTTACTGTTCGCCCTTTGTATTATGCTTCACATTCTTGCTTAAGTACTTCTCTTTTATTTTTTAAGAGTAAGGTACTTTTTATTTGCAAATTTGTATGTATGACTTTATATGGGTCTTCTTGGTTCTCTAGGAAGTTGACCTTCATTGACTGGGCTTTTTATGGTCCTTGTTGGACTTAGCCTTTCTTATTTTTTCAATTGAGTCTTATTTCTCGCCTAATGCTAAGCTTATGCTTTGGCATGCTTTGCTTTTGAGCGATCAGTTGGGCTTCTTGGGCGAACAAACGGTATGGGCGAGCAGGTGGGCCTTTGTGCCTATATAACTTAAACCTATGTCCCATAACCATTTTTGTTGCTCAAATTTGATAATATTATACCCTCACTGGACTACTTTTACTTACACAACCTTCGAAACTAATTTTTTTTTTAAATTTACAACAAAATTTATAACGTACAGCAATTGATTATGCAGAATTTACATCGACTCTTGACTATTGATAATATTTCTTCAATAAGGCCGCATTCTAGGAGTATTGGGCCGAGTTGCCTTTCATATCTTCGAGGTCATATGTGTCGTTATACCATTTATGAGTTACCCTGAATGGGCCCTTCCAAGTCGGTCCAAATACTCCTGGTGGTGGTGTTAACACTTTCCGAAGCACTAGATATCCGACTTCAAATTCTCTGATTTTTACTTGCGAATTGTAATACTTTGCGATTCTTTTCTTGTATATCGCATTCTTCATTTTTGCTGAAATCCTTTTTTCATCGATCAAATCCATCTCTGCAGCCAATGGCGCGTTATTCGACTGCTCGTCGAACCCTATTGTTCGCTCTGTTGGCACTTTGAGCTCTATCGGTATGACTGCTTCGGTTCCAAATGCCATAGTAAATGGAGTTTCCTCAGCGCTCGTCCTATATGATACCCTGTAAGCCCAGAGTACTTCTGGCAATTCTTCTGACCATTTGCCTCTCTTATCAACTAATCGGATTTTCAAAATATATTTTATTATTTTGTTGACTGCCTCGACTTGACCGTTGGATTGGGGATGGTATGGAGTTGAAAAATGTTTCTTGATAACCCATTTTTTACAAAAGTCCCTTATCTTCTTGCCTTCGAACTGCTTCCCATTGTCTGTTAAAATTGCTTGTGGGACTCCAAATCGGCATACGATGTTTTTCCAAATAAAGCTAATCATCTTTTCTTGCGTGATCGTCACAAGTGCCTCTGCTTTGGCCCATTTTGTGTAATAGTCCACGGCCACCACCGCAAATTTTACATTTCCGTTTCCAGTTGGAAAAGGTCCTATGATGTCTATCCCCCACTCTGCGAATGGCCATGGACTATTTACTGATATTAGTTCAGTTGGTGGCCTATGAATGCTGGGGGCAAACAGCTGGCACCTATGACATGTTTTTACAACTTTTATTGCATCTTGCAGCAGAGTTGACCAGTAATATTCTTGTCTTACCGTTTGTATGCCAATGCTCGCCCTCCTGCATGATTTCCACACACACCTTCTTGAATTTCTTTTAAGACCTCCTGGCCTTGCCCCCCTGCCAAACATTTTAGTAGGGGAAGTGAAAATCCTCTCTTGAAAAGTTGTCCATCAATGATAGTGAACCTTGCTGCTCGCCTGGTCGTCCTGGCTTTCTCTTGTGGGTCTTCGGGTACTTCACCATTTTTTAGGTACTTGAATATTGAGGTTCGCCAGTCATATTCCCAAATTCTTCCACAACTTGATTGTTTTTGTAATCGTTAGTTGATGGGTGAAGTATTTTGGTTATCGTAACCTCTAAAATTTATGCTGGTCTCGTGCTGGTAGCCAGGCGAGCGAGTGCATTTGCTTGGGCATTATTGTCTCTTGGCACTTGTTCAATGTAGATTTGTTCGAATAAGGATGCTAGATGTGCTACAATCTTTTGATACAGAGCCATGTTCTCATCTTTTACCTCGTATTCTCCTCGGATTTGGTTGACTATCAACTGCAAGTCTCCATATATTTGTAATCTTCGTACCCCCACAACCAATGCTAATCAAAGTTCGGCAATCAGTGCTTTATACCCAGCTTCGTTGTTTATCGCCATGAACTCAAATCTGACAGCTGAGGTGAATACTTTCCTATCAGGGTTGATCAGTACTATTCTGACTCCTGATACCGTATTAGTTGATGATCCGTCAACGTACATGTGCCACAGATGGTTATGACCTCTCGTCGGATCCTGAGGAAAGGTTAGTTCCACTATGAAGTCGGCTAACGCTTATCCTTTGATTGCTGTTCGAGGTGCATAAGATATTCTGAACTGGCTTATCTCGAGGGACCATTTGAGGAGGCGACCAGCAGTGTCAGGCCTTTGTAAAATTTGTCTTAATGGAAATGTTGTTAACACATCTACCTGATGGTCAAAGAAGTATGGACGTAGTTTTATTACACTCATTACTAGTGCATAGGCTAATTTCTCGTGTAAGGCCTGACTCACATAGTAGATTGGTAAGTGAAATTTTCCTTCTGCACAAACTAATACCGAGATGATCACCACTTCTGAGGCAGCCAAGTGTAGGTACAACTTTTCTCCCGAAACAGGCTTTGACAGTCTCTTGGTGTCACCAAGGTATTCTTTCAGTTGCTCAAACGCTTGTTGACAATTGTCTGTCCATTGAAACTGCCCTTTTATTGATAGCATCAAAGAAAGGTCGACATCTGTCACCAGATCTCAAAATGAATCTATTCAGGGCTGCTAAACATCCAGTGAGCCATTGGACTTCCTTGACTGATCTTGGTGGCTGCATGTCCATGATTGCCTTCACCTTTGACGGGTTTACTTCAATGCCTCGCTAACTGACCAGATGTCCAAGGAACTTTCCTGAATGAACTCCAAAGCTGCTCTTTTTTTTATTTAGCTTCATGTTGTTAGCCCGGAGTATTTCAAATGCTTGTGATAACTGCTCTAGATGGTCCTCCTTCTTTGGACTTTTGACGACTATGTCATCCACGTATACTTGCCAATGTGTTCATCGAACATTTTATTGACAAGTCATTGGTACGTGGCTCCCACGTTAGTCAATCCAAATGACATCCTCTTCCAACATAACAAGTTTTTGTTGGTGTAGAATGTTGTATGCTCCTGGTCGTCCGGGTGCACTGGGATTTGGTGGTAGCCTGCAAACGCATCCATGAATGTGAGGAGCTCGTGCCTGGCCGTGTTGTCTACCAGTTGGTCAATGTGTAGAAGTGGGAAATTATCCTTTGAGCTGGCAGCATTTAAGTCGGTGAAGTTGATGCATAACCTCCATGTTCCATTTGGTTTCCGGACTAGCACCGGATTCACCACCCATTTAGGACATAAAGCTTGTTTAATAAGATTGTTATCTAGTAGCTTCTTCACTTCCACATCCAATGCCTCGTACTTGTCGGGTCCAAATTTTCTTCTTTTTTGCTTTACCGATTTTCTAGTTGGATCAATATTTAGCTTATGGCAAGCATGCTCAGGGCTAATGACTACCATATCAGCATGTGACCATGCGAACACATCAAGATTAGACTTGAGGAATTCTTTCATTTTGGATCTGTATGGCTCAGGGAGCTCAGATCCAATAAAAGGTTCCAAATCTTCTCGGTTCAAGTCAACTCTTATTGCTTCCAATTCCTCAATCGGTGTTGCTCTTCTCTTTTGGCTTTTCTGATGAGGATCGATAATGGGTCCTTCTAGGTTAAGCTCATCTTCGATCATCATCGGTTCCGCTCCTAACCTTGGCTCGATATCTTCAACTTCGTTCGGAACAGGTACAACCTCTTCTCCCTGCTGCTCGTTTTGAACCTCCTGCTCGTCTTCACCCTGTTGTTTGTCTACTTACATCATCTCTGTGTCTATGGATTCCATGATTTCGTCTAAGATGGAAGGTTATCTTCAACCCTGCTGCTCGGCTGTTTGTCCATGACGGACACTTTGTTGTCTTTTGATTGTAGTTGCAGGAGGCATTCTCGAGCTCTCTTCTGGTCGCCTTTCACCGTACCTGACCCTTTCGAAGTTGGAAATTTAAGATAAAAGTAATATGTTGAAACGGCTGCTTTGAATTCATTCATAAAAGGGCGACCGAGAAACCCATTGTAGGCAGATTGTTGGTCTACAACAAAAAATTCTACCATTCTAGTCAACCTTCTATCAGGGTTCTCAGTCGATACAAGTTCAACCGATAACGTAACTACACCTAAGGGAATGGTTACAGCCTCTCCAAATCCCACTATCTTGTGATTACAATCTTTTACATATTCAACATAATCTCCTAACTGATCTAGTGTGTTTTTTAACAAGATATTTATGTATGAACCGGTATCGACAAGTAGGCGATGTACCCGAGTTCCCATGATATTGACACAGATGATCAGCGAGTCATTGTGAGGAGTGAGTATCCCATCCAAGTCTTTTTCTGAGAACGTTAAGTCTCCCGTCTTCTTAGTCGCCGAGTTCACTCCCACTTCTTTAACCTGAGCCACAACCCTTAGCTCTGCCTTTCTCATTCTTTTGGACATCTGTGGTCTTCCATCTGAACAACCTCCTACCGGTCCAGTTGGTTCGAGCATCAAGATTTCTCGTACCGGTTCAGCTGGAGCTGTCATTGTTTTCTTTTCTTTCTTATCCCAGCTGCTCGACTGCTCATCACTCTCATCATCTTCCGAGCTGGAGGATGCTGCTGCTCTTGGTCTCTTTCCCACTTACCTTTTTACGAACTCTAACAGTTTTCCTTCTTCGTAAAACCTCCATAACTGCTTCAGAAGGTCCCGACATTCACTTGTGAAGTGGCCTATGTTCTGATGATACGCGCATTATTTGTTTCGGTTTAACTTTCCTCGCTCTTGTCGAATCTTTCTAGGCCCAGATAGCATGTCTTTGTCTTTCACATTGTTGTACACAACCTCTACTAATGTAGTTAGGACTTGGTTCATCTTTTCTTTCAAATCTTCTCCTTCATTAAAGGCTTTCATGTTTTTGGGAGCTTTGTATTCTCCTCCTCCTGATTTTTCCCCGACTTTTTTGGGTCAGCCTTGTCTCCCAATTCCTTTTGAAGAGTTTCTTGCATTGAAATGTATATGCCAGCCTTATGTCTGAATTCTGTATAGGTCTTGGGGAAGGCTAGATTCATTTCCTTCCATAGGTCGATTCCTTTCTTGAGTCCTGCCACCACGGCTACAATCTTTGTATCCTCACTTACCATCTCTCCTTCCAATAGGACTTTATCGAATCTTTCGAGAAATTTTATGTCAGACTCATCATCTCCTTGCTTCAGATCTGCCAACCGGTGTCTTTGTGTCAAATAAGACCCGGCGGTAGAGAAATGGGATAGGAACTCCTTGCTCAGTTGTTCAAAAGGGTTGATGGATCCCGAGGTTAATTTCGAAAAACATCGATGAGGTCCGTCCCCAAGTGTAAGCTGGAAATTACAGCATTGAGTCGCATCTGTAGCCCCCATAGATATCATGAAATCTGAATATTTTGTTAGGTGGACTCTTGGGTCTACCGTCCCTTTATACAAGCTGATGGCCGGGAATTGTATCTTTTTTGTATAGGAGCATTCAAGATTATGGAAGATAATGGTGATGATGGCAACACCGTCGATCCAACGCCTTTTTGGGTTTCCAACTGTTTCTGCATCTCTTCCACTGCTTTTTTCAAGGCTTGCCATTCACCTGGAGACGTTCTTCCATTGGAAGGTTGTTCATCATGATCAAGTTCAACAACTTCACCACGATGCAGTCCCTCTCCAATGGGACGTTTCTCCTATGTAGCTCACCTGGCAATGTTGCTAGCTCCATTGGGACCCAAGCGGCCAAAGGCTGGCCTTCTTAGCCTGTCGTGGACTGATGGGCGAGCAGCGGGGTGTGTGCGCTCCTCGCTCTTCTGGAGAGTTTCTCTCATATCCCTTCCGTGATTCTCTGTTCTTACTCTTGTCTGGGTGCGGCATGTATCCCTAGTTGTCTCCCTGCTCGACTCCTTGACTCCTCGCCTCCTCCAGGGGTGGATTCACCTCGGCTTCCCAATCGTTCGCTCATCGGGGTCTTGCCTCTGTTCTTTCTGGCTTGGGCACTATCTGCTTCATCCACTCATATATCTTCATGCTGTTTGGCCACCTGCTCGGTTGCTCGCCTCCTAAGCTCTTGACGGTCCGGCAACTTCTTGACGTCTTTGTAACGATTACAAGACGATAATTGTTTTTGCCAATTCTTCTGGATTTCAGGCCAGGACTTCCTCTGGAGGGAGAGTATCGATAGTAACCTGGATGTTTCTTCGGGATATTGTCCGCACTGTTCGTGCATGGTCACCCGTTGAAGATACCCTAGTTAGTGACTTGTTGGACGAGTGTGTACTTGATGATTGTCGCTCTTGTGATCTCGTCATTATCAAATGTTGAAAGTTTTGATGAAGGTTTTGTGCTTATGATTGTCAATTTAAAAATAGCTAGCCTTGTATGTGTGAATTTGGCTATTTACAAACCCTAACTCACACATGCATGCATTTAAATTCTTAAATGTGAACAAACTTGTCACAAATGATCACCAAACACCTTTATATTCTAATTTCCGATGACTTCTCGCCGGTTTCCAGCTGTAATTTGCAGATTCCGGTGACTACTTGCAAAATTTCTTCAAATCTTCAACTAATCGGAGGTTCGACCCTCTCTCTAGCGTCAATTGTTGATGATCTTGATTTGATGTAGATGATTAGTGGTTGTTTAAGCTTGGAAGATCATAAAAAAATGTGGTTAAACTAGGATTGAGTGCTAAATTAGGACAAGTAGGGGTTGAGAATTAATATTGCAAGAGTTTGAGCTTGTTTTTGAATAATTGAACCTATTTTCCCTTCTCATGAAGGGGTATTTATAGGGTATAAGCAAGCATGAGCTGTCACCTCCTTAGCCATCCTTATTTACATATTGACATGTGTTTAGACACTTGTTTTAGTCCTAAGCTATTACATGTTACACAATGACAAGTGTTAAGACACTTGTTTGTTCCTAATGCAATGCCTAATTAGTGGGATTCTTGATGATCATCCGAGGTGCCCTGTTGCTCGCCTGCTCGCCCTTTTGTTTATTCTTGAATCTTCTTGTTAGTGCTGCTCGCTTGTCTTTATTCCTTTGTGACAAACTGCTCGTCTGACCAACTGCTCGTCCAGTGTGTTCTGACACTTTACCCAGCTACTCGTCTTGTCTAGTTTGTTAATAACAAGTCTCAGCTGCTCACCACTTTTGATCTTCTTTACTTCTAAAGACCTTTTAACCCTTTATTTATTTTTAATTAGCATAATCATGTTGCTCGGCTGTTCGCCTATCAACAAGGCATGCAAGCAAGTAGGAAGTGTCACCCTCTTATGAGGCACTTGGTTAGCAATTCTTCAATAGTAATGAGAATGAAAATTATTTTCCATTTATGCCCTCATAATAGAAATGATATGTTGGGGAAATAATTGTTATCATTGTGATTTTTATTGCTAATGGCATGCCCCAATTTTGGAATAGAAGTGGACAACAAATGGTTGTGATAGAGGAATGGGGGGAGTGATTGAGGAGGATGATTGTAGGAAGAGAGTAGGGTAATCAAAATGGAGTAGTGATTACATTGTTTAGGAGAGTAGGTAGTGATCTTGTTCTCATTAACCATCATAATTACACTAATTTTCAATCTCATTCTCATTACCATTGAATAGTTGTAAACCAAGCGCCCCCTTAGTCATTCTAATTTATATGTTGACAAGTGTTAAAACACTTTCTTATTTCTAAATTATTGTATTTTATACAAATGACAAGTGCTAAGACACTTGTTTTCTTCTAATACAATGCTTAGTTAGTGGAATTCTTGGTTGTTCTTCAATATGCTCAACTGCTCGCCTGTATGCCTACGTTGTTGGTATTTGAACCTTCTCTTTCTTAGTTGCTCGCTCAGCCTCTCCTGTGTTTTGACCAGTTGCTCATTTGAGTGGTTGACACTTTGACCAACTGCTCGCCACCCGTCATTTTCATATATCATCTACCCGATTGCTCACCTATCAATCCCCTACTTTAATCATTATTTCCCTTCATTAATCTTTGCTTATCTGTTTGCCTATCAACAAGTGCCCCCTAGTCTGGCCTTATGTTAGGATGAAAATCAACTAACTGAGGTCAGGTTATCATTGATGTAGATTCTTTCACGACATAGACGAACAACCGTGATTTAACTTTTAGGCGGGAAATATGGGCGAGCAACTGCGCTTGTCTTTTGAGTCGATGACGGTTGAGTTCTCAAGGTTCTCAGGATGCGGAACATCGTGGGCAGTGGTGACATCAACCGCCACCCACGCGTGCGACTCTTGAATGCAAATAGGGGCCCTAAAATTCTTTGATTTAGCTTTTTGCCCCCGTTTTTTTTTCTATTAAAACTTTCTTTCTCTCCTTTTCTTTCTCTTCCGACTTTCACCATTTACAAATCCTATCGAAGCTTTTGCCATTAACAACTTTGTTAGCTTTTCCCGATTCTAGCATTTGTGTTCTTACTTCAATCAACACGCACTGTCAAGGTAATTTGCAAATTTCACTCTTAATTTTTTCCATTATCTTCGATTTTCATTTTTCCTCCGTATTAATTATTTTCAAAAAAATCATTGTCGTGCCTCCGCCACTTACTCTTCCGTTGTGCTTTCGTCTTCTTCCTAAAAAAATCCTATTCCGGCCATTTTTTTGTCCGTTTCGTACTCGTACCAATGGCCTCTCCATCTTCGAGTACCATATTGTCTAGAAAGAATCTTGAGAAAAGACCCATGATAGAGTGAGTGATCTCCCATAGACGATCTATTCGCCAAATGTTACACACCAACCCCCGAACTTTATTACTGGACAAGGACACAGACTCAAATGTGCGCTCCGTTGTTCGCTCCGTCGAAGGATGCACAGCCGAGAAATTGGGCGAGCAACTGGTGGATCAACCTGTTGCTCACCCAAAAGATGAGGGGGACACCACTTCAGACTTAGGCGAGGATTCTAAAGAAATGGCCCCTGAAATAGATGCTCCTAAGGTGGCCGAAGCTGAGAACATGCAAGCCGCCCAAAGGGGTAACTTGGGAGTTTCTAAAAGAGATTAATTTCCCTTTTCTTTAAGTTACACCTGAGTCCCAAATTTCGGAAGGGGTTGCTCGCAAAAATGAGTGGAAGGAGTATGGTGTTTGCTATTCTAAGACCTTTCCTCGCCCCTCATGAATGATTAAGAAGGCTCAGGAGAACGGTCTTGCGGTGAGCAAGATTGCAAGTCTGATAACTGAGGATGACCTGGCGAGCATCCGTGTATCATACAAGATTCCTTTTGACATCTTCTTGTATGCCCCGAAGAAAGAAGAAATGGTTGATCGCCCCCTCCCGGCTGCACGACGATCAACCTAGACGTTCATGACTCTTTTTGGTCTTGAAGGTTACAAGAAAAAAATCAACGCCGTGGAGATCCATTATGCTATAACCATCTCTGCTCGCCCGGAAAAATAGAGAAGGATGGTATTATGTAAAGGCAAGGAGTGGGGTGAAATTGGTTAAGGGAGTTACCAACAAGATGAAGAGTTGGCAAAACCAATTCTTCTTCATTGGCAAAGATTGGCGAGTAACTGATGGTTTCGCCGGCGAGGAGGCGCACATCTACTCTCTAGAGGCTTATGGCAAAATAAAACGTAGGCTCTACTTTTTCTTAATGTAGATCAAGTGAAACTAATTTTAATTTTATTTTCTTTGTTGTTTTGCAGGTCCAAGAATCTTAAAGTTGGGGCACCCTGAGGTGAGAGAGGAGTTCTTGTATACTTTGTCCATTATCTCACTCTGCAATGCCAAGGATTGTGACCTACATCACATATCAAAAGACCATTGCCGCAAACTTGCATGCCTGACCACCTGTCCGCACCACTCGAGGCGCGAGCAGCTATTCCTGAAGGTATACCTCGGTTGTTCTTTCATATCTTTCACTATTGTTCGCCTTTATCTTTTACTATTCTATAACTTCTTATTGTTTATTGCAGAGCAACAAGTCACAGTTGTTGTTCCGTCTATTCCTCCAGCCTATTTTCTCCTCGCCAAAAGAGTTAAGCAAATGGCATCCTAAGACAGATCGAGGAAAAAGATGGACCCTTCAACCACATTAATCCGATTGCATCAAGGGCTACCTAATTCCCCAGCTCCTCGCTCCCGGAGCACAGCTGCTTGCCCTTAGGAGCCTTCGAAGCCTTCCCCTCCTCTCAAAGACTTAGGCAAGGGGAAAATAAAATGCTCCGGGGCGACGACGGTCGGGGTGATACTGGCAAGGAGCGCACAACCAAGCGCTCAAAGCCCTCCGAAGAGGTGAGCAAGAGAGACTCCAGGTCTGCTCCCTCCAAGTCCACCTCGGTTGAGATGGTGGACGAGCAGCTGATAGCCGCCAGTGTCGCGGCGAGCAAGGGGAGGAGCTCCTCCCAAGATACCTCTTACCTTGGTTGGGACCCCGCAAGAATAAAAAATTAAGTTGTTCAACTGCTCGCCTCTTGCATTTGATTTTGGACATAATGTTTCTAACTTTGCTTTCTTTTATGATAGGTACCAACCGGAGAAATACCCAGGTCGTGCTATGGTGTTGTGATTAGTGTGAAAATTGCTTGAAATTCGTGCACTTATTTTTGCTCAATTTAATTGGATTTTGTGTAATTATTTACATTAATGTGATCGTTTGTGCTTAATTGTCGAAAAAGGCATTTATGTTTATTTTGCAGGAAATTGGAGAATTTTAGAAAGAAATACGAGTCCTTTATTTACTGAGGTTGAGCGAAGAGAATAATAAAAAATGAAGCATTGTGCTCCTCATTTTAATTCCATAGTTTTGGGCCCAAGAAATTAAATATGGCAGCCTAAAACGTTGTGTTCTCCTGGTCATTCGGGTGCATTGCAATATGAAGATATCCTGCAAATGCATCCATGAATGTCAAGAGTTCATGTCCAGCTATGTTGTCCACCAACTGGTTGATGTGTGGTAACGGAAAATTATCTTTCGGGCAAGCAGCGCTTAGATCTATGAAATCAATGAACAACCTCCATGCCCCGTTTAGTTTTTGTACTAATATCGAATTGGTCACCCATTTATGACATAACACTTATCGGATGAGATCGTTGTCCAGCAGCTTCTTGACCTCAACATTAACTGCTTCGTACTTATTGGGCCCATACTTTTTCCTTTTCTGTTGGATCGGTTTTTTCATTGGATCAATATTGAGTCTATGACAGGCATGTTGGGACTGATTCTCACCATATCTGCATGCGACCATGCAAATACATCGATATTTACTTTAAGAAACTCAGTCATTCTGGATTTATATGACTTTGGGAGCTCAAATCCGATGAAGAGTTCTAAGTCCTCTCGGTTTGGGTCAATTTTTATTGCTTCTAATTCTTCAACCGGGGTTGCCCTCTATTTCTGTCCTTTCCAACGAGGATCTATGATGGATCCTTCCATGTTTAGCTCATTTTATATTTCCATCGGCTCAACGACCATCCGTGGTTCGAGATTTTCTACTTCATTGTTGGCTAAGACTGTATTTTCTTCTTTGTTTATAGCCAGGGGGACTTCTTTATTTCTTTCTTTACTCGACTGCTCATCCCCATGAACCTAATCGTCTTTGGGTATTTGCTTATCCACCTCCATCATCTCTATGTTGATGGACTCCATAATTTCGTCAAGGATGGAGGGCTCATCTTCGGTGCTCGGCCATCATTAAGACTCTTTGCTCTTTAGACTTTAGCTGAAGAATACATTTATGTGCTTTCTTTTAATTGCCCTTAATGGTACCTGCACCTTTGGAAGTGGGGAACTTTACACAATAGTGGTACGTGGAAACAACTGCTTTAAATTCATTTAGAAAAGGACGACCGAGGAACCCGTTGTAGGTAGACTATTGATTTACAACTAAGAACTCTACCATTCTAGCCAGTCTCCTCTCCGGGTCCTCGACAGATACAAGCTCGACTGACAATATAATTATACCTAATGAGATTGTTACAGTATCTTCGAATCCTAAGATTCTATGATTGCAGTCCTCAATATAGCTTGCGTAGTTGCCCAGCTGGTCCAGCCTCTTTTTGAACAAAATATTGGTGTAGGCACCCGTATCGACGAGCAGGCGGTACACCTTCGTACCCATGATATTTGCACAAATGACTAAGGATTTATTGTGTGGGGTCAAAATTCCGTCTAGGTCTTTCTCTGAGAAAGTTAAATCCATCGTCTGCTTAGTTGATGGATTAACTCCCACTTCTTTCACTTGCGCAACTACTCTCAGTTCCGCTTTTCTTTTCCTCTTTGACATGGATGGCCTTCCATCTGAGCAGCCACCTATTGGCCTGGTTGATTCCAACATTAAAATTTCACGAACTAGTTCTGCAGGTGGTGTTGGGACTTTTCTCCCTTGCTTGTTCGCCATGCTCGCATGTTCGTCACTGTCTTCATCATCTGAACTGGACAGCGCAGCTATTCGCGGCCTTTTAACTGGTGCTCTTTTTATGAACTCTGAGAGTTTGCCTTCCTCATAAAACCTCCACAGTTATTTTAGCAAATCCTGATATTCACTCGTGAAGTGCCCGATGTTTTGGTCATATGCGCGGTACTTGTTGGGATTCAATTTCCTCTTTCCTGTCTGATTTTTCTGGGTGCAGACAACATATCCTTGTCATTGACACTATTGTATACAACATCTACTGACACTGTGAGTACCTGGTTTAACCTTTCTTTCAATTCAGCTCCATCGTTAAATGACTTCAAGTTCTTTGGAGTTTTGTACTCACTTCCACCAGACTTCTTTCTGGACTTTTTCGGATCGACCTTATCTCCTATCTTCTTTAGCAGGGCCTCCTGCATGGACACATGAATTTCTGCCTCTGTGCCTGAATTCAACATACGTCTTTGAACAAGTCAGATTCATCTCTTTCTAGAGATGAGTTCCTTTCTTCAACCCGACCATCACTGCTACTATCTTTGTGTCCTCACTCACCATCTCGCCCTCTAGTAGAACTTTATCGAACCTTTCTAGGAACTTTCTGTTAGACTCATCATCTCCTTGTTTAATGTCTGCCAGTTGGTGCCTTTGTGTTAAATAAGACCTGCAAGTTGAGAAATGAGACAGAAACTCCTTGCTCAATTGTACAAAAGAGTTGATGGATCCGGGAGTCAGCGTCGAAAACCATCTGTGAGGTCCATATCCAAGGGTGAGTGGGAAGTTGCGGCACTGCGTGGAATCAGTATCCCCCATCGAAATCATGAAATCTGAATACTTCGTCAAATAGACTCTGGGGTCCGAGGTTCCTTCATACAGACTGACAGCCGGGAACTGTATCTTCTTTTGGACTGGAGAATTAAGGATCGATGAGGCCAATGGTGAGGACGGGAGCATAGTTGATCCAACACCTTTCTGGGACTCCAGCTGCTTTTGTAAGTCCTCGATTGCTTTCTTCATAGCCTGGAGCTCATTCGGGGAAGTCCTCCCATTGTTAGACTATTTATCATGATTGAGTTCTTCAACTCTCTCTTGATGCAGTCCCTCACCAATGTGATGTTTTTCCTGGGTTGACTTTGGTTGTAAGGGGAAAAATATTTGACCTCGACCTCGCCAGAGGGGCGAGCTAAGACCCGGACTGAGGCGAGGTAGCCAATGGCCTCGACCAGTCGCACCGGCCAAAGCTACGTGAAGTGCAAGCTCACCCAAGAAGACCAGGGAGGCACCTGAAGACATCGTCATGGACCACACCAAAGAGGCGAGGTCACCATCCAGCTGGATCCATTCCCGATAAGATTTTGTGATCTAGTACGGGAATAAAGGACGCAGCTGTGCACCAGACTGCTACTGGAAAGGACTAAAGGGCTCCTGATGCGACCAGTACCCGCTGGACAACTGTTATCCTCTCATTTGTGGAGGACAATTGGCTACTGCAACCGATTGAAGGCGCTCATTCCCTTTAATTCAAGGATGCGGCTAGAAAGAGACTAGTATATAGTAATTATTCAGGATTCTATCCAAAACTAGGGCAACACAATGTAACCTAGACATTACTATAAATAGAGCCATAGAGATCATAAATAAAGAGAGAACAACCATTAAGACCGAGCCTAAACCCCTCGACAAATCTTTGTGCATTTACTTTTTGTATTCATACTTAGTTCTAGCCCAAAGAAGAAAGCTCAAAAGGAATTTCTCCCTTGGCAATATATCTTTTTTTATCCGATCATAGCCACATCGAAGCTCATACAAATATCAATCAGGTAATAATAAATGGCGCTAGAAAGAGGGTATCCTAACCTCTCACTCAAGAAATTTCAAGAAGCACTCACTGTTCCTCGAAAAGAAAAGCCAAGGAGATCCAAAGTCTATCTTGGACCCTAAAAGAAAAGCTCCACAAAAAATGGAAAAAGCAACCAGAGCAGCTCAGGCTTCGGCCAATCCTTGTTCGAACGTGATCCCAGTCGCAAAAACTCGAGGCAGAATGGCCACACAGGCAGCAGCCCAGGCCAGCTTGAAAAGAGCTTCCTCCAAATGGGAGCACGGGACGGCTCAAGAAAGCCCTAGGGAAGGACTACTCCCGATCCCCATCTAAGAGAACGAGACCCCCGAGCAGGTGGCATCCGCCATCGACATCCTCACGAGGAGGGGGAAGAGGTAAGGACCAGCCAAAGTGCTCCAACTGCCCTGAGAAAGCCACATTTAACCCGTCCCACCAAGGGGAAGCGTAAGGTGACAGAACAACAGGGCGAGAGCAGCCCCAGTTGCACCAGGGGGCTACGACCTGCAGCAGCGTCTTCGGATGGAGGCTCACTCTCAGTCGGTCTTCGACTGCCTAGAGTGTGCAGACCCGCCCTAGCACCTGTTTTCGTCAGCTCCCCCGGCCAGTTACGAGACTGGCTCCTTGACCTGATCTTCTGCATACGTGGACCCAGACATGGGGGACATATCTCCAGCAAACTCCGCAAGGCGAAAGCTCAATTTTGCGCAAAGCAAACTGCTCAGGAGGGACCGCCCACGCGCCCCACTGCAGGACCGTCTAGGTCCAAGCCACAGCGCAGGCGAGACTACTCCCAGGTAGGCCATGCAGGGGGCCATGTTACCGGCGATCCAGCGGTAGCTGGAGGGATGCAGATTAAGATTGACGGTGACAACTAGGGGATAAGGGCCCAGACGGTGTTCCAGAAACCATTGAGTGAGGCAATCAAGCTGGCCCTGGTCTAGCCAAAGATCACGCCACAAATAATTCCCATGTACGAGGGTCGTTCCGACCCAGAAATAGACATCAGCAAATACCGGGTCTACATGACCGGTCTGTTGGAGTTATACGTGAAAGTATGTTTTTTACTTTGTATAACTCATGTATTAAACACTTATTTATGAGAATAAATCTTTTATCACATTTGTTTTAGATATGATTGAATATTGAATATTTATTGCATCCAGTTCATTATAAGTAGTACGTGTTACATTGTAGTTAGTGGTGATACCCGATCACGAAAGATCACATTAACGGTTTCCTTGTAACTAAACGTACAAATTCACGACCCAGGTGGAATTGAACAATCCGCAGCGAAAGGTCGATGTGTAATTCTCAGGTTGGTCTGTCTTGACCAAGAGATTTCACTAGCACATTTAGTATGTGTTGAAGAGAACCTCCAACGAGGATAAATTCTTCTGTTCTGAAATGTGAAGAATTAGACCTTAGTGGTTATTGATTTCTTAATCTCCGTCACTTAAATAGAACCGTGTGTGCTTAATGGTTACTGCTTTGATTCATGTTGGGTAGGAATTATCGTGACTTCGAACTTTGTATTTTGGGCAGTAATATTAATCATACGACGATTGCTAAGATTTAATACGGAGAAACACGTGCGAGTGCAAGATTAAAATAAAAGAAAATTTAATTGCTGATTTTTCATGCATATTTTCGAAAATTGATTATTAGATTGAGAAAAGATTTTGTTGATTTTTTTTTTAAAGATATTATGGAAGATAAGTATTCTTGGAATACAATATTATCTCATAAATTCAAGAAGATCTAAATCTGGGATATTCTCTCAATTATTTTAAAAAATAAGGCTTTAAATATAAGAGTGAGATTTTTGTGGAATATTTTATTATGGAGAAAATAATATATGAGATATATTCAAGATTTCTTAGAGATTAAGAAAAGATTTTCTTCTCCTTTTCTACTCAAATTTTTGGCCACTGCCTCTATAAATAGAGGATGATTATTTCATCCCCAAGTACATGATTCCATCTGTTGGAAAAATCAAGAGCAAAAATATTTTTCTTTTTCCTTGGTTATTTTAATTGCTTGAGAGCACTTCCCATCGGTGATTAAGCAAGGCGGAAGGGACATACTTGAGAAGGCCTTTTGGTTAGTAGCACGTTCGTGATAATCCCGTGATTATCAAAGGCCATATCTACAAGAGGTACGTAATCACATAAATTCCTAGTTATTCCGCCATAGGTTTTATGTGAATTAATTATAGATGCATGATGATAAAATTGTAGTTGGAATTATTACTTAAATTAATTAGAATTAATTCATGCTAGTAATAATTGTATTTAAATTCGTATTTAAATTTCATTCCGAATAGTTTCCCGGCACCCTTATTTTCCCAACAACTGGTATCAGAGCCATGGTTTTTTGGCTCTGATCTTTAAATTGGAATTTAAGTTGTTTAACATTAAATCGAAATTGGATAGTAGAATTGCTAGATCTTTTTTGCAGATATCCAATTTTCATGGTTTTAATATTTATTTTATTCATGCGTGTGAATTATTTGTTTTTAATTCGATTCGTTCGAATTTATTTTTCTCGAGAGAAAATCCACGAGTAGATTAGTTGGTTTTATTTTGATTTGATCAATGTACTAGACTACTCTAGATCTAGGTTTATTTATTTTTTGTAAATAAATTGTAACCGGATCGAGATGAAGACGGAAATAAAGAGTTGAAGATGACGCATGCATGTGTGGCGCGTGCATGGAGGTAGATCGTGCATGGGGTGAAAATGAGGATGACCGACAAAACCCAAAGCACAGCGTGTGCGAGGTGCACGACGCCGTGCACCGTGGGTGCCGTGGCGCACGGCACGCAAGCGCGAGGCACTGCCTGCCCGGTGCTCGACAGCCTTGGCACCGAGAGATGTGTGGCCCACCTCCGTAGGCCAACGCGCGCCGGATCTCGGGCCGTGAAATTTTTTTCCGTTCTTATTTTTTTTTTGTGATTCCAAACGTCGTCCCGAACCCCAAATGAAGTTTTGACGAAGTGTTGTTGTTCGAGTGGGAGCTATTTGAGACGAACGATGAAAGCAACGAGAATGATTTTCTGCATCAAGACGTGAAGAAAATTAAACTGTGACAATTGGATTTGAGTGCTCCAATGTGTTTTAATTTTTATTTTGATGGATATTTTTTTCATGCACCTATTATTTGTTGATATGTGTTTGCATGACTTTAATTGTCCAAGAAAAACCTTACTTTTGAAAATTACTAAGTATGTTTCTTTAATCGCAATTTTATTTCGGATAATAAAATTGGATTAATTTGACCTCCATAACTAATTTATTTGTGAAGTCTTTTTGGAATACATTCCCCCTTGGATCGGTCAAAAAGACGGATTTCACATGAATAAATTCTGAAAGGATGATTGTGGATTATTACTAGTGGCGGTATTGGCCCTCACCACAAGTGGCTTGCTCAAAGCGAAATAATAATCTTGTATTGAATTATGGTTATTACTTAGGCATAAGAAATTGATATCAACTTACTCCCCACGGAGTCCCTGTCAGTTTTTATGTGGTCAAAGTGGGAGTCAACTACTAATTTTGAATTAAGGATTTGTAACTTGGGTTTTTCTTAGTTCAGGCACCTTATCGAGTTGCCTGATATCAGGTACGGTCTATAATTGTGTCATGTGTCATCGCACTGTGTCGCACGGACCCGCTACCTGTTGAGTAGATAAATATTATTTTAAAATTATAATTTTTTATTTACTTTTATACCTTTTTTTTAAATAACAAAAAGTATTATTATCCATGTAATAATTAAAATCTAGGATAATTAATTAATTAATTTTTATTTTGAATCTGTATTCATAGTTATCAATTGAAATTAACCATAGAAAATGAAAGCACAAATTTACACCCTTCAGGAACGACGATAAAAGGGGCACTCCCACCGCCCGCTCTCGCTGCTCGCCTCCATCACTCCCGGCGCCAATCTCATTGCCCACCCCCACCCCCCACCATGCAACTTCCGTCGTCCGCCGCCAGTCTAGAATGAACAAAAATGTCTATTTGTTAATGAAGATTATTGAATCAAGATTTATCACTATTGTTGTAGGGATTTTTGAGATGAAGATCAAAAGACTTGTGCCGACAACAATGAAGATGAATTGTATATGATTATTTAGGGTTCTTTAGTTATATGATGGATAAGAATGAAGATGATATGTGGCACTCCTTTAAGAACTTAATTAGTTGAATAAGAAAATAAAAAACCTTGATTATGAAATTTACAAAATTAGGAGCGTAGCGCTGGTGAGGAGAAAGATCGACCATGGAAGCTGACTTTGGTGTATAGCGCCGACGAAAAGGACGATTGTGTGGAACAGAATAATAATATTTCCAAATTAAAATATAATTTTATTATAAATTAAATATGGTTATTTAGTAAATAAATAATTGTCTTATTTAAATTATTAAATTTAATATAATAGTGGGATAATACGACACAGCTCAATAGTACTCGATGCAAAACGATAAAAAGTTAGATGATTAATTCAACATGTTATAGGTCATCAATTTTAAACTATTAGATTTAATTAGATTTTAAATCTGATAGCTTATAGACCGTGCCTAATATCAGACAACTCGATAAGGTGTATGACCTAAGAAAACCCCTTGTAACTTTTAAGTTTGTGATCCGCTTGAATGTGTTTAAATGTATAGACCATCCCTCGTGGTGCGTTTAAATTGTTTCGAGATGTTGGCTGATGTATGATTATATTATTTTAAGGTTTTAATAAATTTTATATGATCGAATTATGTGGTAATTTCATATTTTTCTAGATATTAATATGAATGTATGTTTTATTCTCAGTTCATCTTGTCGCAACCTTTTAATCCACTGTTTAGTATACTTAAGGATAACAAACTTGTTGGTGAGAACTATGTTGATTGGAAACGGAACCTTGATATTGTCATAACCGCTCAACACCACAAATGGGTTCTTACTACTCCTAAGCCCGATGAGCCTGCCGAAGATGCGAGTGTTGTGTGCCAAATAATCCTTTAGGATGAGGAAGACAAGAGGGTCAACAAGTAGACGGGTCATATGATAGAAATAAATGTGGCTCCCATCTCGACGATCAAATTGGGTCGTACGATCCCGACTCCGTCAAGGCACGCCCTGGATTCGTGCCTCGTCATGAAGGTAACCCACCTCGTCATGTGATGACCAGCCTCGGTTGGTGAATTACCCGGACGAGGCAGAATTTTCAGAAGAATGAGTGCCCACGTCGTCTTGAAGGACGAGACGGTCACATGTCCAACCTCGTCCGACATTATTGAGATTCGGACGTTATCAAAAGATCTCCCCGAATCCCCATACCAGGTACAAGAAATCACCACCAACTCGGTAGGGAAAGCCATACTTGTGGAAGAATATCCCACAATCTCGGGAAAAGTACGATCCTTTTCCACGTGGCCAGCCGTGATTGGGCCAGGATCTACAGCACGGAAGATATTGTCCACTAACCCGGTATGGGCCTGACCCAGCATTAAATGTTGGGCAGTACCTGTCCATCAAGGATCAGTCCAAGAGGATGTTCTTGGACTATAAATACATGTTCATTTGCAATAAATGAGACACGAACAACATTAAAGCCCAAGTCAAGACTGACTTGGCAAATCTTCTTGCATTTATTACTTCTGATCATCGTTTATTATAAAAGGCCTCAAGCCATTAGTACACTATAATATTCACAAATAACATAGCCGTTACCCACACAAAAGCCACATTAATCCGTATTTAGATACGTATTTTGGGTAACAACAATTGGCGCTAGAAGAAGGGTGTAGTCAACCTTATACATCGAAGAAAAACACTCCTCGAAAAAACACACGTCATTCTCCAAACAACCCGTCAAACAAGAAAAATGGGGAACCAAGACGCTGGCGAAGGCACGTCTCGCCCAAACCTGGAGGCGGTAGGTGCGGAGCTAACAACCACCCCCATCCGACAAACGAGGGATATCCCTATCATCACCGCTGACCTGAGCACCCCCGAGCAAGTGGAGACTGTTATTGAACAGCTCTAACGGCGGGCAAGGGAGATAAGGAGGAGCCTGGGCATACAGACTCCCCCCTCGTCCAAAAAAAGGAAGAATCCTTTGTGGTCCACCCAGCCCCCGAGAGAGGCTCTCGTCGACCTTTTGATAGGCCAGGACTTGACCGATCCCACCAGGTCAAGGACCTCGAGCTCCAGGTCGGTCTTCAGTCAGCTCGGCAGCGTGTCGTGGGATCAAACAACGCTGAGCTCATAGTCCGAGTCCTACACATGGTCCTCGAGGCATCCCGGCCGTACCAGAGTCGGCCACACCGAAGCATGGGTGGGGTTACGCATTCCCGTCAGGAGACAAATTGAAGATGCACAAAGCTCCCCAATCCCGAACCTCGAACGCCGCGTTTCGGCTCACGAGCGTTTGGGACCCGAGGTCACACTCCGAGCCTAGGGCAGTCAAGGCGCCCTGATCGCAGCCCTCCAGCAACGTCTAAACGTGATGGAGAACAAGTTGGAGGCAAAGGACTCCCCGTCCAAACGCTCCAACATCGGCAAGGAACCTCTATCTCAAGAGATTGAGGAGGCCTACGTTCAGACAAAGGTCACCCCTCCACAAACCCTTTTATACGAGGGAAGGACCGACCCAGAGGTGCACCTTAGCAAGTACCGGATCTACATGACCGGCCGAGGCGCCACCGACGACACGAAATGTCGTCTATTTCCCCTCACTCTGGGGGAGCTAGCACACAAGTGGTACGCCAGTTTACCATCCCGCTCAATCACGAGTTTCGCGATTTAAGCGAGAAATTCCTCACCTTCTTCGTGGCAAAGATCTCTAGGCCCGAAGGCCGACACAGACTTATGAGTATAAAGCAAGCGGACAACGAGTCCGATGAGGCATACGTCGACCGTGTCGAAGAGATCATCCTAACAGGCGAACCTGTCAGCGACGAGATCGCCCTCCACGCCACTCTGAATGGCTTCGCGACGCTCTCCCCTATGTTCAGACACCTCTCCAAATGCCTCCTCGCAACTTACGCCGAGTTCAAAGGGAGGGCCAGGGAAATGATCACGCGCCAGAAGCTCCTGGCACAACGGATGGGTCCACCAAAGACCATGGTGGCGGCCCCGGCCCCGAAGGTCGAGGCAGGGGAAAAACCCAAAGCCTCCCCCCAAAGGAAGAACCCATCCGGACCACGTCAAGCAGGGGGCAAGGCGCCCGGGACGTTCAAGAAATGGGCCAATGAGACAGACGAGCAGCTGCTCCAGGTCTTGGCCCAGTCCCCGGCATTTGTGTTCAACGTGATCCAACACAACGACCTGCTGAAGAAACCAAGGGCCCTCAACCCCAAAGCGCGGGTCAACAGGGCCAAATGGTGTGCAAACCACGACGCCACAGGTCACAATACCAGCGAATGCCGGGACCTCCTCCGACAGCTTTGGAAGTTATTCGAGGACGGGAAGCTAAATGACTTCGTCAAAAGGCCGGCGGAGACAGCCCCCACAACCCCGAGCAAGAACGGGGGCAGCCACGTCAGCAGCAGGTTCTGAGGCAAGCCCATCCCGTCGCATATGTCGAGGATGAGGAAAGTGATGACGAAGAGATGGAAGTACCACCGCCTCGTCAGGGAGGGCGTGTGAACATGCTCCAGGGAGGAGGAACTCTAGGAGGTCTCATCCCGATCTCGACCATGTCAAACCACAAGAGGAAGGCCGAGGTCAGGGCTTTTGAGAATATCCACACCATCTCCCCACCAGAGCCAACCATTTCCAAGACTTCCGTGTTCACATTCACTAACGCTGATCGGGAAGGGGTCTTATGCCCAAAAAATGACGCTCTCGTCATATCTACCAAGATCCTCGGAATCATCGTCGATCGTCTTCTAGTAGATAATGGTTGTTTCTGCAACATCATCTTCAAATCAACTCTCGACAAGATGGGGAGTTTATCCTCGTTCATCAAGCCTTTCGACACCGTACTCCGAGGCTTCGGAGACACCGCCGTCCAAGCCTACGGAAGAATCAAGATGTCAGTGGAGCTCGTCTGCCACGAGAAGAAGCAGACAAAGATAACTAGGCAGTTGGATTTTGTAATAGTCGATCAGCCAAATATATATAATGGCTTTTTAGGTCGTCCTTTCCTTGAAACGTTCGAGGTAGTTGCCTCGTCCTACTTTTATTGTATCAAGTTCCCCACTACGGAGGGCTTAGTTGGCACGGTAAAAGGGGACCAGAAAATGGCTAGAAAATGTTTGAGTTACCCTTGTCTCTCTTTAAATACCGCACAAGCCCCAAATCGCGTGTAACGGGCCTCGGGCTTCCACCCAGCCGAGATGCCAAGGACGAGATGACCTCTGGCGACAATCGCGTCCAAGTGTGTAACGACCCTTTAGAGCCGAGGATCGGTTTCGAACCTATCATAGTCGAGTTCAACCCGCGCGACGAGCCCTCCGATCCAAAAAACGCCATTCCGGACGAAGAGCTAGATAAATTTCTTTTGGACCAAGCCCGACCAGGTTTTGAGTTGACTATGGGATCTAACATCCCATCCGAGTTGAAAGGCCAGATATCGGATTTTCTCAGAAAGAGCCGCGATGTCTTCGCTTGGGATCACAAAGATATGGTCGGCATCGATCCAAAGCATGCATGTCATCATTTGAAGATCGACCCCAGTAGGAAGCCTGTCGCCCAAAAGAGGAGGAAGTACGACCCCGAAAAATACGAGGCCCTAGACGTCGAGGTCAGAAAGCTTCTGGAGAATAATCTAATCGAACCCGTGCAAGACGAACCACCATGGGTTTCAAATCCGGTCCTCGTAAAAAAGGTAAACGGCGCTTGGAGGCTCTGCATCGATTTTACGGATCCAAACGCGGCATGCCCCAAGGATCATTTCCCAATACCACACATTGACCACCTAGTCGACAGTACGGCCGGACACGAAATGATGTCTTTCATGGATGCGTTCGCCGGGTACCATCAAATTCCCATGGCCTCTGAAGACGTCAAGCATACGTCGTTCCACACCGAGAAAAACATGTACTCTTGGACGAGAATGCCTTTTGGCCTGAAGAACGCCAGGGCAACATATCAACGCTTGGTCAATACCATGTTTTCCGAACAGATAGGGAAGACGATGGAAGTTTACATAGACGACATCGTGGTCAAAAGTGTCAAGAAGGAGAACCACCCTCATGATCACGCCGAGGCATTTACCATTTTACGGGCCTACAACATGAAGCTAAACCCGAAGAAATGCCACTTCAGCATTGGGAGGGGGAAATTCCTCGGCCACTTCGTCAGCCAGAGGGGCATTGAGGCAAATCCCTCCAAAATCAAAGCAATCATCGACATGTCGGAGCCGCAGTCGATACGCCAAGTTCAGGTGTTGACGGGACGATTGGCCGCCCTAAACAGGTTCATCTCAAGACTAGGCGACAAGAGCAAGCCTTTCTTCTCCACTATCAAGAATAAAAAGTTCACGTGGAATAGAGAGAGCCAACTAGCGTTCGTTAAGCTGAAGGAGTATTTAGCCAACCCCAAGACCCTGGCCAAACCGGTTCAGGGAGAAAAATTGTTCCTTTACTTGGCCGCATCCGAAAGTGCTCTGAGCGCCGTGTTGGTAAGGGCCGAGGGGCAGGAGCATCTACCAATTTACTACGTAAGCCAAGTGCTGCACGAAGCCGAGACGAGGTACTCGCCATTGGAGAAGATCGCTTACATTTTGGTCATGAGCGTAAAAAAACTAAGGCCTTACTTTTTTTACCACCAAGTGGAGGTTTTGACGACATTACCCCTCCGATAGGTCCTACATCGGCCCGACACAAGCGGACGTCTAATCAAATGGTCTTTAGAAGTAGCTTAGTACAGAGTCACCTACGCGCTTTGTACCGCAATCAAGGGGCGGGCGTTGGCCGACTTCATGGTCGAACTCACGTACCCACCATACCCATCCAGAATAGACCAGCCCGTATGGAAGCTTTTCGTGGACGGTTCCTCGACGAGCACTTGCGCCGGGGTCGGAATCATCCTAGCAGGCCCGGACGGGCAATGTTTCACCAATGCCGTCAGATTCACTTTTCTTGCTACGAATAACGAGGCAGAATACGAATCTCTTATCGGAGGCCTCGACCTCGCTATCGCAGTGGGGGTCCAAAGATTGAACATCTTCATGGATTCATTATTGGTAGTGAACCAGCTGACCGGTGAATACGAGGCGCGGGGAGAACAGATGATCAGATACCACGAGCGGGCCGTAGAGCTCTACAAAAAGTTCCATGAGGTATACATTGAATAAATCCCAAGGGAACAAAATTCGCAGGGCGACGCTCTGTCCAAACTGGCCACCTCGGAGGGTGCAGCAGACCTATCCAACATCAATCTGACGAGGCTCGAAACCCCGTCAATTTATCAAAACTTTGTAGCTTTGATCAAGGACGAGACGCCAAGCTGGATGACCCCAATTTACGCATACCTGAAGGACGGCATCCTTCCAGAGGATAGAATTCAGTCTCGGCAGTTACAGCTCAGAGCTACAAGGTACACAATCATCGATGACTAACTGTACAAAAGGAGTTTCACCCTCCCCGTCTTAAAATGCATCACCCCGGAGCAGGGAAAGCTCGTTTTCGATGCGATTCACGTTGGGGTCTGCGGGAATCACGCCGGGGGGCAATCACTTTATCAAAAAACCCTGAGGCAGGGATACTTCTAGATTAGCTTACGGCGAGATGCAATTACCTATGCCAAAACATGCCACCAATGCCAGACGACGGCCCTGGATATTATAGTAGCCCCGGAGACCTTGACTTCAATGATCAGCCCTTGGCCCTTCGCGCAATGGGGGATAGACCTTATCGGCGCAATGCCCACTGCGCCCGGGGGGATGAGATACGCCGTCATCGCAGTGGATTACTTCACCAAGTGGGCCGAGGTGGAGGCCCTAAACAAGATCGATCAGGCCAAATCACCAAGTTCATCTGGCGGAACATCATATGCCATTTCGGCCTCCCCCAAACCTTAATTTCGGACAGCGGAAAACAGTTTGACGGGGACGAAATAATAGAGTTCTGTGAAAGATGGAACATCAAGAGAAGCTTCTCCACCCCATACCATCCTCAGTCGAATGGACAAGTGGAGGCAGTCAACAAGATTCTCAAACACACCCTAAGGGCCAAGTTGGACGAGGCCAAGGGCAATTGGGCCTCAACCCTTCCCGAGGTTCTTTGGTCCTACAGAACGACAAAGAGGAACGCGACAGGCGAAACCCCATTCGCTTTGGCTTTCGGAGCAGAGGCCGTCATCCCATCTAAGATAATAGTCCCAAGCCATAGGTCGTCACACACCGTCTCAGAGGAGAGCAACGAGGTCAGGAGAGCCGAGTTGGACGTCTTGGAAGAACGAAGACTCACGTTGGCCTCGAGGAATGCGATCTACAAAAGAAGATCAGAGAAATTCTTCAACTCAAAGGTCAAAGTCAGGCGCTTCTCCGTCGGGGATCTCGTCCTCAAGAAAATTCAACCTAATGCAAAGGCCCCTCTCGGCCCAAGATGGGAAAGACCCTTCCGAATAGCTAAATTTGTGGCAAACGGGGCATATGAGCTGGAACACCTAAATGGCGTCCCCAATCGCTACACATGGAATGCTGCCAACCTTAGAGACTACTACCAGTAAAACAAATGTAATCATTTCCCCTTCATTGGTTCAGTAATGGAATTCAAAACCAACATTCGTGATTCCATTCCAAAGGCCTCAGGCCGAGCACCTAAGACTCTCTGGGAGGTCAAGCCTCCAAAGAGCATTAAGACCAATCTCTCTGTCGTATGTCGGGATGGCACAAAAGTCCCCGGACGAGACACGATCTCAAAGGGGCAAAAAGTCTCATTGAGCGAAAGCCTCCCGAAGGGTCCTAAGGATATGAGGCGAGCATGTAACAGCAAGGCCTTTTCAGGCGGGCATGTTACACACAGACTCTTTAAGAGGCCAAGCCTCCCTAGAGCATTAAGACCAATCTCACCGACGTATGTCGGGATGGCACAAAAGTCCCCGGACGAGATACGATCTCAAAGGGGCAAAAGACTCCCTACGAGGTAAAACTCAGGCGAGCGCTAACGTACAAGCCTTCTAAGGCGGTATAGTTAAAGACACGTACCAAGAGCCACGTCTCGAAGTTCCAGTACAAAGACTCGTACTAAGAGCCACGCCTCGAAGTGCGAGCACTATCAAGCCTCTCGACGAGGGCAAGCTCTCGACGAGCACAGAAAAGACTCGTACTAAGAGCCACGCCTTGAAGTATGAGCACAGTCAAGCCTCTCGACAAGTGCAAGCTCTCGACGAGCACAGAAAAGACTCGCACTAAGAGCCGCGACTCGAAGTACGAGCACAGTCAAGCCTCTCGACAAGCTCAAAGACTGCAGGACTATAGAAGTCACGACGAGGTCAAACTACGCCATTGAAACCCAAGGACTCATTACGAAATCTGAACCTCGGGGGCAAAGAGACGAGGCGCAACCATAACCGTGATAAAAAAGCCATTTTTTTTATCTAAATACAAAAAGAATAAGAGCTATGTAAGGAGACGAGAAGAAATAGAAAGTTCTCATTAATAAAAAGTTCCACATAAGAGGCCCCCATGGGCAATTACAAAGAAAAAGGAAAGAACAAGAAACAAATGGCCTAATCTACTCAGGATTTGGCACTTCGGCTGCGGCAGCGGGATTCTCGAAAACCTCCAGATCGGCAACAGCAGAGGGAAGAATGTCAGTCGGAGCTTCTTCACCACGGGGGACGGATGGATCTTTTTTGTCTTCCCCATCTTCGGAGGGCTCAGGAGGGCTCTCCCCGGGCATCAGTAGCCGGGAGCGATTTAGCCACCAGCTCAGGTCGATTCCCATCTCTTTCTACGGGTCCAGGCACCCGACATAGATATCGCTATGGAGAGGATGGGAAAGGACGTACTCGCGGAAGAACTGGGTCAATTCGTCAAGAGGACGCCCGGCCCTGTACAGCACCCGAAGCGAATCCGACATCGCCAAATAGTATGAGTAGTTGGTGGTTTGTGCCGGATCAGTCAGGGCATCGTATTCCTCCAGGGAGAGGACCAGCTTTTTCTTGGACTCCTCCACCATCTCCTTCGCCCAAGTGAGCTCGTTCCGAATCTAAATCACTTCCTGGCTAGCCTTTTTAGCCTCGGCCTCAGCAGCAAGAGCCCTCTCCTCGGCCTCATTTTTCTTCCTCTCGACCTCCATCTTCTCGCCAGCCAGTTAAGCCGAAGATGCTGCCTCCCGGCGCAACTTCTCCTCGAGAGCAGAAGTCTTCTTGTCTTGCGACCTAATTCTGGCCGAAAGAACAGTCACCTCGGCCGTTGCATTCTTGCCGGCCTCCACCTCCTCCTCCAAGAGGGCCACCCGTGCTTTGAGATCCTCGAGGAGCTTCTTCTTGCTCTCGGCATCCCAGGAGGCACACTCAGTTTCGCTCTCTTTCTGGGACAGAGCTTGACTCATCACCGAAGCAGCCTTCAGCTGAAGGGCCTGGGCAAGATAGAGATTGGAGTTGCCCGAATTTTTTTTACAGCATCGTCCAACTCAATATCCCAAGCACGAGGAACATCCCGCATCGTCCGGCGAAGACAGACGGGAAGATCGTCAAAGCTCTCGGCGAACTTCGAGCCGACGAAGTCGAGAACCTGGGCCGAGGGCGCGGGATCATCTTCCATGCTACTGAAAGAACAACGTAAGTCAAATAAGTTCCCAAAAGAATAATATCTAGACCTATGAGGAATGAATAAAGAGTCTTACCAGGCCACCCTATGAGGGTCTCGACCTAAGAAGGCTCGAGACGACATCTCACCGGAACGCCATTGCGGGCTCCCAGTGCCAACCGCAGGTGCCCCTTCGCCGAGGCCAGACTTTTTCGCGGGAGGCGAAAGAGCCACCCCAATGCCCCCGGCATCGTCAGAATGTCAACCCTTTTTGGCCGGGGGGGAGGGGGTCTTGTCCTCGTCCGACGGAGCGACGGATACGTTCGGGATGGCGACGGCAGTTGGAATCACCGCGGGGGGGGGGGGGGGGGGGGGGCTTGCGGGGCAGGCATCGGCAGCGACCGTTTCGTTCATTTCTTCTTCTTGCCGACCAGGGCTTTCATCCGGGCAAGGGGATCGGGCATCTCCATGATCAGTTCCGGAGGACAGGCGGGGTAGACGGGGTAGTCACCTGCCACCCAACAAGGAAGAGTAAATAACTTTACAAAATCAATATAGGTCATGAAGGCAATTTTAAGGTAAACTTACGAGGAGGAATCTGAAGATGTCGGGGCGGACTGAAGAAACGAGACTCCAATCTGTTCCTCTCAGTAAGGAGGGTCCGATAGTGGCGTTCCCGGTAATCCACTAAGTCAACCTTCGCAAGAACGAGACGAAAGTCGAACGGAAGCTCTTCCCGTCTCGGCACCACGTAACCTGCAACAAGAAGACGTATTAGATCAGTAAAGGATGATCAAAGGAATACATAAAGGCTTACTAGCTTTCTTATTCGCGAATTGGGTGGGGATGTCAACATCCACATTACCGCGAATTGGACGGCAAGTCATAGACGAGTTTCTCATGCCGATGCTTGACATGGACGAGGCCATTCTTGCTGGATTCTTTCGCCAGGCCGTATAGATACTTAATCTCACCGGCAGTAGGCATACGATACAAGCGATGTAGGCCAAAT
Organism: Ballota nigra; assembly: GCA_947034835.1. Lineage (NCBI taxonomy): Eukaryota > Viridiplantae > Streptophyta > Magnoliopsida > Lamiales > Lamiaceae > Ballota > Ballota nigra. The sequence continues at coordinate 54,584,153 of OX344726.1, read as the reverse complement.
AAGATGTATGTCCCAATCAGAGCACGCCACAAATTCACATTGAGCTGTAGCGGAGCCACCTCCCAAGCGTTCAGAAGATTGGTCAGGGCCGGATGCAAAGGGAACGGAGTCCCACATCCATGATGTCATAGGATACGGCAACCATCCCCGACGGTGGTTGATCGGCCCTCTCGTCGGGTGCCGGGACGTGGAAGTGAACATCAATGGGAACCTGGAAGGTACGCCTCCAATCCTTGAGGTTCCTCTCAGTGACCCCGCTGGATATACCGTTCCAATAAAATCTCGACGTGGACGGGGTCAGGAACTCGAATGGTTGACGCTCAAGCCGCTCATAAGGATAGGAGGCCCGGTAATAGTCATAAATGAAATCGGGCCCCGATCCCGACCTTCTATCTACGAAGGCCGCCCACAGCTTATGGCCATGCTCGATCTCGTCAGCCCTTTTCTGCCAAAAGGCCAGTTCTTCCGCCTGCTTCGCCGCCGTCTCGGCATCGATCGCCTCCGATCGGTCGCGGGCCTCTAGGTCCTGGAGGATGCGCGTGGCTTCGGTAGGAAGATCGCGCCGAGATGGTTCGTTGGCACCCCCATCTCGGTCAGAGTCCGCACCGGATACGGACGGGGCGGCACCAGGTTGGGAGGAAGACGCACCAGTCATCACCGGAGCATGCCAAAAAATCGCATCTAAACCATCATCATCACTAAGCGCAAAGGGGTTCCGTCCACCAACTCCCTTTTGCAGGCGAAGCCGGAGATCACCAACCCCATGGCCCAGACCGGAAGGAGAATTTTGATCCATTTTCTTCTGATCCGAAAAGAAAGAACATAGAAGAAAAGAGAGAAATAAGAACCACAAACGTAAACTTACCCACGAAGACAATCCAAGGGCAACACGCTCGTTTTCGCTTGAGAACTTGAAACACTCTTCAGTTATGGAGGATGGGCGCGAAGGTGAGATTTTTAAAATGAGAAGAATCCTACCTATTTATAGGAAAGAAGGAAGGGTCTGGCAGCAAATAACTTCTCGTTTTCTCGGCGGCCAAGACCAATAAAGAAAAAATCCGAGGGCCTCATTGCAAATGCGTTGCTCCCACGGACGCGTGTCTCAAGCAGTCGCAACGTTTGGGGAGAGCGCGTCCATCTCATTTGCGCAGTTTTCCCTATAAAGTAGCCATCATTGCCTACGGAAAGGCGTACCCTCGGGGAAAGACATTTCGCTCCTTCCCCAGGGACAGGTCTTCTCATGCCAAATCTTTTGGACTACCCTCGTCGCACACCGAGATCGCCTCGCCTCGAAGATCACTCCGAGGCAAGCCGAGGGGCAATTGTTGTGTGCCAAATACTCTTTTAGGACGAGGACGACAAGAGGGTCAACAAGTAGATGGGTCATAAGATAGAAATAAATGTAGCTCCCACCTCGACGATCAAATTGGGCCGTACGATCCTGACTCCGTCAAGGCATGCCCTGGATCCGTGCCTTGTCATGAAGGCAACCCACCTCGTCATGTAACGACCAACCTCGGTTGGTAAATTACCCGGACGAGGTAGGATTTTCAGAAGAATGAGTGCTCACGTCGTCTTGAAGGACGAGACGGTCATATGTCCAACCTCGTCTGGCATTATTGAGATTCGGGCGTTATCAAAAGATCTCCCCGAATCCCCATACCAGGTACAAGAAATCACCACAAACTCGGTAGGGGAAGCCATACTTGTGGAAGAATATCCCACAATCTCGGGGAAAGTACGATCCTTTTCCACGTGGCCAGTCGTGATTGGGCCAGGATCTACAGCACGAAAGATATTGTCCACTAACCCGGTATGGGCCTGACCCAGCATTAAATGCTGGGCTGTACCTGTCCATCAAGGATCAGTCCAAGAGGATGTTCTTGGACTATAAATACTTGTTCATTTGCAATAAATGAGACACGAAAAACATTAAAGCCCAAGTCAAGACTGACTTGGCAAATCTTCTTGCATTTATTACTTCTGTTCATCGTTTATTATAAAAGGCCTCAAGCCATTAGTACACTATAATATTCACAAATAACATAGCCGTTACCCACACAAAAGCCACATTAATCCGTATTTAGATACGTATTTTGGGTAACAACAGCGAGCAAGTCGGTTAAGAAAGAGCATAAGAGTTGGGTAGACTCCGATTAGATGACTTGGTGTACCATCTTAGCTTCAATGTCAGATGTGTTGCAACAGCAACACCAACACATGGAGACCGTCTCTGAGACAATGCTCAAACTTGAAGCGATGTTTAAACATCAGAACCGTACAGCTTGGCAAATCACCATGCGAAAGATGCTTTCGCAGAAAATTGTGGGGGAATGCCCGTAAGGGGTCATGTTATCGAGATGATGGCTTATCTCAACAAGTTGGAGGTCCTTGGTGCGGAATTTGATCTCCCTACTAAGGTCGATTTCATTCTCCATTCTCTTCCAAAAAAAATTCGAGCAATTTCAATTGAACTATCAAATGAATGAACGGGCAAATAGTTTGCCCGAGCTCTTGCAAGCTTTTGTATCGGCGGAGACTATAATGGAGCATCAAACTGTTGCTATGGTGGCAAACGGTCCGTCTACCTCTTCTGGTCCCAAGGGAGGGAAGAAGAGAAAGAGGACAAAATGTCAGACCCAAGCAAATCCGACCGTTGCGAAAGCCAAGGCCAAAGGCGAAGGAGGTGGAAAGAAGACCTCTAAGGGTAAGTGCTTCAATTGCGGTGAGAAAGGACATTGGAGGTCTGCCAGTTCTAAGCCTAAGAAGGCAGTAAAAAAAGGTAAGTCTCATGCTTTAGTCATTGAAACTTATGTTGCGGCGTATGCTACCCACGTTTGGGTAGTGGATACCGGGGCAACTGATCATATTTGTTTCACTCTTCAGGGGTTCCAGCTAACCCGGCGACTTAGCAAGAATGAGATCCTCATCACTTTGGGTGATGCTACGAGAGTGGCAGCCGAAGCAGCAGGAGTCATGCACCTGCCTTTTGAAAATAGAGTTTTAATTTTAAGAGATGTTCTTTACGTTCCAAACTTTAGGAAGAATTTAATTTAAGTTTCTAAGTTGTTTTTTTATGGATATTCGGTTTCTTTTAATAAAGTAGTTTCTATTTTTCATAAGAATGAGCATATCTGTCATGGAACGTTGGTGAACAATCTCAATACGATTAAGTGTGAACACCACTTAAATAATGAATCTAATAACACTTCGATCATTTCGAGTAATTAAAGAAACAGTTCTTCGGATATGAACGAAACACTTCTATGGCATCTTAGACTAGGTCATATTAATCTAAAGCGGATAGAAAGATTGGTGAAAGACGGATCCTTGGAATCATTCCAAGTCGAGCCGTTTCCAACTTATGAATCCTATTTAGAGGGTAAAATTACCAAGAGGGCATTTGGAGCCAAGGGAAAATAGAGCCACAGAAGTGTTAGAACTCGTTCATACCGATGTGTGTGGTCCAATGTGGATCAAAGCAAGAATGAGGTATGAGTATTTTGTCACTTTCATTGACGATTACTCGAGATATGGGTACATCTACCTTATGAGGTATAAGTCTGAAACTTTTGACAAGTTCAAGGAGTTTAAGGCCGAAGCCGAGAAACATAGGGAAAAGAGTATCAAGTTTCTACGATCAGATCGTGCAGGTGAATACCTCAGCGATGAATTCTTGAACTACCTGTCGGACGAAGGGATTATATCCCAGTTAACCGTACCGGGAACCCCTCAACAAAATGGTGTGGGGGAATGAAGGAACCGAACTCTTTTAGAAATGGTTAGATCCATGATGAGTTATTCAGATTTACCCAAATCGTTTTGGGGTAACGCCTTGGAAACGATGGCTTACATTCTAAACTTGGTGCCATCCAAATCGGTTCCTAAAACACCGATGGAATTGTGGACCGGGCGCAAGCCCTGTCTTAGACACATGCAGATATGGGGGTGTCCAACATACGTGCTAGTCAAGGAAGCCGGTAAATTGGATCCATATTCGGAATTAAGACTATTTATAGGATACCCCACGGGAACAAAAGGGTGTATGTTCTATAGTCCCAAGGATCAAAAGACCATGATTAGTACACACTTTAAATTCTTGGAGGAAGACTATATGAATAATCGGAAGCCTAAAAGTGAAATTACATTAGAAGAATTGAGAGGGCAAACCCCGATACCAAGTATACAAGATGATATACCACACGTCACACCTTCACAACAGGAACCCCGTCGCAGTGGGAGGTTTGTTAGACAACCCGAGAGATTCATGGGAATAGGAGAATCTTCGGATTTAATTCCCGATGATGAATTAGACTCACGGACATACGATAAGGCAATCCAAGACAAAGACGTAGAGTCATAGCAAACGACAATAGAAGCCGAGATGGGTTCGATGGATCATAATCAAGTGTGGGAGTTGGTCGAACCACCCAATGGGGTAAAACCCATTGGATACAAGTGGGTATATAAGAGAAAAGAGGATCAGACTGAAGAGTTGAGACCTTCAAGGCAAGGCTAGTGGCAAAAGGGTATACTAAAAAAGAAGGGATCGATTATGAGGAGACCTTTTCGCCTGTAGCTATGCTTAAGTCCATCCGTATTCTCTTGTCGATCGCTGCACATCTAGATTATGAGATTTGGCAGATGGATATCAAGACAACTTTCCTTAACGAAAGTCTAGACGGGTTAGATATCTATATGCAACAACCGAAAGGTTTTATTGAAAAAGGCCAAGAGAATCTCGTATGCAAGCTCAAGAGATCCATTTATGGACTTAAGCAATCATCGCGTACTTGGAACCAGTGTTTTGATCAAGTGATTAAGTCTTATAGGTTTGATCAAAACGAGTTCGAGAGTTGTGTGTATAAAAAGTGTGACGGAACTGTAGTGGTATTCTTAGTATTATATGTAGACAATATTCTACTCATTGGAAATAATGTAAAGATATTGTCAGACGTAAAGGTATGGCTATCAAAACAATTTGATATGAAGGACTTAGGGTAAGCGGGTCACATCCTTGGGATAAAGATCACTCGCGATCGCAAGAAAAAGATGTTGGGCTTATCGCAAGCTTCATACATTGACACTATTTTGAAGCGTTTCAGCATGCAAGATTCCAAGAAAGGTTTGTACCTTTTAGGTACGGAATCCATCTATTGAAAGAAATGAGCCCTAAGACGCAAGCAGAGATAGATGGCATGAAAGGCGTTCCGTACGCTTCGGCTGTCGGAAGCCTTATGTATGCAATACTGTGTACAAGACCGGATATCTGCTTTGTCGTGGGCATGGTGGCGAGATATCAAAGTAATCCCAGGAAAGACCATTAGACTGCCGTAAAGTGCATCTTGAGGTATCTAAAAAGAACTCGTGACAGAATGCTGATTTACCAGTCAGATAGTCTAATTCCCGTGGGTTACATGGACTCGGATTTCCAATCAGACCTAGACTCTAGAAAGTCTACCTCGGGTAGTGTGTTTTGCATGGGAGGAGGAGCCATTTCATGGAGAAGCGATAAGCAGAAATGCATTGCCGATTAGACCATGGAAGCCGAATATGTAGCTGTTTGTGAAGCAGCGAAAGAGGCAGTATGGTTCAAGAACTTCTTAGTGGACTTGGACGTTGTTTCGAATTTTCCCGACATGATCACTGTCTATTATGACAATACCGGAGCAGTTGCAAATTCAAAGGAATCGAGAGCCCACAAGGCCAACAAACACATAGAAAGAAAATACCATCTTATACGAGAAATCGTTAAGAGAGGAGATATAGAGGTGACAAAGATAGCGTCGGAAGACAACATAGCGGATCCATTCACAAATGGTCTGCCTCAGAGTACATTTGAGAGACATGTGGATGGAATGAGAGTCAGGACTATTGCCAATCTTCTTTAAGTAAAAGTGGGAGGAATTATTAGGTTAGTGTTGGTTGAAATGAGATGTCACGTAGAGTTACTACACTAGACATGCATGATGTATACTAAAAAGCAGACTTTAAGTATAAGTGGGAGATTGTCGGAGTTATACGTGAAAGTGGGTTTTTTACTTTGTATAACTCATGTATTAAACACTTATTTATGAGAATAAATCTTTTATCGCATTTGCTTTACATATGATTGAATGTTGAATATATATTGCAACCAGTTCATCATAAGTAGTATGTGTTACATTGTAGTTAATGTGGTGATACCCGATCACAGAAGATCACATTAACGGTTTCCTTGTAACTAAACGTACAAATTCACGACCCAGGTGGAATTGAACAATCCGCCGCGAAAGGTCGATGTGTAATTCTCATATTGGTCTGTCTTGACCAAGAGATTGCACTAGCACATTTAGTATGTGTTGAAGAGGACCTACAACGAGGATAAATTCTTATGTTCTGAAATGTGAAGAATCACACCTCAGTGGTTATTGATTTCTTAATCTCCATCACTTAAATAGGACCGTATGTGCTTAATGGTTACTGCTTTGATTCATGTTGGGTGAGAAATATCGTGACTTCGAACTTTGTGTTTTGGGCAGTAATATTAATCATATGACGGTTGCTAAAATTTAATACGGAGAAATGCATGGGAGTACGACTCGTGTGATTTGTCTCCTTGGTGGGATCAGAAGTTTTATCGTACCAAATCTTGCAAGTGAAGAATTAGTTTCTTCGGTACGGATAATAATGTTGAGCTGTCTTTACTCCAAGGTGAAAGATATTAATTAATTTAGAGCTATTCAGAAGCTTAATTAATTAATGGACTAGATAATCTTAAATGCGGGAAATAATAATCGGGATTGTTAGGATAAATTTTGTATAGTTTTGATGAGTTAAAACAAACCAGAAGATGTAATAGGACCATCTGGACCTGTTAGCCAGATGATGATCTAGATTAGGACTTAATCTAGGGGGAACTGCCAGACCAGAAGACTTCACCAGAGGACGACACCAGAAGACCCCACCAGAAGACTTCACCAGATGAGATCTGACCAGAGGCAGAGGACCTTCCCCAGACCAGATGAGTCCGGACCAGACGAGTCTGGTGGAACAAAAGATGCTCAGTTTGATCCCCTGTTTCTACTGAGTATTCTGGTTGTTCACCAGATTAGGACCAGAAGACACCGAGGTTGCCTGGTGTCTGGTCTGGCCTTCTCTGGAGAGAATCAGAGTTTGGCAAAGGAAGCATTTGACCGTTGGTGATTTAAATCAAGTCAACAAGATCAGGATTGGAAAGTATTTGAAGATAATCAATCCAAGGATCCCACCAACCCAATCAATCAATTAGGGAATTGATTGATTGAAGCTTCCCTAAATAGAGGATCTGATTGGATTAGCTCTCCAACGGCTATTTCCTAATCCCCTCTATAAATACAAGAGTGCATTCTAAAAAAAAAGCTCTAGAGAGACCCTACGCGCATAAGTTACAATCCAAGCTTTTGATAATCCTCTTAGCACTCTTATTGTTCATATTATATATCTACTCTTAAGGAGTTGTTAGACCTCAACCTGTTCATCTACAAGATAAGGTTGAAGGCTGTTGATCTTTAGATCGAAGTTAGATCTAAAGAGTTTGTAAGAAGGAACTGGTACTTCACAATTCCAGTGAGTAAGTTGGCTATTGGTTGGTTAGTGAGACCCCTTGGATAAAAGGGAGAGTGGACGTAGGATATTCAAATCCGAACCACTATATATCTGGTGTTCTTTATTGCTTTCATTTACTTATTCTCTTATTGGTTTTGTGCTTTTGTAAAAAGAAGTTTGTTAAGACATTAACACTAAAGCTTCCGCAATTAATCTAACTAGTGGGACCAACAGGGATCCATATTATCGTAATATGGATTAAGATGGATAGTGCAGTATTAATTTATTAGTGGTACTAATTAATATTAATGGGATGAATTATATTTGAGCTCAATATTGAAATTCAGAATTCCATTGGAGGTCCAATCTTAATTTTTCTAAAGGCCCCTCAAGTAGCCTATTAAGTAGCTCAATAATAATAAAGTGATTAAAATAAAAGAAAATATAATTGCTGAATTTTCATGCATATTTTCGAAAATTGATTATTGGATTAAGAAAAGATTTTATTGATTTTCTTTGAAAGATATTATGGAAGATAAGTATTCTTGGAATACAAGATTATCTTATAAATTCAAGAAGATCCAAATCTTGGATATTCTCTCTATTATATTAAAAAATAAGACCTTAAATATAAGAGTGAAATTTTTGTGGAATATTTTATTATGGAGAAAAGAATATATGAGATATATTCAAGATTTCTTAGAGATTAAGAAAAGATTTTTACTTCTCATTTTCTCCTCAAAATTTCAGCCACTACCTCTATAAATAGGGGATGATTATTTCATCCCCAAGTACATGATTCCACGTGTTGGAAAAATCAAGAGCAAAAATATTTTTCTTTTTCCTTGGTTATTTTAATTGCTTGAGAGCACTTCCCACCGCTGATCAAGCAAGGCGAAAGGGACATACTTGAGAAGGTCTTTTGGTTGGTAGCACGTCCGTGATAGTCCCGTGATTATCAAAGGTCATATCTACAAGAGGTACATAATCACATAAATTCCTAGTTATTCCGCCATAAGTTTTATGTGAATTAATTGTACATGCATGATGATAAAATTGTTGTTGGAATTATTATTTGAATTAATTAGGATTAATTCATGATAGTAATAATTGTATTTAAATTCGTATTTAAATTTCATCCTCAAATAGTTTTTGGGCACCCCTATTTTTCCAACACGGTCACGGAGCAACTGATGCGACCAAGTGCCACATGTTCCCACTGACGCTGCACGAGCTCGCCCACAAGTGGTACGTCTCTTTGCCTCCGAGGTCGGTTACTAGCTTTGTAAAGCTCTGTGACCAGTTCACAACATACTTCACGGTGAAAATCGCCCGGTAGAAAAGTCGACATCGCCTGTTGAGGATTCAACAAGAAAAAGAGCAGAGCGACGAAGCCTACATCGACCATCTGGACGAGATCATCTTGACGGGAGAGCCCGTAAGTGATGAGCTCACCCTCCATTCTGCCCTGGCCGGGTTCAAGGGGAAATCCCCCATGTTCAAACAGGTTACTAAAGACCTGCCCAAGACTTACACCAATTTATGTCGACGAGTTGGAGACACGGTTACACACAACAAGCTTTTGGCCAAGAGGATGGGCAGAAAGAAGGTCGAGGAGAGGCGAAAGCAGCCTTAGCGGCTGCAAAAAGCGGTAACCAGCAACGTCAAAGGGGTTACAAGGCCCCCGGGACATTTCAACCGTTTGATGGGAACATAGTAGAGGTCCAAATCCTGGACAAGCTAAAGGAGACACCAACATACGTTTTAAATGCAACCCGCCACACAGATATGCTGGCTAAACCCAAGCCCATTAAGCTGGATGCCTCCAAGCTCAACCAAAGCAAGTTCTGCCACTATCATGAGAGCCTAGGGCATAACACGAGCCAGTGCTGAGACCTCCTCAAGCAACTCTGGAAGTTGTACAAGGAGGGGCGCTTGGACGAATTTGTGAAGAAACCCCAATCTTGCCAGGATCAAGGGCGCGAAGCCAACCGGGGGCAGAATAAGACCGAAGCACGACCACCACGCCAGCAGCAATCGCTAAAACCTGTGGCCGCCATTGAAGACTTCGACAGCGAAAACAACGATGTTCTACTGCTCAATGCATAGGGGGAGGGTGAACATGCTGCAGGCAGCGGGAGGATCTCTAGGCGGCCTGATACCTATGTGGACCTCTTCCAACCGGAAAAGAAAAGCGGGACTCATAGCTGTTAGCAGCATAAACCTGGTCGCGAGTCCACCACCAGAGTTAGCAATAACACCAAAACCTACCGATCACCTTCACTAATACCGATCGGGAAGGTACTCTCTGCCCCAAGAATAACGCGCTAGTCATTTCTACCAACCAGCTGGGAAAGGCCGTCGACCGCACCCTGGTCGATACGGCTACTATTGCAACATAATTTGCAAGACCGCTCTGGACCAACTGGGGAATCTCGCAAGCTTCATCAAACCCTATGAGACCCAGCTGCGTGGATTTGGTGACACCTTGGTCAGCGCCTATGGGTGGATCAAACTCCCAGTGGAGCTCGTCTGCTGCAAGGATGAAAAGGTCAGGATCTCATGACTTCTGGAATTTGTGATAGTTGATAGGCCCCGCATGTATAACGGGTTCTTGGGGCACCCATTTTTTTTATACTTTTGAGGCGATAGCCTCCTTCTTTTTCTACTTTGTGAAATTCCCGACCCCCGAGGGGATTGTAAGTACTGTAAAAGAAAATCAATCAATTCCTAGGAAGTGTTTGAACTATTTGAATTCCCTTTATGATTCTGCAAATTTATTTCCTCATGCAAATGTCATGATGGTCCAACAAGAGGTGGAGCTCGCTCCTCCCCAGGACACTGAAGGAAACCAACCTGGGGCCGAAGTCATGGAGGTGGACGACCTAGAGCCGAGGCTCGGTTATGAACCACAACCCATCCACCTTGACCCAAGGAAGGAAGTTTGAGATCCAAGAAGACAGGGCCAGACCTCGCCAGTCGAGGAGCTCGAGCGAGTACCCATGGATCCCGTGCGACCAGATGTTGAAGTGACTATATGAGCAAAAGTTCCGACAGAAATAAGGGAAGAACTGATTAATTTTCACATAAAAACAATTGATGTTTTCTCTTGGTCACACCAGGACATGGTAGGGATAAGTCCCGAGCACGCGTGCCACCATTTGAAGATCGATCCCAGTAAGAAGCCAATCTCCCAGAAGAGATGGAAATTTGGCCCCGACAAGTACACGGCCTTGGCCGAAGAGGTCAAAAAGCTCTTGGAAAACAAGCTGATTGAACAGTCTGAGGGCAAACAATAGTGGGTATCCAAAGCTATGTTAGTCAAGAAAGCAAGTAATTCTTAAAAACTATGCATCGATATCACATATCTAAATGTAGCGTGTCCCAAGGATCATTTTTCGATGATACACATCGACCACCTCATGGACGGTACGGTCGAACACAAGATGATGTCCTTCATGGACGTATTCATGTGATATCACCAGATCCCGATGATAGAGAAAGATATGAAACACACTTTGTTTCATACTGAGAAGAACATGTACTGCTTGCAAAGGATGCCATTCAGGTTGAAAAATGCCGTAGTAACTTACCAGCGACTAGTCAACAAAACTTTCACAAATTGGATAGGAAAAATGATGGAGGTCTATATCGACGACATCATGGTCAAAAGCTTAAGGAAGGAAGACCATCTCCGCGACCTCGCAAAAACTTTCCAGATTCTGAGAGCTTTCAACATGAAATTGAATCCTAAAAAGTGCAACTTCGATATAGGGTCGGGAAAATTCCTGGGTCACATCATCAGTCAAAGGGGGATCGAAGCGAACCCCATAAAGATCAAAGCCATCTGGGATATGCAGGAACCGAGATGCATCAAATAGGTGCAATGACTGACGGGTTGCTTGGCCGCGCTTAACAGGTTCATCTCAAGGTTTGGCGACAAGAGCAAGCCTTTCTTTGCTACGATAAAGGACAAGAAGTTCTCGTGGAAGAAAGAGAGCCAGCTCACCTTCCAGAAGTTAAAGAAATACCTCGCTGACCCGCAGATTTTGGTCAAACCGCAGCAGGGGGAGAAGCTTTATCTCTACCTCGCTGCCTCGGACGTCGCTCTAAGCCCGGTCCTGGTGAGAGCTAAGGAGAAAGCCTACCTCCCTATTTACTACGTGAACCAAGTCCTCCATGACGCCGAAACAAGATACACCCGGCTAGAAAAATTGGCATAACCGCTGGTCATGAACGTCCGCAAATTGAGACTATATGTCTTCGACCACCAGGTAGAGGTCTTGACCACTCTACCCCTCCGGCAAGTTCTTCACAGGCCCGATACGAGCGAACGCATGCTGAAATGATCGATCGGGATAGCTCAGTACGACATCTCTTTCACTCCATGCACCGCCATCAAAGGCGAAGCTCTAGTATATTTCGTGGTCGAACTCACTTTCCCACCTAGCCCATCCCAAGCGAACTATTCGTCGTGGAAGTTGTACATCGATGAATATTCAACATCCATGTGCACGGGGGTAGGGGTTGTTTTAATTGGTCTGGAAGGTCAGTGTTTCAAAAATGCTATTCGTTTCGATTTTCTGGCCACAAATAATGAAGCGGAGTACGATGCTCTAATAAGTAGATTGGAGCTCGTCTTGGCAGTGGGGGCACGCCGCCTCCATATTTTCATGGACTTCTTATTTGTGGTTAACCAAATCAAGGAGGAGTATGAAGCGGGAGGCGAGCAAATGGCAAAGTATCAGGAACATGTGGCGGGCTTATGCGAATGTTTCCACCAAGTGTTCATCAAACAGATCCCACGAGAGAAGAACTCCCAGGCGGATGTGCTTTCAAAGCTCACCACCTCGGAGGGGGCAGCAGATCTCTCTAACATCAGACTAATGAAACTCGCCATATCGTCCATAAATAGGAACCTGGTCGCAACCATCGCCACAATAACAGAGAACTGGATGACTCTCATCGCCCACTTCCTGCGTGATGGCAGTTTGCCAGCGGACAAGGTCAAAGCCCACCAGCTACAGCTTAGAGCGGTGAGGTACGTTCTCATTGACGGTCAGCTCTATAAAGAAGTTTTTGCCTAGCTCTCCTAAAATGCATCACCTCGGAAGACAGCATGAAAGTCATGTAGGAGATACACGAGGGCGTTTGCAGAAATCACGCAGGCAGCCAGAGTCTGGCTCACAAAACCCTGAGGCAGAAATCACGCAGGCAGCCAGAGTCTGCCGCAAATGCTAGATCAGGGGGCCAAATATCAAGACGTCCCCAGAGCTACTCTCATCTATGTATAGCCTATGGCCATTTGCCCAATAGGGTAAAGACTTGATCGATCCTCTCCCGACCGCCCCGGGGGGGCTAAGGTTCGCAGTCGTTGTCATCGACTACTTCACCAAGTGGGCCGAGGCAGAATCGCTGAACAAGATCGACCAGACGCAGATCATTCATTTTATTTGGAAAAATATAATATGCCATTTCGGACTTTCTCAAATGATCATCTCAGACAACGGAAAGCAGTTCGATGGGCTAGACATGATCAATTTCTGCGAAAGATGGAAGATCAGGACGATTTCCTCCACCCCCTACCACCCGCAAATAAATGGACAGGTCGAAGCTGTCAACAAGATCCTCAAGCATACCATTAAGGCTAAACTTGAGGATAGAAAGGGAAAATGGGCCAGCGAGCTACCGAACGTGTTGTGAGCATACAGGACGACGGCGAAGAACTCTACAGGCGAGATACCTTTTGCCCTGGCATTTGGGACAGAAGCTGTTATCCCGTCCGAGCTCACCTTCCTAAGTCACAGAACCTCGCAAGAGATAACCGAAGATGACGACAAGGTAAGGCGAGCCGATTTAAACATGCTTGAAGAAAGAAGATTGACATCAGAACTTAGAAATGTCGTTTAAAAGCAAAGATCTAAGAAGTTTTACAATTCAAAGGTTTGGATCAGGCAGTTCAAGAAAGGCGATCTGATCCTGAAGAAGGTGCAAGACCTAAGAGGTGCTTTCGACCTAAAATGGGAAGGGCCCTTTCGCATAGCGAAAATCCATTCCAAGAGGGCATATCAGCTCGAGCACCTCGACGGTGTTCCAGATCAATACCCGTGGAACAATTGCCACCTCAAGAAGTTTTACAAGTAAAACACTTTGTAAACACCAAAATTTCTATATCAAATGAAATCTCAATTTTTCTAGTCCTTTTTTACTTAATCAGTACCAAGGATTCTGAATAAGCAAAAAATGGGGGCCACCGGAGGTCCAAACCAATTTCTCTCAAGGAAGAAAAAAGGGGGAGGACCAAAAAAGGGCAGAAGTCCTTAACTTGGTCAAGGGCTCCTTGACTTGTACGCAAAATACTAGCTTTACTAGTAGTTACCCCACTAGAGTATGGGATCACAGTAGTATGGACAAGTATATGGACCAAGTATTATCGAATCCAAGGGAAAGTTTGTATCTGAATAGATCTCTGGAAATCTACGTCTCGTAGCTAATATGAATGCAATGTTTTGTTTTTAATTAATTATAAACTATATTATACCATCTATAGGCTATCAAAGAAATTAACTAAATAACTCATGGTTTTAATGCAAATGTGAGATGATGATGCTCGGGATAGGAATTCCTACGTATACTACCGGAGTTGGTACAATAACTAAAATAATTGTGATGTGCAAGTAATAATCCTAAGCGTACTAAAACTAGACAATCAACTTCCCTAATCTAGCACAAGATTGAAAGACTAAAAGCTCAAGAATTAACCCTAATACTTCGTCCTATCAACCTACTCAAATCCAATAATCGAATTATACGGATTGTGCTTAATTATTGAGACCCTAATTTAACTAAGGTGATGCGGTCGTCCTCTCTAGATAAAACGGTAGATGATAAACCCCTTCTAAAACCCTTTCCTTAAGTCTATTCGTTATTAAAGAGTGATACGGTCATCTTCTCTCTAACAATTTTTGTACTTAATTCCAAGATAAGTCTAAAGTTTATTAGACGCATTCAATAATTAAGAGAATCAAAACTAAACATCACGAATTATCCTAATTACGTACCAACATCCTACTTGTACGAGTTCATCCTATCCTAAGCATGCAAGAGTTATAGCCTAACATGGTGGTTTGAATAACGAAAACGATAACGGTAACAATAAACATATGCATAATTGAATTAACTAAAGAAATCAAAATCATAAAAACAAGAAAAAATTCAAGTCTAAAAAATAAAAATAAAAACTAGGTTTAGAAGTCTCAAGTACTCAAGTAATCAAAATATGTTCAAAGCAATAATTAAACTAGTGAATTCGTAAGCTAAAACTTCGGTTACAAGATGTAAAAATGTTGCTAAACTCTTCAAGCTTCCTTCCCCAAGCTCTCTCCTTCAAAAAAACTATCTAATGGTATCAAAAATCTGTCAAAATATGCTTGGAAGAGGTATATATAGACTTGGGCTGAAATTGGACGGATTTGGCCTTAAATTGTCGAGACCGCTCGACCTGGGGTACCACTCGAGCGCCTAGTGCTCGAGCCAAATACACTAGAGCGCCCCAAACTTGCAGTGCAAAAGTAGCACTCGACCTCCTTTACTCGAGCGCCTGACACTCGACCTGATTCCACTCGAGCGCCTAGCGCTCTACTTAAGGTGGCTCGAGTGCTCTTGACTTCCAGAACCAACATGGAGCTCCACCTTGAGTGCTTGAGCACCTAGTGCTCGACCTAGGCTCACTCGAGCACTTCCTCCTTTGAGCCAAGTGATACTTTTACATGCACGAACTAATACTTTTCATATTTCTTCAATATCTTCTCATCCGGGAGCCCGTTTGAGTCGATTCAAAGTCCTACGAACTGCATTTTTTGCCCTCTTTCCTAATATGTACATAAAAGAGATAAATTTGTAAATTTATGAAAATGATGCTCAAATAGCTCTAAATACTCATCAAATATGCTCAAAATAGGGACGAATCGGGCTACAAAACACAACAATTTCACGCCTAATCAATTCCCCCAAACTTACCATATTGCTTGTCCTCTAGCAATGATACAATAAGTCAAGTGAAATTGTTAAAAATAAAACAGAGTACCAAATCATGCAAGTAATAATGTTCAAGCTTCAAAGATCGATCACTCGCACACAAACTCACCCCCTTCATCCTACTCATGGATAATCAATAATAACCACCAAAATCAAATATGGATGTGCTCTCGGTAATGTGTTTTACTCCCTCACAAGTGTTTAGCAATAATAAGGGACTCTCTCAATCAATCAATCGCACAAATCAGTAGCCATAGGCTTGTAAGCACTCTCAACTTCGACCATAAACTAGAATCCACGTCGAATCAAAAAGGGTTTTCCCAAGGTTGTAATGTAAGACCCTTTGGACGGGTGGGGTAATTGTATAGGATAACTGACTCAAGTGAATGGAGAATAGAAAATCAAACTTTGGTATTTTCAATACACGGAACCGAATTCTTCAAACATCTTCATACAAAGCCCTTTCAGTTCCATCTACTCACAACACCTCAATTTTTTTCTTCTAACTCTTTTCACTTTTTTCTCAATCACGCACTTCCTTTTTTTTCCTTTATATATGAGCTCATACTTCTTTTGCCCACTCTCAAAATTTTGTCCTTCCCCATAACTCAAAACTTCATTACACCTTTCCTCATATTCACTCAACCATTAATAATTCACCTTCTCAACTCAACTCGATCCCTTTCTACTCATAACTTTTCCTATTCTCCTCTCAAATTAGGGAAAAAAGAGTTTTAGAATGTGGATAAGTTCAAATGTGCTAGCAAATAAATAGGTTAAGGCTCAAACGGGCTAACAAGGGATAAATGTCATTGGTAGGGAATATTTAGCTAAGTGACTTATCAATTCAAAGATGGCCTAAGATCATTTTCGACATTTAAAACTAGACACAATCAAGAAGAGAGAGTACCCACAAGTTCTAGCACCTCTAAAGTGAAGATCCACTAACAAACGATGAGATCAATTTAGTGAATTTTAATCTCTTAAAAGTCTCAAATCTCACGGCTTTCCACATCCATGCTAGACCTAGTGATTTCTCATCACTACCACACAAGTATTCAAAAGGGAAATTCGTAAGTGTACAAATTTCCTTTCAAATCCACTCTACTTACTATACTCACACAATCTAGCCCCCTAACTCAACTCCACAAATCACTAATTCATAATTCACACTAAAAGATAATAATCAATAAGCATAAGAGAGTTAATGAGCATGAAATACATAGTAGCACCCAATAAGTTCACAACAATCAACTCAAGCTCAACTACCTATCAATGCACAATATATAACCAAACTCAACCCAACGAGAGGGTGTGCGCCTGTGTAATTTCAAAGAAACCTCTCAAGTGCGCCTGTGCATAAAACATATAAAAACTCCACCCCCTAAACTTCGACCTTGTGAAGCGGTCTAAGTTTGGAGTTGTGGTTGATGGAACCCGCCGGTGAAGGCGGTCCTTCCCCAAGATCATTGTTGGGATACCAAAACGTATACGATTATATAAAACTAAAACATGAATCTAAAGACGAGTTTAGATTCGTTACCCTTGAAGACCGAGGTGTTGATTCCACTAGAGATCTTCTAGTCTGTCTTCCAACCTCGTTCGAATACCGAGTAGACGGCAAGCTGTCGAATGTGGAGCAAAAGCACCTCCTGATTGTCTACCCAAAACCCTAATCGCTGTTTCTTGTTGTTGCTCATTTTTTTTAGTTCTTGGGTTTCAATGGTGAAATTGAGGTCTTTATATAAACTCTTTAGGTTTCATGGGCCAGACTAGGGATCTTTTAGAAGGTATAGGATTTGGGGTCCTCACGGACCCAAATACTCTTATGTTCAGCCCAGAACATTTATTTGGCCCGTGAACATAAATTCATTCCACTAGGGAATTAATGTTGCACTCCCGTCCAATCCCAAACCGAATCAAGGCTTCTATTAGACTCTATAATTCCCCGTGTTAAAGATATCACACGTCCATTAATTATTGAAGCTTCTAACTGCTTTAATTAATTAATATCTATTATTCCTTGAGTAGTACCACTCAACCTTGTTGTCGTACGGATATAATCCACCTGCAGGGTTTAATACGACAATCCTTTATGAGTTTCCTCAAGGGGACGTCATCAACCTGGATCACCAGGACACGGTGCCCTAATGTCAATAAATAGACATCATGCGAACGATGCCACTACCCAAAATACATAGTGTGTTCAATCAAACAAGATTCTCACCCATGATAAATCAAAGTAGTGAACAAGTGCTCCAAACATCTAGATATCACACTTAGGGTCAAGAATTACAAGAGTCACCAAGACCTTTAGTTCTTCATGACAGTCAGAATAGAAGAACATGTCTTAACTGTGATCCATTCAATACGACATAGCGTACTAGTATAAACTAATGGCCAAGATAAGCCACCAACAAGTTCATACTATAACTTATACCAATAGTTATGTCCAGAACTATCTCAGTTGTGAATACTATATCTTATAAGGAACTGACAATGTGATCTTCTGTGTGACTACAAACCCACCACATTATCTACAATATAAGATAAGCAGACATACAAGCAATTAATAAGATTGCAATAATGTGAAAAACCATTTATTTCAGATAATAAGGAAATCAAATATACTTCCATGAAAGACCAACAAAAGTTTGCTTTACAGTATACACCAACAATCTCACTCTTATACTAAAGCTAAACTTTTAGTATACACATAAAGACGTATCAATTCTCCCACTTATACTTAAAGTCTAGCTAGAATACATCGTTAACCAAGACCTTCCACATGTTGCTAAAAAACTTTCATCCCCAGTGTCCTTGTGAAAGGATCAGCCAGGTTGTTCAACGATGGAATCTTAGCTACAGCCACGTCTCCTCGATTTACGATGTCTCGTATAATGTGGTACTTCTGCTCTATGTGTTTACTTGCTTTATGGGCTCTAGGTTCTTTTGAGTTTGCCACTGCACCCGCATTATCACAATAAACAGTGATACACCTTGGCATACTCTGAGACACCTCCAAGTCCAGTAGGAAATTACATAGCCAAACAGCCTCTTTGGCAGCCTCTGAGGCAGCTACGTACTCGGCCTCCATAGTGGAGTCCGCGATGCATTTCTGCTTCACACTTCTCCAAGATATGGCTCCACCTCCCAACACAAACACATAACCCGAGGTAGACTTCCGTTCATCTAGATTAACTTGGAAATCCGAATCAGTATAACCCAAAGGAACAATACTATTTAATTAGTATACCAGCATATAATCTCGAGTCTTTTTCAAGTACTTGAGAATATGTTTGACAGCAGTCCAATATCCTTAACCAGGGTTAGACTGATATATTGCTACCATGCCGACTGCATAGTAAATATCAGGCATCATACACAACATCACATACATAAGGCTTCCTACAGCCGAAGCATAAAGAACCTTAGACATCTCCTCTATCTCCTTCTGTGTCTTAGGACACATGTTGTAACAATCCGAAACCAAATTAGGGTTTTCATGATATATTTTTAATGTGTTTAAATGAAATGTTTGATTTAAATATATGTGTATACAAGTTCTAATTTTTCAGGTGACAGACGGGCATTCGAGCCGAAAAACCCTACTAGCACTTTTTGAGTTTTATCCGTAAAACGGGTCGACTTTTTATAATAAAAATTTAAAGAATTCAAAATGATAAATAAAAACATTTATATGAACCATAAAAATCATACGAATTTAACGGTATGTTTGAATTAAATTTTGGAACCAAAAGTCAAACCGAAAAATATAAAAAATACACTGTCGGAGCCAAAATCGCGTCTAGAATCGGGACTACCATAAATGGCAGCCCCAAATCTGATAAAAGTTTCCCTCATTAAGCCACATACTCAAGTGCAATCTCATGATGATATACTATGCCTAGCCCTAAACACTCCCTACACACTCAATCATCATTACCTTGCATTTAATACACCCAATGCCAACCCTTCACTCCTCCCTCTCCCCTTCTATAAATACCAATATCCAACCCTCATTCTTTATCTTGGAAACACACAAGAGAAGTTTAGAGAGAGAGAGAGAGAGAGAGAAAGTTAGGAGTAAGAGTAGAGGGAGAATGAGCCCTCTCCTCTCCTCCCCCTCTTGGCCTACACCACCATCACCTAGGAGGAGTGTTTTCCCCACCATCTTGAAGCCAAGGGAGTGTTAGAAGTTAGGGTGTTCATCTTTGGTTCCTAATCTTCCAAGAAAGAGAGGTAAACTACAAGGGTAAGCCCTATAAACCCATTTCTCTTAATACTTTGATCATATGTTGTTTTGGGCACGAAACCCTTAGAAATGGCATGTTAAGAATCCCTTCCAAGCTTAGATAAACTGTAAGAATGACGCATAAGGTTTGATTTTAAGATTCCCCACAATTTTGAGCTTATATGATCGTTTATGAGAAAGTTCGTTTCTACCCGAATTAGCTACTGTCCCCTTTTTGACGAACTCATTTCGGACCTTTATTACCTGAATATAGTATATGAGGCATAACAGAAACTGTGAAAATTTCTTGGTCATCTGATCTATATTGTGGGAGAATAAGTTCATGGAAATATATATGTTTGAAACCGTGTGAAACTGGGAGCAGCGACTCTATTTAACCTTTTTGTCTATTTCCAGAAGTGATAAAATTATACAAAAATTTGAAGATGTTCCCCTTGCTATTCTTTAAGATATATCCAAAAATCGTAGCTTTTTGTGAAGAGGATAATGAGATATGTCTGTTTAAATATTATGTGGTAAATACTTGACTGATGTTGATTCATTATTTTCGAAAATTCATTTATCCCTTTTATAAGTGTTTAAAAGTCTTAGGAAAATTTGGAGATCTTCTACAACAAGTTTTTAATTCTATGTAAAATATATGGTTTATTTTGATTAATTTTACAATAAGTTATGAATTTTTAAGTAAAGCATGCACTGTATGACAAACTATGTTATAAATCCGTTTTCCATCAAATATCTGGTAATGTTCCATAACACAAATGACTTAGGTTTCTAAATAAAAAATGTTATATTTTAAGTTCTCTATAACATATTCAAATTTCATGATTTTTGAATCCACCTACTGTGAGATATGATTTTTAGACTTCAATATACACTGTTTTGATGAATGTCTTTCTGTTCTGTTTTCAAATGTAAATATACCCTATTTCTGTTGCCCAAATTATTTGGTTCCATTAATGAAATTTGTTCCATTTCATCAGATGTATAACATAGTAAAATTTCATAATTTTCCAGTAAGTATAAATGTCTTTTTCAGTTAATACATGTATGTATGTCTTTTGTTAAATAAGTAACACTAGGAAGAAGTAATAAGTGATACTTTTATAAACAAGCATGTTTTAGGTATATGAATGACTAGTGTTTACTTGTCCAAGAATGTGTTTGAGTGTTTTACTTGCTTTTGAGTGTTGACTGAACCTTGAAGACCCAAAACCCCAATCGGTGGACCCGTATTGAATTAGAGTAACCATACTACCCGAATGAACAAGTTTCAACACCTTCCTTGAACTTGAATGAAACCCTATGACTGTTTTAATAGGATAAATATTTCCCCTATTATAGAGAAGCCCTAAGTATGATGCGAAGTTGAGTAATAAACTAAAAGAATGAACGATGACTAAATGAACGGACTGTGTTAGGTAAAGTGGGGTTAGCTCGGAAGCTCGGAGGTCGCCCGTGTTCTAAGCAATCAAGAAGTTAAGCTTTACCTCTAAAAGTTTCCAGGTGGGTGACCCTATCTGTATAGCTAGTTAATGTTATATGGACTGTTGTCAGTTTTCTGAAACAAACGTAATGAATATCAGTAAAAGACATGAACAATCTTATGAATGTGAATGCGAGTATGCGATTATAACAATGTGAGCATGTGGTATGTGATTTGTGAACTATGTGAAAGTTTTAAGGGAAGCTGATGGAGGGATAAGGACATAAGGGACAAGGACGCGGTGGAGACGCTACCGGTGCCCCCCAAACAGGGATAAGGATGTGGTTGAAAGAGTACCAGTGCCCCCAAACTTTAAGGGACAAGGATGCGGTAGAGTCGCTACCGGTGCCCCCCAATAGGGATAAGGATGTGGTTGAAAGAGTACCAGTGCCCCTATATTTTTAGGGACAAGGACGCGGTGGAAATGCCACTGGTGCCCCCCATATGAATAAGAAAGGAGATTGATGGGCATTTGAGCCATATGATTGATGGGCCTTTGAGCCATATGAATGATGGGCCTTCGGGCCATATGAATGCTTTGTTCTAAATCCGTGTTTATAAGTTTTATGTTAAAGAAAGTGAATACATGTGACCAAGAATTATAATGAACCAACTGAAAGGTGAAAATCTTAAAAGTATTGTAATTTTAGATCTCCTGACAATCTATATAACAGCATACAGGTTACCCGCTGAGATTATATCTCACGCCCCTCTCAAAACATTTCAGGTTATGATGCTGAGGTCCGGGAGCTGCCGTAGATGACTACTTCCCACTCCCGCTTATTAATTAAATAAACTGCTTTTATCAAGATTGAGAAATTATGCTATTTTAATACTACTGTTAATCTTTTGTCACTAAATCCTCGAGAGTCATACCCAGGACTCATCGGGATGTTTTCTTATTAAGTAATGGGATGATGGTTTTCATTAAGTAACAAACTGATGTTTTCTCAAATAAGTATTATGTTAAGTTCTTCCGCTGCATCTGTATAATTATATTTATTGTTTTATCTTTTATAAAGAAATTTTCTGGCTCAGTTTTTATGGTTCGCTAAGTGATGACTTGGGTTTAGGACGTTGTGACCTCAAAGGTCAAATTTCTAAAATCCGGGGCGTTACACATGTCCTTAGATAAGAGAACTCCATGTCTGAAAGGTAGTAAACCTTTCTTGGAGTTTTTCATGCTAAAACGAGCAATCACAGTATCAATGTAAGATGCTTGAGATAAACACAACATTCTCTTTTTCCGATCATGAATGACCTTAATACCAAGAATGTACGATGCTTCTCCCAAATTCTTCATTTGAAACTGCTCTGAAAGCCACACCTTTACGTCTGATAATATTTTCACATTGTTGCCAATGAGAAGAATATCATCTACGTACAGTACTAAGAATACCACGACGTCTCCGTTACTCTTCTTGTACACACAACTTTCATTTTGACATTGTTCAAATCCAAAGGATTTGATCACCTCATCAAAATGAATGTTCCAAGACCTGGAAGCTTGCTTTAGTCCATAAAGAGACTTTTTCAGCTTCCAGACTAGATGTTTTTGGACTTTCTTCACATAACCCTCAGGTTGCCGCATATAGATGCCCTTATTCAGATTTCCATTAAGGAAAGCTGTCTTGACATCCATTTGCCAAACCTTATAGTTCATGTGATTAGCTATAGATAAGAGAATCCGGATCGATTGTAGCATGACTACTGGTGAGAAGGTCTCGTGTTAGTCGATTCATTCTTTCTGGGCAAAACCCTTTGCCACCAATCTTGCTTTAAAGGCAATAACCTTCCCACCAGATCCGCTCTTACGTCTGTAGACCCACTTATACCCAATGACTTCCTTGCCATGGGGAAGTTCGCTTAGGTGTATTCTTCTATATTATCCATAGATTCAATTTCAGAATCCATAGACTTGTGCCAAGAATCTGCATCTTTGTCTTGAATTGCCTCTTTGTAAGTCCAGGGATCATTATCATCATGTTCATCGCTTGGAATCAAGTCCACAGACTCTCCCACAAACATGAAACGATCAGGTTAACGTACAAACCTCCCACTACGACGAGGCAATACATGCAAAGGTTCATTAGAGTAATCACGTTATGTAGTCTCTTGTAGTATTTCCTCTTGCACACTCGGTGTGCCATTGTCTCCCCTTAACTCATTGAGAATAATCTCACTATTGGACTTATGCTCATTCATATAGTCTTCCTAAAAAAATCAGACATTGGTACTCACCATCACCCTCTGATCTTTAGGACAATAAAAATAACCACCTTTTGTTCCCTTAGGATATCCTACAAACAACCGTACTTCAGTTCTAGGTGCCAACTTATCAGCTTTCTTATCCAGCACATGTGCTAGATAACCCCAAATCCGAATGTGGTTGAGACTAGGCTTTCGCCCAGACCACAGTTCAATCGGAGTTTTTGGAACCACTTTAGAAGGTACGTAATTTAGAAGGTACGCTGCTGTTTCCAAGGCATATCCCCAAAATGAGGTAGGTAATGAAGCATAACTCATCATTGATCTCACCATTTCCAATAGAGTCCTATTCCTTCTTTCAGCCATGTCATTATGTTAGGGAGTACCAGGCACAGTGAGCTGGGATGTAATCCCATTCTCTAATAAGTATTGCCTAATTTCATTACTAAGGTATTCGCCACCACGATCAGATCGTAGTGACTTGATACTCTTACCATGACGGTTCTCCACTTCTGACTTAAATTCTTTGAACTTGCCAAAGCATTCAGACTTGTGGCGCATCAGATAGATGTACCCATATATTGAGTAATCATCAATGAAAGTGACGAAATACTCAAAACCAACTCTAGCTTTAACAGACATAGGCCCACACAAATCAGAGTGAATCAATTCCAACACATCATTGGCCCTATTCCCCTTGGCATTAAAAGGCCTTGAAGTCATCTTGCCTTCCAAAAAAGATTCGCAGACTGAGAACAGTTCCACTTGGAGAGACTCCAAAGAACCACTACTTACCAGTCTTTGAATTCTTCTTAGATTGACATGACCTAATCTTAGGTGCTAAAGATATGTTTGATTCATCTTCGAAGGTTCTGTTCTCTTATTTGATGATGATGAATGAGTTTCAGTCATAGTACGATATGCACAAGTAATAGTGTAAAGATTGTTTTCTAACGTGCCATAACAAATTAAAAAGTCATTTCTCATAATAACAACTTTGTCATTAAAAATAACTAAGCATCCATCCAAAAATAACTTCGAAACAGAAATTAAATTCTTCCGAAAACTTGGCACATACAAAACATTCTTTAATAATATAACAGAATTAGAAAAACATAAGTGCACATCTCCCACTGCGACCACTGCTACTGTCATAGCGTTGTCTAAACTGATAGTAATCTCGCCCTCACTCAGTTGCCTTATTTGTAGAAACCCCTGCAAGGTATAACAAATATGATAAGTGGCTCCTGTATCTACTACCCAAGAAAGGGCAGAACAAGCCGCAAAGCATGTTTCAACAACTAGTGCTAGAGATGTACTAGAGTTATCCTTTTTCAGGAGAGGACAGTCAGACTTCCAATGTCCTGTCTTGCTGCACTTGAAGCATTTGCCTTTCGACTTTTTCACGCCACCAGAAGACACCAAAACCATGCTCCCACTGCTTACACCACTACTTCCACCATCCTTTTTCTGAGAAAGCTTTTTCTTTTTCCCGCCCTTAGACGAAGAAGATCCAGCCTGAACAGAAACATGAGCTTGTGGTCCCTTACCCATGAGAACTTCCGCCGCAACCAATTCTGCAAGAAGCTCAGCTACAGTATAGCCCTTCTTGCTTATGATTATGTTCAAATAGAAGTTTTCAAAGGATTTTGGGAGCGAGTTGAGGATCATATCGACCTTGGCATCACCATCGATTTCTCCCCCGAGTACCTCTATCTCATTCAGGTATTCCATAATCTTGAGACAGTGGTCCCTCACCGACGCTCCCTCTGGCGTAGAGGTAGTCATAATTTTTCTCATAGCCTCAAAACGGGCAGCCCTATCTTTCTCACCAAAAAGCTCTTTTAGGCTCAACATCATATGTGCGACAGTAGGCATGTTTTGATGCTGGTGTTGTAAAACATTTGACATAGAGGCCAAAATGTAACAACGAGCCATCTCATTAGCCTTGTGCCACTTCTTATGAGCCTCCTTTTGCTCTTCAGTGGAATCGGGTGCCAAGTCGGCAGAAGCAGGAGTATTGAGCACAAACTTTTACTCATGTGCAACTAGGACAATGTCCAGATTTCTCTTCCAATCCAAATAATTCGGACCAGGAAGCTTATTTTCTTTTAAAATAACCATAAGCGGGTTGAACGCCATCTTATTAAATGTGAAAAAATTAAATGCAAGCAAGCATTAAAATTACATAAATTGAAGCATAAAATATTGGAAACCTTCAAAACTAATATTTAACACAACCTCCAACATCCCAACAAACACACACACAAGCTACGTTAGGATGGTCATTTACGCAAGTGTTCATCAAACAGACACCAAGTCTTTAATTTCAATATCACGTCAACTTATCCTTATGACGAATGAAACTAATAGTCAGACCTTAACTGGCCATGTGAATTAGAATAGGGACCCCATTGAGGGGTTATATTAGTGTTCACATCTAATTGGTGACCACAATTTAACTGTAAGAAACATTAATCACTATTGACGGGCTCATACCAAGAACACATCGCCAGTAAAGAATTCACTACAGTTATCTTGCACTAAATCTTAACTGGTGAAATCATGAATAATACATCCATTGGGGATGATCACACACTTCATCTAAAGATTAAAATATTTTGATTAGAAGTCTTAACTAGTAAGTCTTAACCTTACTTAAAGACCAATTGTGGAGGCCAATGAATTAATTAAATTGAAATTAACTCACTTAGTCATTTACATATGAAGGTTATTTGCAGGCATAGCAAATTTTAATAAAAAATAAATTACAACTACAAGCATGCCACAAAACGATAAATAAAAGCATAGATAAATGCGCATCTATCACAACCCCTTGTAAAATTATCAAAACCAGCCTATCAAAGCTATTACAATGATAAAACAAGGGCGTGGATGGATGCCTCGCATCGGCCTCTCACGCAAAGCAAGAAATGGTCTCGAACAACTCGAATTCTCGTCACCCAAACTAAACTGGCAGAAAACTTCATCAAGACGATTAAATTATCTCTCACCTTAGGGAGTCCTAGAAAAGCAATGATGAATGTAGATAACATCAAGAGGTTTCCGAAATGTGCTTACTTGCAGAAAATGGACTCCCGAGTCAAAAGTTATGGCCAAAACAGTGAACGTCACCGTTCAAGGCAGAAAAACCTTATCTCGAAAACCTAAATCCGGTTTTCAAACCCTCAATCCGACATCGCCCGATCTTGCAATCCAAAAAATAATAGAATACAATCAAAAACCCTAATACAGTGATCTACAAATAATAACCTATACTACCCACACTTATTATCTGGTGGAAAAAATGATTACAAGATCACACAAGGGTTGCGATAGAGAAACGATCTAAAACGATAAGAATAGAATCGACGTACAAGAATATACGTTTCAGGCATAACCAACAATCCACGAATCCTTGGCTCTGATACCATTTGATGGAACTCGCCGGTGAAGGCAGACCGTCCCCAAGATCGTTGGTGGGATACCGAAACGTATACCATTATATAAAACCTAAACATGCTTCTAAAGATGAGTTTAAATTCATTACCCTTGAAGACCGAGGTGTTGATTCTACTAGAGATCTTCTAGTCTATCTCCCAACCTCATTCGAACATCGAGTGGACGACAAGCTATCGAACGTGGAGCAAAAGCACCTCCTGATCGTCTACCCAAAACCCTAATCGCCATTTTTGGCTGATGATCATTTTTTTAGTTCTAGGGTTTCAAAGACGGAATTGGGGTCTTTATATAGACTTCTTAGGTTTCATGGGCCAGACAAGGGATCTGTTAGAAGGTATAGGATTTGGGCTCCTCACGGACCCAAATACTCTTATGTTCAGCCTAAAACATTTATTTGGCTTTTGAATATTAATTCATTCCACTAGAGAATTAATGTTGCACTCCCGTCCTATCCCGAACCGAATCAGGGCTTCTATTAGACTCTATAATTCCCTGTGTTAAAGATATCGCACGTCCATTAATTATTAAAGTATCTGACTGCTTTAATTAATTAATATCTATTATTCCTTGAGTAGTACCACGCAACCTTGTTGTCGTATGGATATAATCCACCTGCAGCATTTAATACGATAATCCTTTATGAGTTTCATCAAGGGTACGTCATCAACCTGGATCACCAGGACAGGGTGCCCTAATGCCAATAAATAGACATCATGCGAACGATGCCACTACCCAAAATACATAGTGTTGAATCAAACAAGATTCTCACCCATGATAAATCAAAGTAGTGAACAAGCGCTCCACACATCTAGATATCACACTTAGGGTCAAGAATTACAAGAGTCACCAAGACCTTAAGTTCTTCATGATAGTCAGAATAGAAGAATATGTCTTAACTGTGATCCATTCAATACGACATAGCGTACTAGTACACACTAATGGCCAAGACAAGCAACCAACAAGTTCATACTACAACTTATACCAATAGTTATGTCCATAACTATCTCAGTTGTGAATACTGTTTATATCTTATAAGGAACCGATAATGTGATCTTCTGTGTGACTACAAATCCACCACATTATCTACAATATAAGATAAGCAGACATATAAGGAATTAATAAGATTGCAATAATGTGAAAAACCATTTATTTCAGATAATAAGGAAATCAAATATACTTCCATGAAAGCCCAAAAAAAGTTTGCTTTACAGTATACACCAATAGTGGTTACCTCATACGCATGATTTCGGTTGATACATAGAAATATAACACACTCCCTTTTCTTGAGTTGCTTCCCTCATCACTCATTGGAAATTCGTGCATCCTCGAGACACGTCTGCAATAAAAATACTCAAGAACGAGGTTTAAACATACTAACACAAAAACACTCAAACATTAACAACACTCAAAAGCAAGTAAAAATTGGTTGCCTCCCACTCACCACTATTTTTAAGGTCCTAATGCCGGACCGAGCTCAAAGGAACTTATGAGACATGGTACTTAAAATTTCCTCCCTTATTTTCATAAGAGTGGTTGTAGGCTTTCTTCATTCCATGCCCATCCACCATAATCACTTTTTTCTCCTCCCAGAATTAAAGGCACACACTCATCTTCTTCCATGTCTAGGACTATAAAGTCAGCTGGAAACACGTGATCACCCACCTTCATGGGGATATCTTCAACAACACCTTGACGTCTTATGATAGACCTATCAGCGAGTTGGAGAGTCATCCTCGTCGATTGAAGATCTCCACCATCCAACATCTTAAATAGTGACAATGGCATTAAATTGATGCTCGCTCCAAGATCGCACAACACTCCCTTCTTGACTCCATTCCCGATATCACATAAGATCGTGAAGCTACCGGGATCCTTCAACTTCGGGGGAGGCGCTTTGTGAACCATTGCACTCACCTCGTGATTCAACTACACAAGCTCGGGCCCGTCAACTCTCCTCTTCTTTGTAATCAAGTCCTTCAAGAACTTGGCGTAATTCGACATATGCTCTAGTGCATCATAAAATGGGATGTTGATGTGCAACTTTGTGAAAACCTCCAGAAACTTAGCAAACTTCTCATCTAGCTTATTCTTCATGAACCGATGTGGATATGGTACTAGAATTACTGATTTTGGTACCCCCCATTCATCTCGCTCGGTTTCCTTCACGTTCCGCTTCACTTCTTTAGCCTTCTTCCACTTTAGGACACATTCTTCTTACACATTCTTTTTTCTGAGTGTCATCCATCACAACATCCTCTTCTACCTTCTTCTCCACCCCCTTAGGAACTTCCTCCACATCAGCAGGTAAAGGAGGTCCATCATACTTGGTTCCACTTCTCAACTGGATCGCTCTGCATTGCTCTTTCGGGTTCCCTTCCGGCATAGAAGGATATTTTCCCGTCTCTCTCCCAAGTGATTTCGCAATCTGACTAATCTGAAACTCCATAGAAGTGAATCGCCTATTGTTCTCTTGTTGAGTTATATTCAACTCCATGTCCCTTTTCTGAAGTTCTTGATCTCTTTAATCACTCTTCTTGTTCAACTCTTTCACATCGTACTCCAAAGAGAACAACCTCTTACTTCCCCCCTCCACCTTTTACAAAATAGTATTGTTGGGGTAAAAAGTGTTCGATCCTGACCTCGACGATTGAGGCGACCCCGCCTCAATAGCAAGCTCGCACGATTCACGACCCTGCCTCTCCAGTAGCCTCGCCGCCCCAAGCGGCTCAGCTCCACCCTGGCCACGTCAAAATGGACCTTGCCTTGAGGAATGGGATGAGCTCAAATAAAGCCCGCCGCGGATAAGACAGCTGGAGAACTGGCAGATAAGAAGGACAAAACCGCTAGCCTACAATTGTGCCCGCACCTGAGAAAAGGACGACAACAAGTGCAGTGTTTTCAGGCGCAGGAAAGGACTGGCGTGCGCCCTATGAGGCAGTACCCGCGGGCTAGCTGTTATGCTCCTATTAGACGAGGACGGCCTGTGGACACAGCCAGCAAGGGCCACCTCAGACCAACGACAAAGCACAAGCAGTGGATAGCAAATTATTAGCAATCATTGTTAATTCAGAAAAATGTAGCCAGGGCAATAACTTGTAACCTAGGAGTTACTATAAATAGAGCCCAAGAGCTCACAAATAAAGAGAGCAACTTAAGACCGAGCTTAAACCCTTCGGCAATCATTTGAGTCTTTACTTTTAAGTTCTTTATCTTGTTTTATCCGATCATAGCCACATAAAGCCCTTTAAATCATTAATCGGGTAACAACAATCGCCGCTAGAAGAAGGGCAGCCAAACCTCTCATTGTAGAAATCTCTGGGAACACTCATTGTTCCACGAGAAAGAAAGCCTAGGGGACCGAAAGTCTATCTTGGACCCTAACACCACTGAAATCTTAAGAAAATAGAGAAAGCATCCAGAGCTGCCAGAGCCTCGGCTAACCCACATTCCACCATCGTCCCAGCTACAAAAACTCATGCCAGAACCACGGTGCGAGCGACGGCCCAGGCCAGCGCCCTAGACGCCACTTCCAGACAAGGACGTGGGACTGAATCGCCTTAAAGAGACTCTCTCCGCATACCGATCCAAGAGTACGAAACCCTAAAGCAGGTGGCATCTGCCATTGCCGCCCTCACAAGGAGGAGGGAGGAGTTGAGAACCGGCCAGAGCGCTCCAACAGCCCCCAGGAAACCGCGCTTAACCCGTTCAGCTAAGGGTAAGCGGAAGATGACTGGGCAACAAGGTGAAAGTAGCCGAATCCGCTCGCAGGGCTACGACTTGAGACAGAGGCTCAGGACTGAGGCGTACTCCATGTTGGTTTTCAACCGGTTGGAGAGTGTGGACCCGTCCTGGCGCCCATTCTTATATGCCCCTTCGACCAGCTATAAGACGGGCTCTTTGACCAGATCCTCCGCCCACAAGGTGCCCGTGGCAAGGGATATCTCCCCCACAAATTTCGTTCGAAGGAAGTTGAATTTCACGCAAAGCGAGCTGCTAAGACGAGATCACCTATGTACCACTGCACACGACCAGCTAGGTCCGGGACGTAGCGCCCTGGTTGAGACTACTTCCAGAAAGGCGGCACAGGGGCAGTGCTGTTGGCGATCCAACGGAAGTTAGAGGAGATGCAGACTAGGATCGATGGCGACGGACCGGGGGCCAAGGCCCAGGCAGCTTTTCAGGAGCCACCATGCGAGGAGATTGAGCTAGCTCCAGTCCAGTCCAAGATCACGCCGCTGGCGATCCCAATGTACGAAGGCCACACCGATCCGGAGACCCATGTCAACAAGTACCGGATCCACATGATGGGGCAGGGCGCCACTGACGCTACCAAGTGCCGAATATATCTGTTAACTTTGGGCAAGCTCGCCCAAAAGTGGTACATGTCATTGCCCCCTAGATCCGTCACCAATTTCGCAAAGCTCTGCGACCATTTCACGGCTTACTTAACCGTAAAGATCGTCAGACCAGAAAGCAGGCACCGTCTGTTGAGGATACAACAAGAGGAGGAAAAAAGCGATGAAACTTATATCAATTGTTTGGATGAAATAATCCTCACAGGGGAGCCTGTGAGCGACGAGCTCGCGCTTCACTCTGCTCTGTCCGGGTTTAAAGGAAGGTCCCCCATGTTTAAGCAGCTAACCAAAGATTTACCAAAGATATACACTGATTTCCATCGATGGGTAGGAGATGTTGTTACACGCAACAAACTATTGGCCTAAAGATTGGGCGAGAAGAAAGTCGAGGAAAAGGCGAAAATGCCCCCGGTAGCGGTAAAATGCGGTAACAAGTGGCATCACAAGGGGCGTAGGTCCCAAGGAAACTTTCAACCATTCGACGGGGATGCAGACGAGGTCTAGATCTTAGATAATCTGAAGGATACGCCGGCAATGTGTTTAATGTGATCCGCCACATGGATATGATGCCGAAGCCAAAACCGATCAAACAGGACGCATCAAGCTCAACCATAGCAAGTTCTGCCACTACCATGAGAGCCCGGGGCACAATATGAGTCAGTGCCAAGACCTCCTCAGACAGCTGTGGAAGTTGTACAAAGAGGGACGACTAGACGAATTTGTCAAGAAGCCCCGACCTCGCCAAGACCAGGGGCGGGAGGCCAACCAAGGGCAGAACCGGGACGGGGGGCGACTACAGCACCAGAAGAGGCAACCAAACCCAGTGGCCACCATCGATGATTTCGATAGTAAAGACAACAAAATTCCACCTCTTAACGCAGGGGGGAGGGTCAATATGCTGCAGGCCGCAGGAGGCCCCTTAGGCAGGCTAACCCCTGTGTCGACCGCGTCCAACCGCAAGAGGATGGCCGAGCTCAGGGCCGTAAGCAGGATCAACCTAGTCGACACCCCGCTGCCGGAGCTTGCAATAGCACCCAACCTACCGATCACATTCACAAACGCCGATCGGGAAGGGACACTCTGCCAAAAAATGACGCTCTGGTCATTTCTGCAAACCTGCTGGGCAAGGTTGTCGACCGTATCTTGGTCGACAACGGCTGCTATTGTAACATCATCTTCAAATCCGCACTGGACCAGCGGGGCAACCTCACCAGTTTCATCAAGCCGTACGAAACCCAGCTGAGAGGTTTTGGGGATACGTTGGTCAACACTTACGGAAGGATCAAGCTACCGGTGGAGCTCGTCTGCTGCAAGGATGAAAAATCAGGATCTCGCGTCTACTCGAGTTCATGATAGTTGATAGGCCTCACATGTACAATGGGTTCTTAGGACGCCCATTTCTGGAATCTTTTAAAGCTATAGCCTCTTCTTTCTTTTACTGTGTGAAATTCCCAACCCCCGAGGGGATAGTCGGTACTGTAAAAGGAAACCTATCAATGGCAAGAAAGTGTTTGAATTACTCTATTCCCCTTTACAATTCCGCAAGTTTACTCTCTCGTGTAGATGTTTTAATGGTTAACGAAAACTTGGAATCAACACTTCCACTTGCCATAGTCGAAGCCCAACTTAGGGATGAAGTCATGAAAGTGGATGACCTAGAGCCAAGGCTCGGTTTCGAACCACACCCCATCAACCTCGACCCTAGGGGGGAAATCTGGGATCCAAGAAAAGGAGGCCAAACCTCGCCGGTTAAAGAACTGGAGCGAGTCCCCATCGACCCAAAACGACCGGACCTCGAAGTCACCATGGGGGCAAAGGTCCTGGCAGATATGAGGGAAGACCTAATTGACTTCCTCCACAAAAGTATTGTCGTCTTTGCATGGTCGCACCAGGACATGGTCGGGATAAGTCCCGAACATGCTTGCCACCGCCTAAAGATTGATCCCAAGAGAAAGCCCATCTCGCAGAATAGACAAAAGTTTGGCCCTGATAAGTATGCGGCGCTAGCCGAGGAAGTAAAGAAACTACTGGATAACAAGCTGATGTAGCAAGCTGAGGGTGAACCGCAGTGGGTATCCAACGCCGTGCTCGTGAAGAAGGCTAATAACTCATGGAGGCTCTGCATCGACTTCACGGACCTGAATGTAGCGTGTCCAAAAGATCATTTCCCTATACCGCACATCGACCATCTTGTGGATGGGACAGCCGGGCATAAAATGATGTCCTTCATGAATGCGTTCACCAGTTATCACCAGATCCTGATGGCGGAAGAGGACATGAAACATACTTCTTTCCACAAAGAGAAAAATATATACTGCTGGTGGAGGATGCCCTTCGGGTTGAAGAACGCCGGGGCAACCTGTCAACGATTGGTGAACAAAATGTTCTCCAACCGAATCGGGAACATGAAGGAGGTTTAAATCGATGATATCATGGTCAAGAGTCTAAAGAAGGAAGATCATCTCCGTGACCTCACCGAGACGTTCCAAATTTTGAGGGCTTTTAATATGAAGCTGAACCCCAAGAAGTGCAACTTCGGCATGAGATCGAGAAAGTTTTGGGCCATATCATCAGCCAAAGGGGGATCGAGGCAAACCCCGCAAAAATCAAGGCCATCCTTGATATGCAAGAACCAAGATGTGTAAAAAAAGTACGGCGACTAACAGGCTGTCTAGCCGCACTTACCAAACTCATTTCCAGGTTGGGCGACAAAATCAAGCCTTTCTTTGCAACCATCAAAGACAAGAAGTTCTCGTGGAACAGAGAAAGCCAGCTCGTCTTCCAGAAGTTGAAGGAGTACCTCGTCAACCTACAGATCTTGGTCAAACCTCTCCAAGGGGAAAAGTTGTACCTCTACCTTGTGGCGTCAGACGTCGCCTTAAGCGCGGTCCTAGTGTGGGCAGAGGGAAAGGTCCACCTTCCCATCTACTATGTTAGCCAAGTCATTCACGACGCAGAAACCAAATACACGCCACTGTAAAAACTCGCATACGCCCTGGTCATGAGTGTCCACAAGCTAAGGCCATACTTTTTCGACCACTAGGTCGAAGTTCTAACAACTCTACCCCTAAGACAAGTCCTGCACAGACCGGACACAAATGGGCGCATGCTGAAGTGGTCGATCGAGATCGCCCAATATGATATCTCTTTCGCACCACGCACTACCATCAAAGGGCAGGCTCTGACCGATTTTGTGGTCGAACTAACATTCCCACCCACCCCCTCCCAGGTCAACTATCCACCGTGGAAGCTGTACGTCAACAGATCTTCAACTTCCACATGTACGGGGACAGGCATCGTTTTAATCGGCCCAGAAGGTCAGTGTTTCACAAACGTAATTCGTTTCGATTTCCCAGCTATGAACAATGAAGCAGAATATGAAGCTCTAGTGAGCGGGTTAGAGCTAGCAATAGCAGTGGGGGCACGCCTCCTCCACATCTTCATGGATTCATTGGTGGTGGTCAACCAAACCAGAGGAGAATATGAAGCCAGGGGTGAGCAAATGCCCAAGTATCATGAACACGTGGCCAGCCTCTGCGAACATTTCCATCAGGTGTTCATCCAACAAATACCTAGGGAGCAGAACTCCCAGGCGGACGTGCTTTCAAAGCTTGCCACCTCGGAGGGGGCAGCAAATCTCTCCAATATCAGATTACTGAAACTTGCAAAGTCCTCCATTAGCAGGAACCTAGTCGCAGCGATCGCCTCCCAAGATGAGAACTGGATGACTCCGATCGCACGTTTCCTACGGGATGGTCACCTCCCGGTGGATAAAATCAAAGCTCACCAGCTGCAACTCGGGGCGGTGAGGTATATACTCATCGATGACCAACTTTACCAAAGAAGTTTTTGCATGCCTCTCCTTAAGTGCATCACGCAGGAGGACGGATTAATAATCATGAAAGAGATTCACGAAGGTGTCTACGGGAATCACGTAGGCAGCCAAAGTTTGGCGCACAAGGTTTTGAGACAGGGGTATTTCTGGCCAACATTGAAGAAGGACGCAATCGAGTTCGCCCGGTCCTACCACAAGTGCCAGGTCTGGGTGGTGAACATTAAAACGTCTCCTGAGCTGTTATCATCCATGTACAGCCCATGGCCTCTCGCCTAATGGGGGATAGACCTAATAGGACCTCTCCCAACCACCCCAGGGGGCTTAAAATTTGCCATAATCGCCGTTGATTACTTCGCTAAATGGGCCGAAGCTGAGCCTCTGAACAAGATTGACCAGGCATATATTATCCGCTTTATTTGGAGAAACATAATATATCACTTCGGGCTCGCACAAGTGATCATCTCCGACAACGGAAATTAGTTAAAGGGCTCGATATGTTGAATTTCTACAAAAGGTGGGGAATCAAGAAAGTTTTCTCCATCCCCTACCACCCGCAGACGAACGAACAAGTCGAGGCTGTCAACAAGATCCTCAAACATACCATAAAGATGAAGCTCGAAGACAAGAAAGGGAAATAGGCTAGCGAGCTCCCAGGAGTACTTTGGGCGTATAGGACGACGATGGAAAACTCAACCGGCGAAACACCTTTCGTCCTGGCCTTCGGAACCGAGGTCGTGATCCCATCAGAGCTCACCATACCTAGCCATAGAACCTCACAAGAGCTCACTGAGGATAACGATAGGGCCAGGCAAGCAGATCTAGATATGCTCGAAGAAAGAAGATTAACATCAAACCTAAGGAACGCAACATATAAGCAAAGGTCGGAAAAATTCTACAACTCCAAGGTCCATGTAAGGAAATTCGCATAAGGGGACCTAGTCCTAAAGAAGGTCCAGGGACCCAGAGGCATTTTCGACCCAAAGTGGAAAGGACCTTTCCGCATCGCAAAAGTCCTTCCCAAGGAGGCATACTGGCTCGAACACCTGGATGGCGTTCCAGACCAATATACCTAGAACAACTGCTATCTCAAGAAGTTTTACCAGTAGGAATAACTTGTAAACTCTAAGTTTTTCCTATCAATGAAAATGTCAGCTTCAGGCAAAGTTCTTTTTTACTTAATCCGTTTTAAGGGACCTGAACAAGCAAAAAACGGGGGCCTCCGTAGGTCCAAATTATTGGGACAATATTAGTTTTGATTCGATCTCAAAGCCCCTGAAAAGATGATTTGCCTTAGTGTGTTTTGGTCAGGCTAGTCTTGGTTAGTTTTGTACTTAGTTATTTTACATTTCACAGGAACTCAATGAGAGGTGTACTCATTGATGACAATCAAGACTGAAGCCTGAAGACACAAGTGCACCATCCTGAACTTACAGTAGTCTCTCTAAGCTGGCTGAGTAAGTGTCAGTGATGAAGAGTATGACCCTGAGGTAGGGCCAAGTAAATGCAAATGGAATGATACTGAGTAATGCGAAAAAAAACTTGGAGTAGGGCCAAGAAATACAAATGGAATGTCAGCGTTAGGACAAGACCATTGTGCTTGAGACAAAAAGAACTTAATAAGACAAGCCTGAAGCATATGAATGAGTTCTGACATTCTCACCAACCTGATGACGTGGAACAATCCAGGAAGGACACGCACGTACGAACCTGACATGAAGACTGAGTTCAGACTGCACTTTTCAATGGGCAAGCACTAAATGGAGCATTAAATGCATTACCAAATCTATGCAAGGACGGCTGCTACATGGGAGATGTATCCATTGAACAAACCCTACGTAGATGGCCTAGAAGGCTATCTCTTCCAACGAATAGTTTATAAAGTTACCTATAAATACAGAAGACCTTGAACCCATTAAAGGTTACAGGAAATTTCCAAGCCAAAAATTACTCAAACACTCAAGCATTCAAAAGTATCCAGCGTTCAAAGAATCTCTCAAAAGCCATAAATTTCCCAAGTGTTTCTTAGCAAAGAGAGTTATTATGTATTCCACTGAGCGTTCATTGTAATATCTTAAGCTTAGAAGTGATTATCCATCCTTAGCATAGCTTAGTCTTGTAAGGATAATGACAACCTTAGTTGGTAACAAAACTGAAACCAAACCCTCTAGTCAGGTTTGTTGGTTAAGGTTGTTATGAGTTAGAAGAAGAAAGTAAGGATCAGTGAGTGTAGTTGATTCTGGTGTACCTTGGCACTTTAAAAACAAGCCAATCCTGAGTGGATTCTCCTGTAAAATCAGGACTGTGGACGTAGGAGCTTGAGTCTCTAAACCACGTTACTTCCTTGTGTTCTTTACTGCTTTGATTATTGCTCTTAACTGTTTATACATTAAGTTATTCATTGCATTGTTTATTAGGCTTGAATCAATCAGCCTGATCATTAAACTGAACACTGCCCTTCTAATCACTACTTCAGAAAAGAGTAATCAAGTTTTCAGAAAGTAAACATCATCAAGACTATAAACTTTCAGGGCTCACACATTCCGCATTGAACTCAAGCTGATAGTTAGCCAACTAACCACCATTTATTTGCAGTTAGTAGGTGTGTTATCAACCCTGAGTTCTACACCACTCTGAGAAAGGGACTCAGTCAGTTCAAAGAAAAGAAAAATATGTATACGTGTATTCCCCCCCCCCATACACGTATCTATCAGTCTTGTATCGGGACCAACACAAATGAAGGAACCCGCTAGTGAAGGCAATCCGCCCCCAAGATTGTTGTTGGGATAAAAAAACGTATACAATTATATAAAACCTAAAGATGCAAATAAAGATGAGTTTAGATTCATTACCCTTGAAGATCGAGGTATTGATTCCATTAGAGGTCTTCTAGTCTATCTCCCAACCTCGTTCGAACACCAAGTGGACGACAAGCTATCGAACGTGGAGCAAAAGCACATCCTGATCGTCTACCCAAAACCCTAATCGCCGTTTTTTGCTACTGCTCGTTTTTTTAGAGTGCTAGGGTTTCAAAGACGAAATTGAGGTCTTTATATAGACTCCTTAGGTTTCATGGGCCAGACTAGGGATCAGTTAGAAGGTATAGGATTTGGGCTCCTCACGGACCCAAATACTCTTATGTTCAGCCCAGAACATTTATTTGGCCCGTGAACATTAATTCATTCCACTAGAGAATTAATGTTGCACTCCCGTCCTATCCCGAACTGAATCGGGGCTTCTATTAGACTCTATAATTCCCCGTGTTAAAGATATCGCACAACCATTAATTATTAAAGCTTCTAACTGCTTTAATTAATTAATATCTATTATTCCTTGAGTTGTACTACTCAACCTTGTTGTCGTACGGATATAATCCACCTGCAGGGTTTAATACGACAATCCTTTATGAGTTTCCTCATGGGGACGTCATCAACATGGATCATCAGGACATTGTGCCCTAATGCCAATAAATAGACATCATGCGAACGATGCCACTACCCAAAATACATAGTGTGTTTAATCAAACAAGATTCTCACCCATGATAAATCAAAGTAGTGAACAAGCGCTCCACACATCTAGATATCACACTTAGGTTTAAGAATTACTAAAGTCACCAAGACCTTTAGTTCTTCATGACAATCAAAATAGAAGAACATGTCTTAACTGTGATCCATTCAATACGACATAACGTACTAGTATAAACTAATGGCCAAAACTTGCCACCAACAAGTTCATACTACAACTTATACCAATAGTTATGTCCAGAACTATCTCAGTTGTGAATACAGTTTATATCTTATAAGGAACCGACAATGTGATCTTTTGTGTGACTACAAACCTTCCACATTATCTACAATATAAGATAAGCAGACATACATACAATTAATAAGATTGTAATAATGTGAAAAACCATTTATTTCAGATACTATGTCTTAGGACACATGTCCTTAGATAAGGGAACTCCATGTCTGAAAGGTACTAAACCTTTCTTGGAGTTTTGCATGCTAAAACGAGCAATCACATAATCAATGTAAGATGCTTGAGATAAACACAACATTCTCTTTTTTCGATCATGAATGACCTTAATACTAAGAATGTACGATGCTTATCACAAATCCTTCATTTGAAACTGCTCTGAAGGCCACACATTTACGTCTGATAATGTTTTCACATTGTTGCCAATGAGAAGAATATCATATACGTACAGTACTAAGAATACCACGACGTCTCCGTTACTCTTCTTGTACACACAACTTTCATTTTGACATTGTTCAAATCCAAAGGATTTGATCACCTCATCAAAACGAATGTTCCAAGACCTGAAAGCTTGATTTAGTCCATAAAGAGGCTTTTTTAGCTTCCAGACTAGATGCTCTTGGCCTTTCTTCACATACCCCTCAGGTTGCCGCATATAGATGTCCTTATTTAGATTTCCATTAAGGAAAGCTGTCTTGACATCCATTTGCCAAACCTCATAGTTCATGTGATTAGCTATGGATAAGAGAATCTGGATCGATTTTAGCATGGCTATTGGTAAGAAGGTCTCGTCATAGTCGATTCCTTCTTTCTGAGTAAAATCCTTTGCCACCAACCTTGCTTTAAAGACAATAACCTTCCCACCAGATCCTCTCTTACGTATGTAGACCCACTTACACCCAATCACTTCATTGCCATGGGTAAGTTCGCTTAGGTAGTATACTTCCATAGCATCCATAGATTCAATTTCAGAATCCATAGACTTGTGCCAAGAATCTGCATCTTTATCTTGAATTGTCTCTTTGTAAGTCCAGGGATCGTTATCATCATGTTCATCGCTTGGAATCAAGTCCACAGACTCTCCCATAAACATGAAACGAGCAGGTTGACGTACAAACCTCCCACTACGACGAGGTAATGCATGCAAAGGTTCATTAGAGTAACCACGTTGTGCAGTCTCTTGTGGTATTTCCTCGAGTGTGCCATTGTCTCCCGTTAACTTATTGAGCATGATCTCACTATGGGACTTATGCTCCTTTATATAGTCTTCCTCTAAAAATCGAACACTGGTACTCACCATCACCCTCTGATCTTTAGGTCTATAAAAATAACCACTTTTTGTTCCCTAGGATATCCTACAAACAACCGTACTTCATTTCTAGGTGCCAACTTTTCAGCTTCCTTATCCAGCACATGTGCTGGATAACCCCAAATCCGAATGTGGTTGAGACTAGGCTTTCGCCCAGACCACAGTTCAATCGGAGTTTTTGGAACAACTTTAGAAGGTACGTAATTTAGAAGGTACGCCGCTGTTTCCAAGGCATATCCCGAAAATGAGGTAGGTAATGAAGCATAACTCATCATTGATCTCACCATTTCTAATAGAGTCTTATTCTTTCTTTCAGCCACGCCATTCTATCTGGGAGTACCAGGCGTAGTGAGCTGGGATGTAATCCCATTCTCTAATAAGTATTGCCTAAATTCATTACTAAGGTATTCACCACCATGATCAGATCGTAGTGACTTGATACTCTTACCATGACGGTTCTCCACTTCTGCCTTAAATTCTTTGTACCTGCCAAAGCATTCAGACTTGTGGCGCATCAGATAGATGTATCCATATCTTGAGTAATCATCAATGAAAGTGATGAAATACTCAAAACCACCTCTAGCTTTAACAGACATAGGCTCACACAAATCAGAGTGAATCAATTCCAACACATCATTGGCCCTATTTCCCTTCGCCTTAAAAGGCCTTGAAGTCATCTTCCCTTCCAAACAGGATTCGCAGACTGAGAACAGTTCCACTTGGAGAGACTCCAAAGAACCACTACTTACCAGTCTTTGAATTCTTCTTAGATTGACATGACCCAATCTTAGGTGCCAAAGATATGTTTAATTCATCTTCGAAGGTTCTTTTCTCTTATTTGATGATAATGAATGAGTTTCAGTCATAGTAATATGTGCACAAGTAATAGTGTAAAGATTATTTACTAATGTGCCAGAACAGATTAAGAAGTCATTTCTCATAACAACAACTTTATCATTAAAAACAACTGAGCATCCATCCAAAAACAACTTCAAAATAGAAATTAAATTCTTCTAAAAACTTGACACGTACAAAACATTCTTAAATACTAAAACAGAATTTGAAAAACATAAGTGCACATCTCCCACTGTGATCACTGCTACTGTCGTAGCGTTGCCCAAACTGATAGTAATCTCGCCCCCACTCAGTTGCCTTGTTTGAAGAAACCCCTACAATGTATAACAAACATGATCAGTGGCTCCTGTATCTACTACCCAAGAGAGGGCAGAACAAGCCACAAAGCATGTTTCAATAACTAGAGCTAGAGACGTACCAGAGTTATCCTTTTTCAGAAGAGGACTATCAGGCTTCCAATGTCCTGTCTTGTTGCACTTGAAGCATTTGCCTTTCGGCTTATTCACGCCACCAGAAGACGCCAAAACCTTGCTCCCACTGCTTCCCCCACTACTTCCACCAGCCTTTTTCTGAGAAAACTTTTTCTTCTTCCCGCCTTTAGATGAAGAAGATCCAGCCTGAACAGAAACATGAGCTTGTGGTCCCTTACTCATGAGACCTTCCGCCGCAACCAATTCTGCAAGAAGCTCGGCTACAATATAACCCTTCTTACTTATGATTATGTTCAAATTGAAGTTTTCAAAGGATTTTGGGAGTGAGTTGAGGATCATATCGACCTTGGCATCACTATCGATTTTCTCCCCCGAGTACCTCTATCTTATTCAGATATTCCATCATCTTCAGACAATGGTCCCTCACCGACGCTCCCTCTGGCATAGTGGTAGTCATATTTTTTCTTATAGCCTCAAAATGGGCAGCCCTATCTTTCTCACCAAAAAGCTCTTTTAGGCTCAATATTTGACATATAGCCCAGAATGTAACAACGAGCCATCTCATCAGCCTTGTGTCACTTCTTATGAGCCTCCTTTTGCTCTTCAGTAGAATCGGGTGCATGATCGGCAGGAGCAGGAGTATTGAGCACAAACTTTAACTTATCTGCAACTAGGACAATTTCCAGATTTCTCTTCCAATCCAAATAATTCAGACCAGTAAGCTTATTTTCTTTTAAATTAACCATAAGCGGGTTTAACGTCATCTTATTAAATCTGAAATAAATTAAATGCAAGCAAGCATTAAAATCACTTAAATTGAAGCATAAAATATTGGAAACCTTCAAAATCAACATTTAACACAACCTCCAATAGCCCAACAAACACACACGCAAGCCAAGTTAGGATGATCGTTTACGCATGTGTTCATTAACCAGACACCAAGTCTTTAATTTCAATATCACTTCAACTTATCCTTATGAAGAATGAAATTAATAGTCGGACCTTAACTGGCCATGTGAATTAGAAAAGGGACCCCATTGGGGGTTATATTAGAGTTCACATCTAAGTGATGACCACAGTTTAACTGTAATAAACATTATTCACTATTGACGGGCTCATACTAAGAACACATCACCAGTAAATAATTCACTACAGTTATCTTGCACTAATCATAACTGATGAACTCATGAATAATACATCCGTTGGGGATGATCACACACTTCATCTAAAGATTAAAATATTTTGATTAGAAGTCTTAACTAGTAAGCTTGTGAATGTTGCATCCGTCAGGGGGAAACTCCCAAGGTCCCACGAGCAACAATCACCTTACTTAAAGACCAATTGTGGAGGCTAATGAATTAATT
This sequence comes from Ballota nigra, assembly GCA_947034835.1. Lineage (NCBI taxonomy): Eukaryota > Viridiplantae > Streptophyta > Magnoliopsida > Lamiales > Lamiaceae > Ballota > Ballota nigra. The sequence continues at coordinate 54,541,236 of OX344726.1, read as the reverse complement.
AAATTAAAATTAAGTCACTTAGTGATTTACACGTGAAGGTTATTTGCAGGCATAACAAATTATAATAAAAAATAAATTACAACTACAAGCATGGCACAAAATGATAAATAAAAGCATAGATAAATGCACATCTATCGCAACCCCTTGTAAAATTATCAAAACCAGCCTATCAACCCTATTACAATGATAAAACGGATGCCTCGCATCGGCCTCTCACGCAAAGCAAGAAATGGTCTCGAACAGCTCAAATTCTCATCACCCGAACTAAACTATCAAAGCATTGAGGAATGTAGATAACGTCACGAGGTTTCTGTAATGGGCTTACTTGCAGAAAATGGACTCCCAAGTCAAAAGTTATGGCCAAAACAGTGAACGTCACCGTTCAAGGCAGAAAAACTTAACTCGAAAACCTAAATTCGGTTTTTAGACCCTCAATAAAACCCTAATACAGTGATCTATGAATAATAACCTATACTACCCACACTTATTATTTGGCGGAAAAAACGATTACAAGATCACACAAGGGAAACAATCTAAAACGATAACAATAGAATCAATGTACAAGAATATAAGTTTCAGGCAGAGCCAACAATCCACGAATCCTTGGCCCTGATACCATTTGATGGAACCCGCCGGTGAAGGCAGTCTGTCCCCAAGATTGTTGTTAGGATACCAAAACGTATACGATTATATAAAATCTAAACATGCATCTAAAGACGAGTTTAGATTTGTTACCCTTGAAGACCGAGGTTTTGATTCCACTAGAGATGTTCTAGTCTGTCTCCCAACCTCGTTCGAACACCGAGTAGATGGTAAGCTATCGAACGTGGAGAAAAAGCACCTCCCGATCGTCTACCCAAAACCCTAATAGCCATTTTTGGCTGCTGATCATTTTTTTAGTTCTAGGATTTCAAAGACGAAATTGTGGTCTTTATATAGACTCCTTAGGTTTCATGGGCCAGACTAGGGATCTGTTAGAAGGTATAGGATTTGGGCTCCTCACGGACCCAAATACTCTTATGTTCAGCTCATAATATTTATTTGGCCCGTGAATATTAATTCATTCCACTAGAGAATTAATGTTGCACTCCCGTCCTATCCGGAACCGAATTAGGTCTTCTATTAGACTCTATAATTTCCCGTGTTAAAGATATCGCATGTCCATTAATTATTAAAGCTTCTGACTTCTTTAATTAATTAATATCTATTATTCCTTAAGTTGTACCACTCAACCTTGTTGTCGTACGGATATAATCCACCTGCAGCGTTTAATACAACAATACTTTATGAGTTTCATCAAGGGGATGTCATCAACCTGGATCACCAGGACACGGTGCCCTAATGCCAATAAATAGACATCATGCGAACGATGTCACTACCCAAAATACATAATGTGTTGAATCAAACAAGATTCTCACCCATGATAAATTAAAGTAGTGAACAAGCGCTCCACACGTCTAGATATCACACTTAGGGTTAAGAATTACAAGAGTCACCAAGACCTTTAGTTCTTCATGACAGTCAGAATAGAAGAACATGTCTTAACTGTTATCCATTTAATACGACATAGCGTACTAGTATAAACTAATGGCCAAGAGAAGCCACCAACAAGTTCATACTACGACTTATACCAATAGTTATGTCCAGAACTATCTCAGTTGTGAACACTGTTTATATCTTATAAGGAACCGACAATGCGATCTTCTGTGTGACTACAAACCCACCACATTATCTACAATATAAGATAAACAGACATACAAGCAATTAATAAGATTGCAATAATGTGAAAAACCATTTATTTTAGATAATACGAATATCAAATATACTTCCATGAAAGCCCAACAAAAGTTTGCTTTACAGTATATACCAACACCAAACCCTTACCCTTTAAAAGAAAGAAGGGGGAGGACCGAAAAAAGGCAGAGGTGCTAAACTTGGTTAAAGGCTTCAGCCACATTACTAACCAAGGCGCCACCCACCGTAAGTGAAATGGCAGAAGTCTCACGGCGAGCTAGCTCCCGTTTGAGCAAAAACATCTCGATTTCCGCCCTGGCAGTCGCCATACTGTGATGGAACCAACGATGACGTGACCCGGGTGAAGCGCTAGCTTTTCCTAAAAACCTTAAAAATGTGCGAACTAATCTAACACAAACAGGGTATAAAGGAAAGAAGTGCATAGACATATGCAACCAAGCATAAGGGCTATAGCCTAAAAGTCGACTCACCCATACGCAAAAATAAGATAGAAATGTCAAAAATAAGACAGAAATATCGAGCAAGAGAAATGTTAAAAGCCCACGGGGCAAAATGGATTATGCATAAGGCAGGAGCAAATTGTGCATAAGACATAAAAAAAGGCCAAAACACGGCCACATATTATTCGAAAGCCCCCACGGGCACAAAAGCAGGAATTAAATTGTTTAAAGGCCACATACGGCCAACAGAAATAAACGCCCATTGGGCACAAAAATCTATTTTTCAAGCAGCAGGTGGAGGGTCGCCGGAACCACCAAGCGAGGGAGCACCACAATCCTCAGGCTCAGCCTCGGGTGGGCCAGTTTTAGCATCCTTGGGATACAGCAGAGTGTCCAGACGAGGCCACCAGGACATGTCCACCCCAAAATCTCTCTCTAAATCCCTGAAATAGCACGAAATTGAGGGGTGAAGACGATGAGCCAGGATGTATTCACGAAAGTAAGCGTCCGTTGCCGCAGTCGGGTAGCCCGGCTTCCTCGCCTCCCAGAATGAATCGTCAAAAGCTTTATAGTAAGATAATTCCCCGATCTGGGCAGGGTCCAGAAAAGGGTCATCCCGGCTGGCATCCTACATGGCTCGCACCCGCTCGGAGGCGGCAATCAGGTCCTTGATGATCTCGACGTCCTTGGTGGCCTGGAGCTGGAGGGCTTCCACCTAATTCTGTGCCGCTTCCGTGGCGCGTTCTGTTTCCTCTTTGGCGTATTTCGCCTCCAGCGCCTCTACCCGGTACCTACGAATCTCCTCTGCCGCTTCCTCTCTCCCCTCAATCCAGAAAACCTCCATCCCGCGTTTCTGAGCGTCGGACGCCTCTCTCTCCAACACCGCCATAGCCACCGCCCGTCCCCTCTCCTGGCCCTGCCTTTCCGCCTCTGCCAGTTCTGCATCCCGAGATGCCTCCATTTGTGCTATCTTGCCCTCCATCTCTTTCACCATGCCATCCAGTCGAGACTGGTGCGAGGATCTTTCTTTCTCCAGGCTCTCCTGACGATGGCGGAGGGAGAGAATCTCATCCACCTCTTGGTCGTGGCAGAAGACGACCTGTTGCGCCATAGTTGCCATCTGACTGGAAAGCAGAAGGATGGCAAAGAAGCAGTTATTCGAGGACGGATGAGCGACGATAGCCTCAAGTTCGCGAGTCCAAGCCGAAGGAATGTCTCGCATGGCCCGGGCAAGATGCAGGGGTAAGCCCTCAGAGGACCTGACGCGATGGGAGGACAGGAAATTGACTATCGGGACCGGACGATTCGGGTCCTCGGTCAACAATCTAAGGGCCAGACGCGATACAACAGTTCAACATGGATACCCAAAATAAACCAAAGCATATACCCAAAAATAAATTCAAGGTCTAAACTCGTACCTCTGCATGCGCCCAAGATTGCGACCAAGAATGGGCTCGGTCGAGGCAGACGCCGGTGGGGTGGAACTCGACGGTGCAGACGAATCGGCGGCAGGCATGGCGGGCTTGGGGGCATCTCCCCCTTTACCCGTACCATCTTCTGAGGTTACCTCGGTAGTTTGAGCACCATGTTCGGTTGGCAGCACACTGGCATCAATAGGCTCATTATCCATAGGACTCGGGCCATCGGACTCGTCTTGTTCGGTCACTTCATCTTCATCAATAAGCAAAATCTTGCAGGCTCTCTTCTGCTTTGATCTCTCCTGCCCCCCGACCTTTGGGGTCCTCCCTCCTCACTATCACCACCACGGCTCTAATTAAAGGAAGCAGACGGTGGAGACGGTGGGGCTGGGCAAGTCCTTGCCGGACTCACCTGCCTGAGGGAGACCCCCTCCGGAATGGCAGGGGTAGGACCGGCGGGACAGGGGCACCTCTTTGCCCCCTATAACTGCGACGCATAGCCGCAAAAACTCCCGGTGCGCTCTACATCACTTGGGAAGGGCAATGGGAATACATACAAAAATCAGGCCCTACAGTAGAAGTAAAAAAGTAGTCGGATCAGAGCTATTCAACTATGGAATAAGAACAGACACGGTGACAGCGCCCAATACACACCTGCCTCCTGGTTCAAGTGACGCGGGTACAGGAAGAACCGTGCTTAACGTCGCGCTACACCCGTGTTAAGAGTGACTGTCTGGCGAAGAAGGGCGGAGACTTTCTCGATCCGACGGAGCGTGAGATCGAAGTCCCAATTCAATTCCTCACGACGGGGTACCAGATAGCCTACAAAGGAAACGAAGGGAAATTAGATCAGTACGAAGTGTTCAAAGAAAGACAAGTGAGACTTACTTTTCTTTTTCCACTGGAAAGTCGTGGGCACCACCATCTCCTGGCCAGAGGAGTCCATCAGCTTCCAGGCACCAGCGTTCTGAGGAACTTGCAGTTGGTAAACTGGTGGTAGAGGTAATTGTGGAATATGTGGTGGATTATAAGTAGGCTGTGGAGGGTAGTATGGTGGATAAGGATATGGTGGGTATGGGTATGGGTATGGGTGAGGTGGGTTGTTATGTTAGTAGACAGGGTTATTGAAAGGGTTATTGGGGTTTTGATTCTGGTTTTGGTTTAGTGCGGGGTTGTTTTGATTCTGTGGGATCGGGTTTTGGTTTTGACTTACCCCTTTTGGTGATTGCTTTTGATCATCAACACCATCAACCCGTTCCACGATCTGATTGAACTTTTCTGCATCTCGATCCAACTCTCCACCTAACTCCAAATTCATGTCGTCACCACCGGCATAAGTCATCCTTCATTAGAAAGCTCGATTTCTTCTGGCTATGGTCTCAGGGTCTAGCTTCGTTCTATTTTCGCTCGTTTCTCCCATTGAGCGTATTTTCATATACGTGAGACACCAAAAGAAATATCAAAACGCAACTGCCTAATGACTAATAAATAGGAAATTAAATCACTCACTACTAGCTACTAAACTATTTCCAAGTCCTACTCAATGAGCATACATCGCCTTCATCCTATCCTAAGCATGCAAGAGTTCTAGCCTAACATAGTGGTTTGAATAATGAAAACGATAACGGTAACAATAAACATATGCATAATTGAATTAACTAAAAAAATCAAAATCATAAACACAAGAACAAATTCAAGTCTCAAAAATATCTTTAAAGATCTGAAAAAAAAAAACTAGGTTTAGAAGTCTCAAGTACTCAAGTAATCAAAATATGTTCAAAGCAATAATTAAACTAGTGAATTCGTAAGCTAAAACTTTGGTTACAATATGTAAAAATGTTGCTAAACTCTTCAAACTTCCTTCCCCAAGCTCTCTCCTTCAAAAAAACTATCTAATGGTATCAAAAGTCCGTCAAAATATGCTTGGAAGAGGTATATATAGACTTGGGCGGAAATTGGACGGATTTGGCCTTAAATTGCCAAGACCGCACCACCTGGGGCACCGCTCGAGCACCTAGTACTCGAGCCAAACACACTCGAGCGCCCCAAACTTGTAGTGCAAAAGTAGCGGTTGACCTCCTTTACTCGACCTGATTCCACTCGAACGCCCGCTCGAGTATTCGAGCGCCTAGCGCTCGACTTAAGGTGTATCGAGTGCTCTTGACTTCTATAACCAACATGGCGCTCGACCTTGAGTGCTCGAGCACCTAGTGCTCGACCTAGGATCACTCGAGCACTATTTCTTTTGAGCCAAGTGATACTTTTACACGCACGAACTAATATTTTTTGTATTTCTTCAATATCTTCTCATCCGGGAGCCCATTTGAGTCGATTCAAAGTCCTACGAACTCCTTTTTAGCCCCCTTTCCTAATATGAGATAAAAAAGATAAATTTGTAAGTTTATGAAAATGATGCTCAAATAGTTCTAAATACTCATCAAATATGCTCAAAATAGGGATGAATCAGGCTACAAAACACAACAATTTCACGCCTAATCACTCCTCTTTTTCTGACCTAGGTGCTACCCGCTGTAAGTGAAACTGGAAAAGTCTCACAGCAAGCTAGCTCCCATTCGAGCAAACCCCTCTATTTCCACCCAGGTAGTTGCCAAGTTGCAATAGAACCGACGACAATGAGACTCGGGTGAAGCGTTTACTTCTCCCAAAACCTGATAATTGTGTAGATAATCTGATGTAAACAGGGTTAAAGGAAAAAAGCACAAAGACATACACAACAATGTGAAACAGCTAAGGCCCAAAAGTAAAGTCACCTATACACAAAAATAAAAAGAGGTTGAAATACCGAACAAGAAATTGTTTCAAAAAGCCCCCAATGGGCACAGATCGAAAACAGAAAAACTAAAATAAAGGCCATACACGGCTATAAAAAATTTAAACGCCCACTGGGTATATCAATCTCTCTTTTTCAAGCAATCGGAGGTTGATCTTCAGTGGAGCCAAGAGCAGAAGCGGTGCTATTCCCAATATCAGCCTCTGCCGGACCAATATCGGCGTCCTTCGGGTATAACAGGCATTGGTCCCGGTACAAGATTGAGGAATACGTGTATGGGGGGAATACACGTATACCAATTTTTCTGACTTTCAAACTTACTGAGTCCCCTTAGCTCTGAGAGTTAAAGAACTCAGGGTTGATAACACACCTACTGACTGCACTGAGTGCTGGTTAGTTGGCTAACTATTAACTTGAGTTCAGTGCATAAATGTGTGAGCCCTGAAAGTTTATAGTCTTGTTTTATGTTTGCTTTCTGAAAACTTGTTTACTCAATTCTGAAATAGTGGTTAGTAGAGCAGTGTTCAGATTAATGATCAGGCTGATAGATTCAAGCCTGACAAAACCAAATACTATGAATGACTTAAGCTAATAAGAAAATAAGAGCAATATCAAAGCATTAAGAACACACGAAGTTTAACGTGGTTCAGAGACTCAAGCTCCTACGTCCACGGTCCTGACTTAACAGGAAATCCACTACTGGGATTCTTGCTTTTTACGTGCCAAGGTGCACTAAGATCAGCTAACCTCACTGACCTATACAAACTCATTTCTAACTAACTAACACAACTTCCACCAAAAAACCTGACTAAAGGGTTTTGGTTTCAGTTTGGATTCCAACTAGGGTGTGATTATCCTTACAAGGCTAAGCTACGCTAAGGATGGATAATCACTCTAAGCTTATGATAAGGCTTGAAAGCTCAATGGAATACATAATAACTCTCACTAATCTAAGAAACACTTGGAAAATTTGTCTGGTTTCGAGTGCTTCTTTTCTACGCTGAATGCTTTTGAAAGCTTGAGAGTTTGAGTAATTTCTGGCTTGGAAATTTCCCGTCACCTTGAATGGGTTCAAGGTCTTCTGTATTTATAGGTGATTTGAAAACTATCCATTGGAAGAGATAGCCTTCTAGTCATCTACGTAGAGTTGTTCAACGGACATATCTCCCATGCAGCAGCCGTCCTTGCATGAATTAGGTAATGGCATTTAATGCACCAAATAATGCTTGCCCGTTGAAAGTGCAGTCTGAAGGCAGTCTTCATGTCAGGGTCCGTACGTGCTTGTCCTCTCTGGATTGGTCGACGTCATCAGGTTGGTGAGAATCTCAGAACTTATTCCTATGCTTTAGGCTTGTCTTATTAAGTTCTTTTTGTCTCAAGCACACCGGTCTTGTCCTGACGCTGACATTCCTTTTGCATTGCTTGGCTCTACTCCAAGTCTTTTTCCATTACTCAGTATCATCCCGTTACCTTTAGGACTGAGTTAGTAATGACCTCAGGGTCATACTCTTCATCACTGACACTTATTCAGCCAGCTTAGATAGATTGTCGTAAGTTCAGGATGGTGCTCTTCGACTTCTTGCTCTAAATCTTTATTGTCATCAGTAAGTTCTCCTCTCATTAAGTACCTGTGAAGTGTAAAAAAGACTAAGTACAAAAACCTAACCAAGACTAGCCTGACTAAGACAATCTAAGGCAATCATCTTTTCAGGGGCTTTGGGATCTTAATCAAAACTGGCAATGTCCCAACAATTTCCCCCTTTTTGATGATGCAAAAACACTGAAAAGATCCTCAAAATACATAGAGGAAAATAAGATCCTATTTATAAGATAAGTCAGTGTTAGAGCAGTTCTTGATAAAGTATAGAATTTAAATGACAGCCAAAAAGACAATGAGTTTTTGTCTGTGGGCAAAGTAATAGATTTCATTGATGATATTGAATTGGTACAATGAACCTGATCTATTACAAGGAAAGATGTGAACACCTAAACTAATCTCATTTCAGGCTCGAGTCCATAACCAGCATAGAGTCTAACCTTCAACTCATCTACCCTTTTAGGTTGGTTCACATAACCTTCAGCCTTGGTAATCTTCAAAACTTCAGTCATTATAGCCTTTGTATCATGCTTTCCAGTTCCAGGGACTAGAGGAGGTGGTTGAGCAACGAACTCAGGAGCTTTCACTTGGACTTTGGCTGCTTCAGCTTCTTCCAAGATCTTCTGAATAAGTTCAGGGTGGTTGTCCATCATGTAGTCAGTGAAGTGGGCATTGATGTCTTCAGTGTCGCCCCATTTCTTCACCACATACCAAAGCCTGACAAACTCATCCCTTGCGTCAACCCAAAACTCTTTCAGTGTCTCTGAGATGAACTCATTGACAAGAGCTTCCCTCTGAATTACCTCAGGCTTATTGACTTGCAGAATTGTAGACTTCCTCGTTGTAGTCCTCTTTCTATACTTTCTTGTTTCAGGCTTCGCCTTCTTCCTCCTTAGCAAACTAACCACTGCATCATCAAGTTCTCTCTGCTGCATATCAGTGAGGTCAATTAGCTTCTCCACCTTCTCCAGAATGCGCACCTTCTCCTTCTGAGCAATTTCAGCCCTGCGCTCAGCTTCAATCTTCTCCGTAGAGGCTCCCCATGCCTCAGTGCATAACTCAGCCATCGTCTCCGCAGAGTAAGTGATTGGGTTCTTCCTTGTGTTCACAGGAGGAGATTTCTGAACCGCTGATGATTCTAGTTTTGAAGGGAGTTGAGGAACATCTTTCGAAGGTTCATTAGCCTGTTCCGCTGCGGCTTCAGCCAACCTTGCTGACTTCCGCACAAAAACAATGTTTCCTTTGGGATCTGCCTCAAGGTCTGCCTCCACTACCTCAGGGCGGGATCTTTTCTTTTTTCCCCCTTTTTGGCATCATCTTTGGCAGGTGGGGGTGGGAACACATCTTGCCCACTGTTGATCACGAAGGCAGCTAGGGATTGAACTTCATGCACTCCTTATTTCAGTATATCAACCCCCGTGGCAATCCTCGTCCCAGCATAGGACACAATGTTGATGTCAGTTTTCAATTTCTTTTCAAAGACCTCCATGTTGTGTTGGAGACTTTGTTCAGCCTTGGTGATCCTTTCCTCAATCTTCAAGGACTCACCGCTGATTCTGCCAGCCTCTGTCATCACTTTAACAGATTCTTCAACAGCCTTAGCTAACACTTGCGCAGCTGACTCAGAAGACTGAGCAATTCTCCCTGACTCCAGCGCCAACTTGTCCGCTGAGTCATTCAATGTCTGAGTGAAAAGTGCTCCAGCCTGAGCTGCAAGACGCTCCACTTCTTGTTCTAGCTTTAGCTCACGTTGCTCATCCCTCTCATTAAGTTGCTTCAGTGTTCGCCTCAGCATCTTCTTTACTCTCTGCCTTTCATGCTTCACTGACTTCGTCGTGTCAACCATTGTTCTTTTCAACAGTAGGAGCTCTTTGTTGGCAAGCGTGTTGTAGGCTAACTTGGTCCATTTGATATGTTTGGCGAGAGCCTGGGAATCTTTCTCCTTCTCTTCTTTGAGTTTTAACAACTCCTATTACAGCTCAGCCAAGTTCTCGGTGGTCTTTTCCTTTTTCACCTCGACTATAGTGGTGATTTCTCCACTTCGGACCCCAGTTATGATGACTTCATCGTCAACTACAACATCGTCAGTGATTGACTGCTTTCCCTTGTCAGCCCCTGCAGCATCATTCCCCTCTTCAGGGTGCACTGAAGGCAGTTGTTGAGTGGTCAAGGCCGCCTGCTCAGGCTCAGCCAAGCCATCTCGAACTTTGGATTGAGAATCCTCATAACTAGTAGTCTCCTTGGACACCTCTACATCATCCTCCTTTGTCTCAGGGCAGGGAATCCCGTCATCGACTGATGTATCATTGGCGGCTGAGATGTTCACAACATCCTCAGTAGTTGGTCCACCCTTGGCACCAACTTCCTTATCACCTTCCCCCTGAGCCTGAGGCTCAGAGTTCATCGCATCCACCTTATTCGCAGTCTCCTCCACTACCTTTTCATTCGCTTCTCCCTGAGCTTCATTATCCTCCTCATCCTCCTTGGGCTCATCATTGAGATCCACTGGCATCTCAGCCCTCTTTTCATCCACTAGCTTCCTTAGATTCTCATAATTTAACAACTGAAGCCAACTCATGAGATGAAAGTATGTACACAACCTTGCCTCCTCCTTCTCCCAATGTTCCCATCCTCTGGCGTCGACTAGCATGTGTTGTTCTTACATGTTGGACTACTTGAAGTCAAGCCAGACTTTAAGTTCAATGATGTTTGCGCACAACTCCTTGTACCTGTGAAGGCTAGGCCAACACTTCGCCGCCCACTCACACACGTTCCCCCTGATATTGTTCTCCAATATCCCACCTATCATTCCTGCATCCAACTCCTCCTCCTCCTCCATCTCCAGGAAATCATCCGCTGACTCTCCTTCAGTAGAGGCTTTGGGGCAGTCTTTGGGGTTAGGGTAAACAGGAAAGTCTTCAGGGTTGGGTGAGTTTATGTTTGGCTCAGGGTTCTGGTCAGGCTTAGTGATGATTGATGGGTTAGGCACTGACTCAGATGGTGGTAGGATAGGTTCAGTTTTTAGGATGATGGTTGGGTAGGTTCAGTGGTGTACTGGGTAGGCTCAGTGGAGGGAGTGTTTTATGGTTGGGTTTCAGTGGGGTGTGAGATGGGTTCAGTGATAATAGGTTCAGGGTTAGAGTGGGTTGGGGGTTCAGTAGGGAAGGACTCAGTTTGCAGAAGCTCTGCAGAGTTGATGGTTTCCTCACCTGATCCAAGTCAGAGGCTCTTGGAGAGCTTGAATCTTCCCTGATAGGACTTATCTCCCTCAGCTGTTTGGCTGGAGATATTTTGGGACCCTTCCTCAATCTCTTGAGAGGCCTATCAATTACTGCCTCTTCTCCTCCGAACCTGACTTCATCGTCAGTTCCTCAGCCTTAGAAACGGCCCTCTTGGAGACCTTCCCAGTCTCCTTGCCAACTCCCTTGGCCGTGGCTTTTTCCTTCAACACCACCTTCAGCCTGGTTGTCTTTTTCTCCACAGCCTTCTCAGCCATCTCCTTCTCAGCAACCTTCTCAACAACGACTACCTCCTGAGTTTCCTTCTCCTTCTCAAGGAGACTCTCAACCCTCTCAAGAAGGGTAGGCACATCTTTCCTGGCCTTCGCAGCTAGCTTCCTCTTCTGACCCTTAGGTGGGACATTGGGGTCAGTCAAGCCCAATAATGTGTATGTATCACCAGAGGAGGTGAACATAACCTTCTTGGAAGACAAGTCATCCTCCCAATCAAAAGTGCAGCCCTAACATGCATGGGCGATCAGGATGGATAACCTTGTCCCAAATGGAAGAATAACACCCACAGAGATGTGCTTCTTCTCAGCGTCCTTCTTCAGCTTGTCAGTAGCGGCCTTACTGATTTGATCCAGGAGGAATTGCTCCCAGTTGGCCTCCACTCCATCAACCAGAGCACCCATGATCCCCAGCTTGGGTAAACTAAGCTACTCGTGAGAGCCAGTAGTACCCATTATGATCTTAGTGACCACATCAATCAAAGCCCTGTACTCTGACTTCAGGGTCTTTGTGTTGTCTCGCCCTGAACTCTGGTGACCCAGTCTTGGTCCATTCCTAAAGGAGCTCGCCTTCTTTGTTCTCCTTGTAGGTCTTTGGATTAATTCCAGAGCATGGAAGTCCATACACCTCCTTTATGGCCTTCCTCAGGTTGATATCACGCATCTCGATGTCGTAGAGAGCATCACCATCCTTGTTCTTCTCTCCAGTAGGAACCAGTACAATCACCCTAGTAAATAACTCGCCCTTGTGAAGGAACAAGTTCAAGTAAGCCTCCACAACTGTTTTTGGTAGCACAAAAGTGGGTTTTTGGGTGAAATACTTCTCCAACCCAGCCTTGGAGATCCAGTCGAAAACTGGAAGAATCTTCTTCACCGATAGACACGCCCCCTCCATGGAGATAACGTGCTCCATGTTAACCAACTTATTCTTGACAACATCTTCAAGTTTATCCGTAGACCAGTTGGTATCTAAGAATGCCATTTGTAAATTTGAATTTACAAAGAAATGTTTGACCGAGAGAGAGTTTAGTGTGCAATGTGCTTTTGTGTTTGCGTAAATTCCTCAAATGACAGTCTAGATTGATATGAATTAGTCAATTACTCAGACGTGAGGTTGGGATTAATCCTGAATTTGAAAAGCTATGAAATGAAGAGCCAAAATTAATCTCTGTATCAATCATTTTCCCACGTCATTCATATTCCGTATAAAACATACACGAATATGAAAAAGTAAATGAAGCATTAAATGCTCCACTGCGCGTGGGTTTAAATATAAAAAGGCACACTTTAAATGAAAATGGAATGCATTTAATAAAGATTTTCAGGACTCAGGGAGTCTCTTTAAATTCACAAGAGTCAGGATAGAACTCATACCTGTCAGGGAGATATTGTAGCACCCTGATACCTCGCTGAGTTGAGTTTGGCCTGAGTTCCCCCTAGATCCTATACTGACTACTCTCCTGGATCTAAGAGACCTAACTCCATTGACAGTTCCATAAACCTTGCCTCAGCCAAAGGCTTAGTCAAGATGTCAGCTCTGTGCCTGTTAGTGTGGATTTTTTCAATCCTAATATCGTTTTCAAATACTTAAGTATCCTTTTAGCAGCCTCCAAATGACTTCTCTTGGGATCAGACTGATACCTAGCACACACACCAACTGCAAAAGTAATATCAGGCCTGCTTGCAGTAAGGTACAACAGTGATCCTATCAGCCCTCGGTACACAGTCTGATTCACTGAAGTCCCTTCAGTGTCAGGATCCATCTTCCAATTGGTGTTCATTGGGATCCTAGCCGAATTCCTATTCTGAACTCCAAACTTCTGAATCAAATATCTTGTATACTTGGCCAGATTAATGAAAACCCCTTGATCAGTCTGCTTGACCTGCAATCCTAAAAAGAAGTTCATTTCTCCCATTATTGACATCTCAAATTTACCAGTCATCAACTTAGAGAATTTCTCACAGAGCTGATGATTTGGTGATCCAAATTTTATGTCATCCACATAAATCTGGACCAAGAGAATGTCATCACCTTCAGTGATCCTGAACAAGGTCCTATCCACAGTTCCCTTCGTGAAACCATGGTCAGTCAGGAATTGAGAGAGGGTATCATACCAAGCTCTAGGAGCTTGCTTAAGTCCATAGAGTGCTTTATTCAAATGGTATACTCTATCTCCAACCTCAAACCCGGGAGGTTGTTCAACATATACCTCTTCATTGAGTACACCATTCATGAAGGCATTTTTTACGTCCATTTGATATACCTTAAACCTCTTGTACGTTGCATAAGCAAGGAACAACCTGATAGCTTCCAACCTAGCCACTGGAGCAAGGGTCTCATCATAGTCTATTCCTTCAGATTGATATTACCCATTTGCAACCAATCTTGCTTTGTTCCTTACTACAACACCATTCTCATCCTTCTTGTTTTTGAAGACCCACTTGGTACCAATAACACCTTGATGCCTAGGTCTATCTACCAGTTCCCAAACTTGATTCCTTGTGAAGTGATTCAACTCCTCTTGCATGGGTATGATCCAGTTCAAGTCAGTGAGAGCTTCTTCAATGTTCTGAGGCTCTTGCTCAGAGAGAAAGCAACAGAACAATGCGCTCTCACCATGAAACCGCCTGGTCCTGACTCCCTCAGTTGGATCACCAATGAACTGGTCAATGGGATGATCCTCTAGCCATGTTCTCTTGCCAGGACTTGTTCCTGAAGTACCTGCAGTGTTAGTGTCTACAGGCTCATAAAATTTAGGATATTAAACAGAAGGGGATGATCCTGAGTCTATACCAAAGGGATTTACCAATTCAATGTCAGGGACATTGATTACCCCTTGATGAGTTAACTCAGAGACCGTCTCAGCTGTGACTGCATCTTCATAGACGGTGCTTACCAAAGGTTGAGCTTGTTCCTGAGTCTGAGGCTCAACAATTCCTGATGTGTTGGGCTTAGGAGTAGCTCTTGGGTCATCTTCTTGATCGTCGTCATCATCCCATCTTGGAATGGGCATGGTTTTGACCTTTGGATCAGGTTGATTCTTTAAGCTCAGCCTTGTCACTCTCCTTGTGACCTCCCCAGTGTCAGGATTCAACACTTTTAACCTAGTCTCATTAGCAGATTCATCAAACACAACATGTGGTGATTCTTCCACAACAAGGGTCCTAAAATTGTAAACCCTGAATGCTTTACTGATTTCAGAATATCCGAAGAATATATCATCATCAGATTTGCTATCAAAGGCTTTTAATTGGGTCTTCCCATTGTTGAGGATGAAGCACTTACAACCAAATACATAAAAGTAAGAGATACGAGGCTTTCTCTTATTCCAAGTCTTATATGGGGTCTGTGCATGTTGTTTGTTCAGCATGGATTGATTCTGAGTGTAGCATGCAGTGTTGATTGCCTCAGCCCAAAACTTCTTGGGCAATCCTGACTCAGCCAGCATAGTATACCAATTTTTCTTGGGCAATACACGTATACCAATTTTTCTGACTTTCAAACTTACTGAGTCCCCTTAGCTCAGAGAGTTAAAGAACTCAGGGTTGATAACACACCTACTGACTGCACTGAGTGTTAGTCAGTTGGCTAACTATCAACTTGAGTTCAGTGCGGAAATGTGTGAGCCCTGAAAGTTTATAGTCCTATTTTATGTTAGCTTTCTGAAAACTTGTTTACTCAATTCTAAAGTAGTGGTTAGTAGGGCAGTGTTCAGATTAATGATCAGACTAATTGATTCAAGCCTGACAAAACTAAATGCTATGAATGACTTAAGCTAATAAGCAAATAAGAGCAATATCAAAGCAGTAAGAACACAAGGAGTTTAACGTGATTCAGAGACTCAAGCTCCTACATCCACGGTCCTAATTTAACAAGAAATCCACTACTGGAATTCTTGTTTTTTTACGTGCCAAGGTACACCAAGATCAGGTAACCTCGCTGACCTATACAAACTTCTTTCTAACTAACTAACACAACTTCCACCGACAAACCTGACTAAAGGGTTTTGGTTTCAGTTTGGATTCCAACTAGGGTGTGATTATCCTTACAAGGCTAAGCTATGTTAAGGATGGATAATCACTCTAAGCTTATGATAAGGCTTGAAAGCTCAGTAGAATACATAATAACTCTCACTAATCTAAGAAACACTTGGGAAATTTGTAAGTGCACCTTGGCACGTTAAAAACAAGAATCCCAGTAAGTGGATTTCCTGTTAAATCAGGCCCGTGGATGTAAGAGCTTGAATCTCTGAACCACGTTAAACTGAGCGTTCGTTTCATTTAAAGTGTTTACTAAAGTGTTGTAAAAATCTGCTCACTGGGAGCATTGTTAAAAAGGAAACTTTAGTTAATCATTCAGGTTAGGGAGAATCCTCTCACTGACCAGTTCAGGCTATGCACTCGAGAGTTCAATATCTCGAGGCACTGCCTTGCTTAGAGCATGAGCCTCCAAGCCTTCACACTGACTTGGTAGCTCAGCCTCTAAGCAGAGCAGTGACTTGAAGTGTAATCTCTCGAGTCATTGTCCTGTTCAGAGCATGAGCCTCCAAGCTCATACTGACTTGGTAGCTCAGCCTCTGAGCAGAGCAGTGACTTGAGTATTCTTCACTCTTGCTGAACTCTCTGAGGAAATGGTTTAATAAAAAAAAATTGCTCCTGAATTCCCATTTTGTTTTTCGAAAAACGGGACCATCACGTACACTACTAAATTCCAAATCCTTGTACTTGCGTGTACACAGAATTTTTGGATTTATTGTCCCAAGTTTTTAATTGATAAAAATGTACTGGGCAGTGTACATTTATACATTGACTTTCAAAATTTGGATTTTATTTACTTCATTTCTAAGTCGTTAATCTTTTAAATGAGTAAATAACCCAAACATTTTAGACCGTTGATTTCCAAAATATAAGGTAAAACTATTTTCTCAACGTTAACATTTTCCTTATATTTTGTGCAAGTATAAATAGGAACCCTTAGCACAAAACGTGTTCATTACTTTTCATTTGAACCCCTTTTACATTCTACCTGCAAACTTCTAACCAAAGTTTTCTTCGTTTCAATATTTCGAAAATCATGAAGATACTCTTTGGATCTTTTTTTTATTTCAATGCTCTTATTGAAGCACTTGATAAATCTGATGTAATGGCTCGAATATTCCGACGGATCAAGACCCAGGGATTGGAATTTATTCTTACTAATAGACCTGAGGGATATGATGATGTTGTGCCTCGTAAATTCTACAAAAATGCATTATATATCGAAGGAAAGACCTATATTGCTGCTCATATTGACGGAGTTTATGTCAAGATCACCCCTAAAGTCATCAGTGAAGCCCTAAAGATACCTGTTGGAGGACTTCACTTTACAGAATTCATCTTTAAGGATGAAGACATCGTCTATTATAACAAGTTTACTGGTGGATTGGAATTGCCTAAAAGTTGGAGCAGACATTTCAAAAAGAACCAACTATCAAAGGAATATGTTTATCTTTATGAGGTAATGGACAAATCCCTTCTCAATAGGACATGTAGTCATGATGATGGTCCTGAGATTGAATGGGATTTAATGATTGCTTTTGATAAAGGCCTTAAGGTAGATGTTAGTTCATTAATCTTCAATGGGATTGCTTATAACGTGACCAAAAGTGGAAACACTAAAGGTTTTGGTTTATTCTTGAACTATATCTTGAGACATCTTGGTGTACCTTTGTTTCAAACTCGTGGTCCTATACCTATTTTCATGCATAGAATCATCGGATTGGGAAAATTTAAGAGAGGTGCTGCGGATGCACCAATTGCTGCTAAGAAAAGGAAACTGAAGAAGCCCAAAGAAGCACAAGTTTCTAAGCCCCCTGTTGTTCATCAATATAAGTCTAAAGCTAAGAGAAAGCTGGAGTTAGTTGAGGATGAAGATGACACTGTTATTCTCAATAATAAGGAAATCTCTAAGGAGATGAGAAGGAAGAAAAGACATTCCAATAAAGCATTAGAGTCTACAGCTGAGATGACTAAGTCTACAGATGCAGACTTAAAAATTGCAGCTAAGACTTGTGAGGAGAAAGTGATTGCCCCTAAGGAGACAGATGCAGACTTAGTGATAGCCCCTAAGGAGACACAAGCCATTGTGACTTCTTCATCTGCAGAGTTTCTAAGCAAAAATGTTGGAGAGAAAGTGAAGGATTTAGTTTAAGCTGGATCAGGAGATGCTGAGTTGGATGATGAAGAGTTGTTTGCAGAACATGTTTAAGAACTGCAGAGATATGAAGAATGGAGAGATCTTAGGAATAAGTTGGAGTTTCTTAAGAAGAATGAGGAAGAAGAATTTGTCTGGATTAAAGAGTGGAGTAACACCTCAGATATTGAAGTGTTACTAGATAATAAGTTTTTCTTCAAGAAAATTGTTGAAATGAAGAGAAAGCAAATTAGTGAAAGGAAAGCTCTAGAATCCAAGAAGGGCAAAGGGAAAGAAATTTATGTTGAAAGTTCCAAAGGAAAACCACTGAGCAAGTCAGCAGCTAAAGCATTGAGGGTAGTACTTGCAAATGAATCTGATGATCAAGCTATAATTCCTGGAACATAATTGTTATCTGCTAATAGAGATGAGGAAAGTACAGATGAGGAAGACATGCCTCAAAATGAAGGATTTTTAAGTGGAGAAGGTGGAAGCTCTGCTGTGCCACCAAGCCTTCCCATGGAAGATTTGTCAAACCTTAACATACTGGTTGAAGGAGTACAAATTGCCGCTGAAGATGGAATATCTACTTCTACTCAAGAGAGAGACTTGGAAGAAGGAAAGTCTACCGAAGACAAGAAAGAAAAAGGTGAAAAGAATGATAAATCACCTTGCAAGACTGATAACCTGAGAAAAAGGGATGATGATGAAGCTGGAGATGGAGGTTTACCACCTTAAGGAGGCCAAACTGTTGCAAATACTTCATCAAAAGTAAATGCAAGTGTTGCAAACTCTACAGCTCAAAACTTCCAAAGGTCTGCAGATGAGACTCAGCTAACTACAGGCAATCTAGGTAAGGATTTAGAAGCTTTCAAAGCGCAATCCGCCTTTATTGTTCTAGAAAATGCTTATCCATCTACACCTCTAGGTGAAGAGACTATGAACGAGAAGGACTTCGATGATTACTTGAAGGAGTTGGCCACACCTGATGTGCCCACACCTTTGAATCTGAAAAGGAAGACACCTGCTCCCAGTATGTCTGATCCCAAGAGACCTAAACTCATGGAAGGAAAGGGAAAGTTAGAACTTGTTTTGAGAATATCTGAAGGAGAGGAAGATATCTTTGATGAAGAAGTTGTTAATAATGAAGAAATTCTGAGGAAAGTTAGATCTATTGAAACTACTGTGGAGGAGATGTCTACAGACATCAAGGAAGAACTAAGGAGGATTCCAGAGCACATTGTGTCTAAAAGAATCAAGGAAGGATTGCAAGAGTTGCTAACTAAGTTATTTGAGAAGGAAAAAGAAGAAAAGCTACAGATTCAGGAGAAATTCAAGGAATCCATTGAAAACCTGGTCAGTATGCATCTTACGATGAAGAAAGAGTTACAACAAAAGGATGACATGATTGGAGAACTGGAGAGCTCTCTAGAAAGAATTCTGGATGACAAGTTGATAAAGGACTCTATTGATGGTATTAATAAGAATATGAGCTCCTTAGCTACTAATTCAAGTCACATTGAATCCCACCTATCTGCCAAGATGGATACCCTCCTATGCTATTTTGTTGATGACAAAAAGGGGGAAGATGTTGTATCCATGGGATTAAAGGAGAATTCTGGTGAGAAAGATGCTCTTGATGTGGCCCTATCAAACTTTCAGAATTTACAAGGAGATTTGAGAAAGAACTAGATCAAGCTTTCTAGATTGGACTCAGTGGTTTTGATAGACCAGTAGGTGGAGTTTTTTTGTTTGCTAAACCTGAGGATAAGTCACATGCCCAAGGACAATTTCACAAAGGCAGAATTATCAAGATTCCACAAAATAAAAAATCTATTTGATAATGGGAAGATAAGGTTAATCGGAGAAGGGAAGCAAGATTTTAAGAGGCAAGACAGCAAGAAAAGAAAGTACAGCCAGTCTCTGTGTTCACACAAAAACTGTTAGGAAATGTTCAAAGTCAAGGTTTTGAGAATCCTATAGTTGCCAACCCTACAGATGCATTTTCTTATATGCCTGTAGACACGGTTTCAACAGTTGAGGTCAATCCTGCAGCTGAGATGTTTGAAGAGTCTACAGACATACTTCCAGAGGAAGAAGAAAATTTGGTAAAGAAGACCAAGATGTTTATGTAAGAGTTTAGAAAGATTGGTCCTTTCCATCCATTGCTCAAACAGCATGCCAGTTTAACTGACAAATTCAGATTGTTCAAGACCTTAAAAGGTCAAGGTACTCTGTATTCAGGTGATAACGCTAAGTTGCTGAGGAAGCTAGGAGGAGGAGTTCAGAAGAAGCAAGCTGCCAGAAGGAAGAAGATGTCCAGGATTCTATCCCCAAGATCTAAAGCAAGGAAAGAAGAAGAAGAAGCTGAAAGTGCAAGGATCGAGTTTGAGATGTTAAATGGTTATGAGGAAGATGATTTGAAGAATGTTGCCCTTATAGCTCAAGGAATCATCCCACAAAGCCCTGAAAGATATGACTCCGAGGATGAAGATGTGGATCCTAAGCACAAGAGAAGGTAAATCAACTGAAATCTATGGTAGAATAGAAGGGATTGTAATTGATCAGTGATCATGTATTAATATACAGTTGAATGCAATTCTCTCTATTTCCTAGACTTTTGTTTGATTGGTTTTGCCATCATCAAAATAGGGGGAAATTGTAAGGATATTTTTGTCCTAGGGATTTTTTTCTTTAATTTTGATAATGTAAAAACAGATATCTTTATATTGTGGAAACTAACATTGCAGGTACAAAGAAAAATGAAGAATTTAATCGATGAAAGTCTACATCTGCAAATATTGGATACAGACCATACAGCTAGTTGAAGACAAGTCTACATCTGAGGAGTTGAAGACAAGTCCACAGCCGAAGAGTCTACATCTGCAGAGTTAGAGACTACAAGTTGTAAACTTGTGATTAGTAGGACTAATTAAGTGTAGTACACATGGTACACTCACTCACTTAGTTTGAAAAGTCTCAGTGTTTACCAGAACTAATTACTAGCCAGTAGAAACAAATGTTTCAGTGATTAACAGCTCTTTGAGCAGTCATCACTAAAAGACAACTTGTACTACTTGAAGGACGCTGCTGTATGACAAGAAGCTTTAATTAAGCAGAAGTCAAAGCTGGAAGTGAAAATATTTGAAATTCTCAATCCCTCTAACGGCTAGAGGACCCCTCAAGACTCCTATAAATAGGAGAGGAGACATCAGAGGATCTACAACAACAACCCCAAGCTCTCAAGCATACTGCACAATATCTACAACCTTCAAAGTCTACAGCCCTTCAACTATAGAAGTTTTTAGGACTTAGAAGCTAGGAATATTGTCTTGTTTTTTTGTTGTTGTTCCTCACTATACACCCTTGTATTCTACCTTGTGTAGATTTTATTCTTAGTGAGTGTTTATTTCTGAGTGAGATAGAGAGAGTGTTCTCAGTGAATTTGTGTTTCATCCTAGACTAGATTAATCTGTGTGAGAACTCTAAGTCTTAGGGGGAACATCTTGCGACTGTATGATCTCTTAGTGAATTTGGCACCTGAGTGATGTAACAGTGGATGTAGAAGGATTACAACACCTCTGAACCACTATAAATTCGTTTTGTTCTTTATCTAATGTTCATTCATTTTATCTATCTTATTGCATCACTCATATTCTTTGTGCATTTTAAATTTTGATTGGATTTGATTTTTCACTTCACACACTTTACTTATTTTTGCTGCACTAGGTGTTAAAATACTCCAAAGTATTACAACACCAACTTTGATAAGTGTTTTAATTAACTATACAGACTTTGCATTTCAAAAGTCTGCAGCTGCAAACCTTTGCTTTCAACTCTACAGCTGCAGAGTTCAATCTGTATACTTTATTTGTTGCCAAAAAGTTTTAAGTCTTAATAATCAAGGTCTATTCACCCCCCTCCCCTCTAGACCTTGATACATCTTTGGGACCAACAGAGCCTTTCCTTTGCTTCTACGGGTTTGAGCACTGTCCGCTTCGTCTTACCGCCCATCCCTCCTCCCCTTGCTTCGTTGCCCGCCTGCTCGACTCCGATCCACTAGGGCTTTCGATGGCCCGACGATCTCTTGCCATTTTTGCAAAGATTGAAGCACATTTATTGTCTTTGTGAGTTCTCCAGGATCTTGGGTGAGAGCTTCTAGTTCCAGAGGGAGAGTATCAATAGTAACCTGGACATTCCTACAAGAAGTTACTCGTACAGTTCTCGTATGTCTGCTTGTAAACAAAACCCTAGTCTAAGGGTTACGACTAGACGAATTTGATGATCTTGCTTCCTATGATCCCGCCATTTTGATTACTTAGGTATGCGTTAAAATGATAAATTAAGATGATTTTGCTCTCGATACTACTTATCCTAAGAGTAACTAGCCTTGCATGAGTAAATGTGGTTATTTACAAACCCTAATCCACTCATGCATGCATTTAAGCATTCTTAAAATAGTGTATGAGTTCCACAGACATCATGAAAATCAAGCAATTCCCAGTTTTCGGCGACTTCCTCCCAGATTTCGGCCAAATTTTCCAGATTCCAGCAAAAGTGTGCTAACTTTGTTTGAATTCTTCAACACCTGGAGGTTCAAACCCTTCTTCTAGTGCCAATTGTTGATGACCTTGATTCTAATGGTTGATTTAGTGGTTGTTTATGCTTAAGAAGGTCACCAAACAAGATCAAAGATGATGAATTTGAACAAGTAATGATCAAGACATAAATTGGAAACAATTAGGTGTATTTTTTTAATATTGAAAACTTATATTTTTACTCTCATGAAGAGGTATTTATAGGCATACAAGCAAGTATGAGGTGTTACTCTCTTAGCCAGTCTAGTTTATATATTGACAAGTGGTAAAACACTTGTTTATTTCTAAAATATTGTATTTTATACACACGACAAGTGTTAAGACACTTGTTTGCTTCTGATACAATGCTTAGTTAGAGGAATTCTTGGTTGTTCTTCAAGATGCTCAATTGCTCGCATGTATGCCTACGTGGTGGGTATTTGAACCTTCTCTTTCTTAGCTGCTCTCTCAGCTTCTCTTATGTTTTGACCAGTTGCTCGTCTGAGTGATTGACACTTTGACCAACTGCTCGCCACTCGTCATTTTCACACATCATCTACCCGATTGCTCGCTTATCAATCCCCTGCTTTAATCATTATTTCCCTTCATTAATCTTTGCTTATATGTTCGCCTATCAACATTCACCAAGATTCCGTTAGAGTTATATCTTCTTTCGCACATCAAGGGACATTTTGTGCCCCTTTTTATATTTTTCCTGTCGGTGGAGATTCTTGGAACAAATTTCGAAAGACATTTTGTGATGTTTGGACTTGGTCGAAGATAGGAACTTGATTAAGATCCGGAGAAAATTGAGAAGAGGATAGTATTGTGAGTTTGAAAATTCTTCAGAATTTGAAAAAGAAGAGTTAAGATAAGATCCAAAGTTTGGATAATTCTTGAAATAATGGATAATTTTGAGAGTTTGAAAAATAATTGGAATTATTTAGATCCATTATAGGAAAGATAGAAATTAGGATAGAAATATCTGAAGAGAAAAAGAGAAAACTTCTTTGTGTTCCAAAATATTTGGATACTAGAATAAAATCCCACGTATACGCGGGTTGAATATATTTTTCTTTTTATATATGAAAAGGTCTTGTATGCACCAGGTGCATCATGGAACTTAAATATATTTTTAAATAATTTATTTATACTAAATAATTGGAGTTTTTATAAACTAAAGACTAACGGTTGCCAATCATAATTTTTCAGTGTAAACAACTTCAAATGTTTCGTAAAAATAATCATAACAATTTAAAAGTACACTTGAGTTACATGGTGCACTTGATGCACAAGATATACACACACACACAGAGACTAAATACTCCAAATATAGTTAATTTTTTTGACATTATATGTGTTTGCATATAATATATTTTCTTTCAAATGTATAAAAGTATGTTGTATGTTGGTCCCACTAGTTAGATTAATTGCGGAAGCTTAAGTTAAATGTCTTTCAAAGTCTTTTACAAGAGGGCAATAATCAACAAACAATAAGTAAAATAAAGCAATAAAGAACACAAGATGTATAGTGGTTCGGATTGAATATCCTACGTCCACTCTCCCTTATAACCAAGGGGTCTCACTATCAACCAACTCACAAACTTACTTACTGGAATTGGGAAGTACCAGTTCCTTCTTACAACCTCTTTAGATTTAACTTCAATCTAAAGATCAACCAGCCAACAACCTTGTCTAATAGATGAACAGGTTGTGGTTTGAGTAACTCCTTTAGAGTAGATAAATATTATGAACAGTAAGAGTGCTTGGTATGAATATCAAAAGCTTGGATCACTTATGCGCGTGTAGAGTCTCTAGAGCTTTTTCTTGAACTGCACTCTTGTATATATAGAGGGGATTAGGGCTAGCCGTTGGAGGGCTAATCCAATCAGATCCTCTATATAAGGAAGCCTCAATCAATCAATTCCCTAATTGATTGATTGGGTTGGTGGGATCCTTGGATTGATTATCTTCAAATACTTTCCAATCCTGATCATGTTGACTTGATTTGAATCACTAACGGTCAATAGTTTCCTCTGCCTAACTCTGATTCTCTCCAGAGAAGGCAGGACCAGACACCAGGCAACCTCGGTGTCTTCTGGTCCTCATCTGGTCAAGAACCAGAATACTCAGTAGAGTCGGGGGATCAAACTGAGCATCTTTTGTTCTACCAGACTCGTCTGGTCCGGACTCGTCTGGTCTGGGGAAGGTCCTCTGCCTCTGGTCATATCTCATCTGGTGAAGTCTTCTGATGGAGTCCTCTGGTGAAGTCCTCTGGTGGGGTCTTCTGGTGACTCTTCTGGTGAAGTCTTCTGGTCTGGCAGTTCCCCTAGACTAAGTCCTAATCTAGATCATCATCTGGCTAACAGGTCCAGATGGTCCTATTACATCTTCTGGTTTGTTTTAACTCATCAAAACTAACAACTTTTATCCTAATAATTTCCCCCTTTTTGATGGAGTTAAAACTACCAAAACTGATCAAGAATAATAAACTTAAGCAAGAAAACATTAAAGGATAAGACCTTAGAATAGATCTTATCAGGCAAACAAATAAGACAACAAGAGGTTGCCTTTTGAACAGAGACGATATGAGATTTTCATTGATAAAAAAGACAAAGAAGATTACAGATTACAAAGCAATTCTGGTCCTATTCTAAGCAATCTTCTGTTATCTTTGGGCACCAGGAACCAGTCAAAGAATCTATCTTGAATGGCCTTCAACTCTGCAGAAGATGATGGAATGAAGTTTGCCAACACCTTGGTCTTGTACAGTCTCTTCAGCTCAGCCCAATCAACCCGGTCTCCTGCCATTGGAGTGTTGAGAAAATGGAATTCAGGAGCAGTGACTTCCAGGTTGAATTCAATAGTTGAATCCATCAACTGCTTGTACAAATCTGCATTATATGCCTGCATCCAAGAATGGAAAGTCCTATTGATGAGAGCATCATCCTCTGGTGGAGGTCTCTGGATGTAATGTTGAATGAACCAGAGAGTCTTGGCTTCTCTCCATTTTTCTATCAAAGGCACATGAACAGTTGAGTCAAAGGACCCTTCTGTCCTGAGAGGGAGGATGTTCATGACTTCAACAGACCCTTTTCTCTTCTGGCTGGATCCACTAGCACCAGGAGTGATGCCAGCTTCTCTGCTCTTCTTATTTTGCCTTCTAACATATCGGAGCCTCTGCTCTTCATCTATGTTTTTCCTTATCCTTGCTTGCCTCTCTTCAGGCGACTCTTCCTTGAATCTCTTCTCTGCTTCTTCAACCACAGATTCAAGGAAGCTCTTCTTTACTTTCCTTATCTTCCTCTTTGCAGGTCCAGAGATGGAAATTGGATCCTGCTCTGCTTCAGACTCCTCTTCTGCAGCAAGCTGCTTAGCCATGGAAAGGGATTTGAGCTCTTCATTTTTCTTCTTCTGCAACTCAGCCTGGGCCAATGTATTCTCCAGCAGGTCCAGACGAGCTCCATGGCTGAAGAGAGTTTCATTTGTGGTCTTCGCCAGATCAGTTCTGGCCTTCTCTTCCCCCTTTTTAACTTCATCAAGGAGGGGCTCCACTACTTGCCTTATGAGATCAGGCAAGGCAGTGTTGGAGGAAGAGTGAAGATCACGCAGCTGCTTGGCCTCCTCCAGGTAAGCTTTAGACTCTGCAACAAGTCTCTCTTGCTTCTCCAACATCTCCTGGAGGGAGTCTTTCAGCTTGGCAGTTTGAATCATCTGGCAGGCCATCTCCACTTTAAGCACAGAGACAGGTCTCAACTGCCCCAGCACGTGCTCCTGTAGCTGCTTCTGGCTGTGCATGACATCCAGCTTGACAAATAAGCCATTAGCCTTAAAAGAAGCTTTTACCTCTGCCAGAGAAGACTTTAACTGCTTCAGGAAGATTCTCCTCTCATGCCTGATCTGGTGCTCTATCATAGCAGGGGCCATATGTTGAATAGCTTTAGAAAAGCGCCCAATCTGCATGATTTGCTCATTGAAGAAAGCTTTCATCTTCTGGAGCACGGCAGGAGACATCTCAAAGTCTTCCTCATCTGAATATAGCTCTGGAGGGAAAACAAAATGAGGACCAAACTTGTAAGTGGGGCCCTCTGGAGTGAGCATTACTCCTCTCTGGATGAGCAGGGTGCGAATCAAGACTTTAGCAGCACCAGGAGTCTCCAGCTCTGCTGGGTTCTGAATATTCAGCCTCTGCTTTAGCTCAATCTCCCAAGCAGTGAAGTTGGAGGGACCCATTTCCTCAAGCAACAACAGTAGGTCCTCCACATCTTCAAGTCTGGCCTTGCTCCAGACCTTGAATCAGTAAGCTCTGCCAGAAGTGGTAAGTGCTCAAGAAGAACTGGGAAATGCTCTCTTAGCCAGAGCTGAGCACTTACACTCATACTCTGCCTAATGGGACCCATTTCTGCAGATAAGAAAGTGAAGGGTTTGGGCCCAGAGGCAGAGGAGGAAGGTGCTAAGTCAGCAGGCTCAAGTGAAGCTTCCTCATCTTCACTATCATCGCTGGTTAAACAGGTAGGAGAAGGGGGAGGGCCAACGAATCCCAGAGCCATAGAAATGGTTGGGTCCTGGTCTGTATGGGTTTGGGGAGGGTTAGGATTTTGTGAAGTAGAGGGTGTAGGAATGGGTTGCTCTGCACCAGAAGATGATGAAACATCTGGTACAGAAGGTGTAGGAGGTATCTGGGAGGTGGAAGTGTTTGGAGGAGGGATTTCTGCACCAGAAGAGGTTGAGGGTACCTCTGGTACAGAAGGTGAGGGAGAGGGGTTTGTGGGAAGATGTGTTTGGGAAGTTGGGGAAGAAGGTGTTTGGGTATGAATGGTAGAGGGAGTATATACTGGGGTATCTGGGATAATCTGCTCTGGTGGAACAATAGGGTTACCAGAGGCAGATGTGGTTTGGGGAATATTATCTGGGGGAGAGATAGAGGGGGAGACAAGATTAATGGGGGAAAAAGATGGAAGGGAAGGGTTTACCTCTGCTAGGTCAACACCAGCAGGTACAGCAGACTCTGGAGCATCCTCCATCATCTGGGAGGCATCCTCAATTGCCTTTTCCAAGGCCTCTCCAAGATCAGATCCAGAGTCAGGATCCTGAAGAAGGGCTCTCTTGGCCTTGGATTTCCTCACAAGAGGCTCAACCTCTTCTTCTTCTTCCTCCTCCTCTGACGGCTCATCCACCAGGAGGGTTTTCTTGGGAGCTCTTCTGCCAGTCCTTGGCTTCTTGGCAGATTTCTTCTTGGCCTCCTCTGGCCTCTTCCTCTTTGAAGCTCGAGCCTTCTTGGCAACCTCACTCTTCTTCTTCAGTACATCAAGAAGAGGGATCTGGTCCTCCTCAGAGGAACCAGAGAAAGCAATGGTTGAGGAACCAGTTGCTTCAGCAGCTTTCTTCTGGGTCTTCTTCCTTTGCTGCTGCTTCTGCCCCTTTGCAGGAGAGGGTACTGCCTGAAGAGGAGGGGCAGGAATGGCTTCTTCTCCATCAGAATCAGGATGGCCATGAAGGGGACCATCCTTTGAGAATAGCACCTTAGACTTGTGAAATCCTTTGCACCAAGTCTCCTTCCATTTCTTCTCTGGAAGCAAGGAGTCCAAAATCAAGGTAAGTTTCGTACCCAATGAAACATTAACAGTGAAATAAAACTGCATCTCCCCTGGCTGGGAAGGACAAACTTCCTTGTTAACTTTCGCTTTATTCTTCCACAAGACGCCCCAAAAGAACTCTGCCCAATTACATTGGACGCCATCATACAAAGCCCTCATCACATACATTCTTCCATTAAAGATCGCATCTGTGCTGTGATTTTCACACATCAACATTTTTACAACTATGTCAAAAAGTACCTTGTACTTTTGCCTCAGATGCTTATCCAGAAATCCCTTCGTGATATTCTGGCAAGATGAACGAGCAAACATTTTGAAGAAACCCACAATATCAGCCTCCTTGTAGGTTAAAGGATCCACTCCTTCCGCCGAAATGTTTCCAAACAGGGCACATAAATCATGCTTGGAAAACACCAAATCTTCCTTGTCAATTTTTGTAGAAATATGGTCTTCGTTGATCTTCATACGAACCAAAAACTGGGCTGCATAACCGTCAAGAGTACGAAAATCTCTGGGAATGGTGGAGATCAACTTCTCAACTCCGGATCTCCTCAATAGTTCCAGAATAGCAAGTGCAGACGAGTTCTTGGTGGTGTAGAAGTCAACCACCATCTCCGTTTTCAGTTTCTTCATCATTAATTCATGGTCAAAATTACACGGGGGAGCCATATCTGTGAGAGAGAGAGAGAGAAAAGAAGAACTTTGCAGAGAGAGGTTAGGGTTTGAAAGTATGAAAACGTGAAAGGACAGATTGAAAGGAAATGTGAAGTAAATAGGGTAATACGCGTGGCTTGAGTAATAAATAAAGTGTGAACGCGTGTAATTTCAAAATTAAATTAGGGAACAAAATTAATATTTGAATTGATTGACATTTTGCACAGTGATTAAATCTGATGGCCACAAAGAAAGGCAAGATACAGATTTAATCTGGTGCGTTGGCATAGTCATTGGGACGGGGCATAAAGGGGTTTTGTGGCAGTCAAGAGAAAAAGCGAAATGATTGCCTAGGCCCTATACCCTAGTCTTAAATACACTCCGAAGTTGAAAGGTTTTGAGTGTACTTACTAATTTGAAAAGTGTATCCCAATGATCAGAGGCCAGAGAAGTAAAGACATACCTGTCACCTGATATTGTAACCAGATGATACCACAGCTACATCTCCTCTGATGGAGCTCATCTGGTCCTGGTCAGAGAAGATTTTTGACAATTGACTCAGCACCTCATCTGGGACAGGTGTCACCTGGTGCATACCTCATCTGGTACCTTCTCTGATATGTCTAATCTGCAGGTATGTTATTTTTAAATGAAATAAAGAGTATGCAATAAAGTATAAATAAAGGATACTTCTCTGATGTTCCCCCAAAAACAAATCTGTCTCTGGATCCAACAGTCCTAACTCAAAAGCTAACTCTCTGAATCTGGTCTCAGCCAAAGACCTGGTTAATATATCTGCTCTCTGCTTCTCTGTTGCAATCTTTTCCATCCTTATATCTCCCTTCTCAACATGATCTCTGATAAAATGATGCCTTATATCAACATATTTACACCTGGTATGAAGAACTGGATTCTGGGTGATTGCAATGGCACTATTACTATCACAGAAAATAGGAATATCCTTGGCTCTAATCTGGTAATCCCTAAGTTGTTGACTAATCCAAAGTAGTTGTGAACAACAACTCCCTGCAGCCATGTACTCTGCTTCTGTTGTTGATGTAGCAACTGAAGTCTGCTTCTTAGAAAACCAGGATACCAATTTATTCCCTAGAAATTGGCATGTCCCACTTGTAGACTTTCTATCTATTCTGCATCCACCATAATCTGAATCTGAATAACCACTCAATTCCAAATTATCATCTGCAGGATACCACAATCCTAAATTCACTGTTCCCTTAAGATACTTCAATATCTTCCTAGCTGCTTCCAAGTGAGTCTTCTTGGGGTTAGCTTGAAATCTGGCACAAACACCTACGGCAAAGGTAACATCTGGTCTGCTTGCAGTCAGGTACAAAAGAGAACCAATAAGTGCTCTATACTGAGTCTGGTCCACACTCTCTCCAGACTCATCTGGATCCATGTTGAAATTTGTCATCATAGGGATCTTGGCTGCTTTGCTAGATCCTACTCCAAATTTCTCTAACATGTTTCTGGTGTACTTAGCTTGATTAATAAAAATTCCCTTCTCTGATTGCTTAACCTGCAGACCCAATAAGTAATTCATTTCTCCCATCATGGACATCTCAAACTGTCCCTGCATAAGCTCACCAAACTTCTCACACAGCTTCTTGTTAGGGGATCCAAATATGATGTCATCAACATATATTTGGACCAGAAGGATGTCCTTTCCTTCTTCTTTCCTAAACAAGGTTCTATCAATCTTACCCTTAGTAAAACCATTGTCCAGAAGAAACTGAGATAGAGTGTCATACCATGCTCTGGGTGCCTGCTTCAGCCCATAAAGAGCTTTCTTAAGCTTAAACACCTTGTCACCTTGTTCAAAACCAGGAGGTTGTTCCACATACACTTCCTCAATGAGAATCCCATTAAGAAAGGCAGATTTCACATCCATCTGGTAGACTTTGAACTTCATGTGAGCAGCATATGCTAAGAACAATCTGATGGCTTCTAGTCTGGCAACAAGAGCAAATGTCTCATCATAGTCTATGCCTTCAGACTGAGAATAGCCCCTGGCCACTAGCCTTGCCTTGTTCCTAGTAATGACATCATTCTCATCTTTCTTATTTTTAAAAACCCACTTAGTGCCTATCACCTTTTGATGTCTTGGTCTGTCTACCAGCTCCCAAACATCCTGTCTGGTGAATTGATTCAACTCCTCCTGCATTGCAACAATCCAATTTGAATCTTTCAGTGCCTCCTTGATGTTCTTGGGCTCAATCAAGGACACATAACAACTGAATAAGGCAGCTAAGTTAAGAGTTCTCCTAGTCTGGACACCCTTGGTTGGATCTCCAAGGATTAGGTCATTGGGGTGATCAACCAGGGTCCTCCTTCCCGTGGTCTTGCCTGGTTGATCATCTTCTGCAGTACCTTGGTGATTATCACCACCTGCAGAAGAGCTTCCCCCTACAGGAGTTCCAACCTCTTCTGGTTCTGCTCCTTGTGAAAGCTTCTGCTTCAGAGAACCAGGAGATGGGTCATCATCTGAATCTGAATCTGAATCAAGAACAGGTGGATTGACTTTGATAACTCTGGGAGTAGTCTGATTCTGGGTCTCATCAGAAGACTTAGAATCCACCTTGCACTCAAAAGTAGATTCGTCAAAAACAACATGAGGTGTTTCCTCCACACAAAGTGAATTCTTATTAAAAACTCTAAAAGCTTTACTGGTGCTGGAATATCCTAAAAATATTCCATCAGCCACTTTAGCATCAAAGGTTCTTAATTTAGATTTCCCATTGTCATGGATGAAATACTTACATCAAAAAACATGAAAGTATGAAACAGATGGGGTTTTACCTTTCCATACCTCATATGGAGTCTTATTATGTCTCTGGGCAATCAGGCATCTGTTCTGAGTGTAGCAAGCTGTATTAATGGCCTCTGCCCAAAATCTCTGTGGAGTGCTGTATTCTGCCAGAAGTGTTCTTGCAGCTTCTTTGAGGGTCCTATTCCTCCTTTCTGCTACTCCATTTTGTTGGGGTGTTCTGGCAGCAGATGTCTCATGAAAAATCCCATGATCCTTGCAGTAAACTGCAATGTGTGAATTCAAAAACTCTGTTCCTTTGTCACTTCTGATTCTGACTATGCTCTGGTTCTGCTCATTCTGAATCTGCTTGAAGAACTCTGGCAGCTTAGTCATAGTTTCATTTTTCTTAAATAAGAACACTACCCAAGTGTATCTTGAAAAGTCATCTACTATCACTAAGGTGTACTTCCTTCCACTGAAACTAAGAGGAGAAACAGGTCCATGTGAAGTAGTTGAAGTACTCTGGTTGTGGTTGTGCTCTGGACATCCTTAATGGAAGTCTTGGGTTGTTTACCCTTCTAGCATGAACCACAAACCTGATCCTTCTTAAACACTTCATTAGGAAGACCTCGAATGAGACCTTTTCTGGCAATCTTATTCAGTGTTTTGAAGTTAAGATGACACAATCTCTTGTGCCAAATCCAGCTATTCTCTGCAAATCCTTTTGCAACTAGGCAAGCATTTCTTGGGCAACTGTTAAAATCTGCAAGATAAATGTTACCCTTCCTCAAGCCTATTAGCAAAATATCATTATAATCTGAAGAGAAAACAGTGCATGAATCACTAGAAAACTTCACTGAGTATCCCTTGTCACAGAATTGGGATACTGAAAGTAGATTATGCTTGAGTCCTTCTACGTAGTAGACTTCATCTACAGATACTCCATTGAAGATCAACTTTCCAACTCCTCTGGTGACTCCATAGCTGTTGTCACCAAACATCACTCTTGGTCCATTCAATGGCTTGAAATCTTGGAGATTATCTTTCTGGAAGGTCATGTGCTTGGAACATCCACTATCAATGTACAAGACATGGTTGCTTGAAAATCCTTTCTCCAATGGACTCTTATCTACCTGCAGAGAAATCAATTAGGTCCCCTACTAGTGCTGGGTCCTGATTGGTTAGTTGCAGGTTTTGTAGGAATCCATAGATAAAGATCATCCCTTGATGGATGAGGAGATCTTATCTTCCTTCCAAATCTATCTACCAGCACATGTCCTCTGACAATGACATATTGAGCTACTGGTCTGATAAGGACACCTTTCCTATAAACAGGTCTGGTGTACCTTTTCTCAAATTTGGCCTTTGGAATGGCCTGCCTCAAAGACATGGTCTTAAAGGTCTGGTTGTAAGGGTACATCCTAGAAGAACCATCTCTGGTGTCATACCTACCCAGATCAGTTGGTTTTCTATAGATGGGCCTGGAAGACCTCCGCTGGTTCTGATAATTAGACTGTCTCTGGTGGTTATAGTTCCTTTGAGTATACCTATTCTGGAACTGATTCCTCTGAGAAAACTGTCTCTGGGGTACCTGGTGCTGTTGAACATTGTTCCTTCTCTGGTAGTTATTACTCTGATTGGTATTCCCCTTTCTTGAGTGTTTCCTTTGAGGTCCCCTAATCTGTTTAGGTTCCCTTTGAGGATTTCTCTGGGGTCCTCCAATTTGAGTAATTTCTACTCCTTGGGACTCATTGTTCACAGAACCCTCAATCTTTAATGGTTCCCCTTTTTGACACTTATTCTCTAGCATCTTCTCTTCCAGAAAAGTCAACTCTTCTGGACCATATGTAATGTGATTAACAGAGTGATTCCTTTTCCAGTCAGGATTGTGAACCACCTTGTAACCATTACCAGTTAAGTCTTTATCATCCCAGATTTCTACCAATTTACCAGCTCTTACAGACTTGTCTTTATTATAAAAGTATTTATGAGTTTTAGAGGAAATTCCAGAATATCCTAAACCACTCTTATCACAGATGCGTTGAGAAGACTCTGATATGATAGATACAACAGATGGTATCTTAGGAGCTTCTCTGGGCATGGGTATCTCCTCTATGTTGTGAGAAACTTGTTTTCCCTTGATAAGAGTCTGATATTTGGCTCTGAGTTCATTGAACTCATCTTCTTGAGAGTTCTTTTCTTTCATGAGTTGATCTACCAGAGTATCTCTTTCTGTGATCTTATCCTGAAGTTCAGAGACTTCTTTGGAATGATCTTTCATGAGTTCTCTGGTGGATTTATGCTCATGAGAGAGAGATTGAACTTCAGCTCTGAGCCTACCATTCTCTTTCTCAAGTTTTTGACACAGTTGGACACAATTTTGGAGATCTGATAGCATTTGTTGCATATCAGACTCTCTGGAGTTACCAGATGAATTAGAAGATTCAGTACATTTGGAATTTGATAAAACTAGAGTAGTTTCATTTACCTCAGTGATGTCTGCCATGAGACACACATCATCATCTGATCCAAAGTCAGAAGAAGAAGAACTGGAACTAGTATCCCCCTCCTCTGCTTCTGCTAGCAAGGCTCTCTTATCTCCTGTCTCTCTTGATTCTCTTCTCTTCTCTTTCCCTAGGAGTAAGTTGAGGACAATCATAACTGTAGTGACCAGTCTTGTTGCATGTGTAGCAGGCATTGTCTCCTCTGGGACTAGGACTTGGCTCTCTCCTCCTCTGGTTATAGTCTGATCTGGCTGGACTACTCTCTCTCCTCTGGTAGTCAGGTCTGCCAGAGCTACCATCCCTCCTCTGATAATCTGATCTCCCAGAGCTGCCAGGGTTGTCATCTCTCCTCCTCTCTGGAGTTCTGAATCTGGTCTCCCTTGAGTCTCCAGATGTCTTCTCCTTCTCTGCAGGCTTGAAAGAACTCTTCCTGTCTCTGGTAGACTCCTTCCAATGCCTTTTGTACCTGCCATACTTTGAACTCATTTTATCTAATTTACGAGTTAGGAGTGCTACCTGCTCCTTGAGGCTCAAGTCATCTGCAGTAGACTCCTTTGGCTTTACATCAGGCTTGAGAGTTGAAGAGAATGTAACTCCTTTCTAGCCAGAAGAGGAAACCTCTTCTGTTTGATCCTCCTCTTGAAGATCATACTCGTAAGCTTTGAGATCAGACAACAGAAGATGATGATCCAGAGTATTGAGATCCTTGTTGTCCTTGATCACAGTGACTTTAATTCTCCACCTGCTTGTTAGTGAACACAAGATTTTACTATTAATTTCTTTTTCAGAGTAGGTCTTACCTAAGGCACTAGCCTTGTTCAGGAGGTTTGTGAGACGCATGTTCAGCTGGTCAATGGTCTCGTCTGGTTTCATCTTGAAGGTGTCAAACGAGTGTTGAACAACTTGGAGCTTGTTGTCCTTAATCTTCTCTGTTCCTTCGCAGAGAAGTGCAAGTTTGTCCCACATTTCCTTCGCAGTGACACAGGTTCTGACCTTCTCTATTACCTCCTTGGTGAGAGTGTTGATGATCTCGGTTCTTGCCACCTGGTCCAGGTTATATAGATTTCTCTCATCATTATCAAGCTCATCTTTATTTTTGAGGATTTTCTGTCTGGGGACTCTATCCTCTGCAGTTTTCTGGGCAGCTTCACTAGTTTCTTCTCTGGACTCAGACCTGCCACTATCAATGGGAGTCCAGTAAAATTGTATGGGGCCACTTTCAACCACATCTAGCATGCGGTGGTGAATAGCTCCAAGATGATTGCTCATCATGAAACTCCAGTGGTTGTAATCCTCAAAAGAGAATTCTGGGAGCTTACGGCTCTTGTAAGAAGATTTTGCAGACATTTTGATAAGAAATTTAGGGAAATAACAAGAACTTGAACAAAAGCACTTAAGAGCAATGGATCTGCCCGGTGACCACCAAAAGCTTTACAAAGCAGTGGTCGTTGGACACACTGCTCTGATACCACTTGTTGGTCCCACTAGTTAGATTAATTGCGGAAGCTTAAGTTAAATGTCTTTCAAAGTCTTTTACAAGAGGGCAATAATCAACAAACAATAAGTAAAATTAAGAAATAAAGAACACAAGATGTATAGTGGTTCGGATTGAATATCCTACGTCCACTCTCCCTTATAACCAAGGGGTCTCACTATCAACCAACTCACAAACTTACTTACTGGAATTGGGAAGTACCAGTTCCTTCTTACAACCTCTTTAGATTTAACTTCAATCAAAAGATCAACCAGCCAACAACCTTGTCTAGTAGATGAACAGGTTGTGGTTTGAGTAACTCCTTTAGAGTAGATAAATATTATGAACAGTAAGAGTGCTTGGTATGAATATCAAAAGCTTGGATCACTTATGCGCTTGTAGAGTCTCTAGAGCTTTTTCTTGAACTGCACTCTTGTATATATAGAGGGGATTAGGGCTAGCCGTTGGAGGGCTAATCCAATCAGATCCTCTATATAAGGAAGCCTCAATCAATCAATTCCCTAATTGATTGATTGGGTTGGTGGGATCCTTGGATTGATTATCTTCAAATACTTTCCAATCCTGATCATGTTGATTTGATTTGAATCACCAACGGTCAATAGCTTCCTCTGCCTAACTCTGATTCTCTCCAGAGAAGGCAGGACCAGACACCAGGCAACCTCGGTGTCTTCTGGTCCTCATCTGGTCAAGAACCAGAATACTCAGTAGAGTCAGGGGATCAAACTGAGCATCTTTTGTTCTACCAGACTCGTCTGGTCTGGGGAAGGTCCTCTGCCTCTGGTCATATCTCATCTGGTGAAGTCTCTGATGGAGTCCTCTGGTGAAGTCCTCTGGTGGGGTCTTCTGGTGACTCTTCTGGTGAAGTCTTCTGGTCTGGCAGTTCCCCCTAGACTAAGTCCTAATCTAGATCATCATCTGGCTAACAGGTCCAGATGGTCCTATTACATCTTCTGGTTTGTTTTAACTCATCAAAACTAACAACTTTTATCCTAACATTGTATATCTCCTATTCCCTATTATACTAATATGGAGTTTTATGTGCAACTCTGGTGCATTGTGCAATTCAAGGCCTAATGATATGATAAGATTAAATAAATCAAATAAAATGATTTTGATTTTAAGAGAATATGAATAATTTAATTAATATATTAAGTTTTACGTAATTAGAATTTATTAAAAATTAATTAATTGATTCATCAATATAGTATGATACACAAGTTTATAAAATTGCAATAGATAATCTAATAAGGATTATGGACTTTAAGGTAAATAGTTATTCAAAACATGTAAAAGCTTATAAATTAGTTTAGTTGGTAAGTAACACTAAAAATTACACAAGAGGTGCAAGGTTCAACCTATGTCATTATATATATATATATATATATATATATATTGGGATAATATCAGTTTTGAGTTGATCCTAAATACACTGAAAAGATGAATTTGCCTAAGTGTTGTAATAGTCAGGCAAGTCTTGATAGGTTAGAACTGTTAGAGTATTTTATATTCACATGTACTCAGTAAGAGGAGAACTCATTGAGGACAATTAAGACTGAAGCCTGAAGAACACGAGAGCACCATCACTGAACTTATGGCAGTCTTTCTAAGCTGGCTGAATAAGTGTCAGGATGAAGAGCATGATCCTGAGATCATTGCTCACTCAGCCTGAAGGGAACAAGACTACACTGAGTGATTTGGAAAGAAGCCTTGGAGTAGGATCCAAGCAAGCAAAAGAAATGTCAGTGCTGGGCCATGTACGAAGATGAGAACAAAAAGAACTCAGGAAAGATAAGTCTGAACTGAAGAATAAGTTCTGACATTCTTACCTACCCGCTGACGTGGACCAATGAGGAGGAGACAAGTCATGTACGGACACTGACTTGAACCTGACATCCCTGCAGTTTTCAATGGGCAAGTATTTAATACTTGTATCCGTTGAAGTGTCCTACAAGGAAATGTCTAGAAGGCTAACTCTCCAACAGACAGTTTTCAAATTCACCTATAAATACAGAAGACCTTGACCCAAACAAGGTTACGGGAAATTTCATAAGCCATAAATTACTCAAGACTCACAAGCATTCAAAGCACCCAAAGAAGCACTCGAAACTCCTTTAATTTCCCAAGTGTTTCTAATTATGGAGTCTATTTTGTATTCCACTGAGCTACATTGTTATATCTTAATCTTAGAGTGATAATCCAATCCTTAGCATAGGTTTATCTTGTAAAGATTATCACAAATAGTTGTAATCCAAACTGAAACCAAAACCCTAAGTGTTAGGTTTGTTGATTAAATTTAGAGAGCTGGTTAGAAGGAAGAGGACTAGACCTCGCATTCTAGGGATTAGTGAGCTGGTCATTGTGCACCTTGGCACGTTAAAAACAAGTCAATCCTTTAGTGGATTCTCCTATTGAATCAGGACCGTGGACATAGGAGCTCGAGTCTCTAAACCACGTTAAACGCTCTGAGTTCATTTACTACTTTGATATATTGTTTTGCATTGCTCATCTTATTCATTCATTGCATACTTTGTCAGTGCTGAATCAATCAGCCAGACCTGAACTCATTGCACTGCCCTTCTAATCACGGCTTATTAAAATGGAACATTCAGTTTTGAAAAATTACTAAAACAAGTCTATAAACTTTCAGGGCTCACACATTTCCGCACAAGGCATCAAAAGATAGTTAGCCAACTGACTTGCTTCAGAGCAGTTAGTAGGCGTATTATCTTTTCAGTGCCCAACACTACTCTGAGTTAAGGGGACAGCTTTGAAAAGAAAGTAAAATTTTGTATACGTGTATTCCCCCCCATACACGTATTTACTCAAACTTATACGGGACCAACAAGTGGTATCAGAGCAGTGGTTCAAAAGACCACTGACTTTGAATACTAATAGTTTCAGAGGAGAAACTGTTGGTGGTCACTGAACAGATCTTTGTCTGCATATTTTCTGAAAACTTGCATCATGACTTCAAGTGCGCTAGAAGCTTGTTTGCCTGAATTCTCAGTTTCTAACTTCGTATATTGGAGATTTAGGTTGCTTGCACACTTGGATGCAATTCATGACCAGATGCCTAAAGTGATCAAGGACGGACCTATCAAGATCACCATTCCAAATGTCAGAGGACTAGGATATGATGATTAACCCATTGGAGCTCCAGTGCCGAAGGACAGGAGCCAACTGACCAATGATGAGATCAAGAGGATAGGGCTGGACAATATGGCCAAGAATATCATTCTTCACACGGTGCCGTTCGAGGAGTCAGCGAGGCTGATGCACTTGAAGACTGCAAAGGAGGTCTGGGATGAGTTGAACCAAATGTGCGAGGGATCTGAGAAAATCAAGGAGAACAAGAGGAACATAGCCATTCAAAAGTTTGAAAGCTTCGAGATGCTGCTTGAGGAAACCATTGATCAAATAAAGTCAAGATTCATCAAGATGCTGAATGAGTTGGTGATGCTAGGGAAGGAAGTCCCTAAGAGAGAAGTTATTCCTAAGATCCTAAATGCTCTCCCTGAGAGATGGGATAACAGTGTTATCATGCTTAAAAATACTCAGGATATGAGCAACATTACTTCAGCTCTACTATTTTCAGAGCTCAAAGCATTGGAATTTGATCTGAACAAGAAAAAGAAGAAAATAGTACCTGAAGAGGGGGAGAAAACTCCAGAAAAGAGTGTGGCCTTAAAAGCCAAGTCAGAACCTACTGAATCTCCATTAAAGTCACTGATGGAGATGAGCAAAGAAGAGCTCACTGAGGAGTACAGTATGATGGCCAGACACTTTGAAAAGTTAAACTCAAGATTTGGTTGATATAAGAAGTACTATCAGGACACAAGAGATAGGAAGACTGATGGAAGCCACAACCGTTCCAGGAGGTATGAAGACCGGAGGAACACTGACCAGAGATGCGATCGAGGTGAAAAAATGAGGTATTCTGACCCGAAACCTGATCGTGAGGAGTTAGACCAGAGACGTGCTCGTGACAACAAGTGCTCGAGCAAGAATGAAAGCTCATCAAGACGGAGGGAACCTGACTCAAGAAGAAACCCTGAAGTAAGAAGAGATCAAGTAGATGAGCCAACAAAGTGTTACAACTATAACAAAAGTGGGCACTATCAGTTAAGGGTGCAGATGGCGTTTGGCGCTCGGCAGGCGGTATATGGCCGCCAAGCACCAAGGCCGCCTAGACGGCCACCGAGGCTGCCTAGGCGGCCACCAAGGTTTCTATTTATTTTTTATTTTTTTCTTCTTTTTTTATTATTAAATATATTTTGTTTAATATTTATCAAAGTAATAAAGTTCCATGTTTCCAACTTAATTTATTTATTATCCAATTTAATAATTAAAGTAATTAAGTAAAATTAAATATATCTCCAACAAAATGTCCAAATTAATAAACTACCACAATTCACAATCCACACATGTGCAACTTGTTATTTTTCTTTTAATTTTTCTTTTTAATTATATAACATTTTAAAGTTATTAAAAATTAAAAAAAATTATAAAAAAATCCCCTAGGCATTGCCTACCGCCGAGGCCGCCTTGGCGGCGCCGAGACCGCCTAGGCACCGCCGAAACCGCCTAGGCGCTGCCAAACGCGGTTTTCGCCAAATACGGCGGCTTTGCATTAATCGTCGGCGGTAGGTGCTGACAAGCGCCTAGGCGGCCGCCTTTTACATCACTGCTATCAGTATGATTGCCCGGAGCTGAGTGCGAGGGAAAAAGAAGACAAGAGGACTAAGAGAAGCCTGAGGTTTGCAGATAGGAAAGTCATGCTCGTTGAAGACGCAACTGACTCGGATGGTCCTGAGGAGAGGTCGCCTGAACTTTTTTTCGATGATGAGTACGAAGATCTGTGTCTTATGGCGAGGGAGGAGCCTGAGGTAAATTCTAACTCTGAGTGTGCTTCTTACACTGGTCAAAATTATACCTCCAGCTACCACATATGCGTACATATCACTGGAAATTCATACCGTGTATCGAATTGCAATAATAAATTAGTTCGTGCATCGAATTGTAAACTTTAAAAGTTCATGTTGTAATTGATAAATACTATAAAATTCATGATTTTTTTTTTGCAACTAACCCATTTTTTTTATAAACATTATCTACAATATCTAGAAAGCTAATTATATTTAAAAAAAATTATAACAACAAATGATATGGAGACATGTGACAATTTTAGATAATGTGCAAGTTCATGCCATTGGGGTTGTTGGCTGCCCAGTAACAACTAGCAAGGTAAGTCAATATCATTCCCATTTTTTTTATATAATGACATTGGGTGAATGTCACTGACTTGAACGCAATGTACTAGCTATACTAGTAGTTACCCCACAAGAGTATGGGATCACCGTAGTATGGGCAAGTATAAGGACCAAGTATTATCGTACCCAAGGGAAGGTATGTATGCGAATAGAGCACTGGAGATCTACGCGTCGTAGTTAATATGAGTGTATGTTCGGTTTTAGAAATAGAATTAAACTACTCTATATTCTATCACAAATATTGCAAGTAATGAAATCAAACGAATAACTAAAGTTTAAATAAAATATGAGATAGTGTTGCTCGGGATAGGAATCCCTACGTATACTAACGAACCTGGTACGATAACTAAAATAACCGTGATGTGCAAGTATTAATCCTAAGTGTACCAAAACTAGGCAATCAACTTCCCTAATCTAGCACAAGATTGAAAGACTAAAGCTCAAGAATTAACCCTAATACTTCATCATGTCAACCTACTTCACAACCTACTAAACAAGTTATATGGCTTATGCTTAATTAAAGGGACCCTTATGTAACTAAGGTGATGTGATCGTCCTCCCTAGATAAACCGGTAGATGATAAACCACTTCTATAACCCCCTCGTTAAGCCTATTTGTTATTAAAGAGTGATAAGATCGACCTTTCTCTAATAATTTTTGTATTCAATTCCAAGATAATTCTAGGGTTTATTTTAGGAATTCAACTAATTAAGAGAACTAGCACTAAACATCACGAATTATCCTAATTATGTACCAAGATCCTACTTCTACGAGTTCATCCTACCCCAAGCATGCAAGGGTTCTAGCCTAACATGGTGAATACGAAAACAATCACAAGAACGATGAACATTTGTATAATTGAATAATCAAAAGAATTTGAAAGCATAAACAAAGGATATCTCAAAATCTCAATAAATCTGGAAAATTTAGGATTTATAAGTCTCAAAGGTTCAAGAAAGAAAGCATTAAACAAAAAGAACCAAACTAAGTAGCTAAACTATGAATTCGTAAGATCAAAGCCTCGATTACAAGTATGAAACTCTCCCAATATCTCTCTACCAACCTCTAAGTATGCCAAAATATGAAAAGTGATCAAAGGGTATATAAAAACGAGCTTGGGACCGGGTATTTATAAGCAACGGGCCGAAAAAGGCCAGAATCTCGCACGCTCGAGTGGTGGTCGAGCGCTAGTGCTCGACCTCAATGTGGTCGAGTCGGTCTTCTTTCCAGTGCCTTCAGGGAGCTCGACCTCTTACTGGTCGAGCAGGGCCGCTCGACCACTACTGGTCGAATGGGGCTGCTCGACCATGGCTTGGTCGAGCGCATGCATGTGGTCATATGGGGCCACTCGACCTCAGCCCGGTCGAGTACCTTGTCTTCCAGAGCCTAATAGGAGCTCAACCCCCCTCTTTCTCGAGTGGTGGTGCTCGAGCATCTCCTTCTTTAAGCCAAGTGATACTTTTCTTTGCACGGACTAATATTTTTCGTATTTCTTCAATATCTTCTCATCCAGGCATCCATTTGAGTCGATTCAAAGTCTTACGAACTCCATTTTTCGCCCTCTATCCATCTATGAACATCAAATAGGCAAATTCATCAATTTATGAAATTAGTACTCAATTGACTCTAAATACTCATCGAATTCACTCAAAACGCGGGCAAAACAAGCTATAAATCATAACAATTTCACGCCTAATCAACCCCCCTAAACTTACCATATTGCTTGTCCTCAAGGAATGAAATTCTAAGTCAAGTGAAATTGTTAAGAATGAATCATAGAACTAAATCATGCAAGTAATAGAACTTCAAGCTTCAAAGATCAGTCACTCACACACTAACTCACCCCCTTCATCATACTCATGCATAATCAACGAAAGACACCAAGATCAAATATGGATGTGCACTCAACGATGTGTTTCACTCCCTCACAAGTGTATATAAATAATAAGGGACTCGTTCAATCAATCAATCACACATATCAGCAGCCACAGGCTTGTAAGCACTCTCAACTTCGACCATACTCTAGCATCCATGCCGAATAAAAAAGGACTTGATCAAGGTTGTAACGTAGGCTCTTTGGACAGGTGGGGTAACTATATGGGATAAGTGACTCAAGTGAATGGAGAACAGAAAATCCAACTTCGGTATTTCGAGACAAGGAACAGAATACTTCAATCATCTTCATGCAATATACTTTTCAATTCCACTACTCTCAACACTTCAATTTTTTTCTAACTCGTTTCACTTTTT
The DNA here is from genome assembly GCA_947034835.1 of Ballota nigra. NCBI lineage: Eukaryota > Viridiplantae > Streptophyta > Magnoliopsida > Lamiales > Lamiaceae > Ballota > Ballota nigra. The sequence continues at coordinate 54,498,438 of OX344726.1, read as the reverse complement.
CAATCACTTCACTTTATTCTTTTCACACATACGTGAGCTCATATCTCTTTTGCTCATTCTCAAATTCTTTGTTCTTTCCCACAACTCACAATCTCATTACACTTTCTTCTCAAATACACTCAAGCATTAATAATTCTCCTTCCTCAACTCAACTCGATCCCGTTTCTCATTCACAACTTTCCCTATTCTCCACTCAAATTGGAACAAAAAGAGTTTAAGAATTTGGTTAAGTTCAAATATGCTAGCAAATAAAATAGGCTAAGGCTCAAATGGGCTAACAAGGGATAAATGTCATTAGTAGGGAAAATTTGGCTAAGTGACTCAACAAATCAAAGATGGCCAAAAATCACTTTCGGCATTTCAAACTAGACACAATCAAGAAGCGAGAGTACTCACAAACGAAGAGATCACGTTGGTCCCAGTACAAGACTGATGAATACGTGTATGGGGGGAATACACGTATACCAATTTTTCAAATTAAACCTTACTGAGTCCCCTTTACTTAGAGTGAAAAAGAACTAAGAGCTGATAATATACCCACTGTCTACACTTAATGAAGGCCAGTTGGCTAACTATCAATTCAAGTCAGTGCGGAAATGTGTGAGCCCTGATAGTTTAATGTCTTGTTTAGTTTGCTTTCTGAAAAACTTGATTACTCAATTCTGAAATAGTGGTTAGTTGGGCAGTGCTATGTTTGATGATCATGCTGATTGATTCAGGCCTGATAAAAACCAAATGCTATGAAGGAACAAATAATATGATAAGCAAGCACAATATCAAAGCAGTAAGAACACTGGGAGTTTAACGTGGTTCGAAGACTCAAGCTCCTACATCCACGGCCTGATTTAACAGGAATTCCACTAAAGGGATTCTTGTTTTTAACGTGTCAAGTGATGGATCGCGCCGGTGAAGGCGGTCCGTCCCCAAGATCGTTGTTGGGATACCAAACGTGTATAAACAATTAAAGACCTAAACATGCATCTAAAGACAAGTTTAGATCCGTTACCCTTGAAGACCGAGGCGTTGATTCCACTACTGATCTTCTATTCTGCCTCCCAACCTCGTTCGTACACCGGGTGGACGGCGAACTAGCGAACGTGGAGAAAAGTGCCTCCCAATTCCGTCTCTTCAAAAACCCTTGCTCACGAAATTCAGCTGCTCACGAAATTCTTTTAGTGCTAGGGTTTCAAAGAACGAAATTGAAGCCTTTATATAGGTTTCATGGGCCAGACTAGGGATCTGTTAGAAGGTATAGGTTTGGGCTCCTCATGGACCCAAATATTCTTATGTTCAGCCCAGAACATATATTTGGCCCGTGAACATTAATTCATTCCACTAGAGAATTAATGTTGCACTCCCGTCCTATCCCGAACCGAATCAGGGCTTCTATTAGACTCTATAATTCCCCGTGTTAAAGATATCGCACGTCCATTAATTATTAAAGCTTCTGACCGCTTTAATTAATTAACATCTATTATTCCTTGAGTAGTACCACTCAACCTTGTTGTCGTACGGATTAAATCCACCTGCAGGGTTTAATACGACAATCCTTTATGAGTTTCCTCAAGGGGACGTCATCAACCTGGATCACCAGGACACGGTACCCTAATGCCAATAAATAGACATCGTGCAAACGATGTCACTACCCAAAATACATAGTGCATTGAATCTCACAAGATTCTCACCCATAGTAAATCAAAGTAGTGAACAAGCGCTCCACATATCTAGATATCACAATTAGGGTTAAGAATTACAAGAGTCACCAAGACCTTTAGTTCTTCATAACAGTCAGAATAGAAGAACATGTCTTAACTGTGATCCATTCAATACGACATAGCGTACTAGTATGAACTAATGGCCAAGACAAGCCACTAACAAGTTCATACTACAACTTATACCAATAGTTATGTCCAAAACTATCTTAGTTGTGAATACTGTTTATATCTTATAAGGAACTGACAATGTGATCTTCTGTGTGACTACAAACCCACCACATTATCTACAATATAAGATAAATAGACATACAAGTAATACAAGCAATTAATAAGATTGCAATAATGTGAAAAACCATTTATTTAAGATAATAAGGAAATTGAATATATCCATAAAAGCCCAACAAAAGTTTGCTTTACAGTATACACCAACACCAAGGTGCACCAAGATCAGCTAACCTCACTGACCTATACAACAACTTACTAACTCACTAACTGAACTTACTACCAACAAACCTAACTTAGGGTTTTGGTTTCAGTTTTGATTCCAACTAGGTTGTGATTATCCTTACAAGACAAAGCTTTGCTAAGGAATGGATAATCACTCTAAGCTTAAGATAATGCTAGGACGCTCTTTGGAATACAAAATAACTCTCAATAACTAAGAAATACTTGGGAAATTTAACTGGTTTCGAGTGCTTCTTCTAAAGGCTGAATGCTTTGAATTCTTGAGAGTTTGAGTAATTTATGGCTTGGAAATTTCCCGTAACCTTGAATGGGTTCAAGGCCTTCTGTATTTATAGGTGATTTGAAAACTATCCGTTGGAAGAGATAGCCTTCTAGTCATCTATGTAGAGTGATTCAAACGGACATATTTCCCATGCAGCAGCCGTCCTAGCATGGATTTGGTATTTGTATTTAATGCGCCATTTAATGCTTGCCCGTTGAAAGTGCAGTCTGAAGTCAGTCTTCATGTCTGGGTCCGTACGTGCATGTCCTCCTTGGATTGCTCCACGTCATCAGGTTGGTGAGAATGTCAGAACTTATTCCTAGGCTTCAGGCTCTTCTTATTAAGTTCTCTTTGTCTCGAGCAAAACGGTCTTGTCCTGACGCTGACATTCCTTTTGCATTGCTTGGCTCTACTACAAGTCTTTCCCATAAACCCAATGTCATCATGTTCCCTTCAGGACTGAGTTAGTAATGACCTCAAGGTCATACTCTTCATCACTGACACTTACTAAGCCAGCTTAGAAGACTGTCATAAGTTCCAAATGGTACTCCTCGTCTTCAGGCTCTTAGTCTTGATTGTCATCAATGAGTTCTCCTCTCACTGAGTACCTGTGAAGTGTAAAATAACTAAGTACAAGAATCTAACCAAGACTAGCCTGACTAAGACAAACTAAGGCAAATCATCTTTTCAGGGGTTTTGGGATCTTAATCAAAACTGACAATGTCCCAACAATTTCCCCCTTTTTGAAGATGTCAAAATACTGAAAAGATCCTCAAAACACTTAGAGGAAAAACAAATCATATCTATAAGATAAGTCAGTGTTAGAGCGATTCTTGATTAAGTACAGAATTTAAATGACAGCCAACAAGATAATGAGTTTTTGTCTGTGGTCAAAGTAATAGATTTCATTGAATGATATGGAAATGGTTACAATGAATCTAATCTATTACAAAATAGGATGTGAATCACTAGACTAATCTCATTTCAGGTTCAAGTCCATAACCAGCATAGACTCTAACCTTCAACTCGTCTACTCTCTTAACCTAATTCACATAACCATCAGCCTTAGCAATCTTCAAAACTTCAGTTATGATGGCCTTTGTATCGTGCTTTCCAGTTCCAGGAACAAGAGGGGGTGGTCAAGCAACGAACTCAGGAGCTTTCACTTGGACTTGGGCTGCATCAGCTTCTTCCAAGATCTTCTGAATCAACTCAGGATGGTTGTCCATCATATAGTCAGTGAAGTGGGCATTGATATCTTCAGAGTCGCCCCACTTTTTTCACTACGTACCACAACTTGATAAACTCATCCCTTGCATCAATCCAGAACTCCTTTAACATTTCTGAGATGAACTCATCAACATAGGTGTTAGGATGAAAGTTGTATAGTTTTGATGAGTTAAAAACAAACCAGAAAATGTAATAGGACCATCTGGACCTGTTAGCCATATGATGAACTAGATTAGGACTTAGTCCAGGGGGAATTGCCAGACCAGAAGACCTCACCAGAAGAGTCACCAGAAGACCCACCAGAGGACTTCACCAGAGGACTCCACCAGAGGACTTCACCAGATGAGACTGACCAGAGGCAGAGAACTTTCCCCAGACTAGACGGGTCCGGACCAGACGAGTCTGGTAAAACAAAAAATGCTCAGAATCATCTCCTAATTCTGATGAGCATTCTGTTTCTTACCCAGAACAGGACCAGAAGACATCAAGGTTGCCTGGTGTCTGGTATTGCCTTCTCTGGAGAGAATCAGAGTTTAGCATTGGAAGATATTGACCGTTGGTGATTCAAATCAAGTCAACAAGATCAGGATTGGAAAGTCTTGAGGTCAATCAATCTAAGGATCTCACCAACCCAATAAATCAATTAGGGAATTGATTGATTGAAGCTTCTCTAAATAGAGAATCTGATTGGATTAGCTCTCCAACGGCTATTCCCTAATCACCTCTATAAATACAGAGTGCAATCTCAAGAAAAAGGGCTAGAGAGAATATATGCGCACAAAGATACATTCTAAGCTCTTGTTTATCAAGCATATAACACTCTTATATTGTTCATACTTTTATATTCACTCTTGAGGAGTAGTTGGACCTCAACCTGTTTATCTACAAGATAAGGTTGAAGGCTATTGTCTTTAGATCGAAGTTAGATCTAAAGAGTTTGTAAGAAGGAAGTGGTACTTCACAATTCTAGTAAGTAAGTTGGTTGTTGGGTGGATAGTGAGACCCCTTTGATCAAGGGAGAGTGGGCGTAGGATATTCAGATCCGAACCACTTTATATCCGGTCTTATTTACTGTTTTCTGCATTTAATTTCTTGGTTATTTTAGTGTGCTTTTGTAAAAAGAACTTTGCTAAAGGCATTTACTTTAAAGCTTCCGCAATTTATCAATCTAGTGGGACCAAAAAGTGGTATCAGAGCAGTGTGTCCAAAGACCACTGCTTTGTAAAGCTTTTTGGTTGGTCCCGAAACGAGTAAACATGTGTATGGGAGGGGGGGGGAATACACCTGTGGTTACAAATTAAAACGTCTTATTAAACTTATCAGGTTACTTAAGACAGTAGCTCGTCAGTGGACTTGAGGTCTGCTGAGAGTTACTTTGTGAAAGCTTACTGAGATAATACCTCCACTGAAGGCTCAAGACTTTCAGTTGAACTACTATCTAATTAGCTTTCAGATGCGGATTAGTGAGCCCTTTAGAAAACTCGTTTTACTTTAATAAAATTTGAGATTAACACACACTTAGGAAATCAGACAATAAGAATACAAGGTATAAAGTGGTTCAGAGATGAATCTCCTACGTCCACTGTCCTGATCAAACAGGAGAATTCCTTTAACTTGGAATTCCTTGTGTTATAGTGCCAAGGTGCACTGATCAACTAATCCTCTCTTAGGATGATTGATCACTAGGAAATTCCAGGTCCTAGTTCCCAAAACAAACCAGCTTTCAGACTGATACAACAATCAGCTTACTAACACCACTTAACATTAGCTCTCAACCTAAACACTGAGTAGGGTTTTGAGTAGGGTTATGGTTCCAACTAATTTGAGATAATCCTTACAAGTTTAGCTCAAGGCTTAGGATTGGATTATCTCTTTCTAAGATTTGGATATAGCTTTTAAGCTTGGTTACAGAAGGTTTGTTAGGCTCTCTACAAATGTGAAACACTTGGGAAACAACTGTAATTTCGAGTGCTTCTAGTTGTTATGAATGTAGAGATAGCTTTGATCTTGTGAGTTCCCCGTGCATAGAAATGAGCACGTCCTTCTGTATTTATAGGCTTCCTTGAAAATCTTCCCTTTGGATTTTAATCTTCTCAAGTAAGTCTTCTTGTATCTGATTGGTTCAAACGGCTCTATTTGAAGCTTTAAGTCTTGTCAAGAAATGGCTGAAAGACCATGCCTGTTCACCAACTTTCTGTAGATTGCTAGAGAAAGACTTTTGGTACTTGTCAGGCTGGGGCAGGTCGGTTGTCAGTAAAGTACACTGACGTGTCATCTTCTCATTTGACCTTTAGTCTGCATGCCCAGATTCTTGTCTTGCTTTAAGGTGGAACTCCTCTGAGAGAACCTTCTTATTCCTTCATTTATTGTAAGCTTCACTGAAATTCGTTTTGCCTTGTTCCAACTAGATTAACTAACAACTTTTAATATGTTTAGCATTGAATGTGCATTGTTAGTTACCATCAGTGGACCTTGATCCTCTCCTGATGGTTTCAGTCTTAGTGAGAATGTACTTAGAAAACATTCAAGACCTAGACTTCTTCTCAGATCACTTGTCTTCAGCAGACTTCATTCTTAAATACACTCTAACAATTACTAACTGTACTTCAGTTCCTTAACACTTGAACTATTTAACTAAGCACTAACTCTACTGAATAATTTACTTACAAAACATCTTAGGAGGAACATTTTGGCATCTAATCAAAATACAAGTCTTATATATTTTCCCAACAATTTCCCCCTTTTTGATTATGTCGGAACCTATCTTATTACATATCTTCTTTCAGAGAGGCTCTTCAGATGACATACAAAGTTCACAGATTTTGTAAGTAAAAACATTCAAGTACATAAGCCTAAATGATTATGAGATATTATCTTGGGCAAGATATCAGTAGAGTTCATTTCTTTGATAAAAGATGAAGTACATATTACAAGAAGTCTACTATCAAAAGTTTCAAACTTAAAGACACCTGGGACTTATAAATAAATGCCCAGCAAAAGATACTAACACCTCAGATGGATTCGAAAATGGGTTCAAGTCCATACTGCTTGAATACTCTTATCTTTAGCTCGTTCTTCCTCTCCATCACCTCCTTTGAATGTCCTCTGAGTCCAAGATGCTCACACAAGGATGTCCACTCTTCAGTGATCCTTTCTCTATCAACAGCACCAGTTGCATCTTGAGGAGGCCAGTAGGTAATTTGCTCAGGGGCCTTCAGGGCTTGATCAGGGAAGGCATCATTCCAAGCATCACTGATCTCAGGATAGAGTTTAGGATAGGCATCAAACAACCATGAGTTGAAAACTTCTTTAGCATTGTCTCTACCTAACTCTCCAGTGACATAAAAGGAATACACAAATTCCCTTTTAGCAGTCTCCCAAGCATCATTGAGCTTCTTAGGAACCCAGGCATCATGATGAGGGAATCTGTTCTGAGATGGAGTGATTTTGTCTCTCTTCAGCTTAGCAGCCCACCTTTGATAACCACTCCTGAACTTCTTTGAAGTAGTTTTATCAAATGTGGCTAGCCTCTCCTTTCTTTTTCTCTCAGCTAGCTCAGCAATTGTCTCCATTTTCCCAACCACCTTATCTCTCCTCTCCTGCTGCTGTGCTGTTAGCTTCCTTGCTCTTTCATTCATTCCTCCAGCCTCTTTGATTAGCTCAGTGAGCTCTGTGACTCTTGTAGGTGCAGATTTAGGAGGTTCAGAAGACAAAGGTTCAGGATTGAGAATTGGGAGTAGGTGAACTTCATCAGTAGAGGTTGTGGACTTAGCTGCCAACCTCCCTGAGGTTCTTGTCTTTTTGGCAACCTCTGCTGAGAGGGCATCAGATGCCTTTCTCGTTGTGGTTTCCCCCTTCTTTGCAGCTCTCTCCTCCTTTTCCTTCAGATGCTCCTCTTTGAACTTTGATAGGTCAGCTGAGGAGGTCTCCTTGCCCTTCTTGTCTTCTGCAATCTTTTGAGCTTCGGCATCAACGTTTTTCAAAGTGCTCTTCACCTGTTGGCCTTTCTCGAAGTCAGGGGTTTCAAGGATAATATTCATCTTGTTCTTTGGATCAAGCTTCATGTCCTTAGCACTTATCCTCTTTTCCCCCTTTCCAGCATTAATCATGCATTCAGCTACAGTGATGTGGAGCTTCAGTTGGTCATGGGCTAATGCTTTCAGCTCAGTTGAGCAATGATCTACCTCATCTTCAAGCCTCTCCAGGGTTGCTCCAGCTGTCTGCCCAAATTGAACAAATTGAGCCAGCTTCTCATCGATCATCACATTTGTTTTCTCTTGAGTTGGGAAGTCTTCAGCTGCCTTCTTCAGTACATCTCCCAGTTTAGCTCCTAACTCAGCATGTTTTGCCTCGAATTCAGTCATCTTAGAGTTCCATAACCCTTCAACCTTCCCTAGTAGGTCCGCTGAGAAAGCCTCTACTGAGGACTTCAGGTTGATGGATACGTTCTCCACTGAGTCTTTGAGAAACTTGGTTCTGGCCTCTTCTTCAGTCTTCTCCAGCTTCTTCAGGGCATCTATGACCAGCACACTCTGTCCTTCAACTACATCAATCACCATCTGCTGAGAGTCTTCAACTTTTAGAGTGAGATTCTGAAGTGATGTTGTTGTGGATTCCATGAGTTCATCAACGTGATCTGAGAGGATAACCATCTCATCCACTTCTTCTTGAACAATCTCCTGGACATCCCTTAGTTGTGCTTGAAGAGATGGAAGGCTTTCTTCTTTGAGTGAGTGAACAACATCACACAGAGGAGTTAGGTTGACCACAGCTGGGGGAATTTCAAGAGTTTGAGTACCTGCATGGCAAATAGTGTTAGTTCTAACTCCCTCAGCCTCACCACCTAGGTCTCCTGATGCTTCTATCTCCATAGGGACTCCCTCCTCCTCACTCTTCTTTCTTTTCTATTCCTCACTCCCTTTTTCAACTGCATTTTTTTCAGCCAATTCACCCTTTACAGGGATGATTGCTCTTATCTCTCCACTCTTTACAACAGTGATTTCCACCTCATTTTCTTTCTCATTAGATTTTTCAACTACTCCAGAACCAGACACCTCAGTTGACTCCTTAGCCACCACTGAGGGCTGTTGTGGGAGAGCTTCAGTAGACACCTCTACTGAGCTCTCCTGTGGCAAGTTTTGTGCCTCAGTATCCCTTGCCATGGATACATCCTTTGCTGCTTCACCATCACCTTGCTTTGGTGAAGCACCTCCTCCTTGTACAATTTCATCTACCTTCTCCTCCTCACTCCTCTCCTTCTCAGTTGCCTCAGTATTTGGCTCAATATTAGCTCCTCCTTCAGCTATGGGCTCAACTGGCTTCTCTTTCTATCCTTCAGCAGCCTTTTCCACCTCTGCTTCCTTCCTTGCCTCACCAATCTTCTCCAAAACCAGACTTTGAAAGATCTTCTCATCACAGAGAAGTCTGGTCTTGTGCATCCCAGCAAACTGTAGTACTTCTACTTTCTCCTTTTTCCAATCCTCTGCATTGCTGCCTCTTACAGCCAGAAGGATTTCACCAAGTCTTCTATCTTTGAGCTGGACAATGAGTCTCAGACTCAAGAACATGGCTTTGAGTGTGGGAAAGTTGTCAAGTTCAGGGTATTTAGACTCCAAAGAGTAAGCTACCTCATCCTTGAGAGTATCTAGGAATGAGTACTCTTCTTCATCGTCTGAAGGAAGGGAAGGGGTAGGGGATCTGCTTTCAGTTGGCTCTTCTGGGATAGACTCCAGTTGAGTTGAGTGTGAATCAGGAATGTTTGGTTCAGTGGAGGTTTGGTTTTGAGTATCAGTGGAGGTAAGGTTTTGATCAGTGGGGATTGATGATGTAGGTTCAGAAGGGGTTGATTGGGATCCACTTTCTGGCTGTTGAGAGCCATCAGTGGGTGTTTTGGTTATTGCAGAGATGCGTTTGGTTTTGGCAGGAGTGCAAGGTTTAGTTATTTTGGATTTGATGGGGGTGGGTACAGGGACATCTGAGTCAGACTCAGTTGAGATAATGTTAGGAGAAGAGTCTGGGTTACCTGATGAAGATTCATCAGTAGAGTTGGTGACTATGACTTTCTTGGAGGTACTGTCCTTCTCTGCCTCAGTAGACCTCTTCTTCTCCTTTTTAGAAGCTTTCTCTGCCTCTGCTTCTTTGTGCTGCGTCATTTTGTCACTTAACTTAACCAGCCTCCTCTTCAGCTTGGTTTTCTTCCCTTCAGTAGGGTTAGCTTCCTCTTCCTCAACTGCCTCTGGGCTCTCCTCAGCAGGCTTGATCATCCTCGTCTCCAGAGCCTTTCCAGATTTGAACAAGGCTTTGAGATTACTCCATTTCCTGTCTGGAATCCAGTCCACTCCCAGATCTACATTCTCTATCAGATAGGAGATTTTTGTTGCAAAATTGAGCTTACTAGATAGTTGGGGAGTTTTGTCAGGTTGGAGTTTTGAGTGCTCCTTGTTCAATGCCCTAAAAAAGAACTGTTGCCAATTGTATGGCTTCTCCTTGCTTTCCAAAATCGCCTTCATCAGCCTGAGCTTGGGCTTGCTCACTTGTTCTGTGCTTCCTTTGTTTCCCAAGATACATTTTCCAACAACTTCACAGAGAACATTATATACTGGTAAAAGTACATTTCTGTTCATTGTTGGACTGTATTTCACCTTCCTCTGCATAATGGTATTGACCCATTCTTCCTCTTCATCCACGATACAAGTATCTGGTTTCGGACCTTCAGAGGGGAGATCAAACAACTCCTTCAGATCATCACCACTGACACGGATCTCCTTCTTTATCTTCTGATGTTCAACTATTTCCATATCGTCCCTCATCACCTTCTTCTTTCTCTGGAGTATTAGATGAGACCTGATCCTCAAATCAGAGTTGGATATATTATTGAAAAACTCAAGAACCTGCCTGTCAAAGCAGTTCTTAGGATGAACAGACAGAAACTTCTCTAACCCAGCAGATTTAAGCAACTCTAGGGCTTCTTTGATATGGGCAAATTCTGGTTTGGTTTCTATCTCAGGATTATCAAAAACCACAATGGGTTCATACCAGAAGTTTTCCTTATTGGTAAGGAAACTAAGATTTAGTTTTGCCATTTGAACAAAGGAGGTTTGAGAAAAAATTTGCAGATTGTATAGGATAAATAGAAATTGTTTGCTTGGAAGTGAGTTCGAAAAGGTTCTTAGGCTGAAATGTTGGGACATTGTCAGTTTTGATTAAGATCCCAAAGCCCCTGAAAAGATGTTTGCCTTAATTTGTCTTTGTCAGGCTAGTCTTGGTTAGGATTAGTACTTAGTCATTTTACATTTTACAGGTACTCAGTGAGAGGAGAACTCACTGGTGTCAATCAAGACTAAGAGCCTGAAGACGAAGAGCACCATCCTGAACTTATGGCAGTCCTCTAAGCTGGCTGAGTAAGTGTCAGTGATGAAGATTATGACCCAGAGGTCATTACTAACTTAGTCCTGAAGGGAACAGGATGTCACTGGGTTAATGGGAAGACTTGGAGTAGAGCCAAGCAATGCAAAAGGAATTTCAGCGTCAGGACAAGACTGGTGGGCTCAAGACAAAATGAACTTAATAAGACAAGCATGAAGCTCAGGAATAAGTTCTGACATTCTCACCAACCTGATGACGTGGACCAATCCGAGAAGGACACGCACGTACGGAACCTGACATGAAGACTGAATTCAGACTGCACTTTCAACGGGCAAACATTTAATGTGAATTAATGCATCTACCAAATCCATGCAAGGACGGCTGCTGCATGAAGATATGTCCGTTTGAAGCCACTCTACATAGATGACTAAAAGGCTATCTCTCCAACGGATAGTTTTTCAAATCACCTATAAATACAGAAGGCCTTGAACCCATTCAAGGTTACGGGAAATTTCCAAGCCAGAAATTACTCAAACTCTCAAGCATTCAAAGCATTCAGCCTTTAAAAGAAGCACTCGAAAACATCTAAATTTCCCAAGTGTTTCTTAGCAATCGAGAGTTATTCTGTATTCCAAGAGCCAAATAGTATTATCTTAAGCTTAGAGAGATTATCCAATCCTTAGCATAGTTTTGCCTTGTAAGGATAATATCAATCTAGTTGGAATCCAAACTGAAACCAAAACCCTAAGTTAGGCTTGTTGGGAGTAAGTCAGTTAGTGTGTTAGTAAGTGGAGTTGATAGATCAGTGAGGTTAGCTGGTCTTGGTGCACATTGCCACGTTAAAAACAAGAATCCCTTGAGTGGATTTCCTGTTAAATCAGGCCGTGGACGTAGGAGCTTGAGTCTCTGAACCACGTTAAACTCCCTGTGTTTTTACTGCTTTGATATTGTGCATACGTGACATATTACTTGTTCATTCATTGCATTCAGTTTATCAGGCCTGAATCAATCAGGCTGATCTTCAAAAAGTGCACTGCCCTACTAAACACCTTTTAGAATTGAGTAAAACAAGTTTTCAGAAAGCAAACCTAACAAGACTTTAAACAATCAGGGCTCAAACATTTCCGCACTGAACTTGAACTGATAGTGAGCCAACTGACCAGCACCAAGTGCAGTCAGTAGGTGTGTTATCAGCTCCTAGTTCTTTACCACTGTGAGTAAAGGGGACTCAGCCAGTTTTAAGGTTGAAAAATTGATATACGTGTATTCCCCACCCCCATACACGTATTCCCTAGTCTTGTACCGGGACCAACATGAAATTTGGGGCTTTTATATGAGAAATGAGCGGTTAGATTGATCTGAAAAATCAACGTCTGATTTTGATCTGGTTTGAGATCGTGGATAGTCCAAGTGTTTAGTGGGGAGTTTTTAAGATATCTTGACGGTTAGAAAAGAACCGCCTAAAATGAATGGTATGGATTGGAAGGGTTGGTAGCCGGAAGGTCACATCGTCCGGGTTTTAAGGCGCGTGAGATAGGTAACTATAAATGTAAACCTGACTTGTACAATGCGCATTAAATGCTTGCCATACCAAAATCTCTTCGAAAAAGTGTAAGAAAGATTTAATTTTCAGAAAGCACTCATTAGTGATTTTATTGAATCAAAAATATATTTTAAAAACTAAGAGGCTTTAGATTTGAAAAACACTAAGTATAAACTTTTGACCTCCACTGAGGTTAGACCTCGTCTGATATTCAGACCTCTTCTGAGATGAGGAGCTTCTTCTGAGAAAGATCCTCTTCTGAATATGAACCTCTACTGAGTTGAAGGTAACTCTTCTGAGATTAAATCCTTTCTTTACTCTCCTGGATCTAGGAGTCCAAGCTCCACTGACAACTCTTGAAACCTTGCTTCAGCCAAGGGTTTTGTGAAGATATCTGCCTTCTGCTTGTCAGTGTGGATTTTGAGCATTTTGATGTCCTTCTTCTCCACATGATCTCTGATGAAATGATGCCTTATATCCACATGTTTGCATCTTGTGTGGAGAACTGGATTTTCTGAAATAGCAATTGCACTATTGTTGTCACAGAAAATAGGGACTTCATTGGCAAAGATATTGTAATCTCTTAGTTGTTGTCTTAGCCAAAGAATTTGAGCACAACAACTTCCAGCTGCCATATACTCAGCTTCAGTAGTGCTTGTGGCTACTGAATTTTGTTTCTTGGAGAACCAAGAAATCAGCTTACTTCCCAAGAATTGACAAGTGCCTGAGGTTGATTTCCTGTCAATTCTACATCCTCCATAATCAGCATCTGAGTATCCTGTGAGTTCCAGATTGTCATCTGAGGGATACCACAATCCCATATTCACAGTACCCTTAAGATATTTGAGAATCCTCTTAACAGCTTCCAGATGACTTTTCTTGGGGTTGGCTTGATATCTTGCACAAATCCCAACTGTAAATGTGATATCAGGCCTGCTTGCTGTGAGATACAGTAGAGATCCAATGATAGCTCTGTAATGAGTCTGGTCTACTGATTCACCATCTTCATCTGGTTCCATCTTGGTGTTGGTGTTGAGTGGAACTCTTGCTACTTTGCTGGTCTGGCATCTAAACTTGTTGATCAGCTCCCTTGTGTATTTGGCTTGATTGATGAAGATTCCTTCAGGGGACTGCTTAACTTGAAGTCCTAGGAAGAAATTCATTTCTCCCATCATAGACATCTCAAATTTTCCCTTCATCAGTTGAGAAAACTTTTCACAGAGGACTTGGTTGGGACAACCAAAAATGATATCATCCACATAGATTTGTACAAGCAAAGTGTCCTCTCCTTTTGTGATCCTGAATAGAGTTCTATCAACTCTCCCTTTGGTGAAACCATGATCCAAAAGGAATTGTGACAAAGTATCATACCAAGCTCTTGGAGCCTGTTTCAGTCCATATAGAGCTTTTCTCAGTCTATATACTTTGTGACTTTCTTCAAAACCTGGGGGTTGCTCCACATAGACTTCTTCATTGAGTACTTCATTCAAGAAGGCACTTTTAACATCCATCTGGTACACCTTGAATTTCTTGTGAGCAGCATAAGCAAGAAATAACCTTATTGCCTCCAATCTGGCTATTGGGGCAAATGTTTCATCATAGTCAAATCCTTCAACTTGAGAATAGCCCTTTGCTACAAGCCTGGCTTTGTTTCTGACTATGATATCATTCTCATCCTTCTTGTTCTTGAATACCCACTTGGTTCCTATCACATTGCAGTGATATGGTCTGTCAACCAATTCCCAAACTTGATTCCTTATGAACTGGTTGAGCTCTTCTTGCATGGCAATGATCCAGTTGGAATCTTTAAGTGCTTCTGCTATGGAACTTGGTTCCTGGTTTGATAAGAAACAACAAAACAAAGTACTTTCTCCATGAAAACTTCTAGTTTTGACTCCTGAGGAAGGATCACCTAGGATTTGCTCAACAGGGTGATCTGAGAGCCAAGTTCTCCTAGGCTGATGCCCTTCAGTAGAGTTTAACTCTTCTGAAGTTGAGTCCCTAGATATAGGAATGAAATCGAATTCAGGAAATAAAACAAAGGGTTGAAGTCCTGAGTCATCATTCAAGGTATTCTCATTCTAAATGGTAATCTCATTGGTTCCCCCTTGAATGATGGGTTCAGTGGATGTCTCAGTTGTGACCACATCTTCATTGACATTGCTTACCTCTTGAACTGGGATAGTATTCATCAGTTCAGTTGTGATAGAACGCGCCGGTGAAGGCGGTCCGTCCCCAAGATCGTTGTTGGGATACCAAACGTGTATAAACAATTAAAGACCTAAACATGCATCTAAAAACAAGTTTAGATCCGTTACCCTTGAAGACCGAGGCATTGATTCCACTACTGATCTTCTAGTCTATCTCCCAACCTCGTTCGTACACCGGGTGGACGGCGAACTAGCGAACGTGGAGAAAAGTGCCTCACAATTTCGTCTCCCTCTCAACCCCACTCACGAATTTCGACTGCTGCACATTTTATCTTAGAGTGCTAGGGTTTTAAACACGAAATTGAAGCCTTTATATTGACTCCTTAAGTTTCATGGGCCAGACTAGGGATCTGTTAGAAGGTATAGGGTTTGGGCTCCTCACGGACCCAAATACTCTTATGTTCAGCCCAGAACATTTATTTGGCCCGTGAACATTAATTCATTCCACTAGAGAATTAATATTGCGCTCCCATCCTATCCCGAACCGAATCAGGGCTTCTATTAGATTCTATAATTCCCCGTGTTAAAGATATCACACGTCCATTAATTATTAAAGCTCCTGACCACTTTAATTAATTAACATCTATTATTCCTTGAGTAGTACCACTGAACCTTGTTGTCGTACGGATATAATCCACCTGCAGGATTTAATACGACAATCCTTTATGAGTTTCCTCAAGGGGACGTCATCAACCTGGATCACCAGGACACGGTGCCTTAATGTCAATAAATAGACATCGTGCAAACGATGTGACTACCCAAAATACATAGTGCGTTGAATCTAACAAGATTCTCACCCATAGTAAATCAAAGTAGTGAACAAGCGCTCCACATATCTAGATATCACAATTAGGTTTAAGAATTACAAGAGTCACCAAGACCTTTAGTTCTTCATAACAGTCAGAATAGAAGAACATGTCTTAACTGTGATCCATTCAATACGACATAGCGTACTAGTATGAACTAATGGCCAAGACAAGCCACTAACAAGTTCAAACTACAACTTATACCAATAGTTATGTCCAGAACTATCTCAGTTGTGAATACTGTTTATATCTTATAAGGAACTGACAATGTGATCTTCTGTGTGACTACAAACTCACCACATTATCTACAATATAAGATAAATAGACATACAAGTAATACAAGCAATTAATAAGATTGCAATAATGTGAAAAACCATTTATTTCAGATAATAATGAAATCGAATATATCCATAAAAGCCCAACAAAAGTTTGCTTTACAGTATACACCAACAATCTCCCACTTATACTAAAGCTAAGCTTTTAGTATACACATAAAGACATATCAATTCTCCCACTTATACTTAAAGTCTAGCTGGTATACCTCGTAAACCAAGACCTTCCACATGCTGCTAAAAAACTTTCATCCCCAGAGTCTTTGTGAAAGGATCAGCCAGGTTGTTCAACGATGCAATTTTAGCTACAGCCACGTCTCCTCGATTTACGATGTCTCGTATAATGTGGTACTTCCGCTCTATGTGTTTACTCGCTTTATGGGCTCTAGGTTCCTTTGAGTTTGCCACTGCACCCGCGTTATCACAATAAACAGTGATACACCTTGGCATACTCTTGGACACCTCCAAGTCTAAAAGGAAATTACGTAGCCAAACAGCCTCTTTGGCAGCCTCCGACGCAGCTACGTACTCGGCCTCCATAGTGGAGTCCGCGATGCATTTCTGCTTCACACTTCTCCAAGATATGGCTCCGCCTCCCAACACAAACACATAACCCGAGGTAGACTTCCGTTCATCTAGATCAGCTTGGAAATCCGAATCAGTATTACCCAAAGGAACAATACTATCTGACTGGTATACCAGCATATAATCTCGAGTCCTTTTCAAGTACTTGAGAATATGCTTGACAGCAGTCCAATGTCCTTGACCAGGGTTAGACTGATATCTTGCTACCATGCCGACTGCATAGCAAATATCAGGCCTCGTACACAACATCGCATACATAAGGCTTCCTACAGCCGAAGCATAAGGAACCTTAGCCATCTCCTCTATCTCCTTCTGTGTCTTAGGACACATATCCTTAGATAAGGGAACTCCATGTCTAAAAGGTAGTAAACCCTACTTTGAGTTCTGCATGCTGAAACGAGCAATCACAGTATCAATGTAAGATGCTTGAGATAAACACAACATTCTCTTTTTCCGATCACGAATGACCTTTATACCAAGAATGTACGATGCATCTCCCAAATCCTTCATTTGAAACTGCTCTGAAAGCCACACCTTTACGTCTGATAATACTTTCACATTGTTGCCAATGAGAAGAATATCATCTACGTACAGTACTAAGAATACCACGACGTCTCCATTACTCTTCTTATACACACAACTTTCATTTTGACATTGTTCAAATCCAAAAGATTTGATCACCTCATCAAAACGAATGTTCCAAGACCTGGAAGCTTGCTTTAGCCAATAAAGGGACTTTTTCAGCTTCCAGACCAGATGCTCTTGGCCTTTCTTCACATAACCCTCAGGTTTCCGCATGTAGATGTCCTTATTCAGATTTCCATTAAGGAAAGCTGTCTTGACATCCATTTGCCAAACCTCATAGTTCATGTGATTAGCTATGGATAAGAGAATCCGGATCGATTTTAGCATGGCTACTGGTGAGAAGGTCTCGTCATAGTCGATTCCTTCTTTCTGGGTAAAACCCTTTGCCACCAACCTTGCTTTAAAGGCAATAACCTTCCCATCAGATCCTCTCTTACGTCTGTAGACCCACTTACACCCGATGACTTCCTTGCCATGGGGAAGTTCGCTTAGGTCGTACACTTCCATAGCATCCATAGATTCAATTTCTGAATCCATAGACTTGTGCCAAGACTCTGCATCTTTGTCTTGAATTGCCTCTTTGTAAGTCCAGGGATCGTTATCATCATGTTTATCGCTTGGAATCAAGTCCACAGACTCTCCCACAAACATGAAATGATCAGGTTGACGTACAACCCTCCCACTACGACGAGGCAATGCATGCAAAGGTTCATCAGAGTAATCACGTTGTGCAGTCTCTTGTGGTATTTCCTCTTGCACACTCGGTGTGCCATTGTCTTCCCTTAACTCATTGAGAATGATCTCACTATTGGACTTATGCTCATTCATATAGTCTTTCTCTAAAAATCGGGCATTAGTACTGACTATCACCCTCTGATCTTTAGGACTATAAAAATAACCACCTTTTGTTCCCTTAGGATATCCTACAAACAACCGTACTTCAGTTCTAGGTGCCAACTTATCAGCTTCCTTATCCAGCACATGTGCTGGACAACCCCAAATCCGAATGTGGTTGAGACTAGGCTTTCGCCCAGACCACAGTTCAATCGGAGTTTTTGGAACCGCTTTAGAAGGTACGTAATTTAGAAGGTACGCAACTGTTTCCAAGGCATATCCCCAAAATGAGGTAGGTAATGAAGCATAACTCATCATTGATCTCACCATTTCTAATAGAGTCATATTCTTTCTTTCAGCTACGCCATTCTGTTGGGGAGTACCAGGCGCAGTGAGCTGGGATGTAATCCCATTCTCTAATAAGTATTGCCTAAATTCATTACTAAGGTATTCGCCACCACGATCAGATCGTAGTGACTTGATACTCTTACCATGACGGTTCTCCACTTCTGCCTTAAATTCTTTGAACTTGCCAAAGCATTCAGACTTGTGGCGCATCAGATAGATGTACCCATATCTTGAGTAATCATCAATGAAAGTGACGAAATACTCAAAACTACCTCTAGCTTGAACAGACATAGGCCCACACAAATCAGAGTGAATCAATTCTAACACATCACTGGCCCTATTCCCCTTGGCCTTAAAAGGCCTTGAAGTCATCTTGCCTTCCAAGCAGGATTCGCAGACTGAGAATGGTTCCACTTGGAGAGACTCCAAAGAACCACTACTTACAAGTCTTTGAATTCTTCTCAGATTGACATGACCTAGTCTTAGGTGCCAAAGATATGTTTGATTCATCTTTGAAGGTTCTTTTCTCTTATTTGATGATGATGAATGAGTTTCAGTCATAGTACGATATGCACAAGTAATAGTGTAAAGACTGTTTTCCAACGTGCCAGAACAGATTAAAAAGTTATTTCTCATAATAACAACTTTGTCATTAAAAACAACTGAGCATCCATCCAAAAACAACTTCGAAACAGAAATTAAATTCTTCCGAAAACTTGGCATGTACAAAATGTTCTTTAATACTAAAACAGAATTAGAAAACCATAAGTGCACATCTCCCACTGCGACCACTGCTACAGTCGTAGCATTACCCAAACTGATAGTAATCTCGCCCTCACTCAGTTGCCTTGTTTGCAGAAACCCCTGCAAGGTATAACAAACATGATCAGTGGCTCTTGTATCTACTACCCAAGAAAGGGCAGAACAAGCCGCAAAGCATGTTTCAACAACTAGAGCAAGAGACGTACCAGAGTTATCCTTTTTCAGGAGAGGACAATCAGGCTTCCAATGTCCTGTCTTGTTGCACTTGAAGCATTTGCCCTTCGGCTTTTCCACGCCACCAGAATGCGCCAAAACCTTGCTCCCACTGCTTCCACCACTACTTCCACCAGCCTTTTTCTGAGAAGGCTTTTTCTTCTTCCCGCCCTTGGACGAAGAAGATCCAGCCTGAACAGAAACATGGGCTTGTGGACCCTTACCCATGAGACCTTCCGCCGCAACCAACTCCGCAAGAAGCTCAGCTACAGAATAGCCCTTCTTACTCATGATTATGTTCAAACGGAAGTTTTCAAAGGATTTTGGTAGCGAGTTGAGGATCATATCGACCTTGGGATCACTGTCGATTTCTCCGCCGAGTACCTCTATCTCATTCAGATATTCCATCATCTTAAGACAGTGGTCCCTCACCGACGCTCCCTCTGGCATAGAGGTAGTCATAATTTTCCTCATAGCCTCAAAACGGGCAGCCCTATCTTTCTCACCAAAAAGCTCTTTTAGGCTCAACATCATATGTGCAGCAGTAGGCATGTTTTGATGCTGCTGTTGTAAAACATTTGACATAGAGGCCAAAATGTAACAACGAGCCATCTCATCAGCCTTGTGCCACTTCTTATGAGCCTCCTTTTGCTCTTCAGTGGAATCGGGTGCCAGATCGGCAGGAGCAGGAGTATTGAGCACAAACTTGTACTCATCTGCAACTAGAACAATGTCCAGATTTCTCTTCCAATCCAAATAATTCGGACCAGTAAGCTTATTTTCTTTTAAAATAACCATAAGCGGGTTGAACGTCATCTTATTAAATCTGAAATAAATGAATGCAAGCAAGCATTAAAATCACATAAATTGAAGCATAAAATATTGGAAACCTTCAAAACCAACATTTAACGCAACCTCCAACAGCCCAACAAACACACACGCAAGCCACGTTAGGATGGTCGTTTACGCATGTGTTCATCAACCAGACACCAAGTCTTTAATTTCAATATCACGTCAACTTATCCTTATGACGAATGAAATTAATAGTCGGACCTCAACTGGCCATGTGAATTAGAACAGGGACCCCGTTGGGGGGTTATATCAAAATTCACATCTAAGTGATGACCACAATTTAACTGTAAGAAAAATTATTCACTATTGACGGGCTCATTTCAAGAACACATCGCCAGTAAATAATTCACTACAGTTATCTTGCACTAATCTTAACTAATGAACTCATGAATAATACATCCGTTGGGGATGATCACACACTTCATCTAAAGATTAAAACATTTTGATTAGAAGTCTTAACTAGTAAGCTTGTGAATGTTGCATCCGTTAGGGGGGGACTCCCAAGGTCCCACGAGCAACAATCACCTTACTTAAAGACCAATTGTGGAGGCCAATGAATTAATTAAATTAAATTCTACTCACTTAGTCATTTAAAATTGAAGATTATTCACAGGCATAGCAGATTATAATAAAAAAAATTATAAAATACAAACATGCCATAAAACGATAAATAAAAGCATAAATAAATGCATATCTATCGCAACCCCTTCTAAAACTTATCAAAAACAGCCTATGAAAGCTATTACAATGATAAATAAAGGGCGCGGATGGATACCTCGCATCGGCCTCTCACGCAAAGCAAGAAATGGTCTCGAACGGCTCGAATTCACGTCACCCGAACTAAACTGGCAGAAAACTTCATCAAGCTGATTGAATTAGATCTCGCCACAGGGGGTCACCGTCTAAACTGGCAAATCAGTGAGGTCTGTAGATAACGTCACGAGGTTTCCGAAATGGGCTTACTTGGAGAAAACGGACTCCCGAGTCAAAATTTATGGCCAAAACAGTGAACGTCACCGTCTAGGGCCAAAAAACCTTTAACACGAGAAACCTGAAATCCGTTTCCACGTCCTCCATCCGACATCGGCCGCTCTTGTGATCATATAATACACCCAATACAAGCGAACGAAACCCTAATACAGTGATCTATTGTAAAAGAAACCTATACTACCCACACTTATTATTTGGTGGGAAAAACGATTACAAAATCACACAAGGGTTGCGATAGAGAAACGATCTAAAACCACAATTAACAGAAAACCAGAAAAATAAAATACACGTTTCAGACAGAGCCAACAATCCACGAATCCTTGGCTCTGATACCATTTGATGGAACACGCCGGTGAAGGCGGTCCGTCCCCAAGATCGTTGTTGGGATACCAAACGTGTATAAACAATTAAAGACCTAAACATGCATCTAAAAACAAGTTTAGATCCACTACCCTTGAAGACCAAGCCGTTGATTCCACTACTGATCTTCTAGTCTGTCTCCCAACCTCGTTCGTACACCGGGTGGACGGCGAACTAGCGAACGTGGAGAAAAGTGCCTCACAATTTCGTCTCCCTCTCAACCCCACTCACGAATTTCGGCTGCTGCACGTTTTATCTTAGAGTGCTAGGGTTTTAAACACGAAATTGAAGCCTTTATATAGACTCCTTAAGTTTCATGGGCCAGACTAGGGATCTGTTAGTAGGTATAGGGTTTGGGCTCCTCACGGACCCAAATACTCTTATGTTCAGCCCAGAACATTTATTTGGCCCGTGAACATTAATTCATTCCACTAGAGAATTAATATTGCACTCCCATCCTATCCCGAACCGAATCAGGGCTTCTATTAGACTCTATAATTCCCCGTGTTAAAGATATCGCACGTCCATTAATTATTAAAGCTCCTGACCGCTTTAATTAATTAACATCTATTATTCCTTGAGAAGTACCACTCAACCTTGTTGTCGTACGGATATAATCCACCTGCAGGGTTTAATACGACAATCCTTTATGAGTTTCCTCAAGGGGACGTCATCAACCTGGATCACCAGGACACGGTGCCTTAATGTCAATAAATAGACATCGTGCAAACGATGTCACTACCCAAAATACATAGTGCGTTGAATCTAACAAGATTCTCACCCATAGTAAATCAAAGTAGTGAACAAGCGCTCCACATATCTAGATATCACAATTAGGGTTAAGAATTACAAGAGTCACCAAGACCTTTAGTTCTTCATAACAGTCAGAATAGAAGAACATGTATGAACTAATGGCCAAGACAAGCCACTAACAAGTTCATACGACAACTTATACCAATAGTTATGTCCAGAACTATCTCAGTTGTGAATACTGTTTATATCTTATAAGGAGCTGACAATGTGATCTTCTGTGTGACTACAAACTCACCACATTATCTACAATATAAGATAAATAGACATACAAGTAATACAAGCAATTAATAAGATTGCAATAATGTGAAAAACCATTTATTTCAGATAATAAGGAAATCGAATATATCCATAAAAGCCCAACAAAAGTTTGCTTTACAGTATACACCAACAAGTTGCTTGTTCAAGAGTGCTCTCAGGTGAGCTTTGAGGGGTGGTTTGTCTTTGGGTGACCTCCTTGAATTGTTGATCTTCTAAATTGTCCCATGTTGGGATGTATGTATCAACGCAATTCTCAGGATAGCCTTTAGACTTGATACTCAGTTTGGTTAGTCTTTTTCTAATTACCTCCTCATTCTCCTTACTCCTGGACTCAAAAGTAGATTCATCAAAGACCACATGAGGTGTTTCTTCCACAACAAGAGTTCTACAGTTGTAAACTCTGAAGGCTCTACTGATTTGGGAATATCCTAAGAAAATTCCTTCATCAGCTTTGCTATCAAAAGCTTTCAGTTGAGTTTTCCCATTGTTGTGAATGTAACACTTGCAACCAAAAATATGAAAATAGGATACATGTGGCTTTCTGCCATTCCATAATTCATATGGAGTTTTTCCTTGATGTTTGGTTACCATGGATCTATTTTGAGTGTGGCAGGCAGAGTTGATAGCTTCAGCCCAAAATCTTTTAGGAACTTGAGCTTCTGCAAGCATTGTCCTTGCTGCCTCCTTGAGAGTTATATTTCTTCTTTCAGCTACTCCATTTTGTTGTGGAGTTCTTGCAGCTGATGTCTCATGTGAAATACCTAATTCTTTGCAATAATAAGATATAATAGAATTAATGAATTCAGTGCCCTTATCTGATCTTATCTTTACAATGTTCAGGCTCTTTTCATTGCTAACTTTCTTCAGGAGCTCTGGCAGCCTCAGTTGAGTCTCCTTTTTGCTTGCTAGGAATATCACCCATGTGTACCTGGAGAAATCATCAACAACAACAAGTGTATATTTTCTCCCATTGATACTTACAGGGGTTACTGGACCAAAGAGATCCATATGTAACAGTTGAAGTACTCTGTCAGTAGAGGTTGCTACTTTGCTTTTGAAAGATCCCTTTACTTGCTTTCCCTCCTGACAGCCTTTGCAGATATGTTCTTTGTTATATACTTCATTTGGCATTCCTTCTACCAGTCCATGTCTTGCTATCCTGTTCATCATCTTGAAGTTAAGATGACTTAGCCTTTTGTGCCATAACCAATTAGTGTCAGTTGAGCTCTTAGCAATAAGACATGCATTTGGTGTGCAAGACTTCCAATCTGCAAGATAGACATTTCCCTTTCTTGACCCCGTTAGTAGTACCTGTTGTGAAGATATATTCTTAACAAAACACAGGTTACATGAAAATTCAACACTGTATCCTTTATCACATAATTGACTTATGGACAGAAGATTATGCTTAAGTCCACTGATAAAGGATACATTGCTTACCCTTACTGAGCCAATAATTAAAGTACCATAACCTTTAGTGGTTCCCTGTGAGTTGTCAACAAAGGTGACTTGTGGACCTTCTTTCTCAACAAATTATGTCAGGAGATCTTTGTTGCCAGTCATGTGCCTAAAACATCCACTGTCCAAGTACCACACTGAAGATTTAAGAGCATCTCCTGTGTTGAGGTCCACTGAGCCCTGCAATCACAAATCAAGCTTTAGGTACCCATTTGGTGTTGGGTCCTACCAGGTTAGCTGTACCTTTTGGAATCCAAATTTGCCTCACAGTTCTAATCACTTTAGATTGGCTAATTTGTCTTCCATAAACATCTACATAGATTGTTATCTCCCTAGGTGCCTTGGGAGTAAACTTTCTATGGGTGTCAGCCTTTGAAGGAACATGAACCTTCTTCACATTCTTTCTCTTTGGCTTGGGTGCACCTGGTCTTGGTTTTGTTGATAAAGGTATGAAGGACCTTTTCCTTTAGGCACAAAAGGAATAGGTCTTCCATATGAGTCATTCCTTGAGGACTTCTCATGCTTGGGTGCTTTCAGCTGAGGTTGCTTCATCTGTGAAGACCTCGGCTGATAGTACCTCTGCTGAGATCTAGTTTGATAAGTCACCTGATCCTTTCCATTTGGTTTTGGCTTAGATTGACTTTTCTTTTGAGTGATCTCAGCTGGTCTTTTTCCTTTATCCATAGTCTGTGGTTAAAATGTCACAGACTTGACAAAAACTCTCTTTGTGCCACTTGAAGAAGCAACACTCAGAGGACCTTCTGAAGGTTTTGGAATAAAGCCTATTCCACATTTGTTATTAGGATTGATTTGAAAATTTTGAATCTCCTCTATGGCAAGAGAGGGTTTGTTTAGAGCATCAATCCTTTTTAACAAGGTCTCTTCAGGTTTTTGTAAGACATCAATTTTCAGGAGAGATTCCTTTATTTGGCTTACCAATTTTAAATTCTCTTCAGTAAACTTTGTCTTAGATTCATTGAGATCTTTTATCAGTTGATCTCTACCATTTCCTTGACTCCTGAGGGTTTCCACCTCTTTTGTCAGTTCAATGGTAGATTTGGCTGAGTTCAGATCTGCTTGATTCCCAGACTCAATTAACTTAGAGTTTTCACTCAAGAGTTGTTTGTTTTCATCTTGAAGATAGAAACCCTCTTCTTGCAACCTTGAGAAATCAATCATCAACTGTTCCAAAGCGGACTGAAGATTGAGTTCCTCAGTTGACTCTGAGCTTAGCTCAGGTGTGTGTTCTAGAGAAATGGATGGTTTAGATTGTACCTCTGGTTCTTCTCTTGCCATGAGGCACATGTCATCATCGCTGCTGTCAGAGAACAATCCATCAGATGACTCCAGATCTTCATCCACATCCTCAGCCACCATGGCTTTCCTTTCTCCATATATTCTGTCTCTTTTGGCTTGCCTTTCCTTTCTCTCTTTTGTGCTCAGTTGAGGACAATCATATTGAAAGTGCCCAATCGTCTTGCACTGAAAACACCTGTTGGCATCATCATTCTTTTCCTAAGTGGATTCTCTGGTCTTTGATGATGATCCTTCAGCCTTGGTGTAATTCTTGTATTCCTTCTTCTTTTCCAGCTCAGATGAGCTTCTCTCTCCTCCTGCATCTCAGCCTTGCTTTGAGACTTGCTTGCCTTTGTTCTCTTCTGAGGCTTTGGGGATTTTGGCTCAGACTCCTTGGCTTTGAAGGCTACTCCCTTCTCAGCTGAGGTCTCATCAGGAGCCCTTTTCCTGTTCAGATCAAACTCATAAGCCTTGAGTTCAGAGAATACCTATTGCATAGACATGCTGGATAGATCCTTGGTATTCTGCATCATCACAGAGTACACATCCCATCTTGAGGTTAGATCTCTCAGGATCTTTAAGGCAACCTCCATTTTGTTATAGAATTTTCCCAGAGAATTTATCTCATTCATGATGTCTGTGAACCTCCCATCAAGCTGGTCAATGGTCTCAGTGGGCTCCATGGTGAACTGCTCATACTTTTGAATAGCTACTGAAAGCTTGTTCTCCTTTATCTTTTCAGTTCCTTCACACATGAGAGCAAGAGTGTCCCATAAATCCTTTGCATTTTTGCAGTGGATCACTCTTCCCATTACAGAATCTGGAATAGTGGTGTAGAGAATGTTCATGGCTATGAAGTTGAGGATGTTTCTCCTCCTCTCATCTGCAGTGAAGTTATCTTCATCCTTGGGCCATTCTTCTCTAGGATCTGTAATAGTTTCAGCTGTAGTTCTGGGGTTAGGTGTCATAAAAACAAATGGACCTTTAGTAATAACCCTCAACATTTCATCATGCACACAGGCAAGATGAGCTCTCATTCTGATCTTCCAGAAGTCATAGTTTTCCACTGAGAATTATGGAAGCTTGTGATGAGACATATGGTTCAAGGGATTAACTCCCATGTTGTTCTCTACTGGTGGTGCTACCCTAGCTGCATTGTCAGCCATAGTATATAAACAAGTTTATCAAAAGATCAATTCAGGTGACCTTGAAAAAATACCTTTAAGCACAAGGTATACTTAGAACAGTGGTCTTTAGAACCACTGCTCTGATACCAATTGTTGGTCCCGAAACGAGTAAACAGGTGTATGGGGGGGGGGGGGAATATACCTGTGGTTACAAATTAAAACTTCTTATAAAACTTATCAGGTTACTTAAGACAGTAGCTCGTCAGTGGACTTGAGGTCTGCTGAGAGTTGCTTTGTGAAAGCTTACTGAGATAATACCTCCACTGAAGGCTCAAGACTTTCAGTTGAACTACTATCTAATTAGCTTTCAGATGCGGATTAGTGAGTCCTTTAGAAAACTCGTTTTACTTTGATAAACTTTGAGATTAACACACACTTAGGAAATCAGACAATAAGAACACAAGGTATAAAGTGGTTCAGAGATGAATCTCCTACGTCCACTGTCCTGATCAAACAGGAGAATTCCTTTCACTTGGAATTCCTTGTGTTATAGTGCCAAGATGCACTGATCAACTAATCCTCTCTTAGGATGATTGATCACTAGGAAATTCCAGGTCCTAGTTCCCAAAACAAACCAGCTTTCAGACTGATACAACAATCAGCTTACTAATACCACTTAACACTAGCTCTCAACCTAAACACTGAGTAGGGTTTTGAGTAGGGTTATGGTTCCAACTAATTTGAGATTATCCTTACAAGTTTAGCTCAAGGCTTAGGATTGGATTATCTCTTTCTAAGATTTGGATATAGCTTTTAAGCTTGGTTACAGAAGGTTTGTTAGGCACTCTACAAATGTG
This sequence comes from Ballota nigra, assembly GCA_947034835.1. NCBI lineage: Eukaryota > Viridiplantae > Streptophyta > Magnoliopsida > Lamiales > Lamiaceae > Ballota > Ballota nigra. The sequence continues at coordinate 54,471,172 of OX344726.1, read as the reverse complement.
AAACACTTTGGAAACAACTGTAATTTCGAGTGCTTCTAGTTGTTATGAATGTAGAGATAGCTTTGATCTTGTGAGTTCCCAGTGCATAGAAATGAGCACGTCATTCTGTATTTATAGGCTTCCTTGAAAATCTTCCTGTTGGATTTGAATCTTCTCAAGTAAGTCTTCTTGTATCTGATTGGTTCAAATGACTCTATTTGAAGCTTTAAGTCTTGTCAAGAAACGGCTGAATGACCATGCCTGTTCACCAACTTTTTGGAGATTGCTAGATAAAGACTTTTGGTACTTCTCAGGCTGGGGCAGGTCGCCTGTCAGTAAAGTACACTGACGTGTCATCTTCTCATTGGACCTTTAGTCTGCATGCCCAGATTCTTGTCTTGCTTTAAGGTGGAACTCCTCTGAGAGAACCTTCTTATTCCTTCATTTATTGTAAGTTTCACTGAAATTCATTTTGCCTTGTTCCAACCATATTAACTAACAGCTTTTAGTATGTTTAGCATTGAATGTGCATTGGTAGTTACCATCAGTGGACCTTGGTCCTCTCCTGATGGTTTCAGTCTTAGTGAGAATGTACTTAGAAAACATTTAAGACCTAGACTTCTTCTCAGATCACTTGTCTTCAGCGGACTTCACTTCAGCAGACTTTATCTTCAACAGACTTTATTCTTAAATACACTCTAACAATTACTAATTGTACTTCAGTTCCTTAACAGTTGAATTATTTAACTAAGTACTAACTCTATTGAATAATTTACTTACAAAACATCTTAGGAGGAACATTTTGGCATCTAATCAAAACATAAGTCTTATACATTTTCCCAACATTTTTTGTGGTCACCGGGCAGATCTATTGCTCTTTATTGTGTTTTGGTTAAATTTCTGTTAAAACTCTTTTCTAAAAATGTCTGTAAAATCTTCTTACAAGAGCCGTAAGTTACCAGAATTCTCTTTCGAGGATTACTGCCACTAGAGCTTCATGATGAGTAATCATCTTGGAGCTATTCATCACCGTATGTTGGATGTGGTAGAGAGTGGCCCAATTAAATTTTACTGGACTCCTATTGATAGTGGCAGGTTAGAGTCCAGAGAAGAAACAAGTGAAACTGCCCAGAAAGCTGCTGAGAACAGAGTTCCCAGACAGAGAATCCTCACGAAAAAAGATGAGCTTGACAACGATGAAAGAAAACTCTAAAATCTGGACCAGGTGGCACGAACTGAGATTATCAACACACTCACTAAGGAGGTGATAGAGAAGGTCAGAACCTGTGTTACTGCCAAGGAGATGTGGGATAAACTTGCCCTGCTCTGTGAAGGAACAGAGAAGATCAAGGATAACAAACTTCAAGTTGTTCAACACTCGTTTGACACCTTCAAAATGAAACCAAACGAGACCATTGACCAGCTGGATATGCGTCTCACAAATCTCCTCAACAAGGCTAGTGCCTTAGGTAAGACCTACTCTGAAAATGAAATAAATAGTAAAATATTGCGCTCACTAACCAGTAGGTGGAGAATCAAAGTAACTGTGATTAAAGATAGCAAGGATCTCAACACTCTGGATCATCATCTTCTGCTATCTGATCTTAAAGCCTATGAATATGATCTTCAAGAGGAGGATCAAACAGAAGAGGTTTCCTCTTCTGGTCAGAAGGGAGTTGTCTTCTCTTCTACCATCAAGACAGATGACAAACCAAAAGAGTCTCCTGCAGATGACCTGAGTCTCAAGGAACAGGTAGCACTTCTAACCTGTAAATTGGATAAAATGAGTTCAAAATATGGCAGGTACAAGAGGCACTGTAAGGAATCTACCAGAGACAGGAAGAGTTCCTTCAAGGCTGCAATTAAAGAAAGAAAATCTGGAGACTCAAGGGAGACTAGATTCAGAACCCCAGATAGGAAAAGAGATAGCAGCTCTGGGAGATCAGACTACCAGAGGAGGGATGGCAGTTCTGGCAGACCAGACTACCAGAGGAGAGAAAGTAGTCCAGCCAAAACAGAATACAACCAGAGGAGGAGGGATCCAAGCCCTGTCCCAGAGGAGATAACACCTGTTACACCTGCAACAAGCCTGGTCACTACAGCTATGATAGTCCTCAATTGACCCCTAGAGAAAGAGAAGAGAAAAGAATCAAGAGAGATAGGAGATATGCTGACAAGAGAGCACTACTGGCAGAAGCAGAGGAGGAAGATACTAGCTCCAGTTCTTCTTCTTCTTCTGATTTCGGATCAGATGATGATGTATGTCTTATGGCAGACATCACTGAGGTAAATGAAACTACCCTATGCTTATCTAATTCCAAATATACTGAATCATCTCATTCATCTGGTAACTCCAGAGAGTCTGATATACAACAAATGCTATTAGATCTCCAAAATTGTGTTCAATTATGTTAAAAACTTGAAAAAGAGAATGGTAGGCTCAGAGCTGAAGTTCAATCCCTCTCTCATGAGCATAAATCCACCATAGAACTCATGAAAGATCATTCCAAAGAAGTCTCTGAACTTCAGGATAAGATCACAGAAAGAGATACTCTGTTAGATCAACTCATGAAAGAAAAGAACTCTCAGGAAGATGAGTTCAATGAACTTAGAGCCAAATACCAGGCTCTTATCAAGGGGAAACAAGTTGAGAAAAACATAGAGGAGATACCCATGCCCAGAGAAGATCCTAAGATACCATTTGTTGTATCTATCATATCAGAGTCTTCTCAGCGCATCAATGATAAGAGTGGTTTAGGATATCCTGGAATTACTACTAAAACTCATAAATACCTTTACAACAAAGACAAGTCTGTAAGAGCTGGTAAATTGGTAGAAATCTGGAATGATAAAGACTCAACTGGTAATGGTTACAAAGTGGTTCACAATCCTGATTGGAAAAGAAATCACTCTGTTAATCACATAGAATATGGTCCAGAAGAGTTGACTGTCCTGGAAGAGAAGATCCTAGAGAATAAGAGTCCACAAGGGGAACCATTGAAGATTGATGGTTCTATGAACAATGAGTCCCAAAGAGTAGAACTTACTCAGATTGGAGGACCCCGGAGAAATCCTCAAAGGGAACCTAACCAGATTAGGGGACGTCAAAGGAAACACTCAAGAAATGGGAATACCAATCAGAATAAGAACTACCAGAGAAGGAACAATGTTCAACAACACCAGGTACCCCAGAGACGATTTTCTCAGAAGAATCAATTCCAGAATAGTTATACTCAAAGGAACTATAACCACCAGAACAGGTCTACCTTTCAGAACCAGAGGTGGTCTTCTAGACCCATCTATAGAAAACCAACTGATCTGGGTAGCTATGACACCAGAGATGGTTCTTCTAGGATGTACCCTTACAACCAGACCTTTAAGACCATATCTTTGAGGCAGGCTATTCCAAAAGCCAGATTTGAGAAAAGATACACCAGACCTGTTTATAGGAAAGGTGTTCTGATCAGACCAGTAGCTCAATATGTCATTGTAAGAGGACATATGCTGGTAGATAGATTTGGAAGGAAGATAAGATCTCCTCATCCAGCAAGGAATGATCTTTATCTTTGGATTCCTACAAAACCTGCAACTAACCTGTTGGTCCCGGTACAAGACTGAGGAATACGTGTATGGGGGGGAATACACGTATACCAATTTTTCAACCTTAAAAACTGACTGAGTCCCCTTTACTCAGAGTGGTAAAGAACTAGGAGCTGATAACACACCTACTGACTACACTTGGTGTGGCTCAGTTGGCTAACTATCAGTTCAAGTTCAGTGCAGAATTGTTTGAGCCCTGATAGTTTAATGTCTTGTTTAGTTTGCTTTCTGAAAACTTGTTTTACTCAATTCTGAAAGGTATTTAGTAAGGGCAGTGCTCTTTTTGAGGATCAGGCTGATTGATTCAAGCCTGATAGACCGAATGCAATGAATGATCAAATAATATGGCAAGTATGCACAAAATCAAAGCAATAAGAACACAAGGAATTTAACGTGGTTCAGAGGCTCAAGCTCCTACGTCCACGGCCTGACTTAACAGGAAATCCACTCAAGGGATTCTTGTTTTTAACGTGCCAAGGTGCACCAAGACCAGCTAACCTCACTGATCTATACAAACTTCCTTACTAACACACTAACTGACTTACTCCCAACAAGCCTAACTTAGGGTTTTGGTTTCAGTTTGGATTCCAACTAGGTTGAGATTATCCTTACAAGACAAGGCTATACTAAGGATTGGATAATCTCTCTAAGCTTAAGATAATGTTATTTTGCTTTTGGAATACAGAATAACTCACAGTTACTAAGAAACACTTGGGAAATTTAGATGGTTTCGAGTGCTTCTCTTAAAGGCTGGATGCTTTGAATACTTGAGATTTTGAGTAATTTCTGGCTTGGAAATTTCCCATAACCTTGAATGGGATCAAGGTCTTCTGTATTTATAGGTGATTTGATAAACAATCCGTTGGAGAGATAGCCTTCAAGTCATCTATGTAGAGTGGCTTCAAACGGACATATCTTCATGCAGCAGCCGTCCTTGCATGGATTTGGTATTTGCATTAAATGCGCATTAAATGCTTGCCCGTTGAATATGCAGTCTGAATTCAGTCTTCATGTCAGGTTCCGTACGTGCGTGTCCTTCTAGGATTGGTCCACGTCATCAGGTTGGTGAGAATGTCAGAACTTATTCCTGAGCTTCAGGCTTGTCTTATTAAGTTCATTTTGTCTTGAGCTCACCGGTCTTGTCCTGACGCTGACATTCTTTTTGCATTGCTTGGCTCTACTCCAAGTCTTCCCATTAACTCAGTGACATCCTGTTCCCTTCAGGACTGAGTTAGTAATGACCTCAGGGTCATACTCTTCATCACTGACACTTACTCAACCAGCTTAGAGGACTGCCATAAGTTCAGGATGGTGATCTTCGTCTTCAGGCTCTTGGTCTTGATTGTCACCAGTGAGTTCTCCTCTCACTGAGTACCTGTGAAGTGTAAAATGACTAAGTACAAATCCTAACCAAGACTAGCCTGACAAAGACAGATTAAGGCAAACATCTTTTCAGGGGCTTTGGGATCTTAATCAAAACTGACAATGTCCCAACAATTTCCCCCTTTTTGATGTTGCAAAACACTGAAAAGATCCTCAAAACACTTAGAGGAAATATGTAGACCTATCTATAAGATAAGACAGTGTTAGAGCAATTCTTGATAAAGTACAGAATTTAAACAAACAGCCAAAAAGACAATGAGTTTTTGTCTGTGGGCAAACGTAATAGATTTCATTGATTGATTTGGAAATAGTTACAATTAATCTAATCTATTACAAAGAAGCATGTGAACACCTAGACTAATCTCATTTCAGGTTTGAGTCCATATCCAGCATAGACTCTTGCCTTCAGCTCGTCAAGTCTTCTAGGTTGGTTCACATACCCTTCAACTTTGGCTATCTTCAAAACTTCCATCATAATGGCCTTTGTATCGTGCTTTTGAGTTCCAGGAACTAAGGGAGGAGCTCGAATGGTGAACTCAGGAGCCTTCACTTGAACTTGAGCTGCATCAGCCTCCTCCAAGATCTTTTGGAACAGCTCAGGATGATTGTCCATCATGTAGTCAGTGAAGTGGGTATTGATATCATCAGTGTCGCCCCACTTCTTCACAACATACCACAATTTTACAAATTCATCCCTTGCATCAGTCCAAAACTCCTTCAATACCTCTGAGACGAACTCATCGACAAAAGCTTCCCTTAATCCTGATTCTGGCCTACTGACTTGAAGAATTGATGACTTCCTAACTGTTGGCCTCTTACTGTACTTCCTAGGCTCAGGCTTCGCCTTCTTCCTCCTAAGCAAACTGATCACTGCATCATCTAACTCCCTTTCTTGAAGCTCAGTGATATCAGTCAGCTTCTCAACCTTCTTTTCCAAGATGCGCATCTTCTCCTTTTGAGCAGTTTCAGCTCTGCGCATAGCCTCAGATTTCTAAGAATGATCTCCCCATGCTTCAGCACATAACTCCGCCACCAACTCCCCGGAGTAAGTGATGGGATTCTTCCTTGAGCTCATGGGAGAAGACCTCTAAACTGGCTCAGGTTGTTGCTTGGAAGGTTCATCAGCATTTGCCTTTGCTGCCTCCACCTTCAGCCTGGCAACAACTACCTCTCCTTCCTTCTCCACAGCCGTCAACCTTGCTGACTTCCTCACCCTTAGCACATTCCCTTCAGGATTGGCTTCAGGATCAGCTTGAACGGTTTTGCCTTGGTTGACTGCCTCCGATGCCTCAGGACGGGATCTTTTCTTCCTTTCCCCCTTTTTGGCATCATCATTGGCCTCAGATGGGAATGCGTCAGATCCGCTGTTGATTACGAAGGAGGCTAGGGAATGGACATCATTAATTCCCTCCTTCAATAACTCAACTCCCATTGAGATACCAGTTCCTACAAAAGAGACAGAACTGATTGTGGCTTGGACCTTCTTCTCAAAGACCTCCATGGAGAGTTGGAGTCTTTGCTCAACCTTCTCTATCTTCTCCTCCACCAGAGCGGATCGCTCATCTGCTTGGGTCAGCCTCTCAGCAATGTCCTTTGAAGTCTGAGCAATGTGTTCTGACTCCAGCTCAAACTTTGACGCTGAGCCAGAAATGGCCTGAGTGAATAGTGCTCCAGCCTGAGCTGCAAGCTTCTCCACAGCCTGATTGAGACCCTCCTTCCGTTGCTCATCCTTTTCAGCCAACTGCTTCAAGGTCTTCCTTAGCATCTTCTTTGTCCTCTTCCGCTCATTCCTTACTGACTTGGCCGTGTCAGTCATCGTTCTCTTTAGCAAAACCAGCTCCCTGTTGGCAAGGGTGTTGTACGCTGACTTTGTCCACCTGATGTGCTTTGCCAAGGTCTTGGAGTCTTCTTCTTTCTCAGCTCGTAGCCTCATTACTTCCTCCTGAAGTTCAGCTAGATTTTCTGTGGTTTTCTCCTGCTTGACCTCCACTATGCTTGTAAACTCAGCACGGCCGACCCCGGTGATCATCACATCTTCATCATCATCAGCGGCCTCATCAGAAAGTGGCTGTTTTCCCTTGTCAGCCCCTGCGGCATCAGTCTCCTCTCCAGGGTACACTGAAGGCAGTTGTTGAGTGGTCAGGGCCACCTGCTCAGGCTCATCCCTGCCATCTCGAACCTTAGGAACTTGTCCCTCGGAACTGAGAGTCTCCTTGGATGCCTCAACATCTTCCTCTCTTGTCTCAGGGTAGGGAATCCCTTCATCGACAGATGTCTCATTGGCAGATGAGATGTTCAAAACATCCTCAGCCACTGGTCCACTCTTGGCACCAGTGTCCCTTTTACCTTCCCCCTGAGCCTGAGGCTCAGAGACCATCTCATCAACTTACTTAGCAGTCTCCTCCACTGCCTTCTCCATAGCTCCACCCTGAGCAACATCATCACCCTCACCATCCTTGTCTTCCTCTTCCTCAGAAAGGATGTCAGCCTTGCTCTGGGACATTAGGCTGTTGACTAGCTCCTTCAGGTTGTCGAAGTTAAGCAATTGAAGCCAGCTAGTCAGGCCAAAGTAGGAGCACAGCCTGGCCTCCTCCGTCACCCAGTGCTCCCAGCCACGAGCATATACCAACAAATGTTGCTCCTGCATGTTTGATTGTTTGAAATCTAACCAAACCTTGAGCTCAACTACATTTGCCAGTAGCTCTTTGTATCTGTTCAGTCCTGGCCAGCACTTAGATGCCCATTCAGTGGCATTACCCCTAAGGGTGTTCTCAATTATTCCACCCATCAAGTGCTCATCCAGCTCCTCCTCCTCCTGCATCACCAGGAAATTGTCATCTTCAGCTTGGGAGGTTTTGGGACAATCTTTTGGGTTGAGATATGAGGGAAAGTCTGTGGGATTTGGAAGGATTGGCTCAGATGACTGGCCAGGCTCATTCGTTGGTAAGTTTGATGCCACTGACTCAGTAGGATGATTTGGCTCTGTGGTTAGGGGTGATTGAGGTGTAGGGTCAGGGTTGGAAAGTGTTTGGGTTTCGGGGTGAGTGGGTGTTTGAGTGGGTACTGTCTCAGGCTGCAACAACTCAGCCGTCTCGACAGATTTTCTCACTTCCTCCAAGTCAGAGGCTCCAGGTGAGCTTGACTCCTCCCTCTCACTCACTACAGGCAACTTCTTAGCCGGGGACTTTTTGGGTCCCTTCCTAAGCCTCTTCAGGGGCCTCTTTCCCTGATCACTCTCCTTCCGGACGTCATCGTCAGTTCCCTCAGCCTCAGACCCGGCCTTCTTGGGATCAGACTCAGTCCCTGACCTCGTGCTCTTCTCTGACAGCACAATTTTCACCCTCTTCGTCTTCTCGGCCGCGTCCATCTCAGACTGTTCCACCTCCTCAGCTACTACCTCCTCCTCACCTTCCTTACTCCTCTCAAGGAGGTCATCTACCCTTTCAATGAGACTGGTAGCCACCCTCTTGGCCTTACCAGTTGGCTTTTTGGCCTGACCCTTTGCTTTCGCATTGGGATCAGTCAGCCCTAGCACTGAATAGGTATCACTCAGTGAGGAAAACATTACCTTCTTTGAGGAGAGACTATCCTCAAAATTGAAGGTATATCCATGGCAGGCATGAGCTATCAGGATGGACATCCTCGTTCCGAACGGCAAGATGGCACAAACTGAGGTGTGCTTCTTCTCCTCATCTCATTTGAGTTTGTCCAGACCTGCCTGATGGAGTTGATCGAGGAAGAACTGCTCCCAGTTCGCTTCCACTCCATCAACAATTGCTCCCATGAGTCTCAGCTTGGGCAGGCTCAATTGCTCATGAGAGCCAGTTGCACCCATCACAATCTTGGACACCAAATCCACCAGAGCTCTGTACTCAGGCTTTAAAGTTTCTTGTTCTGACGAGCCTTGAACTCTAATGACCCAGACTTTGTCCATTTCCCAAGAAGTTCTCCCTCCGAGTTCTCCTTGTACATCTTTGGGTTGATGTCTGATGATGGCAGTGCAAAAACTTCCCTGACCGCCCTCCTCAAGTCAATGGTGACTACCTCCGAGTTGTAAAGAGGTTCGTCATCGCTGCTCTTCTCCCCCGTCAGCTTGAGCGCCGTCACCTTAGTGAAGAGTTCCCCCTTCCGCAGGAACATGTTCAAATACGCCTCCGCGACTGTTCTAGAAAGCACGGCGATGGGGCGGGTGGTGAAGTATGTTTCCAACCCGGCTTTGGAAATCCATTTAAAAACGGGTTTGATTTCCTCCACCGTAAGACAGGTACCCTCCATGGAGATGACTTACTCCATGTGTACCAATTTGTTATTGACAGCGTCTTCGAGCTTGTCGGTTGTCCAGTTGGAATTAAGAAATGCCATTGTTTTGAAAGGAAGAGATTTTTTCAAATTTTCTGTGTTTGAGCAAGAGAAAACTCAGTGTGCAGATGTGCGTTGTGTTTGCGTAAAAACCTCAAATGGCATTCTTGATTGATAAGACTAAGTTTGTTACTCAAACGTGGGGTTAAGATAAATTTCTGAATTCGAAAGGTTTTGAAATGAGGGGCCAGGATTAATCTCAGTTTCAATCAAAACCCCATGTCAGTCATATTCCGTATAAAACGGACACGTATATGAGAAAGTAATTGTAGCATTAAATGTTCCGTGCGTGTGGGTTTAAATATGAAAAGGCGTGCTTTTAATGAAAACGGAATGCATTTAATAAAGAATTTCAGGACAAAGGACTCAGGGAGACGCTTGGAATTCACAAGAGTCAGGTTTGAACATATATTTGTCAGGGAGACATTGTAGCACCCTGATACCTCGCTGAGTCGAGTCTGACCTGAGTTCCCCCTAGAACCCTACACTGACTGCTCTCCCGGATCTAAGAGTCCTAACTCCACTGACAGCTCCATAAACCTTGCTCCATCCTAATATCTTTCTTCTCCACATGATCTCGAATGAAGTGATGCCTAATATCCACATGCTTGCACCTTGTGTGAAGCACTGGGTTCTGAGTAATTGCTATTGCACTATTGTTGTCACAATAGATTGGAACTTGATTAGCAAATACTTGGTAGTCCCCCAACTGTTGTCTCAACCACAAAATCTGAGCACAACAACTACCTGCCGCCATATACTCAGCCTCAGTTGTGGATGTAGCCACTGAATTCCGCTTCTTACTAAACCACGAGATCAACTTACTTCCCAAAAACTGACATGTCCCTGAGGTTGATTTCCTATCAATCCTACAACCTCCATAATCTGCATCTGAATAACCTGTCAGTTCTAAGTTGTCATCTGAAGGATACCATAGTCCCATATTGACTGTCCTTTTCAAATACTTAAGTATCCTTTTAGCAGCCTCCAAATGACTCCTATTGGGATCAGACTGATACCTAGCACACACACCAATTGCAAAAGTAATAGCAGGCCTGCTTGCAGTCAGGTACAACAAAGAACTAATCAACCCTCGGTACTCAGTCTGATTCACTGAAGTCCCTTCAGTGTCAGGATCCATATTTGTGTTCATTGGGATCCTTGTCGGATTGCTGCTTTGAACACCAAACTTTTGAATTAAGTCCCTTGTATACTTAGCCTGATTAATGAGGATACCTTGATCAGTCTGCTTGACCTGCACTCCTAAAAAGAAGTTCATCTCTCCCATCATTGACATCTCAAATTTACCAGTCATCAACTTAGAGAATATCTCACAGAGCTGATGATTTGGTGATCCAAATATTATGTCATCCATATAAATTTGGACCAAGAAAATGTCATCACCTTCAGTGATCCTGAACAATGTCCTATCCACGTTTCCCTTCTTGAACCCATGGTCTCTCAGGAATTGAGAGAAGGTATCATACCAAGCTCTTGGTGCTTGCTTAAGTCCATAGAGTGCTTTCTTCAAATGGTATACTCTATCTCCAACCTCAAACCCTGGAGGTTGTTCAACATATACCTCTTCATTGAGTACACCATTCAGGAAGGCACTCTTGACGTCCATTTGATACACCTTAAACTTCTTATATGTTGCATAAGCAAGGAACAACCTAATAGCTTCCAACCTAGCCAATGGAGCAAAAGTCTCATCATAGTCTATTCCTTCAGACTGACAATACCCCTTTGTAACCAGTCTTGCTTAGTTCCTCACTACAACACCATTCTCATCCTTCTTGTTCTTGTAGACCCACTTGGTACCAATAACACCTTGATGCCTAGGTCTATCTACCAGTTCCCAAACCTGATTCCTTGTGAACTGATTCAACTCCTCTTGCATGGCTATGATCCAGTTCGAGTCAGTGAGAGCTTCTTCAATGTTCTGAGGCTCTTGCTCAGAGAGAAAGAAACAGAACAATGCACTCTCACCATGAAACTGTCTGGTCCTAACCCCCTCAGTTGGATCACCAATGACTTGGTCAATGGGACGACTCTCTAGCCATGTTCTCTTACCTGGAGTTGTTCCTGAAGTACCTGCAACGTTAGTATCTACAGGTTCATAAAATTCAGGAAATTGAACAGAAGGGGATGAACCTGAGTCTATACCAAAGGGACTTATAAGTTCAATGTCAGTGACATTGATTCCACCTTGATGAGGTAACTCAGGAACCGTCTCAGCTGTGACTGCATCTTCATAGACGGTGCTTACCTCAGGTTGAGCCTGTTCCTCAGTCTGAGGCTCAACAATCCCTGATGTGCTGGGCTTAGGAGTAGCCCTTGAGTCATCTTCCTAATCATCGTCATAATCCCATCTTGGAATTGGCACAGTTTTGACCTTTGGATCAGGTTGATTCTTTAAGCTCAGCCTTGTCACCCTTCTTATGACCTCCTCAGTGTTAGGATTCAACACCTTTACCCTAGACTCATTAGCAGATTCATCAAACACAACATGTGGTGATTCTTCTACAACAAGGGTCCTACAATTTTAAACCCTGAATGCTTTGCTGATTTCAGAATATCCTAAGAATATCCCTTCATCAGATTTGCTATCAAAGGCTGTCAATTGGGTCTTCCCATGGTTGAGGATGAAGCACTTACAACCAAATACATGAAAATAAGAGATACGAGGCTTCCTCTTATTCCATGTCTCATAAGGAGTCTGAGCATGTTGTTTGTTCAGCATAGATCTGTTCTGAGTGTAGCATGCAGTGTTGATAGCCTCAGCCCAGAATTTCTTGGGCAATCCTGACTCAGCCAGCATGGTCCTGGTAGCTTCCTTCAGTGTTCTATTTCTCCTTTCAGCGACACCGTTCTGTTGTGGGGTTCTAGCTGCAGAAGTGTCATGAGCTATACCAGGTTCATTACAAAAGTTAGAAATATATGAATTTATAAATTCAGTGACCTTGTCAGATCTAATCTTAGTAATGGACTAATTCTTCTCATTGTTGAGTCTTCTAAGCAACTCAGGAAGCTTCACATGTGTTTCCTTCTTATTTAACAGGAATATAACCACAAGAGTATATTTCCTACCATTCATACTCACAGGTGTTATGGGACCAAATAAATCCAAGTGCAAGAGCTGAAGAATCCTGTCAGTGGAGAAGGTAACTTTCTCCTTGAATGATGCTCTGACCGGTTTCCCCTCCTGACAAGCTTTGCACACATGATCTTTGTTAAAACTTCATTAGGTAGACCTTCAACAAGTGATTGTCTAGAAATTTTGTTAAGAATCTTGAAGTTCAGGTGGCTTAATCGTTTATGCCATAACCAACTGAGCTCTAGAGAGCTTTTACCAACAAAACAAGTATTAGGAATAGTGCTGCTCCAATCAGCAAGATAAACGTTACCTTTCCTGATACCTGATAGAAGCACTTGTGTCGATTTGTCCTTAACTGAACATATATTCGATGAGAACTCAACACTGAAACCTTTGTCACAGAACTGACTTACTGACAATAGGTTATGCTTCAGTCCTTCCACAAAGGACACATTTTCCACTCTGGCTGTACCTATTATCAAGACACCAAAACCTTTAGTAAAACCTTCTGAGTTATTACCAAAGGTTACCTGTGGACCATCTTTAGCTTGAAACTCTTGGAGAAGACTCTTCATTCCAGTCATATGCCTTGAGCATCCACTGTCTAGGTACCAAATAGCTTTGTTTGAGTCTCCTCTCCGCTTGTTGTGACCCACAGCCGCCTGCAAGTAAAACAGGCTTTAGGTACCCATTGGGTGTTGGGTCCTATAGTGTCAGTTGTACCCTTCGGGATCCAGACTTGCTTAACAACCCTGATTGCCTCAGAGTGGTAAATCTGTCTCCCTGAAACATCAACATACACAACTTTCTTCTTCTTTGCCTGAGAGGAAGATGGTGTATGAGTGCTAGACTTAGGCTTTACAGGAGCCTGAGTGGGTGCCTTTTGGGCTGGCTTCCTGTTCTTCCTAGGTCTGGGTGCACCAGGTCTTGGGCCTTGTTCTTGATAAGGACCCTGTGTTCTATTACCCCTAGGCAAGTGAGGGAATGGAAAATAGTTAAAGACCTCAGGATGCCAAAACCATGGGGGTGTCATCATGTTTGGCCTTCCCTGATGGTATTGCCAAGCATGATGGTACCCTCGTTGGCCTTCCTCTGGCCTGAGCTCTCAGGGACCTCCTTTGGTTGCTTGGCATTTCCCTTAGATTTTGGCTTAGCAACCTTGGGGGCAACCCTGACTGAGTCAACAGTTTCATTGCCCTTATTAGTTTGACGGGCCTGAGTACAACCTTAGGTACTCTTTGGCCTGCCTGAACAAATACCCTCTCAGTTTGCTCCCTGAAGCAACATGAGACTGACCTTGTGAGGATTTCTTAGGAATATATCCAAGTCCTTTTTTCTCGTTCCCAAGCATCTGACTGCTATTTATTTCCTCTCTAGCCACTGAGGATTTATTCATTGCTGTAACCTTTTGCTTGAGCGAGTCCTCACTCTTTTTCAGGATTTCATGTCTGGCAAAGAGGTCATCAAACTTACTCTTAAGTACTTTCAGTTCTTCCTTCCTGACCAACTCTTCATCAGTCAGTTCCTTCAAAATCTTCTCTCTTGGGAGACGCTAAGCATTGATTAAATCAATTTCCTGAGTTAGTCTCACAATATGAGCTGATTCTTTAAGATCAGACTGAGTGGCTGATCATTCAGGTTCTGGACCTCAGTACTCAATTTCTAGTTCTCCTCTACCAATAAGATATTAGTTTCTTGCAACCTGGAGAAATCAACCATCAATTGATCCAGGCAGATCTGAAGGTTCATTTCTCTGGCTGACTCTGAGCTAAACTCAGGATTTTGACCAGTGTAAGAACCACAAATAGAGTTAGATGTTACCTCAGGCTCTTTCCTAGCCATCAGGCAGACATCATCGTACTCATCGTCGGAAAAGAGTTCAAGCGACCTCTCCTCAGGACCATCTGAGTCAGTTGCATTCTCAGCGAGCATGGCTCTCCGGTCAGCAAATCTCTGGTCTCTCTTGATCCTCCTTTCCTCTCTTTCCTTTGTACTCAGCTTCGGACAGTCATACTGATAGTGCCCGCTCTTGTTAAAGTTGTAACATGTTGCTTGCTCATTTCCCCTTTCTTTCCTTGGTTCAGGGTTCCTTCTTGACTCAGTTTCCCTCTGTCTTGATGAGCTTTCAATCTTCCCTGAGTGCCTATCATCACGAGTACATCTCTGTTCATCTCTACGATCAGGCTTTGGGTCTGAATATCTTCTTTCATCGCCACGATCTCTCCTCTGGCCAGTGTTTCTCCTTTCCTCATACCTCCTCGAGCTTTGGTGGGTTCCTTCAGGTTTCCTGTCACGTGGTCCTAATAAAATTTCTTATAACGACCAAACCTGGAATTAAGCTTCTCAAAGCGTCTGGCCATCAGGCTGTACTCCTCAGCAAGTTCTTCCTTGCTCATTTCCATCAGTGACTTTGATGAAGATTCAACAGGTTCAGACCTGGCCTTGAACGCCCCACTTTTCTCATGAGTTTTCTCCTTCTCTTCCTTTTCCTTCTGAACTTTCTTCTTTCTCTTGTTGAGATCATATTCCAGGGCTTTGAGTTCTGAAAAAAGTAAAGCAGAAGTTATGTTACTCATATCCTGAGTGTTCTTAAGCATAATAATATTGTTGTCCCATCTCTCAGGAAGGGCATTCAGGATCTTTGAAGCAACATCTCTCTTAGGAACATCCTTGTCCTGCATCACCAACTCATTCATCAACTTGATGAACCTTGACTCCATCTGATCTATACTCTCATCAGGCAACATCACGAACGCCTCGAATTTCTGAATGGCAATGTTTCTCTTGTTCTCCTTTATCTTTTCTGACCCCTCGCACATCTTGGTCAGCTCATCCCAAACCTCCTTTACCTTCTTTAAGTTCATCAACCTTGCTGACTCCTCGAAAGGCACCGTATGCAAAATAATGTTCCTAGCCACATTGTCTAGTCCCACAATCTTGATTTCGTCATTGGTCATGTCTTTCCTTTCTTTAGGAATATGTACACCAATCTCAAGATGTTCATATCCCAGTCCTCTGACATTAGGGATAGTAATCTTGATCGGTCCTTCCCTGATAACACACGGCATTTGGTCATGGATGGCATCAAGATGTGCCTCTAGTCTGAACTTCCCATAGACAAAGTTAGATACAGTGAATTTAGGTAACGAGGCTTCAAGTCTCCACGAAGTCATGATGATGCAAGTTTTATGAAAAGCAAACTCAGACCTATTCAGTGACCACCAACAGTTTCTCCTCTGAAACTATTAGTATTCAAAGTCAGTGGTCTTTTGAACCACTGCTCTGATACCACTTGTTGGTCCCGGTACAAGACTGATGAATACGTGTATGGGGAAGGGAATACACGTATACCAATTTTTTAACTTAAACCTTACTGAGTCCCCTTTACTGAGAGTGATAAAGAACGAAGAGCTGATAATATACCCACTGACTACACTTAGTGCGGGTCAGTTGGCTAACTATCAATTCAAGTTCAGTGCGGAAATGTGTGAGCCTTGATAGTTTAAAGTCTTGTTTAGTTTGCTTTCTGAAAAACTTGATTACTCAATTCTGAAATAGTGGTTAGTAGGGCAGTGCTATGTTTGATGATCAGGTTGATTGATTCAGGCCTGATAAAAACTAAATGCTATGAAGGAACAAATAATATGACAAGCAAGCATAATATCAAAGCAGTAAGAACACTGGGAGTTTAACGTGGTTTGGAGACTCAAGCTCCTACGCCCACGGCCTGATTTAACAGGAAATCCCCTCAAGGGATTCTTGATTTTAACGTGCCAAGGTACACCAAGATCAGCTAACCTCACTGACCTATACAACTCCTTACTAACTCACTAACTGAACTTACTACCAACAAACCTAACTTAGGGTTTTAGTTTCAGTTTGGATGCCAACTAGGTTGTGATTATCCTTACAAGACAAAGCTTTGCTAAGGAAGGGATAATCACTCTAAGCTTAAGATAATGCTAGTACGCTATTTGGAATACAAAATAACTCTCAGTAACTAAGAAACACTTGGGAAATTTAACTGGTTTCGAGTGCTTCTTCTAAAGGCTAAATGCTTTGAATGATTGAGAGTTTGAGTAATTTCTGGCTTGGAAATTTCCAATAACCTTGAATGGGTTCAAGGCCTTCTGTATTTATAGGTGATTTGAAAACTATCCGTTGGAAGATATAGTCTTCTAGTCATCTATGTAGAGTGATTCAAACGGACATATTTCCCATGCAACAGCCGTCCTAGCATGGATTTGGTATTTGCATTTAATGCACCATTTAATGCTTGCCCGTTGAAAGTGCAGTCTGAAGTCAGTCTTCATGTCAGGGTCTGTACGTGTGTGTCCTTCCTGGATTGGCCCACGTCATCAGGTTGGTGAGAATGTCAGAATTTATTCCTAGGCTTCAGGTTTATCTTATTAAGTTCTTTTTATCTCGAGCACAACGGTCTTGTCCTGACGCTGACATTCCTTTTGCATTGCTTGGCTCTACTCTAAGTCTTTCCCATAAACTCAGTGTATCATGTTCCCTCAGGACTGAGTTAGTAATGACCTCAGGGTCATACTCTTCCTCACTGACACTTACTTAGCCAGCTTAGAAGACTGCCATAAGTTCAGGATGGTGCTCCTCGTCTTCAGGCTCTTAGTCTTGATTGTCATCAATGAGTTCTCCTCTTACTGAGTACCTGTGAAGTGTAAAATAACTAAGTACAAGAACCTAACCAAGACTGGCCTGACTAAGACAAACTAAGGCAAATCATCTTTTCAGGGGTTTTGGGATCTTAATCAAAACTAACAATGTCCCAATAGATCAATATAATGAATTTTAATCTAAAAAAGGCTCAAATCTCATGGCTTTCACATCCATGCTAGTCCTAGTGAATTCTCATTTTTTATCACACAAATATTCAAAAGGAAAATTCGTAAGTATACGAATTCCCTCTCAAATCAACTCTAACTCCTACACTCACACAATTCAGACACTAACCCGACTTCACAACTTACTAACTCATAATTCACACTCAAAGATAGCAATCAATAAGCACAAGAAAGTTAATAAGCATGAAATATGTAGTAGCACCCAATTAGTTTCACAAAAGCAGCTCAAGGAGTATCTCAAGGCATAATATATAACCAAACTCAACTCAGAGATAGGGTGTGCGGTTGTGCAATGTCAACATAAAACATATAAAAACTTCACCCCCCAAACTTCGACCTTGTGAAGCGGTCTAAGTTTGGGGTGGTGGTTACCTCATCCAAATAATTAAGTTTCTCTCAACAACTTGGCACACTCCCTTGTCTCGAGTTGGTCCCTTCAATCTCCACTTCTTGGGCACTCCTTCACCCCCAAGGCAAGCCTACAAAATAAAATTCTCAAGTACGAGGTTAGAACTTACGACTCAAAATAAAACACCAACACTAAAAACACTCAAAAATAAATAAAAATGGGTTGCCTTTAAGGTCCTAATGCCGGACCGAGCTCAAAGGAGCTTATGGGACATGATACTCAAATTTACCTCCCTTATTCTCAAATTTACCTCCCTTATTCTTTTTCGCTCTCCACGGAGGAACCCACCTCTTGGATTTTATCTTCTTAACATCAACTCCTATTTTTTCTCTAATTTGGCCACCTCCACCCTTTTAAACTCTCCATCCATCAACTCTTTGCCTTTATTCCTATCAAGACAATCAAGATCATAATGATCAATGGTTAAATCATTTAGTAAAGGATTAACATAATCACGTATATAAGAAAGGTTAGGGATAGGAGGTGTGTCTTCAACACAAGGATCAATGGCATCAATGGAATGACAGCTCTCATCTTCCTTCGGGTGTTTCATGGCCTCATATAGGGAAATTTTCACCTCTTGATCATCTACCTTTATCGTGATCTTCCCATTCGCCACATCTAACACCATCCCGGCCGTGGCTAAGAAAGACCTTCTTAAAATTAGAGGTACATGCTCATCTTCCTCCATGTCGAGCACTACGAAATCAACTGGAAAAATATGATCTCCATCTTAACAAGGACGTCTTCAACCACACCTTGAGGTCTAGAAATAGACCGGTCGGCGAGTTGAAGTGTCATCATTGTCGGTTGAAGTTCTCCATCCTCCAACTTCTTAAATAGCGATAGTGGCATCAGATTAATGCTCGCTCCAAGATCGCACAACGCTCCCTTCTTGACTCCATTCCCGATATCACATAAGATCATGAAACTATCGGGATCCTTCAACTTCGGGGGAAGCGCTTTGTGCACTAATGCACTCACCTCATGGTTAAGCTGCACCAACTTAGGCTCATCAACTCTCCTCGTCTTAGCTATCAAGTCCTTAAGGAACTTGGCATAATTAGGTGTTGGGAAATTGTATAGACTTAAGTTTTGATTAAGATGCCAAAATGTTCCTCCTAAGTTATTTGTAAGTTAAATATTCAGTAGAGTTAGAGTTTAGTTAAACAGTTCAAAATGTTAAGGAACTGGAGTGCAGTTATAAATTTTAGGAGTGTATTGAAGATGAAGTCCCCTGAAGACGAAGTCCGCTGAAGACAAAGTGATCTGAGAAAGTAGTCTAAGTGTTGAATGTTTTCTAAGTGCTTTCTCACTGAGACTAAAACCATCAAGAGAGGACCAAGGTCCACTGATGAGAACTAACAAGCACATTCAATGTCTAACATATTAAAAGTTGTTAGTTAAACTGGTTGGAACAAGGCAAAACGAATTTCAGTGAAGCATACAATAAATGAAGGAATAAGAAGGTTCTCTCAGAGGAGTTCCACCTTTAAGCAAGACAAGAATCTGGGCAAGCAGACTGAAGGTCCAATGAGAAGATGACACGTTAGTGTACTTTACTGACAGCCAACCTACCCCAGACTGACAAGTACCAAAAGTCTTTCCCTAGCAATCTACAGAAAGTTAGGTGAACAATCATGACTTACTTGACAAGACTTAAAGCTTCAAATAGAGCCGATTAAACCAATCAGATACAAGAAGACTTACTTGAGAAGATTCAAATCCAATGGGAAGATTTTCAAGGAAGCCTATAAATACAGAAGGACGTGCTCATTTTTATGCACGGGAAACTCACAAGATTAAAGCTATATCTACATTCATAACCTTCAAGAAGCACTCGGAATTACCTTTGTTTCCCAAGTATTTCAAATCAGTAGAGAGCATAACAAACCTTCTGTAACCAAGCTTAAAAGTTATATCCAAACCTTTGAAAGAGATAATCCATCCTAAGCTTTGAGCTACACTTAAGGATTATCTTACAACAGTTGGAACCAAACCCTACTCAAAACCCTACTCAGTTGTTAGGTTGAGAGTTAGTGTTAAGTGGTGTTAGTAAGCTGATTATTTGTATCAGTCTGAAAGCTGGTTTGTTTTGGGAACTAGGACCTGGAATTATCCTAGTGATCAATCATCCTAAGAGAGGATAAATTGATCAGTGCACCTTGGCACTATAACATAAGGAATTCCAAGTGAAATGAATTCTCCTGTTTGATCAGGACAGTGGACGTAGGAGATTCATCTCTGAACCACTTTATATCTTGTGTATTTACTTCCTGCAATTTCCTAAGTGTGTGTTATCTACTCAAAGTTTATCAAGTAAAACGAGTTTTCTAAAGGGTTCACTAATCCGCATCTGAAAGCTAATTAGATAGTAGTTCAACTGAAAGTCTTGTGCTTTCAGTGGAGGTATTATCTCAGTAAGCTTTCTCTAGTATTTCTCAACAGACTTAAAGTCCACTGACGAGTTACTATCTGAAGTAACCTGTTGGGAAATTGTATAGACTTAAGTTTTGATTAAGATGCCAAAATGTTCCTCCTAAGTTATTTGTAAGTTAAATATTCAGTAGAGTTAGAATTTAGTTAAACAGTTCTAAATGTTAAGAACTGGAGTGCATTTAGAAATTTCTATAGTGTAACAAAGAACAAAGTCCGCTGAAGACAAAGTCTGCTGAAGACAAAGTCCGCTGAAGACAAGTGATCTGAGAAAGTAGTCTAAGTCTTGGATGTTTTCTAAGTGCATTCACACTGAGACTAAAACCATAAGGAGAGGACCAAGGTCCACTGATGTGAACTAACAAAGCACATTCAATGCTAAACATATTTAAAGCTATTAGTTAATCTGGTTGGAACAAGGCAAAACGAATTTCAGTGAAGTTTACAATAAATGAAGGAATAAGAAGGTTCTCTCAGAAGAGTTCCACCTTAAAGAAAGACAAGAATCTGGGCAAGCAGACTGAAGGTCTAATGAGAAGAAGACACGTCAGTGTACTTTACTGACAGTCAACCTGCTCCAGACTGACAAGTACCAAAAGTCTTTCCCAAGCAATCTACAGAAAGTTGGTGAACATGCAGGGTCTTTCAGCCATTTCTTGACAAGACTGAAAGCTTCAAATATAGTCGTTTGAACCAATCAGATACAAGAAGACTTACTTGAGAAGATTCAATTCCAACGGGAAGATTTTCAAGGAAGCCTATAAATACAGAAGGACGTGCTCATTTCTATGCACGGGAAACTCACAAGATCAAAGCTATCTCTACATTCATAAGTTTCAAGAAGCACTCGAAATTACCTTTGTTTCCCAAGTGTTTTAAATCAGTAGAGAGCATAACAAACCTTCTGTAATCAAGCTTAAAAGCTATATCCAAACCTTAGAAAGAGATAATCCTTCCCAAGCCTTGAGCTACACTGTAAGGATGATCTCACATTAGTTGGAACCAAACCCTACTCAAAACCCTACTCAGCTGTTAGGTTGAGAGTTAGAGTTAAGTGGTGTTAGTAAACTGATTATTTGTATCAGTCTGAAAGCTGGTTTGTTTTGGGAACTAGGACCTGGAATTATCCTATTGATCAATCATCCTAAGAGAGGGTCAGTTGATCAGTGCACCTTGGCACTATAACACAAGGAATTCCAAGTGAAAGGAATTCTCCTGTTTGATCAGGACAGTGGACGTAGGAGATTCATCTCTGAACCACTTTATATCTTATGTATTTACATACTGTTATTTCCTAAGTGTGTGTTATCCACTCAAAGTCTATCAAGTAAAACGATTTTTCAAAAGGGCTCACTAATCCGCATCTGAAAGCTAATTAGATAGCAGTTCAACTGAAAGTCTTGAGCTTTCAGTGGAGGGATTATCTCAGTAAGTTTTCTCTAGTAATTCTCAGCAGACTTAAAGTCCACTGACGAGTTTCTTTCTGAAGTCACCTGATAAGTTTTAAAGAAGTTTTAATTTGTAACCACATGTGTATCCCCTCCCATACACATGTTTACTCATTTCGGGACCAACAATTGGTATCAGAGCAGTGGTTCAAAAGACCATTGTTCTAAGAATACCTTGTGCTTAAAGGTATTTTTATAGGTAATCTGAATTGATCTTATTTGATAAACTTGTTTAGATATTATGGCTGACAATGCAGCTAGGGTAGCACCACCAGCGGAGAACAACATGAGAGTTAATCCCTTGAACCATATGTCTCATCACAAGCTTCCACAATTCTCAGTGGAAAACTATGATTTATGGAAGATCAGAATGAGAGCTCATCTAGCCTGTGTGCATGATAATATGTTAACGGTTATTGCTAAAGGTCCATTCATTTTTATGACACCTAACCCAAGAACCGCAGCTGAGACTATTGCAGATCCAGGAGAAAAATGGCCCAAGGATGAAGACAACTTTACTGCAGATGAAAGGAGGAGAAATAACCTCAACTTCATTGACATGAATATTCTCTACACCACCATTCCAGATTCAGTAATGGGAAGGGTGATCCACTGCAAGACTGCAAAGGAACTATGGGACACTCTTGCTCTCATGTGTGAAGGAACTGACAGGAGCTATGGAGAGAGGAAAGCCATGGTGGCTGAGGATGTTGATGAAGATCTGGAGTTATCTGATGGACTGTTCTCAAATAGCAGTAAAGATGACATGTATCTCATGGCAAGAGAAGAACCAGAGGTACAATTTAAACCATCTATTTTTCTAGAACACTCACCTAAGCTAAGCTCAAAGTCAACTGAGGAACTCAATCTTTAGTTCACTTTGGAACAATTGATGATTGATTTCTCAAGGTTGCAAGAAGCAAGTTTTTGTCTCCAAGATGAAAACAAAAATCTCCTGAGAGAAAACTCTAAGTTAATTGAATCTGGGAATTAGGCAGATCTTAACTCAGCTCAATCAACCATTGAGTTGACAAAAGAGGTGGAAACCCTCAAGAGTCAAGGAAATGGCAAAGATCAACTGATAAAAGATCTTACTGAATCTTAAGATAAAGTTAACTGAAGAAAATTTAAATCTGGTAAGCTAAATAAAGGATTCTTTCCTGAAAATTGATGTCTTACATAAAACTGAAGAGACCTTGTTAAAAAGGATTGATGCTCTTAACAAACTCTCTCTTGCCATAGAGGAAATTCAAAATTTTCAGATCAATCCTAATAACAAGTGTGGAATAGGCTTTATTCCAAAACCTTCAGAAGGTCCTCAGAGTGTTGCTTCTTCAAGTGGCACAAAGAGAGGTTTTGTTAAGTCTGTGACCTTTCAAACACAGACTTTAGATAAGGGTAAAAGACAAGCTGAGATCACACAAAAGAAAAGACAAACTAAGACAAAACCAAATGGAAAGGCTCAGGTGACTAATCAAACCAGATCTCAGCAGAGGAACTATCTGCCGAGGTCTTCACAGATGAAGCAACCTCAGCTGAGAACACCCAGGCATGAGCATTCCTCAAGGAATAACTCATACAGAAGACCTATTCCTTTTGTGCCTAAAGGAAAAGACCCTTCATACCCTTATCAACAAAAACTTAGGCCAGGTGCACCCAAGCCTAAAAGAAAGAATGAAAAGAAGGTTCATGTTCCTTCAAAGGCTGACACCCATAGAAAGTTTACTCCCAAGGCACCTAGGGAGATAAAAATCTATGTAGATATTTATGGAAGACAAATTAGCCACTCTAAAGTGATTAGAACTATAAGGCAAATTTGGATTCCGAAAGGTACAGCTAACCTGGTAGGACCCAACACCAAATGGGTACCTAAAACTTGACTGTGATTGCAGGGCTCAGTGGACCTCAACAAAGGAGATGCCCTAAAATCTTCAGTCTGGTACTTGGACAGTGGATGTTCTAGGCACATGACTGGTAACAAAGATCTCCTGTCAGAGTTTGTTGAGAAAGAAGGTCCACAAGTCACCTTTGGTGATAATTCACAAGGAGCCACTAAAGGATATGGTACTTTAATTATTGGCTCAGTAAGAGTAAGCAATGTATCCTATGTCAGTGGACTTAAGCATAATCTTTTGTCCATAAGTCAGTTTTGTGATAAAGGATACAGTGTTGAATTCTCTTGTAACCTGTGTTTTGTCAAGAATATATCTTCACAACAGGTACTACTAACTGGGTCAAGGAAAGGAAATGTCTATCTTGCAAATTGGAAGTCTTGCACACCAAATGCATGTCTTATTGCAAAGAGCTCAACTGATACTATCTGGCTGTGGCACAAGAGACTAAGTCATTTGAACTTCAAGATGAGGAACAGGATAGCAAGACATGGACTGTTGGAAGGAATGCCAAATGAAGTATACAACAAAGAACACATCTGTAAAGCATGTCAGGAGGGAAAACAAATGAAAGCATCCTTCAAAAGCAAAGTTGCAACCTCTACTGACAGATTACTTCAACTGTTACATATGGATCTCTTTGGTCCAGTAGCCCCTGTAAGTATCAATGGAAGAAAATATACACTTGTTGTTGTTGATGATTTCTCCAGGTACACTTGGGTGGTATTCCTAGCAAGCAAGAAGGAGACTCAACTGAGGCTGCCAGAGCTCATGAAGAAGGTTAGCAATGAAAAGAGCCTGAACATTGTAAAGATTAGATCAGATAAGGGCACTGAATTCATTAACTCTATAATATCTGATTTCTGCAAAGAATTAGGCATTGCACATGAGACCTCAGCTGCAAGAACTCCACAACAAAATGGAGTAGCTGAAAGAAGAAATAGGACTCTCAAGGAGGCAGCAAGGACAATGCTTGCAAAAGCTCAAGTTCCTAAAAGATTTTGGGCTGAAGCTATTAACACTGCCTGCCACACTCAAAATAGATCCATGGTAACCAAACATCAAGGAAAAACTCCATATGAGTTATGGAATGGCAGAAAGCCACAGGTATCTTACTTTCATATCTTTGGTTGCAAGTGTTTCATTCACAACAATGGGAAAACTCAACTAAAAGCTTTTGATAGCAAAGTTGATGAAGGAATTTTCTTACGATATTCCCAAATCAGTAGAGCCTTCAGAGTTTACAATTGTAGAACTCTTGTTGCGGAAGAAACACCTCTCGTGGTCTTTGATGAATCTACTTTTGAGTCCAGGAGTAAGGAAAATGAGGAAGTGATAAGTCTAAAGGCTATCCTGAGAATTGTGTTGATAATTGTGTTGATACATACATCCCAACCTGGGATAACTTCAATGATCAACAATTCAAGGAGGACACTCAAAATCAGACCACTTCTCAAAGCTCACCTGAGAGCTCTCCTGAACAAGCAACTGAATTGATGAACACTATCCCAGTTCAAGAGGTAAGTAATGTCGATGAAGATGTGGTCACAGCTGAGACATCTACTGAGCCTATCATTCAAGGGGGAACCAATGAGATTACCATTGAAAATGAGAATACCTTGATTGATAACTAAGGACTTCAACCCTCTGTTTTATTTCCTGAATTTGATTTCATCCCTGTATCTAGTGACTCAACTTCAGAAGAGTTAAACTCTACTGAAGGACATCAGCCTAGGAGGACCTGGCTCTCAGATCACCCTGTTGAGCAGATCCTAGGTGATCCTACCTCAGGAGTCAAAACTAGAAGTTTTCATGGAGAAAGTGCTTTGTTTTGTTGTTTCTTATCTAACCAGGAACCATGTTCCATTGGAGACGCACTTCAAGATTCAAATTGGATCATTGCCATGCAAGAAGAGCTCAACCAATTTACAAGAAATCAAGTATGGGAGCTGGTTGACAGACCATATCACTGCAATGTGATAGGAACCAAGTGGGTATTCAAGAACAAGAAGGATGAAAATGATGTCATTGTCAGAAACAAAGTCAGGCTAGTTGCAAAGGGCTATTCTCAAATTGATGGCTTTGATTATAATGAAACTTTTTCCCCAGTAGCCAGATTGGAGGAAATAAGGTTATTTCTTGCATATGCTGCACACAAGAAATTCAAGGTGTATCAAATGGATGTTAAGAGTGCCTTCTTGAATGGAGTACTCAATGAAGAAGTCTATGTGGAGCAACCCCCAGGTTTTGAAGAAAGCCACAAAGTATATAGACTGAGAAAAGCTCTATATGGACTGAAACAGGCTCCAAGAGCTTGGTATGATACTTTGTCACAATTCCTTTTGGATCATGGCTTTATCAAAGGAAGTGTAGATAGAACTCTCTTCAGGATCACAAAAGGAGAGGACACCTTGCTAGTTCAAATCTATGTGGATGATATCATTTTTTGTTGTCCCAACCAAGTCCTCTGTGAAAAGTTCTCTCAGCTGATGAAGGGAAAGTTTGAGATATCAATGATGGGAGAAATGAACTTCTTCCTAGGACTTCAAGTTAAGCAGTTTCCTGAAGGAATCTTCATCAACCAAGCCAAATACACAATGGAGCTGATCAAAAAATTTGGATGCCAGACCAGCAAAGTTGCAGAAGTTCCACTCAACACCAACACCAAGATGGAACCAGATGAAGATGGTGAATCAGTAGACCAGACTCACTACAGAGCTATCATTGTATCTCTACTGTATCTCACAGCAAGCAGGCCTGATATCACTTTTGCAGTTGGGATATGTGCAAGATATCAAGCAAATCCTAAGAAAAGTCATCTGGAAGCTGCTAAGAGGATTCTAAAATATCTCAAGGGTACTGTAAATATGGTATTGTGGTATCCCTCATATGACAATCTGGAACTCACAGGATACTCAGATGCTGACTTTGGTGGATGTAGAATTGACAGGAAATCAACCTCAGGCACTTGTCAATTCTTGGGAAGCAAGCTGATCTCTTGGTTCTCCAAGAAACAAAACTCAGTAGCTACAAGCACTACTGAAGCTGAATATATGGCAGCTGGAAGTTGTTGTACTCAAATTCTTTGGCTAAGACAACAACTGAGAGATTACAACATCTTTGCAAATGAAGTCCCTATTTTCTGTGACAACAATAGTGCAATTGCTATTTCAGAAAATCCAATTCTCCACACAAGATGCAAACATGTGGATATAAGGTATCATTTCATCAGAGATCATGTGGAGAAGAAGGATATCAAAATGCTCAAATTACACACTAACAAACAAAAGGCTGATATATTCACAAAACCTTTGGCTGAAGCAAGGTTTCAAGAATTGTCAGTAGAGCTTGGACTTCTAGATCCAGGAGAGTAGAGAAAGGAGCCAATCTCAGAAGAGTTGATATAGAATCAGTGGAGGTTCAATATCAGAAGAGCTTATGGTTCTCAGAAGAGGTTAGAACTCAGTGGAGGTCAAAGTTTTAACTCTGCTATTTTTCAAATCTGAAATCTCTTAGTTTTATATTATAAAACTCTTATAAAAAATAGCTAATGAGTGCTTTCTGAAAATTAAATCTTTCTTACACTATTTGGAAGAGATTTTGGTATGGAAAGCATTTAATGCGCGTTGTACAAGTCAGGTTCGTTTTTACAGTTACCTATCTCACGCGCCTTAAAACCCGGATGATGTGACCTTCTGGTTACCAACTTTTTCAATCTAAACCTTCCATTCTAGGCGGTTCTTTTCTAACCGTCAAGATCTCTTAAAAACTCCCCACTAATCCCTTGGACTATCCACAACCTTTCATCAAATTAATCTCAAACGTTGATTGCGGGATTAGATCTCACCGTTCATTACTCATATAAAAACCCCAAACTTACGCTTGTAAACCTTTTTCGAAATCACTTTCAAGAAAACACTTACTATCCTTCCAAATAAATTCTGCAAATACACTTACTCTCAAATCCTATTCCAAAAATGGCCAAAATTAACCTAGGGTTTTTGAACAACAAAGATAACTTCTGGTATGAACCCATAGTGGTTTTTGATAATCCAGAAATTGAATCAAGACCAGAGTTCTCTCACATTAAAGAAGCTTTGGAGATGGTCAAAGCTGCGGGGTTGGAGAATTTTTTATCAGTTCATCCTGAGTACTGCTACAATAGACAGGTTCTTGAGTTCCTCTTCAATATTTCCAACTCTGACTCAAGAATCAAGTCATGTCTATTCCTCCAAAGAAAGAAAAAGGTGATAAGAGATGATATGGAGGTTGTTGAACACCAGAAAATCAGAAAGGAGATTCGGATCAGCGGTGATGATTTGAAGGAGCTATTTGATCTCCCCTCTGTAGGTCCAAACCCAGATACCTGTATTACTGACAAAGAGGAGGACTGGGTGTACACTATTATGCAAAAGAATGTGAAATACAGTCCCACGATGAACATAAGTTTACTACTTCCCGTATACAATGTCCTATGTGAGATTGTTGGGAAATGTATACTGGGAAACCAGGGAAGCACTGAACAAGTAAGCAAGCCCAAGCTGAGATTGATGAGGGTAATAGTTGAGAGCAAAGAGAAGAGCTTCAACTGGCAGATGTTTTTCTTGAGATCTTTGAACAAAGAACACTCAAAATTCCAGGCTGACAAAACTCCCCAGTTGTCAAGTAAGTTAAATTTTGCCACTAAAATCTCTTACTTGATAGAGAATATGGATGTGGGAGTAGACTGGATAAAGGACAGGAAGTGGAGTAATCTGAAGGCCCTGTTCAAGTCTGGAAAGGCCTTAGAAAGAAGAATGATAAAGGCAGTTGTAGAGAGCCCTGAAGCGGCGGAGTGGGAGTAGGAAGCTAGGTCTGCTGAGGGAAAGAAGACCAAACTTAAGAGGAGATTGGTCAAGCTAAGTGATAAGATGACACTTCTTAAGGAAGTAGAGGCATAGAAGGCCTCAAAGAAGGAAAGGAAAAGGTCTTCTGAGGCTGAGAAGGAGAACGCACCCAAGAAAGTCAGAGTCACAAACTCTACTGATGAGTCATCCCCATCAAACCCAAAACCAAACCCAGAACCCCTGTAAAGACAAAGAAAATCTCCAAAATGTCTAAAACCCCTACTGAAGGCTCTCAACAGCCTGCAAGTGGATCCCAAACTACTACCCCATCTGAGGCATCTGCTGAGGCAACCTCAACCCCAACTGAACCCACAACCTCAACCCCCACTGAACAAAACCCAACCTCACCTGAAACCTAACACCAAACATCATCTTAACCAAACCTTCCTGAAACACTTTCAACCTATTTAGAGTCAATCCCAGAAGAACCCACTGATATCAGATCCCCTACCCCTTCCTTACCTTCAGACGATGAAGAAGAGTACTCATTCTTAGACACTCTTAAGGATGAGGTGGCCTACTCTTTGGAGTCTAAGTACCCTGAGCTTGATGGGTACCCTACCCTTAAAGAGATGTTTATGAGACTAAGACTCCTTGTCCAGCTAAAAGACAGGAGACTTGTGAAATCATGATGGCTGTCAGAGGCAGCAATGCTGATGAATGGAAGAAGGAGGAGGTGGATGTGATGAAGTTTGCTGGTAGGACCAAGACTAGACTTCTCTGTGATGAGAAGATCTTTCAAAGTCTAGTCTTGGATAAACTAGCTGAAGCTAAGTCTGTAGAGGTTGATGTGGGAGAAAAGAAGCGGATAGAGGAGGAGAAAGTACCTGAAGAGGTAGAAGCTGTCAAAGAAGGAGAGGCAGTGAGAGAGACAGAGAAAGGGGAGGGGGAGACTGGAAAAGGAGAAGGTACTTCACCACAGCAAGGTGGTGGTGAAGTAGCCAAGGATGTATCTTTGGCAAAAGATACTGAGGTACAAAACTTGCTACAGGAGAGCTCAGTAGAGGTGTCTACTGAAGCTCTCCCACAACAGCCCTCAGTGGTGACTAAGGAGTCAGCTGAGGTGTCTGGAGATGGTGGAGTTGAAAAAGAAGTGAAAAAATCTGAGGGAGGAGAAAAGGATGTAGAAATAACTAAGGTTATAAGTGGTGAGATTAGAGCAATCATTCCTGTAAAGGATGAATTGGCTGAAAAAAATCTAGTTGAAAAGAAAGAGGAAAATGAGAAAAGTGAGAAGAGTGAGGAGGAGGGAGCACAAATGGAGATAGATGCATCAGGAGACTTAGGTTGTGAGAAAGAGGGGGAAAAAGCTAACATTGTTTGTTATGCAGGTGTACAAACTGATGAAGTTCCCCCAGTAGAGGTCAACCTAACTCCCCTGAGTGAAGCTGTGCTCAACCTTCAAAATGAAAAACTTCCTGCTCTTCAAGCTCAGCTGAGAGATGTTTAAGAAGTGGTCCAAGAAGAAGTGGCTGAGATGGTCATCCTCTCAGACCATGTTGATGAACTCATGGAATCCACCACAACATCACTCAAAAATCTTACTCTTAAAGTTGAAGACTCACAGCAGATGGTGATTGATGTTGTTGAAGGACAAAGCGTGCTTGTAATAGAAGCTTTGAAGAAGCTGGAACAGAAGGAGGAAGAGGCCAGAACTCAATTTCTCAAAGACTCGGTGGAGAATGTCTCCATCAACCTAAAGTCCTCAGTGGAGGCTTTCTCAGCTGACCTTATTGGCAAGGTTGAAGGGTTATGGAACCAAAAGATAATGGAGTTCGAGGCCAAGCACGAGGAGCTGGGAGCCAAGCTGGGGGAAGTCCTGAAGAAAGCGGCAGAGGACTTTTCTACACAAGAGAAAACAAATGTACTTATTGATGAAAAATTAGCTCAATTTGTGCAGTTTGGGCAAACAGCTGGAGCCATTCTGGAGAGGTTAGAGGATGAAGTTGACCACTGCTCCACTGAGCTAAAGGCCCTTGCCCATGATCATCTGAAGCTAAACATCACGGTGGCCGAATATATGATTAATGCCGGAAAGGGGGAAAAGAGGGTAAGTGCTAAAGAGATGAAGAAGGACCCCAAGAACAAGATGAAGATTATCCTCGAGACCACCGATTTTGAAAAAGGCCAACAAGTTAAGAGCACGTTGAGAAAGGTAGATGCTGAGGCTCAGAAGATTACTGATGCCAAGAAAGGGAAGGAGACCCCATCTGAGGATTTGTCAAAGTTCAAGGAAGATCACTTAAGGGAAAAGGAAGAAAGAGCACCTCAGAAGGGGGAATCCACCAAGAGGAAGGCCACTGATGTCCTCTCAGCGGAGGTAACAAAGAAGACCAGAACCTCAGGGAGGTTAGCAGCTAAGTCCACTGGCTCAACTGAGTCAGTTGAGGTACTCCATATCCTTAACCCTGATCATATCTCTTCTGAAACCCCTAAATCAGCCCCCACAAGAGTCACAGAGCTCACTGAGCTTATCAAAGAGGCTGGAGGGATGAATGAGAGAGCACAGAAGCTGGCTGCTCAACAACAAGAAAGGAGAGACAAGGTGGTTGGGAAGATGGAAACCATAGCTGAGATGGCTGAGAGGAAGAGGAAGGAGAGCTTGGCCACCTTTGATAAGACTACATCCAAGAAGTTCAGAAACAGATATCAAAGGTGGGCTGCTAAGCTAAAGAAAGATAAAATCACTCCTTCAAAAAGGCTAAGTTCCCTCACTATGACGAGTGGGTACCCAAGAAACTCAATGATGCATGAGAAACTACAAAAAGAGAGTTTGTGTACTCCTACTATGTCATTGGAGAGTTGGGAAAGGACAATGTGCAAGAGGTGTTTAGCTCTTGGATGTTTGAAGTATATCCAAAGCTATTCCCTGCCATCATGGAAGCTTGGAATGATAGATTCCCTGATCAAGCCTTGAAGGCTCCTGAGCCAATCACCTAATGACCTCCTCAAGATGCAACTGGAGCTGTGGATAGAGATCGGATCACAGAAGAGTGGGTATCCTTGTGTGATCAACTTGGTCTCAAGGGTCACTCAAAAGAAGTCATGGAGAGGAAAAATGATCTGAAGATCCGAGTCTTCAAACAATATGGACTTGAACCTCTATTTGAGTCCATCTAAAGAGTTAAGTGTTTTTGTTGGGCATCTGTTTATAAGCCCCATATGATCTTGTTTTGAATCTTTCCAGTGGATGTTTTGTAATCTGTACTTCTCATATTTTTCTTGGAATGACAACTCTACTAATGTTTATGCCCAAGATGATATCTCATTATCATTTAGGCTTATGTACTTGAATGTTTTACTTACAAAATCCTTGAACTTTTATGTCATCTGAAGAACCCCATCTGAATGAAGATATATAATAAGATAGGTTCCGGCATAATCAAAAAGGGGGAAATTGTTGGGAAATTGTATAGACTTATGTTTTGATTAAGATGCCAAAATGTTCCTCCTAAGTTATTTGTAAGTTAAATATTCAGTAGAGTTAGAATTTAGTTAAACAGTTCTAAATGTTAAGAACTGGAGTCCAGTTAGAAATTTCTATAGTGTATTAAAGAACAAAGTCCGCTGAAGACAAAGTCTGCTGAAGAAGAAGTCCGCTGAAGACAAGTGATCTGAGAAAGTAGTCTAAGTCTTGGATGTTTTCTAAGTGCATTCACACTGAGACTAAAACCATCAGGAGAGGACCAAGGTCCACTGATGTGAACTAACAAAGAACATTCAATGCTAAACATATTTAAAGCTATTAGTTAATCTGGTTGGAACAAGGCAAAACAAATTTAAGTGAAGCTTACAATAAATGAAGGAATAAGAAGGTTCTCTCAGAAGAGTTCCACCTTAAAGCAAGATAAGAATCTGGGCAAGTAGACTGAAGGTCCAATGAGAAGATGACACGTCAGTGTATTTTACTGACAGCCGACTTGCTCCAAACTGACAATACCAAAAGTCTTTCCCTAGCAATCTACAGAAAGTTGGTGAACAGGCATGGTCTTTCAGCCGTTTCTTGACAAGACTGAAAGCTTCAAATAGAGTCGTTTGAACCAATCAGACACAAGAAGACTTACTTTAGAAGATTCAATTCCAACGGGAAGATTTTCAAGGAAGCCTATAAATACAGAAGGACATGCTCATTTCTATGCACGGGAAACTCACAAGATCAAAGCTATCTCTACATTCATAAGTTTCAAGAAGCACTCGAAATTACCTTTGTTTCCCAAGTGTTTCAAATCAGTAGAGAGCATAACAAACCTTCTGTAATCAAGCTTAAAAGTTATATCCAAACCTTAGAAAGAGATAATCCATCCCAAGCCTTGAGCTACACTGTAAGGATTATCTCACAACAGTTGGAACCAAACCCTACTCAAAACCCTACTCAGCTGTTAGGTTGAGAGTTAGAGTTAAGTGGTGTTAGTAAGCTGATTATTTGTATCAGTCTGAAAGCTGGTTTGTTTTGGGAACTAGGACCTGGAATTATCCTAGTGATCAATCATCCTAAGAGATGATCAGTTGATCAGTGCACCTTGGCACTATAACACAAGGAATTCAAAGTGAAAGGAATTCTCCTGTTTGATCAGGACAGTGGACGTAGGAGATTCATCTCTGAACCACTTTATATCTTGTGTATTTACATACTGTTATTTCCTAAGTGTGTGTTATCCACTCAAAGTTTATCAAGTAAAACGAGTTTTCAAAAGGGCTCACTAATCTGCATCTGAAAGCTAATTAGATAGTAGTTCAACTGAAAGTCTTGAGCTTTCAGTGGAGGGATTATCTCAGTAAGCTTTCTCTAGTAATTCTCAGCAGACTTAAAGTCCACTGACGAGTTACTTTCTGAAGTCACCTGATAAGTTTTAAAGAAGTTTTAATTTGTAACCACATGTGTATTCCCCCCCCCCCCCATACACCTGTTTACTCGTTTCGGGACCAACATAACCTGATAAGTTTTAGAAAGAAGTTTTAATTTATAACCACAGGTGTATTCCCCCCCCCCATACACCTGTTTACTCATTTCGGGGCCAACAATTGGTATCAGAGTAGTGCTTCAAAATACCATTGTTCTAAGTCTACCTTGTGCTTAAAGGTATTTTTCTATTAGGTCTTCTGAATTGATCTTGTTGATAAACTTGTTTAGATAATATGGCTGACAATGCAGCTAGGGTAGCACCACCTGCAGAGAACAATATGGGAGTTAATCCTTTGAACAATATGTCCCATCACAAACTTCCACAATTCTCAGTGGAAAATTTTGACTTCTGGAAGATCAGAATGAGAGCTCATCTTGCCTGTGTACATGATGAAATGCTAAGGGTTATTACTAAAGGTCCATTTATTTTTATGACACCTAACCCTAGAACCACAACTGAGACTATTGCAGATCCAAGAGAAGAATGGCCCAAGGATGAAGATAACTTCACTGCTGATGAGAGGAGGAGAAACAACCTCAACTTCATAGCCATGAATATTCTCTACACCACCATTCCAGATTCTGTAATGGAAAGAGTGATCCACTGCAAAACTGCAAAGGAACTTTGGGACACTCTTGCTCTCATGTGTGAAGGAACTGACAAGATAAAAGAGAGCAAGCTTTCAGTAGCAGTTCAAAAATATGAGCAGTTCACCAT
This sequence comes from Ballota nigra, assembly GCA_947034835.1. Classification (NCBI taxonomy): domain Eukaryota; kingdom Viridiplantae; phylum Streptophyta; class Magnoliopsida; order Lamiales; family Lamiaceae; genus Ballota; species Ballota nigra. Next base: position 54,437,194 of record OX344726.1, on the reverse strand, counting down.
AGAGCCCACTGAGACCATTGCCCAGCTTGATGGGAGATTCACTGACATCATGAATGAAATAAACTCTCTGGGAAAATTCTATACCAAAAGAGAAGTTGCCTTAAAAATCCTGAGAGGTCTAACCTCAAGATGGGATGTGTACTCTGTAATGATGCAGAATACCAGGGATCTATCCAGCATGTCTATGCAACAGGTATTCTCTAAACTTAAGGCTTATGAGTTTGATCTTAACAGGAAAAGGGCTCCTGATGAGACCTCAGCTGAGAAGGGAGTTGCCTTCAAAGCTAAGGAGACTGGGCCAAAATCCCCAAAACCTCATAAGAGTACAAAGGCAAGCAAATCTCAAAGCAAGACTCAAATGCAAGAGGAACTCAGTCTGATGGCTAGAAGGTTTGAGAAACTTAACAGCCGTTTTGGCAAGTATAAAAGATTTTACAGGGATAACAGAGAAGGAAGAAGTTATCCACAGAAAGACGCCAGAGAAAGTGAGAAAAGCTCAACTGAGCTGGAGAAGAGAAAAGATTACAAGAACTATAACAGATGTGAAGGATCATCATCAAAGACCAAGGAGTCTACTGAGGAAAAGAATGATGATGCCAATAGATGCTTCCAGTGCAAGAAGATTAAGCACTTTCAATATGATTGTCCTCAACTGAGCACAAAGGAAAGGAAGGAAAGGCAAGCCAAGAGAGACAGGAGATATGGAGAAAGGAAAGCCATGGTGGCTGAGGATGTTGATGAAGATCTGGAGTCATCTGATGGACTGTTCTCAGACAGCAGTGAAGATGACATGTGTCTCATGGCAAGAGGAGAAACAGAGGTACAATCTAAACCATCTATTTCTCTAGAGCACTCACCTGAGCTAAGCTCAGAGTCAACAGAGGAACTCAATCTTCAGTCCGCTTTGGAACAATTGATGATTGATTTCTCAAGGTTGTAAGAAGCAAGTTTTTATCTCCAAGATGAAAACAAAAATCTCCTGAGAGAAAACTCTAAGTTAATTGAATCAGGGAATCAGACAGATCTTAACTCAGCTCAGTCTACCATTGAGTTGACAAAAGAGGTGGAAACCCTCAAGAGTCAAGGAAATGGCAAAGATCAACTGATAAAAGATCTTACTGAATCTAAGATAAAGTTAACTGAAGAAAATTTAAAACTGGTAAGCCAAATAAAGGATTCTCTCCTAAAAATTGATGTCTTACATAAATCTGAAGAGACCTTGTTAAAAAGGATTGATTCTCTTAACAAACCCTCTCTTGCCATAGAGGAGATTCAAAATTTTCAGATCAATCCTAATAACAAGAGTGGAATAGGCTTTATTCCAAATCCTTCAGAAGGTCCTCTGAGTGTTGCTTCTTCAAGTGGCACAAAGAGAGTTTTTTTTAAGTCTGTGACCTTTCAACCACACACTTTGGATAGGGGTAAAAGACCAGCTGAGGTCCAACAAAAGAGAAGTCAAACTCAGCAAAAACCAAATGGAAAGGCTCAGTTGACTAATCAAAATAGACCTCAGCAGAGGTACTATCAGCCGAGGTCTTCACAGATGAAGCAACCTCAGCTGAAAGCACCCAGGCATTAGCACTCCTCAAAGAATGACTCATACAGAAGGCCTATTCCTTTTGTGCCTAAAGGAAAAGGCCCTTCATACCCTTATCAACAAAAACTCAGGCCATGTGCACCCAAGCCTAAAAGAAAGAATGTAAAGAAAGTTCATGCTCCTTCAAAGGCTGACAACCATAGAAAGTTTACTCCCAAGGCACCTAAGGAGATAACAATCTATGTAGATATTTATGGAAGACAAATTAGTCATTCTAAAGTGATTAGAACTGTGAGGCAAATTTGGATTCCGAAAGGTACAGCTTACCTGGTAGGACCCAACACCAAATGGGTACCTAAAACTTGATTGTGATTGCAGGGCTCAGTGGATCTCAACAAAGGAGAAGCACTAAATTCTTCAGTCTGGTACTTGGACAGTGGATGTTACAGGCACATGACTGGTAACAAAGGTCTCCTGACAGAATTTGTTGAGAAAGAAGGTCCACAGGTCACCTTTGGTGATAATTCACAAGGAGCCACAAAAGGTTATGGCACTTTAATAATTGGCTCAGTAAGAGTAAGCAACGTATCCCAAGCCTTCTGTAATCAAGCTTAAAAGTTATATCCAAACCTTAGAAAGAGATAATCCATCCCAAGCCTTGAGCTACACTGCAAGGATTATCTCACAACAGTTGGAACCAAACCCTACTCAAAACCCTACTCAGCTGTTAGGTTGAGAGTTAGAGTTAAGTGGTGTTAGTAAGCTGATTATTTGTATCAGTCTGAAAGCTGGTTTGTTTTGGGAACTAGGACCTGGAATTATCCTAGTGATCAATCATCCTAAGAGATGATCAGTTGATCAGTGCACCTTGGCACTATAACACAAGGAATTCAAAGTGAAAGGAATTCTCCTGTTTGATCAGGACAGTGGACGTAGGAGATTCATCTCTGAACCACTTTATATCTTGTGTATTTACATACTGTTATTTCCTAAGTGTGTGTTATCCACTCAAAGTTTATCAAGTAAAACGAGTTTTCAAAAGGGCTCACTAATCTGCATCTGAAAGCTAATTAGATAGTAGTTCAACTGAAAGTCTTGAGCTTTCAGTGGAGGGATTATCTCAGTAAGCTTTCTCTAGTAATTCTCAGCAGACTTAAAGTCCACTGACGAGTTACTTTCTGAAGTCACCTGATAAGTTTTAAAGAAGTTTTAATTTGTAACCACAGGTGTATTCCCCCCCCCCCCCATACACCTGTTTACTCGTTTCGGGACCAACATAACCTGATAAGTTTTAGAAAGAAGTTTTAATTTATAACCACAGGTGTATTCCCCCCCCCATACACCTGTTTACTCATTTCGGGGCCAACAATTGGTATCAGAGTAGTGCTTCAAAATACCATTGTTCTAAGTCTACCTTGTGCTTAAAGGTATTTTTCTATTAGGTCTTCTGAATTGATCTTGTTGATAAACTTGTTTAGATAATATGGCTGACAATGCAGCTAGGGTAGCACCACCTGCAGAGAACAATATGGGAGTTAATCCTTTGAACAATATGTCCCATCACAAACTTCCACAATTCTCAGTGGAAAATTTTGACTTCTGGAAGATCAGAATGAGAGCTCATCTTGCCTGTGTACATGATGAAATGCTAAGGGTTATTACTAAAGGTCCATTTATTTTTATGACACCTAACCCTAGAACCACAACTGAGACTATTGCAGATCCAAGAGAAGAATGGCCCAAGGATGAAGATAACTTCACTGCTGATGAGAGGAGGAGAAACAACCTCAACTTCATAGCCATGAATATTCTCTACACCACCATTCCAGATTCTGTAATGGAAAGAGTGATCCACTGCAAAACTGCAAAGGAACTTTGGGACACTCTTGCTCTCATGTGTGAAGGAACTGACAAGATAAAAGAGAGCAAGCTTTCAGTAGCAGTTCAAAAATATGAGCAGTTCACCATAGAGCCCACTGAGACCATTGCCCAGCTTGATGGGAGATTCACTGACATCATGAATGAAATAAACTCTCTGGGAAAATTCTATACCAAAAGAGAAGTTGCCTTAAAAATCCTGAGAGGTCTAACCTCAAGATGGGATGTGTACTCTGTAATGATGCAGAATACCAGGGATCTATCCAGCATGTCTATGCAACAGGTATTCTCTAAACTTAAGGCTTATGAGTTTGATCTTAACAGGAAAAGGGCTCCTGATGAGACCTCAGCTGAGAAGGGAGTTGCCTTCAAAGCTAAGGAGACTGGGCCAAAATCCCCAAAACCTCATAAGAGTACAAAGGCAAGCAAATCTCAAAGCAAGACTCAAATGCAAGAGGAACTCAGTCTGATGGCTAGAAGGTTTGAGAAACTTAACAGCCGTTTTGGCAAGTATAAAAGATTTTACAGGGATAACAGAGAAGGAAGAAGTTATCCACAGAAAGACGCCAGAGAAAGTGAGAAAAGCTCAACTGAGCTGGAGAAGAGAAAAGATTACAAGAACTATAACAGATGTGAAGGATCATCATCAAAGACCAAGGAGTCTACTGAGGAAAAGAATGATGATGCCAATAGATGCTTCCAGTGCAAGAAGATTAAGCACTTTCAATATGATTGTCCTCAACTGAGCACAAAGGAAAGGAAGGAAAGGCAAGCCAAGAGAGACAGGAGATATGGAGAAAGGAAAGCCATGGTGGCTGAGGATGTTGATGAAGATCTGGAGTCATCTGATGGACTGTTCTCAGACAGCAGTGAAGATGACATGTGTCTCATGGCAAGAGGAGAAACAGAGGTACAATCTAAACCATCTATTTCTCTAGAGCACTCACCTGAGCTAAGCTCAGAGTCAACAGAGGAACTCAATCTTCAGTCCGCTTTGGAACAATTGATGATTGATTTCTCAAGGTTGTAAGAAGCAAGTTTTTATCTCCAAGATGAAAACAAAAATCTCCTGAGAGAAAACTCTAAGTTAATTGAATCAGGGAATCAGACAGATCTTAACTCAGCTCAGTCTACCATTGAGTTGACAAAAGAGGTGGAAACCCTCAAGAGTCAAGGAAATGGCAAAGATCAACTGATAAAAGATCTTACTGAATCTAAGATAAAGTTAACTGAAGAAAATTTAAAACTGGTAAGCCAAATAAAGGATTCTCTCCTAAAAATTGATGTCTTACATAAATCTGAAGAGACCTTGTTAAAAAGGATTGATTCTCTTAACAAACCCTCTCTTGCCATAGAGGAGATTCAAAATTTTCAGATCAATCCTAATAACAAGAGTGGAATAGGCTTTATTCCAAATCCTTCAGAAGGTCCTCTGAGTGTTGCTTCTTCAAGTGGCACAAAGAGAGTTTTTTTTAAGTCTGTGACCTTTCAACCACACACTTTGGATAGGGGTAAAAGACCAGCTGAGGTCCAACAAAAGAGAAGTCAAACTCAGCAAAAACCAAATGGAAAGGCTCAGTTGACTAATCAAAATAGACCTCAGCAGAGGTACTATCAGCCGAGGTCTTCACAGATGAAGCAACCTCAGCTGAAAGCACCCAGGCATTAGCACTCCTCAAAGAATGACTCATACAGAAGGCCTATTCCTTTTGTGCCTAAAGGAAAAGGCCCTTCATACCCTTATCAACAAAAACTCAGGCCATGTGCACCCAAGCCTAAAAGAAAGAATGTAAAGAAAGTTCATGCTCCTTCAAAGGCTGACAACCATAGAAAGTTTACTCCCAAGGCACCTAAGGAGATAACAATCTATGTAGATATTTATGGAAGACAAATTAGTCATTCTAAAGTGATTAGAACTGTGAGGCAAATTTGGATTCCGAAAGGTACAGCTTACCTGGTAGGACCCAACACCAAATGGGTACCTAAAACTTGATTGTGATTGCAGGGCTCAGTGGATCTCAACAAAGGAGAAGCACTAAATTCTTCAGTCTGGTACTTGGACAGTGGATGTTACAGGCACATGACTGGTAACAAAGGTCTCCTGACAGAATTTGTTGAGAAAGAAGGTCCACAGGTCACCTTTGGTGATAATTCACAAGGAGCCACAAAAGGTTATGGCACTTTAATAATTGGCTCAGTAAGAGTAAGCAACGTATCCCATGTCAGTGGACTTAAGCACAATCTTCTATCCATAAGTCAGTTTTGTGATAAAGGATACAGTGTTGAATTTTTTTGTAACCTGTGTTATGTTAAGAATATATCTTCACAACAGGTACTACTAACTGGGTCAAGGAAAGTAAATATCTATCTTGCAGATTGGAAGTCTTGCACACCAAATGCATGTATTATTGCAAAAAGCTCAACTGATACTAATTGGCTGTGGCACAAAAGACTAAGTCATCTAAACTTCAAGATGATGAACAGAATAGTAAGACATGGACTGGTGGAGGGAATGTCAAATGAAGTATACAACAAAGAGCATATATGTAAAGCCTTTCAGGAGGGATAGCAAGTGAAAGCATCTTTCAAAAGCAAAGTTGCAACCTCTACTGACAGAGTACTTCAACTGTTACATATGGATCTCTTTGGTCTAGTAACCCCTGTAAGTATCAATGGAAGAAAATATACACTTGTTGTTGTTGATGATTTCTCCACATACACTTGGGTGGTATTCCTAGCAAGCAAGAAGGAGACTCAACTGAGGCTGCCAGAGCTCCTGAAGAAAGTTAGCAATGAAAAGAGCCTGAACATTGTAAAGATAAGATCAGATAAGGGCACTGAATTCATTAACTCTATTATATCTGACTTATGCAAAGAACTAGGCATTGCACATGAGACCTCAGCTGCAAGAACTCCACAACAAAATGGACTTGCAGAAGCTCAAGTTCCTAAAATATTTTGGGCTGAAGCTATTAATACTGCCTGCCACACTCAAAATAGATCCATGGTAACCAAACATCAAGGAAAAACTCCATATGAATTATGGAATGGCAGAAAACCACAGGTATCTTACTTTCATATCTTTGGTTGCAAGTGTTTCATTCACAACAATGGGAAAACTCAACTGAAAGCTTTTGATAGCAAAGCTGGTGAAGGAATCTTCTTAGGATATTCCCAAATCAGTAGAGCTTTCAGAGTTTACAATTGTAGAACTCTTGTTATGGAAGAAACACCTCATGTGGTTTTTGATGAATCTACTTTTGAGTCCAAGAGTAAGGAAAATGAGGATGTGATAAGTCTAAAGGCTATCCTGAGAATTGTGTTGATACATTCATCCCAACCTGGGATAACATCAATGATCAACAATTCAAAGAGGTCACCCAAAGTCAAACCTCTCCCCAAAGCTCACCTGAGAGCACTCCTGAACAAGTAACTAAACTGATGAACACAATCCCAGTTCAAGAGGTAAGTGATGTCAATGAAGATGTGGTCACAGCTGAGACATCCACTGAACCCATCATTCAAGGGGGAACCAATGAGATTACTATTGAGAATGAGAATACCTTGAATGATGACTCAGGACTTCAACCCTCTGTTTTATTTCCTGAATTTGATTTCATCCCTATATCTAGTGACTCAACTTCAGAAGAGTTAAACTCTACTGAAGGACAACAGCCTAGGAGGTCTTGGCTCTCAGATCACTCTGTTGAGCAAATCTTAGGTGATCCTACCTCAGGAGTCAAAACTACAAGTTTTCATGGAGAAAGTGCTTTGTTTTGTTGTTTCTTATCTAACCAGGAACCAGGTTCCATTGGAGAAGCACTTCAAGATTCAAATTGGATCATTGCCATGCAAGAAGAGCTCAACCAATTTACAAGAAATCAAGTATGGGAGCTGGTTGACAGGCCATATCACTGCAATGTGATAGGAACCAAGTGGGTATTCAAGAACAAGAAGGATGAAAATGATGTTATAGTCAGAAACAAAGTCAGGCTAGTTGCAAAGGGCTATTCTCAAGTTGAAGGCTTTGACTATGATGAAACCTTTGCCCCAGTGGCCAGATTAGAGGCAATAAAGTTATTTCTTGCATATGCTGCTCACAAGAAATTCAAGGTGTATCAGATGGATGTTAAGAGTGCTTTCTTGAATGGAGTACTCAATGAAGATGTCTATGTGGAGCAACCCCCAGGTTTTGAAGAAAGCCACAAAGTATATAGACTGAGAAAAGCTTTATATGGACTGAAATAGGCTCCAAGAGCTTGGTATGATACTTTGTCACAATTCCTTTTAGATCATGGCTTTATCAAAGGAAGAGTAGATAGAACTCTCTTCAGGATCACAAAAGGAGAGGACACTTTGCTAGTTCAAATCTATGTAGATGATATCGATTTGGCTGTCCAAATCAAGTCCTCTGTGAAAAGTTCTCTCAGCTGATGAAAGGAAAGTTTGAGATGTCAATGATGGGAGAAATGAATTTCTTCCTAGGACTTCAAGTTAAGCAGTCCCCTGAGGGAATTTTCATCAACCAAGCCAAATACACAAGGAAGCTGATCAACAAATTTGGATGCCAGACCAGCAAAGTTACAAGAGTTCCACTCAACACCAACACCAAGATGGAACCTGATGAAGATGGTGAATCAGTAGACCAGACTCACTACAGAGCTATCATTGGATCTCTACTGTATCTCACAGCAAGCAGGCTTGATATCACTTTTGCAGTTGGGATATGTGCAAGATATCAAGCAAATCCTAAGAAAAGTCATCTGGAAGCTGCTAAGAGGATTCTTAAATATCTCAAGGGTACTGTGAATATGGGATTATGGTATCCCTCAGATGACAATCTGGAACTCACAGGATACTCGGATGCAGACTATGGAGGATGTAGAATTGACTGGAAATCAACCTCAGGCACTTGTCAATTCTTGGGAAGTAAGCTGATCTCTTGGTTTTCCAAGAAACAAAACTCAGTAGCCACAAGCACTACTGAAGCTGAATATATGGCAGCTGGAAGTTGTTGTGCTCAAATTCTTTGGCTAAGGCAACAACTGAGAGATTACAATATATTTGCTAATGAAGTTCCTATTTTTTGTGACAACAATAGTGCAATTGCTATTTTAGAAAATCCAGTTCTCCACACAAGATTAAAACATGTGGATATAAGGCATCATTTCATCAGAGATCATGTGGAGAAGAAGGATATCAAAATGCTCAAGATACACACTGACAAACAAAAGGCTGATATATTCACAAAACCTTTGGCAGAAGAAAGGTTTCAAGAACTGTCAGTAGAGCTTGGACTTCTAGATCCAGGAGAGTGAAGGAAGGAGTCAATCTCAGATAAGTTGATTTTGAGTCAGTTGAGGTTCTACCTCAGAAGAGGATCACCTCAGTGGAGTCACTGATCACAGAAGAGCTTATGTCTCTCAGAAGAGGTTCCACCTCAGTAGTGGTCAAAGTTTTTACTCTGCTATTTTTTCCAAGTCTGGAGACTATTAGTTTCTTATTATAAAACTCTTATCAAAAATAGGTAATGAGTAGTTTCTTGGAAATTAAATCTTTTTACTCTGTTTCAAAAAGATTTCTTTATGGCAAGCATTTAATGCGTGTTGTACAAGTTAGTTTTGCTTTTACAGTTACCTATCTCACGCGCCTTAAAAGCCGGATGATGTGACCTTCCAGTTACCAACTCTTTTAATCCATACACCTCATTTTAGGCGGTTCTTTTCTAACCATTGAGATCTCTCAAATACTCCCCACTAATCCTTTCAACTGTCCACGACCTTTCATCCAATCAATCTCAGACGTTGATTACGGGGTTAGATCTCACCGCTCATTTCTCATATAAAACCCCCTAAATTCAGCCTAAGAACCTTTTCGAACACACTCTCAAGCAAACCCCTGCTATCTTTCCTAAACACTTTCTGCAAACTTACTCTTCAAACTTTCTAAATGGCCAAAGTAAATCTTGGATTTTTGACTAACAAAGACAATTTCTGGTATGAACCCATCGTGGTTTTTGATAACCCAGAAATTGAATCTAGACCGGAGTTCACACACATTAAGGAAGCTTTGGAGATGATCAAAGCTGCTGGGTTGGAGAAGTTCTTATTAGTTCATCCTGAGAACTGCTTCGATAGACAGGTTCTTGAGTTTTTCTACAACGTATCCAATTCTGACTTAAGAATTAAGTCATGTCTATTCTTACAAAGGAAGAAAAAGGTGGTAAGAGACGATATGGAGGTTGTTGAGCACCAGAAGATCAAGAAGGAGATTCGTCTGAATAGTGAGGAGTTGAAGGAGTTATTTGAACTCCCCTCTGAAGGTCCAAACCCAGATACCTGCATTGCAGACAAAGAGGAGGACTGGGTGTACACCATTATGCAGAAGAAGATAAAGTACAGCCCAACGATGAACAGAAGTGTACTTTTACCAGTTTATAATGTCATTTGTGAGATTATTGGTAAATGTAGACCGGGAAATCAAGGGAGCACGAAGCAAGTAAGCAAGCCAAAGCTTAGGCTAATGAAGGAAATTGTGGAGAGCAAGGAGAAGTCCTTCAACTGGCAACAGTTTTTCCTAAGGGCTCTGAACAAAGAACATTCTAAATTCCAGCCAGAAAAGACTCCCCAACTATCAAGTAAGTTGAACTATGCAACTAAAATCTCCTACTTGATAGAGAATGTGGACGTGGGAGTGGACTGGATACAAGATAGGAAGTGGAGTAACCTGAAGGCCTTGTTCAAGCCTGGAAAGGCCTTAGAAACTAGGATGATCAAGGCAGCGGTAGAGAGCCCTGAGGCAGTTCAAGAGGAGGAAGAAGCTGGCCCAACTGAGGGAATGAAGACCAAGCTTAAGAGCAGGCTCGTCAAGCTGAGTGATAAGATGGCTCGTCACAAGGAGGAGGAGGAGGCACAGAAGGCCTCAAAGAAGGAGAAGAAGAGGTCTTCTGAGGCCATGAAGGAGAGTGCACCTAAGAAAGTCAGAGTCACAAACTCTACTGATGAGTCTTCATCAGGTAACCCTGACTCTTCCCCTAATGTGATCTCAACTGAGTTTGACTCAGATGTACCTGCCCCTACCCCCATCAAACCCAAAACTAAACCAAGAACCCCTGTAAAAACAAAGAAAATCTCCAAGATGTTTAAAACCCCCACCAAAGGCTCTCAACAGCCTGAAAGTGGATCCCAAAATACCACCCCATCTGAGGCATCTGCTGAGGCATCCTCAACCCCCTCTGAACCCATCCCTTCAACCCCCACTGAACAAAACCCAACCCTTCCTGAAACTCAAGCCCAACCCTCGTCAGAACCCAACCCTTCTGAGATCCACTCAACTCACCTGGAGTCTATCCCGGAAGAGCCCACAGATGTCAGATCCCCTACCCCTTCCTTGCCATCAGAAGATGAAGAAGAGTACTCCTTCCTGGATACTCTTAAAGATGAGGTGGCTTACTCTCTAGAGTCCAAGTATCCTGAGCTTGATGGGTTTCCCACCCTAAAAGCAATGTTCTTGAGAGTCAGACTCCTTGTCCAACTCAAGGACAGAAGGTTAGGAGAAATTTTGCTGGCTGTTGGAGGCAGCAATGCGGATGAGTGGAAGAAGGAGGAGAGAGAGGTGTTAGAATTTACTGGGATGACCAAAACCAGACTTTTCTGTAATGAGAAGATATTTGAGAGTCTGGTTATGGACAAACTGGCTGAGGCCAAGAAGGGATCTGAGAAGGAGAAAGCTTCTGAAAAAGAGGGAGAGAAGGAGGGAGAGAAAGAAGGAGAGAAATAAAAAGAGATAGGAGAAGGAGAAGGTACTTCACCTAAGCAATGTGGTGGTGAAGTAGCCAAGGATGTATCTTTGGCAAGAGATACTGAGGCACAAAATTTACCAAAGGAGAGCTCAGTAGAGGTGTCTACTGAAGTTCTCCCACAACAGCCCTCAGTGGTGACTAAGGAGTCAGCTGAGGTGTCTGGAACTGATGGAGTTGAAGAACAAATTGAAAAATCTGAGGGAGGTGAAAAAGATGTTGAAATAACTGGGGTTGTGAGAGGAGGAATAAAAGCAATCATTCCTGTAAAGGATGAATTGGCTGGAAAGAAAATAGTTGAAGAAAAAGAGAGTGAGAAAGACAGTGAGAAGAGAGAGGAGGAGGGAGTTGTTATGGAGGTAGATGTGACAGTAGACTTAGGCTGTGAGATTGGGGGGGAAAGGACTAACATTGTTTGTCATGCAGGTGTACAAACTAATGAAGTTCCCCCAGTCCAAATCAACCTAACTCATCTGAAAGATGTTGTTCACTCACTCCAGGAGGAAAGTTTTCCCTCTCTTCAAGCTCAACTGAGGGATGTACAAAATATTGTGCAAGAAGAAGTGGATGAGATGGTCATCCTCTCAGACCATGTAGATGAAATGATGGAGTCCACAACCAAATCACTTCAGAACCTAACCTTAAAGATTGAAGACTCTCAGCAGATGGTGCTGGATGTAGTGGAAGGTCAAAGTGTGCTGGTACTTGAAGGTCTGAAGAAGCTTGAACATAAAGAAGAAGAAGCAAGAGCTCAATTCCTGAAGGACTCAATTGACAATGTGTCCATTAACCTAAAGTCCTCTGTTGAGGCTTTCTCAGCTGACCTTATTGGGGAAGTTGAGGGGTTATGGAACCAGAAGATGCTGGAATTTGAGGCAAAGCATGAAGAGCTTGGAGCCAAGCTGGGTGAAGTCCTGAAGAAGGCGGCAGAGGACTTCCCTACACAAGAAAAGACAAATATGCTAATTGATGAGAAGTTAGCTCAATTTGTGCAGTTTGGGCAAACAGCTGGAGCAACTCTGGAGAGGCTAGAGAATGAAGTTGACCACTGCTCCACTGAGCTGAAGGCCATTGCCCATGATCAGCTGAAGCTAAACATTACTGTGGCCGGGTGCATGATTAACGCCGGAAAGGGGGAAAAGAGGATAAGTGCTAAAGAAATGAAGCTGGACCCCAAGAACAAGATGAAGATTATCCTCGAGACCCCTGATTTTGAAAAAGGCCAACAAGTCAAGAGCACATTGAAGAAGGTAAATGCTGCTGAAGGAGAAAGAAGAAAGAGCTGCTCAGAAGGGGGAATCTACCAAGAGGAAGGCAACTGATGTCCTCTTAGCAGAGGTGGCCAAGAAGACCGGAACCTCAGGGAGGTTGGCTGCTAAGTCCACTGGCTCAATTGGGTCAGTTGAGGTACTTCCTATTCTTAATCCAGATCATATCTCTTCTGAAACTCCTAAATCTGCCCCCACAAGAGTAACAGAGCTCACTGAGCTTATCAAAGAAGCTGGTGGGATGAATGAGAAAGCACAGAAGCTGGCTTCCCAACAACAAGAAATGAGAGACAAGGTGGTTGGGAAGATGGAGACCATTGCTGAGATGGCTGAGAGGAAGAGGAAGGAGAGGCTAACCACTTTTGATAAAATGACTTCAAAGAAATTCAGAAACAGTTATCAAAGTTGGGCGGCCAAGCTGAAGAAAGACAAAATTACTCCTTCAAAGGCCAAGTTCCCTCACCACAATTAGTGGGTACCCAAGAAACTCAATGATGCATGGGAAACTGCAAAAAGGGAGTTTGTGTATTCCTACTATGTCAGTGGAGAATTAGGAAGGGACAATGTGCAAGAAGTCTTCAGCTCATGGATGTTTGAAGTTTATCCAAAACTCTTCCCTGCCATCATTGAAGCATGGAATGATAGATTTCCTGATCTTGCGTTAAAGGCTCCTGAGCCAATCACCTACTGGCCTCCTCAAGATGCAACTGGAGCTGTGGATAGAGAGCGGATTACGGATGAATGGGTGTCTTTGTGCGAGCAACTAGGTCTCAAGGGCCACTCAAAAGAAGTCATGGAGAGTAAGAATGACCTGAAGATTCGTGTGTTCAAACAATATGGACTTGAGCCTTTGTTTGAAACTATTTGAAGATGATAAGTGTTTTTGCTAGTCATTTGTTTATATGTCCCAGATGTGTTAAGTTTGAATTTTTTTTTGGATAGTAGCCTTCATGTAAACTGTACTTCTCATATTTTTCATGAAATGAAACTCTACTGATGTTTTGGCCCAAGATAATATCTCATTATCATTTAGGCTTATATACTTGAATATTTTACTTACAAAATCCTTGAACTTTTATGTCATCTGAAGAACATCATCTGAATGAAGATATGTAATAAGATAGGTTTCGACATAATCAAAAAGGGGGAAATTGTTGGGAAATTGTATAGACTTAAGTTTTGATTAAGATGCCAAAATGTTCCTCCTAAGTTATTTGTAAGTTAAATATTCAGTAGAGTTAGAGTTTAGTTAAACAGTTCAAAATGTTAAGGAACTGGAGTGCAGTTATAAATTTCATGAGTGTATTGAAGATGAAGTCCCCTGAAGACGAAGTCCGCTGAAGACAAAGTGATCTGAGGAAGTAGTCTAAGTGTTGAATGTTTTCTAAGTGCTTTCTCACTAAGACTAAAACCATCAGGAGAGAAAGCTGTTAGTTAATCTGGTTGGAACAAGGCAAAACGAATTTCAGTGAAGCTTACAATAAATGAAGGAATAAGAAGGTTCTCTCAGAGGAGTTCCACCTTAAAGCAAGACAAGAATCTGGGCAAGCAGACTGAAGGTCCAATGAGAAGATGACACGTCAGTGTACTTTACTGACAACCAACCTGCCCCAGACTGACAAGTACCAAAAGTCTTTCCCTAGCAATCTACAGAAAGTTAGGTGAACAAGCATGGTCTTTCAGCCGTTTCTTGACAAGACTTAAAGTTTCAAATAGAGCCGTTTGAACCAATCAAATACAAGAAGACTTACTTGAGAAGATTCAAATCCAACGGGAAGATTTTCAAGGAAGCTTATAAATACAGAAGGACGTGCTCATTTTTATGCACGAGAAACTCACAAGATTAAAGCTATCTCTACATTCATAACCTTCAAGAAGCACTCGAAATTACCTTTGTTTCCCAAGTGTTTCAAATCAGTAGAGAGCATAACAAACCTTCTGTAACCAAGCTTAAAAGCTATATCCAAACATTAGAAAGAGATAATCCATCCTAAGCTTTGAGCTACACTGTAAGGATTATCTCACAACAATTGGAACCAAACCCTACTCAAAACCCTACTCAGTTGTTAGGTTGAGAGTTAGTGTTAAGTGGTGTTAGTAAGCTGATTATTTGTATCCGTCTGAAAGCTGGTTTGTTTTGGGAACTAGGACCTGGAATTATCCTTGTGATCAATCATCCTAAGAGAGGATAAATTGATCAGTGCACCTTGACACTATAACACAAGGAATTCCAAGTGAAAGGAATTCTCCTGTTTGATCAGGACAGTGGACGTAGGAGATTCATCTCTGAACCACTTTATATCTTGTGTATTTAGTTCCTGCTATTTCCTAAGTGTGTGTTATCTACTCAAAGTTTATCAAGTAAAACGAGTTTTCTAAAGGGCTCACTAATCCGCATCTGAAAGCTAATTAGATAGTAGTTCAACTGAAAGTCTTGAGCTTTCAGTGGAGGTATTATCTAAGTAAGCTTTCTCTAGTAATTCTCAGCAGACTTAAAGTCCACTGACGAGTTACTATCTGAAGTAACCTGATAAGTTTTAGAAAGAAGTTTTAATTTATAACCACAGGTGTATTCTCCCCCCCCCCATACACCTGTTTACTCGTTTCGGGACCAACATTAGGCATCTGTTCCCAAGCATCATAAAAAGGTATGTTAATATGCAGCTTTTTAAAAACATTAAGAAACTTGCCAAATTTTTCATCTAATTTCTTCTTCATGAACCCCTGCGGATATGGGACTAGAATCGCAGATTTTGGTACTCCCCATTCATCTCGCTCGGTTTCCTTCACGTTCTTCCTTGCTTCTCTTGCCTTTTTCCACTTTGGAACTCTCTCAATCTCTTCAATCTCTCGCTCTTTGTCTTTACCTTTCTTAGCTTCTTCTGTCTCATCCCCATCTTTCTTATGTTCTTGATCCTCCATCTCAATCTCCTTATGTATCTCCTCAAGCTCAGCAGGCATTTGAGGTCCATCATATTTAGTTCCACTTCTCAACTTGATCGCTTTCAATTACTCCTTCAGGTTTGTCTCGGGCATAGATGGATATTTACCCAGCTCTCTCGTTTGCGACTTTGCAATCTGGCTAATCTGATACTCTATAGAAGTGAACCGCCTATTGTTCTCTGGCTGAGCTCTATTTAGATCCATGTCTCTCCTTTGAAGTTCTTGATCTCTCATATCACTCTTCTTGTTCAACTCTTTAACATCATACTCCAAGAAGGACAACCTCTTACTACCTTTTTCTACCTTCTGGAGAATAGCACGTAACATCACTTCGGTGGAGGCACCGCCTTCTCCACCTGGGGGTTTTGAACCTGGATCTATTCCGGGAGGTATAGTTATTCCGGCCTTAGGATTGGCATAAGATAAATTCTCATTCTTCCTCCATTGGTTATGTGGGGCCTGTTTGCCTCCTTGATAACCTTAGTTGTTTCTCCACTGATTTTGAGGAGGTTGTGGACCTGGTGGTACAAACGGTTGACCATAGAGAGGTCTTCCCTGCTGGTTGCCACCTTGCTGGTATCCGCCTTAATTGTAATTAGGTCTCCCCATATAGTTGTCCTCGTGCTGGCTTGCTGGGTAGTCCACTTTCTCACTCATTCCAGTATTCCCTCCACTCAAATTTTGTCCAACCTCTAGATTGCTGATCTTCTCCATCATTGCTATTAACAGCTTTCTAGTACCCTCATTCTCTTCCATCTGGTAAGCTCGCTGAAACTCTTCTGCCTCATTTCATTTCCCCACATTCTTGACAATATTCTCTACTATCTTTCTGAACCGAGCTGCACTACAATTCAGAAACGCTCCACTAGCACATGCATCGAGGTGGTCTTGAGCTGTCTTGCTGGCTCCACAGTAGAAATAAGACATTATATCACCATCGTTGTACCCATGCTACGGGCAATCAGTTAGCATATTAGAGAATCTCTCCCAAGCCTGACACAATTCCTCTCCTGACTTCTGCTTGAAAGATGATATCTCTTGCCTTGCTTTGATTGTTCTAGACGGGGGATAGAATTGCTCCAGGAACAGACGCTCGAGCTCGGCCAATGTGGTTACACCTCCCCTTGGGAGCATGTTATCATACCACTCCTTTGTGATTCCAGTTAGAGAGAACTGGAACAACCTGAGCCCCTTGGCATCTTCAGACATGCCATTATGGTTGAAAGTTGAGGCAATCATCAGAAAATTCATCAAGTGAGTATGAGGATTATCCTTTCTGACATCCCCCTTTAATTGATTCTCGACTAGCATCTTCAGGATCCCTGGGGAGATAGAAAAGTTGTTTGCTTCCACTGGTGGCATCGCTACACCATCATAATACCGCTGAGGCTGCGCCTCAAACCTTCCTCTGATTGCCATACCAGGATCAGCGTTCTGAGGAACGTGCTGAGGATAAAATGGTGGTAAAAGTTCTTGTGGAATAGGAGGTTGATTATAAGTAGGTGGTAGAGGGTAGTATGGTGGATAAGGGTATGGTGGATACGGGTATGGTTAAGGTGGGTTGTTCTGTGGGTAGACAGGGTTGTTTAGAGGATTTGGGACTGGGTTTTGGTTCTCGCTTTCCCCTGAAGGAACTTGCTTCTGACTGCCATTTCCTTCAGCTCCCTCAACCCGTTCCACTGCCTGATTGTAATTAGCTACAGCTGCATCCAACTCATTACTTATGTCCATGTTGTCGTTCTCACCACCGGCAGTGTTCATCCATCGATAGAAGGCTCTGTTTCTTCTAGCGATTGTCTCAGGGTCTAACTTTCTTCGGTCTTCGCTCGATTCTCCTTGTGAGCGAGTTTTCATATACCTGAAACACCAAAATAAATATCAAAACGCAACTGCCTAATGACTACTAATAAATAGAAAAGTAAAAGTACTCACTACTAACTACTAAACTATCTCCAAGTCCTACTCAATGGACATACATCGTCATCCCCAACAACGACGCCATTGACTTGAACGCAATGTACTAGCTATACTAGTAGTTACCCCACAAGAGTATGGGATCACCGTAGTATGGGCAAGTATAAGGACCAAGTATTATCGTACCCAAAGGAAGGTATGTATGCGAATAGAGTCCTGGAGATCTATGCGTCGTAGTTAATATGAGTGTATGTTCGATTTTAGAAATGGAATTAAAATACTCTATGTTCTATCACAAATATTGCAAGTAATGAAATCAAACGAATAACTAAGGTTTTAATAAAATACGAGAAAGTGATGCTCAGGATAGGAATCCCTACGTATACTAACGGAGCTGGTACAATAACTAAAATAACCGTGATGTGCAAGTATTAATCCTAAGTGTACCAAAACTAGGCAATCAACTTCCCTAATCTAGCACAAGATTGAAAGACTAAAAGCTCAAGAATTAACCCTAATACTTCGTCATATCAACGTACTTCACAACCCACTAAACAAGTTATATGGATTATACTTAATTAAAGAGACCCTTATTTAACTAAGGTGATGCGATCGTCCTCCCTAGATAAACCGGTAGATGATAAACCCATTCTATAACCATCGTTAAGCCTATTCGTTATTAAAGAGTGATAAGATCGTCCTTTCTCTAATAATTTTTGTACTCAATTCTAAGATAATTCTAGGGTTTATTTTAGGAATTCAACTAATTAAGAGAACTAGCACTAAACATCATGAATTATCCTAATTATGTACCAATATCCTACTTCTACGAGTTCATCCTACCCCAAGCATGCAAGGGTTCTAGCCTAACATGGTGAATACGAAAACAATCACTAGAACGATGAACATTTGCATAATTGAATAATCAAAAGAATATTAAGCATAAACAAAGAATATCTCAAAATCTCAATAAATCTGGAAAATTTAGGGTTTATAGGTCTCAAAGGTTCAAGAAAGAAAGAATTAAATGAAAAGAACCAAAAGAAGTAGCTAAACTATGAATTCGTAAGATCAAAACCTCGACTACAAGTATGAAACTCACCCAAAATCTCTCTACCAACCTCTAAGTATGGAAAAATATGAAAAGTGATCAAATGGTATCTAAAAACGAGTTTGGGACCGGGTATTTATAAGCAACTGGCCGAAAACGGGTGAAAAAGGTCAAAATCTCGCACGCTCGAGTGGTGGTCGAGCACTAGTGCTCGACCTCAATGTGGTCGAGTGGGTCTTCTTTCCAGTGCCTTCAGGGCGCTCGACCTCTCACTGGTCGAGCAGGGCCACGCGAACACTACTGGTCGAATGTTACATCCGGTCGAATGGGGCTGCTCGACCATGGCTTGGTCGAGCGCATGCATGTGGTCGAATGGGGGCACTCGACCTCAGCCTGGTCGAGTGCCTTATCTTTCAGAGCCTAATAGGCGCTGGACCCCCTCTTGCTCGAGCGGTGGTGCTCGAGCATCTCCTTCTTTAAGCCAAGTGATACTTTTCTTTGCACGAACTAATACTTTTCGTATTTCTCCAATATCTTCTCATCCGACCATCTGTTTGAGTCGATTCAAAGTCCTACGAACTCTATTTTTCGCCCTCTATCCATCTATGAACATCAAAGAGGCAAATTCATCAATTTATGAAAATAGTACTCAATTGACTCTAAATACTCATCGAATTCACTCAAAACACAGGCAAAACGAGCTATAAATCATAACAATTTCACATCTAATCAGTCACCAATAAAGATAGCCTAAGTTCTAATATGTTCCTAGTGATTTACTCATAAAAAAAGTGTTAACATTTGATTTTCTTAAGTTTTGTTATTCCAATAAAAATGTGTTAATTCCTTTTACATAAATAATATATTCTTATACAAACCTTATTTTTTACCCTTTTTATATCACCTAATCAATTAAAATGTTAATGAGCCCTCACATTATTTCTTAACCCACAAACTAGTCAATCTACTTAAGTTGGTACCCATAATGAAAAAAATGATATTGTCCAGTTTGAAGAATGACTCACGTAAATATAGTAAGTCACCACTCTATGAGATCTAAAGGACAATTTACAATAAAATATAGTATGAATTTGAATTTACTTTACAATAGTAATATTAAAATCACACCATAGGTACAAACCAAAATCTTCAGAGTATATCAAGCTGCGAAAATTTGTTAATAAACTCCAAAATTTTCTACAAAAAGTAGTCAAACATGCATATATTTTATTTTGAAATTTGCAGAAAAATAAATAATTATATATGTATTAAAAAATCATTTGAAAAATTTGAACTCTAAAAGAAAATTTTTAAAATTTTATTTATAGAGACGTGACTCAAACTCTAAAGGTATAATCCAAATCTTAATGTGAAAAGTCATAAGGTATTTAGCATGATAATATCTAAAATGACATGCAAACTACATCCACTGTTCCTCCACCACTCTTTTAACCTGTAAAATATTATAATGTATGGTATGAGTAAATTACTAGCACAATGTGATCTTCTTGTCAAAATTTAATACAACAAAAAATAAAAGGAATAACCACAAGGAGTTACACAATTCACATATTAACAAATATAAATTTTTCGTCATGTTAATTGATAATTATTTAATTGTATTTTATGATTTTCCAAAGGATTTATCTTCACTCCCATGGATCCCCATTGAAGACCTCACTTTAGTCCCTTGTTCTTTCATATGCACGGCAGTTCCCCCCAAGGATCTCTCTTCAACCCTAGTGGACCTCTCTTAAGCCTTTGACCTTTCATAACATTCTTTTTCATAAATAAAATTTATTTTCAATTCATCATATGTATCATGCTACAAATAAACAATTTACTCATACAAAATATTTAATAAAAGCAAGTAAAGCACATCTTAAATGAAATTGGGCAAATGAAAAATTATGTAGTTATACACATTTATAGACATATATTTGGTCTTGATCTTGGACTTGAATGAAATTATGATTAAAATTTCAAAAGATATGTAAATCTTATCACAAAAGATCTAGAGATAAAATAGGAAAAAAAAATTGAATAAGAAACATTAGGAGTTTGTATATCTTAAGAGAATTTCAAGATTTGATTATAAATTAAAATCTCTTTTATAGATAAAGATAGGGATGATAGTTTCGCTCCGACCCGAGGGCTTTGGGTCGGGCCGGCCCGCCCCGTTCGTAAAATAGGTTGGGCCAGACCCACCCCGTTCTTAAAACAGTTCAGGTCTGGGTATCATATTCACCCCACGGGGCCCCGCCCCGACCCGCAATTAATAAGTGTGTGTGTGTATATATATATATATATATATATATATATATATATATATTATAATAATATACACATATATATAATATCCTAATCACTAAATGATATACACATATATATAATAATAATATTTTAATCAAATATAACTTAGTAACTTACTACATAATCAATTACAGGAGAATTGGGATTTCCAATATATATACATATATATATAATATCATAATCACTAAATGATATACACATATATATATAATAATAATATATTAATCAAATATAACTTAGTAACTTACTGCATAATCAATTACGGGAGAATTGAGATTTCCAATTGATACTCCCACTAATCCACTATCACAACTCATGAGAAGAGAGAGAAGAAGAGTCGAGAGACTCAATCGTCGCTCCTTTCAAATTCAATTTTATTTATGCCTTAGATTTCTAGTTCATTTCTCACCCACGAACCTACTCTCACTACTCACTACTTACAATATCTCTTTCCGCCTGATGCTGTGATGCACGCCTTCTGATCTGCTTTCATCATTTTCGGCGCTTAGGTTGACGACATCTCTCTTCTTCTCCCCCTTAATTTATTTTGATTGTGTATCTAATATCCCTACTGAAATCATCAAAGAAGGAAAATTTATTTTAATTTATTTTCTCACAGGGTTGTAACGCAGTGTGCAATCTAAAAAAACACTTTCAAAGCTTCACACAACTCTGGTCGACGGTCTTTGTCTTCTTCTCCCCTTGTCTCCCATATTTATTTTATTTGTATCTGATTTCTTTTACTAAAATCATCAAAGAAGAAAGTTTATTCACATTATTGTTGTAGTTGTATTCATAAAGAGGATCATGATGTTGATACTTTCCATTATTGCAGACTTGAACTTAAATTTTGGAAAAGATCATTCTTGCGTTTGTTTACTGAATGTGTTTAATGATTTAATAAATTAGTTTTTAATTATAAAAATTTATGCTCTTGGAAAATTAGTTTTTATTCTTTAAATTGTAAAATTATTTATTTTCTTTGTTGTTGTAGTTTCAGTATAATGGATGATCAAGGAGACTCTGTGAATCAAAATACTAATGTTCTACCTATTGAGATGTCACCTGTTACATCTCAACCCATTCAATCTCCGACTCCACCACAAGCTGCAGATTTGTCCAGCCCTCCTAATACTGATGCACCCTTGGACTTGGATGATCATATTGATAGTGGCACTGATACCACCAAAGCAATGGTGAAGCACACAACGACGGGACAAATTAGATAAAAAAAATGTGGGATCATTATACCAAAGAGACAGTTAGCGGGAAGTTAAAGGCTAAATGCAACTATTGCAGCATCTTGTTGCTAGGTGATCTGAGACAAGGCACAAGCCATTTGAAAAAGTATTTTGATAGATGTCCAAGGAGGAAAATGAAGGTCATAAAACAACAAGTCTTGCAAGCCAACTTCACTAAGGGGAAATGTGAACTTTGTCCTTACAATTTTGATCAAGAGTCCTCTCGTAAACAGCTAGCTAAGATGATCATCGTGCATGAGTATCCTCTTAAGATGGTTGAGCATGAAGGGTTCAAGAAATTTATTTAGACCTTGAACCCTTTCTTTAAGTTGGTCTCGAGAAACACAATTAAGAATGATTGTATGAACTTATATGATGATATGATGTTGGTTGTGATGCACATCTTTGAGAGTTGTGAAAGTCGAGTTCCAATCACCACAAATATGTGGACATCTTCTTATCAGAAAAAAGGATTTATGGTTGGTACTGCACATTACATTGATAATAATTGGAAGCTGCAAAACTGAATCATTAGGTATGAAATTTAATAAGTAATTTATTAGTTTTTATTATATTGACTGCTTTTATACTAATGAAATTTTATCTTAAATTTTCCTTGTAGGTTTATTTTTGTGCCAAGTCCTCACACAAGCTAGGCTTTATGTGAAGCTTTGGTTGCATGTTTGATGGACTGGAACATTGATCGTAAGTTATCCACTATAACAGTGGATAATTGTACGACTAATGATGCAATGATCAAGTTGCTATTGGAAAAGCTCACAGCAGACTCTTTGTTGATTGGGGGAAGATTGCTACACATGTGATGTTCCACGCATATATTGAACTTGATCGTGAAGGGTGGCATAGATGTGATTGAAAAACAATTGAAAAAGTGAGGGACGGTGTTGCTTATTGGTCAGGGACACCTAAAAGATGGGAAAAATTCGAGAATACATCTCATCAGTTTCACGTACAAATTAGTAAGAAACTCTTACTTGATTGTAAACCTCGTTGGAACTCTACTTATTTGATGTTATTAATTTTGTGAACTACAAAGTCGTGTTTTCTCATTTGAAATCTCGTGATTCAAATTATACATGTTTTCCTAGTGAAGATGAGTGGAACTTAACCAAAGAAATTTGTGGGAGACTCAAATTGATTTATAATGTGACCGAGGTTTTCTCTGGTACTCAATACCCCACATCAAACTTGTATTTTCCCAAAATTTGTGAGATTAAGCTTGCATTGAATCAATGGTATCTTTGTGGTGTAAAGGTTGTTGAGTCTATGGCTTTGAGTATGACACTTAATTTTGATAATATTGGTATGATGTGCATGGGATCATAGGTGTGGCAATTGTGCTTGATCCTAGATATAAAGTTGTGTTGTTAGAGTATTATTTTCTAAAGATTTATGGTACTGAAGGTGATAATGAGGTGGAGAATATTCTTGGTTTGTGTCGTGAGTTGCTAGTACAATATGAGGTGAAAGATGAGATAGTCGGCGATACAAGTGGCTTCATGGAAACTGGTGTTACTAATGAACCTTCACTTTGTGAGTTTGATTTGTATGTTTCCACAAGAAAACGAAAAACTTTAAGGTCAGAGTTGGATCAATACTTAGAGGAGGATGTTCTACCTCGAACTTTTGATTTTGATATCTTAAATTGGTGGAAGATCAACAAAGGCAAATATCCTATTTTGCATCAACTTGCAAGAGATGTTTTAGCCATTCCTGTTTCTACGGTTGCATCAGAATTCGCTTTCAGTACAAGTGGATGGTTGATTAGTCCTCATCGTAGTCGACTTCACCATAAGACAGATGAGGCCTTAATATGTTCACAAAACTGGATAATTTCTGAGAGAGGTAATTACCTTGATTATATAATGTTAATTAAATATATAGATGATTTAATTTGATACATTGTTCTTTTCTCACATATTATATGTATTTTTTTTTTACAATTCAGAGAACTCTAGGAATGGAACATATGAAACAACTATTTATGATTCAGTTGATGAGAAGATTGAGATTGTGGTATGTTAGTTTTCTTGTTCAATTATTCACTCATGATATGTTTATAAAGCAAGCTTTATATCATTTGAATTTTTATTCATCTTTTGTTATTGTAGGAGTAACATTTGATGGATTGATGAGCAACGCGGTGACATCTTCTCCGTTGCAGATTTTAAAAGTATCGCAATTAGAATATTATTGTTTTTGAAAGACTTAATGCATATGTTAGTAGATAGTGAGATTGAGAGTGTTGGTAGAATTGAAGAATTTGATGTGTTTTATTACTAGTTTGTTGGTTGAATTTTCATTTTGCCTTAAATAATGGTTGTTTGGATGCTCATTTTACTTTAATTAATAGTTTGATTTGGATGCTCATCATGAACTATTATAATAGTAATGTATATGTAATATTGTTGTCATATAATGTGAAATTGAGAAAGTAGGAAAAATAAATTTGAAAGTCATGAAAAATGGGGCGGGGCGGGGACCGCCCGCACAGGTTCAGGTATGGGGCAGCATTTTAAGACCCGCGGGGGGCACGGGGCAGGCCGGGTCCCTTAAAAATAAGAACGGGGCGGATCCGGGTAGTTAAGTACCCGCCCGACCTGATCCGTTGACATCTCTAGATAAAGATGAAATTTGAGAGATATTCTTTATTAAAACTTGAGAGATATTATTAATCTACTATTTTAATAAAACTCAAAATTTTGAACTTTTGCAAAAATAAATTCAATAATAATTAGCTAAAAATATAATGAAGTGTTATAAAATATGTTTTGAAAATTATATCAAACATTCAAGTATATAAGCAATCATAGATTTCCAGCTTAGAAGAACATTGTCTTTAAGTTCAAGAAACATACAAGCACACTTAAAATGTCTTAAGAATTTTATACTTGTGTGTTCGACTGTTCCATACTTAATTTGCTTATTTAAAGCCTATAGAAAAATCATATCACTAACATTGTGCTATCTTTTTAAAGAATTTCTCAACATAAGTTGACGAGTGAACCCTAGACATTTAAGAGTTTGAGTGTTAAGAAGTTTGTTAAGAGCTAGTAAGTTGAGATATATTCGAATAGTAAGTTATATATAGAGTGAGAATACGAAAAAATCTAGAAGTCAAATCCTTGTTGAAAGAGATGAACCAAATTTAACATGACACTATAAATTATGTTCTTATTGGAAGAGATTATATCATCTGATTGGAAATAGTGGTCATAGAAGTATTTGTTTTGAAAAACTAAAATAATTGTGTTGTTTACTACTTTGATTAAGCAATTTTCATCATACATACTATCTTTAAAGCATACAAGTGTTTAAGGTTAGATGACATCAAGTCTGCAATTTTATATAAAATTGTGAGATGAAAAATAAATTTAATATGTTTACTAAGTAACTAAAGTCATGACACATGCTTTTGTTTTGGGATATCATGACACTAATCAAGAAATGAAAGTCATCAACCAAACATCTTCCTTTAATTCCATTTCAATTCCCCTCTTTCATACCCCCAATCAAGCATGCCTTAAAACTTGTAGAGGCTATAAGATTTTTCAACCATCGATTTGTCATGGTGGTTGTAAGTATTTTAGAGGTAGACGGCGACAAGATTCAAATCTGTAGAGGGCGAGATGTCGATGGTATGAAAGCCAGGTGAGAGGAAGAACATGAGAGAGAGAGATTTTCACTATTGAAGACGATGAGATGTTGAAAATGAAAAGATACAGTGAGCAATATTGCACGGATCTTATATTCGCCATGAGTAAAAGTATTATTGCTTCAGTTTGATTCATCTGTTTCACTTTTTGTATTCCATTTGGTGTTCCATCCTCCTTGATTACTAATGCATGTTGATATACTGTATACCATCCATGATTATTTTTTCATCACTGTAGAATAGAAAATGAAACACTTAATATAGAACAAATAATTTCATCACTATTACTTACCTAAAATATGACTTCTGATTATCAATAGAAAAACATTTGGATAATTGACAAAGACAGTGTTATAATTAATTACTACTCGCCCGTTCCGAAATAAACTTTTCATAAAAAAAATTAAAATGTATTTGTTTATTAATATATGGTGGACTACATATTGACTTTTGGGATAAAGTAATGAATATGGATGAAAAGTGGATAAAATGAGTGACATTGTGGTAACATTGTTTAAATTTAAAAGATAAAAATTATGTGTAGTGGACTGTTGATTTTATCATTTATAAAATGAGAAATGATTGTAGGACGGCCTGAAAAAAAAAATGGTAAAATTACTCCGACGGAAGGAGTTCATTTGTATATATATATTTTTTAATTGAGCAAAATCTCAAATGACAAGTCCGCACGCGAGTGCTTGAAAATGTCAAAATGGGTGAGGGAAAGGCTTCGGAAGAGTAGTGATGGTGGTGATGCAGGGAAGTACAGCATAATGGAATCCTTTCTTATATTGGAAAAGGCACATAGGAGAAGGATAAACTCATTGGGATGAAAAAACAAGAAACACACCATTAACAATAACATCCAGTTTTTAATGATCAGCAATGATGATTCCATAAGAGGTCTTCAAAATTTGCAGACATCATATTGTGTAGCACTAAATTGTCTTCCAAAAAAACTGCACAATCCTCTAAACTATGTAGCAGCGGCTGATTATAGTAGTCTTCCCATCCAACGTCTTCCGAGTACACGAACCCCTGAGTCGACTCACAAGAACTCGTCCCTAGACTCGGCAGCTCCACAATCTCCGGCAGCTCCGAGGATGAGGTGATCGAATCGGAGGGCGTGAGGTCCATCTCGGCGGCCTTGGTGGCGGCAGCCTGGATGTCACGCGGGGCGCACGTGAGGGGGCAGGGCAAGAGGTGGGATATATCCGGGAAATTGAGAATGGCGGAATTGCCCTTGATGGCTCGGGCCGCCACGTCGTGGGCTCGGGCCGCCATTTCCGGGGTGGTAAATGTACCTAGCCAGATCCTTGATTTCTTTTTGGGCTCACGGATTTCGGAAACCCACCTCCCCCACGCCCGCATTCTCACTCCCCTGTATACAGGATGCTTGCTCCCATTATTACTCTTCTTCACCTCAGCATCACCACGACTTCTCTTTAATGCTCGTTCAGACATAGATGAGAAATTAATTCTCTTTAATTTGGAGGTGAGAGAGAATGTGAATATGATGTATACTGAACAAGACTATTTATAGTGAATGTGTTGAGCGTGGTATTTATGATTTGCCGTGCGTGTGTATGTATATTGTATGTACGATTGATTGATTAATTTGGAGAAAGGAAAGGGGGGGTGTTGATTGTTGAATGTAGGGAGAGACGGACAAAAGACAGCAGGCCCCTTCTCACCACCCACCATCTTATTTATGACTCCGAGTAAGGGGCAAGGTTTATAACTCCCAGTAATGGCCAACCTTGAAAATATCGATCGATATCATCTTAAACTTGTAAAAATACAGTTAAATTTGAAAAATTTAACTACAAACTTTTAAATATAAATTAACAATATAATTTGAGCAAATTTTACATGTGTGTTCGATATTTTCTCAATGTTTTATAGATATTAGATTCAAATTGTACAAAAATATAATTTGATATTAGATACCAGTATTTATCAATATTACCTATTTTTTTACGAATATTCGTTCTTCCCAATATCGATATTATTGACTACGAAAAATGGATATATCGAGGTATTTTTTCGATATTTACATCCTTTGCTAAGGGGTGGATTACCATAGACAATGAGGTACAAGTAGTGTTATTATACAAATCGAACTGCTTGTGAGCTCGACTCGCTAAGGCTCAACCCGTGTAGCCAAATGAGCCGAGTTCGAGCTCGTTAGATACTTAATTTATAAACGAACTAGCTCGAGCTCGACTCATTAGACTCATTTTTTTTATAATTCCACTAAACTCGTTAGACTCATTTACGAGTCAAGCTGAGCTCAATTTCTTACTCATTATTGTTATTGAGTCGAGCTCGGATCGACACGATAACCGAGCTCGAACATTCAATACTCGGAAAACCCCAAATTGGAAAAAAAAACCCATCCAATATATAATTACTAAAATAATACTATTTGCAAGTAAAATTATGATAGTAAGGAGAAAGAACATAGACATTAACGTCTTCACTTCGATATTTTTGATAATTAGTAGTAGTATTTGAATTCATATATATTAATTATGTTTAAATACTGAATTGATTTAATTTAATTTGTTCATGTATTAAAAAATTAATTAAGAAAGAATTGTAATTTATTCTTTCAAAAATGGTTGTAAATTTTATTGAATTGTTATCGAATTGTAATCATGGTTTAAAACTGTGAATTATTTTTTCGGTTTCACGATTGAGAACTGTGAATTCTTTCGGCTGTAAATTTAACATCATTCCATAAGCTCATGTCTTGTTTGTTAGGAGTCATAGCTATCAAAACATTTATTAAAACAAATTGAGAGTTAATTTCATTCTTTTTTTTTTTAAATTAATAGTATGTATCGACAATATTAATGCAAGATAAAATTCATATCTAATCATTTTACTACCCCTACATAATTATACCGTGTATCCGAATTTTTGGGAAAATATCGAAACTAGTCCTGTAACTTAGCTTGATTCCAATTTAAGTCCTGTAACCTTTTATTTTCTCAATTTTAGTTCTGGAGTTTTCAATTTTAGTCCTTTAACTTTTTATTTTCTCAATTTTAGTCCTAGAGTTATCAATTTCAGACCTTTTTTGTATAAAAAATCAAATACTTACCAGAAGAATTGGAGTTTTTTTTTTTTTTTCCGACAAATTCTACATCTGGACTACCACATAATCAAAAAATCAATCGACAATCTAATTATAATCGGCCTGTTTGGAAACAAAAAATGGCCCCAACCAAAATCAACCCCAATCCGCCCCCAATTTCACAGAAATCTATTTTGATAATGCAACAGTCAACTTTCTAGACGGGCCAGTCAATTTTTTTGATTACGTGATAGTCCACGTATACAATTCACCAGAAAATTAAAAACCTCAAATTCCTCCCGTGAGTTTTTTTAATTTTGAGGCAATAAAGGACTAAAATTGACAACTCCAGGGTGAGAAAATGAAAAATTACAAGACTAAAATTGACAATTTCAGGACAAAATTTGAGAAAATGAAAAGTTATAGGACTAAAATTGAGAAAATGAAAAGTTACAGGACTAAAATTAGAATCAAGCTAAGTTACAGGACTAGTTTTGATATTTTCTCCGGAATTTTTCAAAGTCTAATCAGCCCCTTCACTAAGAGAGAATAATTATTTTGTGTAACAGTGAATTAATGTCAAATTAGTTATGAGATAGTTAAATTTTTTATTTTGGACATGTATAGAGTGAAATTGGTTCATACATAAACCACTTTGCAATATTTTTAGTGTAACACTCTTAAGTATGATCAACTAATTTTTTTTTAGTGTAACCAATTAATACTCTTCGTACGCTTCAATTAATATCATTCAGTTAATATAACTAATATTTTTTAATAACCTTTAATATGGCTTTAACCAATTTTATATTTTATTTAATTGATGAGTTGTAATTCATATTATATGAAATTTTGAGGCTATATTATCAGACAATCGCTCTGCATGCATCAAGATATATAAACGATATGAACATAACGTAAAACGCAAGAGACTTGTATAATGTAGAAGAAGCAAGAAGACGTTAATTAAGGTTAATAAAAGTTGTGGTTTAGAAAGCCTATTATAAATTATTAACTCTAAACCTATGACTTAACGAATGTAGTACTAATATACTATTATTAATAATATATATTGCGGCGTAAAGCCACACTCGGCCGATCTATTGGCCAGTAGGTTGGAACTTTACTAATTAAGAGGGGATGCATATAATCTATGGCCTATGGGTGACTCATGTGTGTTCACTTGTTCATTAACTTGATTAGATGGGAATTTGTGTTTGGAAATTGGTTAGATAAACTGGGATTTGACAAAATCTTGACCAATTTAAAGTGATAGATTCATTTTTAAAGAATGGAAGTAAGTTGCTAATTTGTAATCTACTTTTGGAGTGGATTATTTGAATATCTTAATTTGCTCAAAATTAATTTTGATGGTGGTCCTCGCCGATTGAGCCGACCAACGACCAGAACGGTTTGAACAGATGAGTTACTCGCCTCAAATCGGGCGTAAAAATATACCTTAACCAAAAGTCTAATAATAAAAATTCATGCAACTTTTTTATTTTATTTATCTCATGCACGCTATGATCCATATTTAAAAGAGTGTCATCAATTATTTAATTGCATACGCATTAATTGTGCATCTTATATTCTCCTAAATGCCACTAATAATCGGTCAAGTAATTGCATGGGGATGTAGTCACGAGACAAACTCCAGCAAGTTTTAGCCAAGTAAATGAAATAAAAGGATAGTAGCCCCTTCACCAATGTTAAGCTCTCATAATGTTTTAGCAACATGATGATAGATTAACTTTATGTTACATCACACTTATTGGTAAAAATAGATGCTTGCATAATTTGAAATAATAAGCAAAGTATGAATTTTAAACCCCCGTTTTAATTACATGGGGTCGAAATTATGCTTTAATTGTGAAAAAATTAATTTATAGACCATTACATATGTATATGAATTTTGCTACTTGCTTCCATGTATTATTTAATTAATTGACCTTAAGTATACAAAATTTCATTCTATATCGTGGGCGGACGCACACGAGGGCAAGGGAGTGGACTTTATCTATCTATCTACTATATATATTGGGGTGGTTATATATAAGTTCACTGTATACCTCTTTATTGCACTTGGATTCCCTATTTTATAAGAACTACATTTTGGTTCAAAAAATGTGGGGGATTTTTAAGAGCTCCGGGCCAAACGGCTTCAATTTTGCCTTTCTCAAAAAATTCTGGGAGATTTTATGGGATTTTTAGCTGAATTTCATTCCAATTGAAGGTTAGTCAAAGGTCTCAATTCTTCCTTTATTGTTCTCATTCCTAAAAAAAAAGATGCCTCAGATTTACACGAGTTCAGACCGATATCTCTAGTGGGTGGATCGTACAAGATTCTGACAAAAATTCTTTCTAGGATACTGGGTAAGGTTTTGGGTTCTATCATATCAGATCATCAATCTGCATTTGTTGGGGAGAGGCAGAACCTTGATTCGGTGGTCATTCTAAATGAAGTGATTGAGGATGCCAGAAAGGGAAGGAAGGAAAGCATGTTGTTCAAGATTGATTTTGCTAAGGCCTACGACTCGGTGGATTGGGGATATTTGGAAGCGATTATGAGAAGTTTTAATTTCGATCCCAAATGGATAAACTGGATCATGGAATGTGTTAGGACAACATCTGCATCGATTTTGGTGAATGGCACCCCAACCGATTCGTTTAACTTGGAGAGAGAGTTGAGACAGGGGGATCCACTATCCTCTTTTCTTTTCCTGATAGCGGCTGAAGGCATTTCGATCTTAATGAACAAGGCGGTGGAAGGGAACTTATTCGAACCTATCCAGGTAGGGGTCTATAAGGTGGTGGTGTCACACTTGCAGTTTGCAGATGACACAATTTTCCTTGGTAAGGTTAATTCGGTAAATGTGAGGTTCTTAAAGGAGTTTATGTTGCTTATTGTGTGGCTATATGAGATCAATGTGGATAGGGAAATGGCTACAATTTTGGGATGTCAAACGGGCTCTATCCCATTTGTGTATTTGGGGGTAAAAGTGGGCTACATGCATAGACATCGGTCGGATTGGGATTACGTAATCCAAAAAATAAAGAATAGATTGAGAAAATGGGAGGGATTGAAAATCTCCATCGGGGGGAGACTCACTCTTGTCAACGTTGTGCTCTCTTCAATTCATGTCTACTGTTTATCCATCTTCCGGATTCTTAAAAATGCGCTGAGTGAAATTGTGAAACTACAAAGGAACTTTCTTTGGGGGGGAGGGGAGGGGAGAGTGAGAGTGAGAAAAAATTAGCTTGGATAAAATGGAAAAGCATTTGTAAACCAAAACAGTTCAAGGGGCTGGGGGTAAAGGATATTGATTGTTTCAATAAATCCTTACTAGGGAAATGGGTTTGGAGATTTTATAAGGAAAGAGCTTGTTTGTGGGCTAGGGTAGTAGAATCGAGATGGGGGGTTTCGTGGGGGAGAGGTTTAAGTCCAGTGTGTTCTAGGAGAGGGAAGCTTTCAAGGGGATGGTGGGGAGAGGTTCTAAAAGATGTGGGGGTAGGGAGTGATGAGTGGTTTTTAACAATCTGCAGAAGGTAGTTGGGAACGGGAGAAGAACTTAGTTTTGGGAGGAGGCGTGGGTTGGGGAAGAGTCACTTAGTCTTAGCTTTCCTAGGCTTTATTAGTTAGCGAGGGAAAAAAAAGTAAGGGTGAGTGAGTAAGGTTAGTGGAGGAGGGATGTATGGCATTGGGAGTGGAACTGGGGGATGGAGTTGTTTGACAGGGAAAATAATGTTCTTAACAAGTTGTTAAATGTTGTAAATAGGCAACAACTTAAAAGAGGTGAGGAGGACAAATAGAGGTGGGCTTTGGATCCGAACGGCGTATACACGACTAAGAAGGCGTATGAGTGGTTGTTTTGGAGGAAATTTCCAAGAGACAAAGAATAAGAGGAGATTTTTTCAATCCTGTGGAACAAAGTGGCTGAATTAAAAGTGAAGATTCATGCTTGGAGGATGGTACATGGAAGACTTCCAACTGTCTCAGAGCTCAAGAAAAGGAACATCATTCCAATCGACTGGGACTTGAAGTGCGTTCTTTGCAAAGAAAATGAGAAAATTGTTAGTCATGTACTCTTTGAATGTCCTTTCTCCTATAATGTGTAGATGAAATGTTGTGAGTGGATGGGGGTGCGGACTGCTCTAATGTTTAAACCCTCCATGAATCTCATACATTTTAGTAAGCTCATTATGGATAGTAAGGAGAACGTGATTCTTTGTTGTATTTGGGAATGCATGACTTGGCTCCTTTGAAAAGCAATGAATAATGCTATCTTTCACGACCTACAAACATCGGAAGATACGGTTGTTTGCATCTGGGAGAGTTAGATTAATCTGCCTAAAGTTTGGTGTAGAGTGTATGTCTAAATTATTTTTGTCTATGAGGGAATCTGGTACTTCATGTAATGTTGGGTATTTCTTATACCCTCTTGGATTCTTAAGGCAATAAAAGTTTTTGTTGTTTCAAAAAATGTGGGGCCCCTCCCTCACTCTTACACATTTTCACGGTCCCTTCACCACCCCCCACCCATCCTCTATGCAAATTTTATTGTACAAATTTTAAAATTCGCACATACAATTTTTTAATTATTTGCATTTTTTAAATTCTATATTAACAAATTATATACTTTATATTTAACAATTATTAAGTCCATTTTTTTATTAATGCATCATTTTTCAACATCAAAAATTTTAAAAATAGATTTAATATACTTATTTCGTGTATTTCTTATTTAATTGTTTATTTGTTATTGAGTGTGTAAAAATCATGTGCAAAAATCTTATGGGAAAGAAATTATATTTACACACCTGCCAAAATTAGACACAAAATTCATGCAACTAATGACAACTTAAAAAAAATGTGTAAAAATTTTATTTATGTTACACACACCAATTGTTGACGATCGATTCTAATTACTTGGATTAGTGGCTGTTTTTAATCGCTAATTAGATCAGCAAACAATTACGTGTGATTGATCACTACCGCAAATAGTGAATATGATAATCGGGTTGAGAAATGGTAAATAAGTGTATTGATTACGTATTTAATTCACATGTATGTAGATTGAGGTGTATTAGTATATGTAGCCAAAGTATGCTTGTATTTGTGAATTTGTACTTAGTTTTATTCATGAAAATTTAGAGTTTTATACAAGTCCTCCAAGTAGGAGGTGGATTGACTCTTGCTCTCCCTACGGTGTATGTTTGACACTTGGAGGGTTGACTATTTGACCTTATCTAAACTAATTTCTATCCTCTAAGCTGGATTAGCTCATATTTGAGAGCAACTCGTCTCCGTTGGACTTGTCCTTGAGAAGTTCTTAGCTTAATCTTGTTGGTTGACTCATCTTCTGCCTTGACACTTTGGCTAGAGTAGCTCGTCAGGCTCTTATTTGGGCTCGGTGGCCTTTACTTGGATGTAGCTATGCTTGCTAAAGTAGCTCGCCTAGCTGGTGTAGCTCCTCTAATATTCTAGCTCGGTCGGGCTTGGCTTAGCTTGCTTAATCTTGATTCTTGTGGGGTTACTTTACCTAAACCTGTTCGCTTTAGAGGTGATGTAGCTCATCTATCAACACCAATAAATCTAAATTTACATATTAAAAGCTAAAAAACTTTACAAATACAAATACAGTGTGCAAACATATAAAAAAATTGCATTATCTTCATCTTCAAGGTTGTCCATTCAATTCAGATAAACATTACACACATATCAAACACATAGTTGAAATGAAAGAAATTCAAGTAAGCAACTTTAATGGAGTCTTCTCCCAAAATTAGGCACGCAAATCACACACATCATCAGACACATATCACTTTTTTTTAAATCGCCACATATCACTTATATACTTCAACAAGTTGGGATAAAAATCAATGAAATTACAGTAATTTTCTCAAATTTTCACAACAATAAACAAAACAAAAATAGTATTATACTGGGTAACAAAAATCAGATGGGAAAATTAGTAGTATTATATTGGGTAACAAGTATTAGTATTCAACAAAAAATCAATAAAAATCAGATCGGAAAGCAACCAGAACAACTTAATGTGTGTAGAGGCGACGGTGTGTGGATCTACACCCTTTAGGTCGGCGAAGTTCAGATGGGGGGTGGCGTCGCTCGTCTCCTTAGTATCGGTGGATAGATTGGGGGCGACGCTTGGGTCGGGGGCGGAGCCGCCTGTCTCTCTTGGGTCGGTGGAGGACGGGTCGAGGGCAGCGCCATTTGTCTCTCTTGGGTCGGCGGAGGATGGATCGGGGGTAGCGCCGCTTATCTCCTTTGGGTCGGCGGAGGACAGATCGAGGCGACACCGCTCGTCTGAAGGGCACCTCGCATCGACGGAGGACGGATCGGTGAGTGGATTCCATGGAGAGAGGTGTGTCGGCAATAGATTTGAGTCGAATTCAACATATCGGAGGCAGATTCCATGGGGGAGGTGTTTGAGGCATCACCGCGCCCTCTCCGTCGTCCTCCATCACCGTCCGTCTAACATCGTCATCTTCCGCCACTATAGTTGCGGCGGCTTGTGGGAGAGAGAAAGTGTGCAGTGGCGGTGGCTTGTGGTATTGGAGTTATACGTGAAAGTATATTTTTACTTTGAATAACTCATGTATTAAACACTTATTTATGAGAATAAATCTTATATCATTATTGCTTTGAATATGAATGAATGTTAAATATTTATTGCAAACCGTTCATTATATAGTATGTGTTACATTGTAGTTAATGTGGTGATACCAAATCACGGAAGATCACATTAACGGTTCCTTTTAACTAAACATAAAAATTCACGACCCAAGTGGAATTGAACAATCCGTCGTGAAAGGTCGATGTGTAGTTGTCTGACTTGTCTTGACCAAGAGATTGCACTAGCACATTTTGAATGTATTGAAGAGGACCTACAACGAGGATAAATTCTTCGGTTCTGAAAGGTGAAGAATTAGACCTCAGTGGTTATTGATTTCTTAATCTCCGTCACTTAAATAGGACCGTGTGTGGTTAATAGTTATTGCTTTAATACATGTCGGGTGAGAATCATCGTGACTTCTAACCTTGTGTTTTGGGCAATAATATTAATCATATGACGGTTGCTAAGATTTAATAGGGAGAAATGTGTGTGAGTATGGCTTGTGTGATTTATCCCCTTGGTGACTAGTTTTCCGATACGGATAATAATGTTGAGATGTCTTTACTCCAAGGCACAAGAAGTTAATTAACTTAGAGCTATTCAGAAGCTCGATTAATTAATGGACTAGATAATCTTAAACACGAGAAATAATAACCGAGAGCCCATATTATCGTAATATGGATTAAGATGGATAGTGCAATATTAATTTGATAGTGGTATTAAGTAATATTAATGGGCTGAATAATATTGTGGCTCAATATTGAAATTCAGAAGTCCATTGGTGGTCCAAT
Organism: Ballota nigra; assembly: GCA_947034835.1. Classification (NCBI taxonomy): domain Eukaryota; kingdom Viridiplantae; phylum Streptophyta; class Magnoliopsida; order Lamiales; family Lamiaceae; genus Ballota; species Ballota nigra. Next base: position 54,401,067 of record OX344726.1, on the reverse strand, counting down.
CTTAATTCTTCTAATGGCCTCTCAAGTAGCCCAATAATAATAAGGTGGTTAAAATAAAAGAAAATATAACTGCTGATTTTTCTTTAATATGTTTGAAAATTATGTGTAGGCGAGAGAAAAGATTTTGTTGATTTTCATGGAAAGATATTATGGAAAATATGTATTCTTGGAATACAAGATTATCTCATAAATTCAAGAAGATCTCAAATCTAGCCTTTTAATCTCTTAAATTTTCGAAAATTACCCTATAAGGGTAAGATTTTTGTAGAATATTTTAATATGGAGAAAAGAATATATGGGATATATTCAAGATTTTTTAGAGATCAAGAAAATATTTTTTCCTCCCCTATTCCACATGCAAAAAATCGGTCACTCCCTCCTATAAGTAGGGGATGATTATTTCATCTCCAATTTACAAGTTTCATGAGTTGGAAAAATCTAGAGCAATAAATATTTTCTTCCTCCTTTTGATTATTAAACTATTTGTGAGCGCTTCCCACCGGTGAACGAGTAAGGCGAAGAGAGAATACTTGAGAAGTCTTTTACGGTCGGTCTTCTCGTTGGACATCGCTTCAAGAGGTATGTATTCATGTAAAATTCCTTGTTATTCCGCCGTAGAATTTTACGTGATTATATTCATGTGCATGAATTTATTTGTTGTTGGTTAATTATTATTTGAATTAATTTAGGATTATTTCATGCTAGTAATAATTGTATTTAAATTCGTATTTAAATTTCATCCCGAATAGATCCGGACACCCCGTTTTCTCCAACATGTGGAAGATAGAGAGGACGACAGTGGAAGAAAGAACGTGGGCAGCAGCTTGTGGAGGTTGGCCATTCCTCGCCGCCGTGTTTAGAGAGGGAGAAATGGTGGTTGGAGGTGTGGCCGGGGGAGGGTGAAGAGAGAGAGGGGAAGAGGGAAATGAACTAGATCGATTCTCCCTCTAGAGAAGATGAGAGAGAGTGGAGTGGGGTGGGGTTGGGGGGTGGGCAAGAGAGTGGGGGAGGGGGGGTGTTGATACCATCTCAGTTGTGGGGCCTAATTTTGAATCAAATTGATATTTCTAAAATGCTTAGAACTATACTGCAATAACCCTATATACCTTGAACTATTTGGTAGTAATTTAACATATTGTTATGTTATACTCCCTCCGTCCCACTCTAAGTGTCCCACTTTCCTTTTTTGGTTGTTCCACACTAAGTGTCTCATTCCATAAATGGAAAAAACAACACTCTACTACATATAAACTTTAACCTTCAAATTCACACAATATTACCAAAAATGTCACTCATTCAATCCACTTTTCAACACTATTCATTACTTTATTAAACACTATTCATTACTTTTCAACAATATTTATTACTTTTCCACCATATATTTTTTGCAATTAAAGCTTACGGACAGATTTGCTCCTGCCCGTTGCTTATATGGCGCCTACATGGCGATGATTGTGAATTTAATTTCATTTTAAAATTATTTTATTTAAATTTAATTACACCTAATAAATAAAATGAATAAAAAAATCAAAGTTAAAAATAAAATAATAAAAAAAGAACCAGGTTTTATATGCCTTCCTTTTGATGTGCCGTCGATCCTTTTGATAAAATATATACATCAAATTACACATTTCAAACTTCCCATGCGTCTTCCTTCATCGAAGGAATTCTGAAAAAGAAAAAAAAATCTTCTTAATCAGAATAATGTGTCATTGGTCATTGGTCTTGAGGAGAAAGAAAGTGTGAAATGTGTAATTCTTTCACCATTATTTAAAAAAAAAAAATTCTATTGCAGTTCCTTCTATTGAATTTGTTGGGATTGGACTGTAATTTTTTTAGGAAGAACCATGGGAAGATCAGTAGATTTGACGTTGAACCATCATTTCTCCGCCCACAAATCTCTCGTTGCATCGAAAGCGGATTTTTCGAATCTATTTTTTCAAATCTAGAATAATCTGGAAAAATGAATATTTGATTTTCAAAACTCTATTTCTTCAGATTTATTTCAATTTGTGTTAAAAGTGTAAACCATATTCAAGTATTGAATCAAAGAAGGACTCAACATCTTCTCAATGAAAAATTCACTATCTTCTGCATATGAAGAACTTGCGAATACATGAGCTATCAGCTCTTATTTATACTATTGTGTGAATTATTCTAGAAGCTACCTAATCTTGCTATCCAAGCTACATAACCGAAAGTAGTTACAGTCGTATGCACTCCGTTCTCATGCACACGTGAAGGAAGGCGGTTATAACCGAATGTAGTTATAATCGTCGTGGCATTGCTTAATGAATGGCTTGATGATGAGCATGTGATCATGCATGCTTGCATGCTTGTGATGCATGTTGCAATGCATGTTACAACGATCATTCCAAGACCCCCGACTCAAGATGAAGCACAAGACAAGGGAAGGAGCTTCATCTTGCAACGGAAGCGTGAGAAAGCTGGACCATGAAGTGCCTTAGTGAACACATCTGCCATCTGCAAAGAAGAAGAAACATGGTGAAGTCGGATAAGGTCTTGTTTATATAAATCCCTAACTATATGACAGTCAATATCTATGTGTTTAGTTCTTTCGTGGAAAACGGGATTCTCCACTATGTGAGCAGCAGCTTTGTTATCACACCAGAGCTGCAATGGAAGAGAAATATCCAGGTGAAAATCCTTTGCCAAATAAGATATCCATTGGAGCTCTAATGTTGTAGTTGCCAAAGCTCTGTACTCAGCTTCGGCTGAAGACCTTGACACAGTATTTTGCTTCTTTGTCTTCCATGAAATTAAGGATGAACCAAGGTAAATACAATAACTAGTGAGAGATCTCCTTGTGTCCAAACATGAACCCCAATCTGCATCACTATATGCATGGACTGTGAGAGGGGAGTTTGAAGAGTAAAAGAGCTTTAAGTCCAGTGATCCATGAAGATATCTGACCACCTGAAGTGTTGTATCCCAGTGTGGTGTTCTAGGAGCACTTACAAACTGACTTAGTTGTTGGACTGAATAAGTAATGTCAGGTCTTGTGAAGTTTAAGTATAGAAGTCTACCAATAAGTCTTCTATATCTTGCAGGATCAGATAGAAGTTCTCCTTGAGAAGAAGATAGATGCAAACCAGGTTGAAAAGGTAGATGAGAAGAGGTGCAACTGTCAAGTCATGTGGCTGAAATGAGGTCCTGTATGTACTTGTGTTGAAATAGAAATGTACAATCAGTCCCCCGGGCAATCTCAACACCTTGAAAATACTTGGAAAAACCCAAATCTTTGATAGTGAAAGCTGAGTGAAGATGAGCCTTTAGAAGATCGATCTGAGGTAATGAGGAACTAGTAATGAGGACATCATCTACATAGACCAAGAGAGCCATGAAGAAGGTGTCCTTGTGCATAAGAAAAAGGCAGTGATCATGTGCAGACTGAGTGAATCCATAAGCTAGTAATGTTTTGCAAAATTTTGTATTCCACTCCCTTGAGGCTTGCTTGAGCCCATATAAGCTCTTTTTGAGCTTGCAAACTTGTCCAGGATGTCCTTTAGAGTATCCCAGAAGTAACTCCATATACACTTCATCATTAAGGAAGCCATGTAAGAAGGCATTGTTGATATCTAATTGACATAAAGGCCAGCCTTTCCCAGTGGCAAGGGCTATCATGAATTTGATAGTGACAACTTTAGCAACTGGAGAAAAACTATCTTCATAATCAATGCCATAGACTTGATGATAGCCTTTGGCTACCAATCTTGTCTTGTATCTGTCCACAGAACCATCAGGCTTTAATTTCAGTTTATACACCCACTTACATCCAATAGGAGTCTTATGTTTGGGGCAATCCACCAAATCCCAAGTATCATTCTGTTCAAGAGCATGCAGTTCATCAAGCATAGCTTTCTCCCATTCTGGAATTCCTATAGCTTGATAATAGGTATTAGGTTCCTTTGATTGATGTACATTAGCTAGAAAGCACATGTATTCAGAGGAAAAAGATGAAGAAGTAATAGAATATAAATCATCAAGGGGATTAAAAGATATGGAATCATTTATACCTGAGTTTTGCTCCCTGGTAGCTGGTAAAGGAGGAGAAACTGTACACACAGAGACAAAATCATGAAGCCAAGAAGGAGGAGTAATAGTTCTTGTTCTAGTTGTTTTGATAGGAGCATAGTTATGATCACTACTGGAAGGGATTGGAAAATAAGGAGGTTGTGAAGTATCAGGATTTAAAATATGTGAATCAGAATCATGTGGAGTGTGATCAAGAGGGGTATTATATGGATCTGAAAATGGAAAGATGTGCTCAAAGAAATGCACATCTCTTGAGACAAAGATGGAGTGATCTGTCAGATTATAAAGTTTGTAACCTTTATGACCAGGTTCATAACCAAGGAATACAGATTTGACAGCTCTTGGATCAAATTTAGTCTTTGTAGGAAGTGTGTCTGTGGCAAAGGCAAGACAACCAAAAGTCTTTAAATTATCATATGTAGAGGGCTTCTTATGTAGGATGGTGAAAGGGGTGGACCAGTTTAACACTGGTGTTGGTAGTTTGTTTATGATATAAGCTGCATGAAGGATAGAATAGGGCCAGAAGTTCAATGGCAGTTTGGATTCAAGCATGAGTGCTCGAGCAATATTGAGCAATTGCCTGTGCTTTCTTTCAACTACACCATTCTGCTGTGGTGTATAAACACAAGATTTTTGATGCACCATTCCAAGAGAATGAAGTAAACTTTGACATTCATTACTCATAAATTCAAACCCATTGTCTGTTTGCAAGGATTTTGGATTCACTTTGTACTGAGTTGTGATCATAGTAAGAAAATCTTTCAGGACAGGTATAGCTCTACTTTTGTGTGTTAACAGAAACACCCAAGTGGCCCAAGAGAAATCATCCATTAGGGTAAGAAAGTATGGTGTATTTGTTAAGGATGGATGATTATAGGGTCCCCATATATCTGCATGTATCAGGTCAAAGATGGATTTTGTTTTGATACAATGAGAAGGAAAAGACATTCTTGTTTGTTTTGCCTCATGACACACAGAACATGGAAGAGTGCTGTCAATTTTATTCAATGATATAAAATCAATGTGTTTGATTACATCAAGAGATGCATGACCTAATCTCTTATGCCAAACATCAATGGATACAGAAGCAATAAGGTTTGAATTATGAGGAAAAGAGGAAAGGTTACAAGGATGTAAGATGTACAGTCTCCCATTCATTTTCCTAGTTGCCAGAATAGCATTACTCTTGGGGTCCTGTAAGTGAAGCGGTGAAGGTACATTTAAGGTCAGTTTTGGCAAGAATATAAGGTACAGAAAGCAAATTGTATCTGAAGGAAGGAACATATAAGACATCAAGTAATGTTAGAGAGTCAGTAACTTGTATGGTTCCAGTTTTAGTGACTAGTTGTTTGCTTCCATCTGGTAAGAATATGGAAATAGGTGTATCAAGGGATATTAATGGTTTATGAAAAAAAATTAGGTCAAAAGTCATGTGCCTGCTAGCACCTGCATCAAAAATCCAGGTTTTTTTCTCCATTTTATCAGCAATAGTAGATCCAGAGAGGTCAGTTATGGATGTACCTGCATACTCAACAAAGTGTGCTTGAGTATGGTGATCACCCTGTGTTTTGTTCAAATATTTTGCAAGTTCTTGTTGCACAATCGCTACAATATCATTTTCTTTAGTCTGAGAAGACACTGGTAAGGAATTAGTCTCAGTGCTACACTGCGCTATGACCTTCTTTCCCTCATTTTTCTATGAGAACCACTCAGGGTATCCATGTAACTTGAAGCAAGTTGATACATCATGTCTTCTACGCCCACAATGAGAGCAAACTAGCAGATCCTTTTCTTCTTTGCTCTTGTAATCTGTTCTTCCTTTGTACTCTCTATTATCATATGTCTTTGCCCTTGAATACATGGCAGATTAAATGTGTGCCTTAGATACCTCCATTCCATTTGTATTAGACTGTATCTCTCTTTGTTGTTCTACCCTTGTTAAAATTGAATAAGCCTTGTTCAAGGATGGTAGTGGATCCATCATCATAATCTGGTTCAAAGTATGTTCAAAGCTGTCATTTAATCCCATAAGGAACTGAGTAAGTTTCATCCTATTATCCTTTGTGTGCAGCTGTCCATCAACATCACATGAACAATTACCACAAGTGCAGCCTATGATCTGTTCAAAATCATCCAATTCATCCCAGATCTCTTTCATCTTTCCATAAAAAACAGCAACAGTATCATGCCTCTGCCTAAGAGTGTTGATCTTTCGTTGTAACTGGAAGAACTTGGTTCCATTGGCCGAATTAAACCGATCACAGATATCATCCCAAAGTATCTTTGCAGTCTTAGCTGATACAAAGGTATTATAGAGCTCCTTACTGATTGAGCTAAGTAGCCAACCAACAACAAGGCAATCAACTTTCTTCCAAAGTGCAAACTCAGATGAAGTTTTTGCAGGAGCAATCATCGAACCATCGATAAATCCTAGTTTAGATTTTGCACCTAAGGCTATAAGCATAGACTTCTGCCACGAAACAAAGTTGGATCCAATAAAAGGTTGAGAAACGAGTACCAATCCTGGATGTTCTGATCCATGAACCACATATGATGGATTTGTTTGTTGAATTCCTTCAGATTCTTCATCATTGCCTTCCTTTCTTCCACCTTCGAAGGCTTGCTGCCACACATTTGGTGGCGCCATTTCTGGATTATTTCTTCCTCTGGCCATGGATCAGAAGAGCTCTGATACCATGTTAAAAGTGTAAACCATATTCAAGCATTGAATCAAAGAAGGACTCAACATCTTCTCAATATAAAATTCACTATCTTCTGCATATGAAGAACTTGCGAATACATGAGCTATCAGCTCTTATTTATACTATTGTGTGAACTATTCTAGAAGCTACCTAATCTTGTTATCCAAGCTACATAACCGAAAGTAGTTACAGCCGTATGCACTCCGTTCTCATGCACACGTGAAGGAAGGCGGTTATAACCGAATGGCTTGATGATGAGCATGTGATCATGCATGCTTGCATGCTTGTGATGCATGTTGCAATGCATGTTACAATGATCATTCCAAGAATTTGTAATAGAGGAGTTTTCGACTGTGAGAAATTTATTTCAGTCTGTTTTATCAGGTCAATATTTTAGTTGTTTTTTTTTACCAGCCGATGCTGGAATTAATATTTGACGATGCCCATCTCTCCTTTTCCATTTTTCCAGTTCCAATTCACGCCTGTGGTGGCTAATTTGGAACCGCTGCAACATCGGGTTGCCTTGGAACACTGGTGGGGGAGATGGATGATGGTGGTTGTTCTCTAGTATTGATGTGAGTGGTGCTGGCAGCCTAGGGGCTATGCTTGGAAAATTTGACATTCTGCGGGGATCTCTGGGCAAATATCTAATTTATAATTTGCATTTGAGTCCTTGTGGGCTTTTCTCCCATTTCTTAATTTTTCTAAAATTACATTTGATACTTAATTTAAATAAACATGAATTTAAGAATAATATTTTTTTTTTATTCGGGTGCCAGGTAGGTGACATGTGTACAAAAAACACGACACAAAAGCAACAGGCAGAAGTTAATTTGCCCGTAAGCTCAAATTGCAAAAAAAAAAAAAAAAAATTGGACTTTTATTTACCAAGATTTAAAAGTTTAGATTAAATTGCAATTTGCGAAAAGGTGATGATTTTATTTGCAACTAACACTTCTTTTTATTTTGACGCGCAAACATTCTATTTTCAAGGGAATACAATGCTCAAATTTCCTCTTAAAAGTAGTTGGATAATAGTGAAATCATACAATTCATCCTTCATCTTGCTTGGAAATAACTTGAAAAGAGATGAATGGTTTTATATGTGTTCATTTTTAAAATTTTCAAAACATGCCTAGACATAAAGTCATAAGTTTGACTATCAAATGTTCTTCTCAATCTTATGACGATTACTCTTAGAATTTTATCACTCCAAAAAAAAAAAAAAAAACTCTCGCTAACAAGGGCATGACGAGAAACATCTATAACCCTCACCATTGGAGAGGAATATAAGTTCTCTTTTAAATGGAGCCAAAGGCTCGGCTAGGCGAGAAATGACAAACAAATATTCATAATAGTAAGGGGAATAATTTTGCTCTCGCCTTCGGCTAGGGCTAAACATCCATCTATATCCCAGGCGATAAAACGATAATGTATCGTTTAAATAAATTATTAGGGCTTTATACCCCTCATCTTGACATCGGTAATTTCCAAAATAAATGACAATAGTTTCTTCTTTTCCCCAAACATGTGGCTCGAGTTTTCAAATCGGCGAAAAATTAAGGTCACTATCAGTTTGTTGCTACTGGCTCCATCATTGTCCATTCTATGTATAGAATTTTGATCTACTCGTCAACAAGAACATTTCTATGATTTGTTTCCTCAATTCTACTGATTAATTTATTTTAATTCTTTAATTCATTTTAGGATAATATATATTATTGGATATATATATGTGTGTGTGTGTGAGAGAGAGAGAGAGAGAGAGGGAGTGTGTGTATGTGTAGTAATTTATTAATAATAAATACATATATAGGATTAACTGTGGATAAATTCACCTTCTTTTCGTAAATTGCAATGTAATCTGAAATTTATATTTATTAAATAACGATTCACTTTATAATTTTTTTGCAATTTTAGCTCAACGAGCATATTTATTAAATATATTTTACAAAATTCAAGGCCAAAAGTTGAGATAAAACAAATTTGTGATGATGCGTGTATCGTGGATTTGATTAAACATTCCAAACGTGGATAGTATTCGGTAAATGTGAGGTTTTAAAATGTTTGTGAGCTCGAATTGCTAAAATTTGTAAATGTGAAGTTTTATTTTAACAAAATCAATAAGTACGACCAACATAAATAGAGATAATAAATGCCTTTCTACGCTGGATGCACTAAGCACTTGATAGTGGAACTCTGGTTTTTTTTTTTTTTTTTTTGTATCCTATGAGTTGTATTTATAGAACTAAATCTTAACCGCAGTCTTCAACCACAAGTTCAGTTTAGAAGGACCTAAAAGTATTTCCTCCACTACCTGCATCATCTTATAAGCGCTCATAATGTACACAATTTCTCACTCGTGTAACTGCAACTGCATGACCTAGAATTTTCTAGGTCATCAACATGCGTACATAATATTAAACACAACATTATAGTTATGAGGAGCTAACCTTAGGAGAAAGGACAAATTATGTGATGTTATCCAAAATGTTGTCTCAACATTTATGACAACCTTGGTATAACATAAACAATTATAATTTGTGTCGATGTACAACATTATGGATACACTTTCATACTTAATCCCGTGTATTTGAAGCACTTACTTCTACTATGAGAATTCTCTTACACTTAAAAGTAGAGTTTTAAAGAAACCACGTGCCATATAGTTGGGGATTCTCAAAAGAGGAGGGAAGAGAGGAGGAATGGGGTGAGGATTATGATATGGAACAAGGAGTTAGATTTTTTTTTAGAAAAAATTATAATTTTTGATAAAAAAAATTAGAAAATCTCTAAACTTTTAATTGTTATAAATAAAAAAAAAAAAGTTTCTTATTGCTATTTTTATTTTGAAATATATATCTTTATTTTAATCATTACTTTCAAATGTAATTTTTTATTTTCTTGAACTTATAAATTATTTCAAGAAATTTTAATTTTTCAAAAAAAAAATCTGATTAATCAACTTTGTATTTAAATAAATTAAAAATTTATTTAAAGTATTTGTAATACAAATTTAATTTTAAGTGTTTATTTATTTATTATTTTTATAAGCATTTAAGGATGGTGTTGGTCTCAGGACGAGTTTATAATACGTGTATGGGGGCATACACGTAAGTCAAATCTTTTCCAAAAAGATCTCATAAAACATTGATTCAACTAGTGTGAAGATGATCCTGAAAATAAATCTATCAATGACCTCAGGACAGGATCCAAAGAAACTCAGTGTTGATTGCCCAGTGGGACTATTGTCAGATAACACACCTACTAGCATCTTTGAAGCTTATCAATTGCATAGATATCTAATTAAGCCCGAGTGCGAAAGTTGTAAGCCCTAAGGTTTTATACTAGTTTGAGATTTCCTGAATAAACTTTACTAACTTAGTTTTAGAAGTTTTGTGGTTAAGAGGTTCAGTGCACTGTTTATGCAGTCAGAATGATTGATTCAATCTTGATAAAAGTATGTTGAACGCTCAGATTAATATGACAATTATGAAACAATAAGTAAAACAGGAAAGACACAATGTTTACATGGTTCAGAGACTCAAGCTCATACGTCAATGATCCTAATTGAACAGGAAAAATCCTTAACACTAAATTAGCTTGTTTTTAACGTGCCAAGGTGCACAGTTGATCAGATTTCCTCTCTAAGGAATCTTGACCCCCCCCCCCCCCCCCAATTTACTAAGTTCTAGTCCTCTTATACTAACTTCACCAATCACCTATCACTGACTCTCTCTAAGGTTTGGTTTAGTAATTTGGGTTCCAACTATGTGATATTCCTTACAATGCAAAGCTATGTTGGGGATGAATTATCACTCTACGCTTATGATGTATCTAATAAGCTCACGAATACAGAATGGCTCTAAATCTGAATAAACATTTGGCAAATTATAGTTGTTTTGAGTGTTTCTTGAATGCTTGAGAGTCTGGTTAATTTCTTTAGTTTCAAAATTTCTCGTAACCTTGTTTGAAGTAAGGTCTTTTGTATTTATAGACGATTTGGAAAGCTATCCGTTGGAGGAGATAACATCCTAACTTTCGTTTGTAGGAATTACAACGGGCATTTTCCGTACTTTCATACTGTCATTTGTATGATTTAGGGTGTGTGCATTAAATGCATGTCCGTTGAAAATCGTAGACTGGAACAGACTTTATGTCAGGTCAGTACATGCGGTGACGATTCCTTGTTGGTCCACGTCCTCAATTAGGTGAGAATGTCAGAATTTCATTCTATAGTTTAGACGTGTCTATTCTGAGTTCGACTTTGTCCTCTTTCAGACTTTACTGCATTCCTGACATTCCTTTGGTCTGTTGCTTGGCTCACTCAAAGTCTTTCATCAATACTCAAACTAGCCTGACTCCTTCAATACTGATCTAGTCCCTACACGCACACTAATTCTAATCTAGTGACACTTAGGCAGAACATCTTTTCAGAATTTTGGTCTAACTCAAAACTGACACTGTCCCGACATATGAGAATGTTTACTGGGATAATAATTGTATATTTACTCATACAAATTAAACTTTCATGCAAGCCCAAAATGTTTGATGCTTGAATTGGGAAAAAATTATATTAATTTGTTATTTGCTCATTCCCGCAAATTTAAATAAATTATAAATAACTTATTCTTTAATAATAAACCCAAAATTGAATGATTTTGTTATTATTAATGTGTTTTATTAGATAGTATTTATAGAGTGAAATTGGTTCATACATGAATCTTTGAAGGATATTAGTTGTTTTAATTAAAGAGCATTATTTATTTTCACTAAAGAGTATTTGTTGTTTTCATATGTCTTTGTTTGTTTTCAGTAAACAACTAATACCTTTTAGTGAAAATAACTAATTAATACGCTTTAATAAAAATAATTAGTATCATTCAACAGTTCATATATGAATCATTTTCACTCTACACTTTCTCTTTATCAGAAGTTGTCAATTTGAGAGAAAAAAAAAAGTGAAAAATGACAAACAAAGAGTGAATAAAATATTTATTTATTTTAATGAGTTATTTGGGCGAGTGGGACGGAAAATAATATTTGTAAGATTTATAAATATTTTTCGAGATGCATATTGAGTTTGCAAAAACTGAATTCTAAGTTTAAAATAAAATAATACTTATATTTTGAAACTAAAAAAAATCGAATTTCCATTCTATAATTAAATATACCCAATTACCCATCTTTAATTTCACGTACGGATGTGCCGACGAATTGATCAATCAACCACCGTCTCACTCGTTTCCGTGTGTATATATCAATCAAATTTATATATATATATATATATATATATATATATATATTGGGGGAGCAAAACAGCGTAGAGTAACGAATAGTTTTTTTTTTTTTTTCGACAGCAATAAATAGGTCTTTTTAATATGGGGAATTATTGCCATAATAATTGAGAACCCTATTTTCAGAATTTGCGGCTCTCAAAAGGTTTGTGGAAAGTTGGTTGAAATTGCCATTGGAATATCCAAACATGTGGAATATGACCGGGGACCACAACGTTTCCTTTATTTTTTTCCATTGGCACCATCTTTATTAAAGAAAAGGTTATATCGACACTGAAGTGCCAAAAAATAAAAAATGAAAACAAAAGGTATATTTGTCTCAATCCCCTATTTGATGTTATTTGACATATCGTGCGATGATGATTTTGAAATCGTGATGAATTAAATAAAGAGATTAATTGCAATTTAATTTATAATTTTTGCAATGAAATTATTATAGTTACAAATTAGTTTTCAAGACACTTCTCTGTGTATTCGAATTTGATGTGGCTTGTCGATATAACACACCCTTTAATTACACTATGTTTTTTTTAATATGATCTAATAATTAAAGCGACGTTTCCGTATAGCTAAATTCTTAAGCTATTGATGTTACATGTACATGTCATCGTTGGCCCATAATTAACGCTACGACATAGTTAATTACATGTCTCTGACTCTCTCATGTTATTAATTATTATTACTTGTGATTCTTTCGTCTTCTTTTTTATTTATTTTCATAACATGATCAGTATCTTTATTTAAATAACATAAAAATAATAATTAAGATGAAAATAGGTGAAAAAGAATTAGTGAACCCAAGTTAACGTAATTTTTTTAAAGTATTGTCACAATAACTATTGTGTATACAATAAGTTAAATAAAAAGAGTTCACGTGAACTCGGATTTATCAAAAATATTACACGTGAAAATAATAAGCTAATCATTCTATAAATTGTTTTGGTTAAACTATTGATTAAAGACAAAGTATAGAGTAAAATTGGTTTATACATGAATCACTGGAGAATATTACTTGTTTTCATTGAAGAGTATTAGTTGTATTTACTAAAGAGTGTTACTGATATACACTAAAGAGTCTTAGTTGTTCAGTGAAAATGAACTAAGACTCTTCAGTATAAACCAGTAATACTCTTCAATAAAAACAATTAATACTCTTCAGTGAAAACTACTAATACCCTTCAATAATTCATATATAAATCAATTTCACTCTATACATACTCTAGATTAAGAGGATCTCACGCTATATATGATTAGGGGTGGAAATAGGCCGAGCCGAGCTAGACTTCTCATTGGACGGTCTGACCCTGCTATTTAATCTTTGGGTCTAAACCTGACCTGTTAATTGTAATAGACTTTTTTCAGAGCTTTGACCTGACCTTTTTAATAAATAGGCCTAGCCTGAAAGCCTTTTAGGGGCCTTTTTAATCATATTTACAAAATTATATTCAATAATTATATTATTATTAAATCATAACAATTAACACTTTAAATCTTAAAAATAAAAAATAAAAGCAATTTACCAAATGATTATCAAATAATATTTTAATTTAGATTTAACAATATTCTTACACAGATATGTATATATATACTAAATATTTATTATATTATATTATATATGTATTGTATTATTATATATTATATTATATATATTAATATAGTTAAATAAGTCTGCTTGTTGGACTTAAAAGACTTAAAAAAAAGCTCAAACCCGACCTATTTAAATAAATAAACTTTTAAAAAAGTCTAAATTTGACTCGTTTATTAAACGAATCGAGTCGAGCTGGACTTTAAATAGGTCGAGTAGTAGGCCACTATCGGGCATCTGACTTATTCCCACCTCTGTGCTAGATCAAAGTTTTAAGCGGCATCGAAAGAGAGTAACGTAATTCTTGAATGTAAAAATAAGAAAACACACGTGGTGCTTGGAAATTTTGTTATCATTGCATGTCTTTATGAGGACAAATAATAACAAGATATCTTCATACGCTGTTCAATGCTGCATTATTCAATAGTTTTATCCCACTCTTTCAACTTTGGAGCACTACTTTTGGTCAACTAAACCTAAACATTGTCAAATTAATATCAAATCTGTAGCCCCACTCTTGGGACCCATATTAAAGCTCAACTCCTTTTTTTTTTTAAGAGAAATCGTACAGAATGACGCAATGTGACCTTTACACAAGGATACAAATAAAAAGAAAAGGAAATAAGATAAAAGGGAAAATATTTGGTTGATTCCATTTTTAACCCTATGATTTAAATGGAGATGTTTGGAGAAGTTTAAATGTCTTGCAATTGTTGAATTCATTAATCCATCTTTGACTTTATTTCTAATTTTTAGATCCTTTGATTTATTAGTTATTTAATTAAGATTTTTCGCATGTTGTGTTAATTAAGTACATGACTAGTACTTATAGTATCTCTTCAGATATTGTATTGAATAAACTCTGAATGAAATAGAAAATTATTGAATCTATTCCTTTTTCGTATATGTATCGTTCTTCTTTTAATATTCATACTAAATCAACAGAATTAAACGTTAATCATGTATGCGTACAACTATGCGGGTATTCATACAATCAGCGGATTATACGCATTTATGCTTCAGCTCCCTGCATCAGCCTGTATCTTTTCACTTATCAATTTTAGTTCTAAAACTATAAATTTCAATTTAATTTTTTTTTTCAAAAATTGTTAATTCTCGATGGAATCATCATATTTGACATGTGTAATCACTTTCAGATTGATTTTTGTTGTAAATCCAGTAGATTTAATATACCAAATCCGGAAGATTTGATGTGGACATTACTGATGGGCCTAATAATCTAAATAGGCTTTAGGGTTTTGATTATGGTTTCTCTATTATAAATACATCCCTGTACCCAATATTGTAAACACACATAAATATTAGTGAAAACTCTTGGCTTGGTACGCCCCTAGACGTAGTCGTTAACGACGAACTGGATAAACAAATCGGTGTCTCTACTTTGCGCTTATTATTTTACAAAATATTACCAACACGAGTCTCTACCCACAATTAATCGGTATGAATCTTGATTTATTTTTCTCTAGCATGTTAATTAATTATCTGTTTAATTGTGGTATCAATTTCTAGATGCTTATGTGCCATGAACTTATATGTCACTGTACACTTAATTTATACATTGCATCTATATACATAAATCTCCAATTGTTCATAAATTGGATCGAAAAAAAATTCATGGTCGAGTGACAGCAGGCACCACCGCCACGTCGCTGCACCGCCGGGGCTCAACAGCAGGCGCCATAGCCGCACCGCCTCGCAACGGCCGAGCGACATCAGATGTCGCATCGCCTCGCAGCGGTTGAGCGACAGCCACATGTCGCGCACGCCGAGCAACAGCGGCCACCACCGCATCACCTTGCAGCGGCCGAGCACAGGTCTGGTTGCGCAACTACCCGAAATCGCCGCGCCTCCCTTACAACGGCCGTGCCATCGACGTCAGCCCTGGCGGCGGCGGCGCATGACTATCGTCGCCCGCCCACGGTGCGGCATTTGGGAGTGCGACATGGGCACGCCCAAAACCGAGCTCTGCCCCCTACCTTTTTTGGGCTTGCAGCCCAACACTTGGGCCAAAAGAAAAAAAATTGGGGCTTTTTAATTAATACACCCTGGGCCCTTTTTAAATGTTTTAATTGGACCATTAAATAATCTTGGGCCTATTATAAATGAATTTTCTGCTATTTTTAAAATTGGGCCATATTAATCAAATTATTTTGATTCTTTTTTAAGGGCCTAGTTAAATGATTCAATTTATGAGCCCTTAAATTAATTTATTAGAGCCACTCCTTTTATGAATATATAAAGTAATAATTTGTTGCATATTAATTAAGCCCAATATTTTTAGAATTTATTCTAAATTAGTTCTCAATAAATTATTATTTTTAATTTATGTGCTTAATTACTATATGCGCATGCTATTTATGATGAATTCTCATGCATGCGTTATTACTTTTGCACATAGTCCTTATTTTATAGTCTGCATAAATAGTCTGGGTAGGCGGCGTCCAGTACTTGTCGGACCGTAAATTATATTTTGGGTAGACGACGCCCAATTCTTGCTCATATGTGCTTTAACATGATCAAATAAATTCTGATTTCTCCGTTGTCAACGAAAGGTCACAAAACTCACCATGTCACTTTAAATATTGTAGTAAGAATGTCTGATATTACCAAAAGGGAATTCGATGAGCTTGCTCTTGATGGTAGTAATCACCGGACATGGGCTCTAGATGTTGAGATCCATCTAGACTCAACTGAGTTGAGCGGAGCTATTGTCGAAGGTTCAAAATCCTCTAACGCCCAGAAGGTGAAAGCGTTGATTTCTCAGGCACCACCTGAATCAAGACCTGAAAAATGAATACCTCACTGAAAAAGACCCCGGAGCGTTGTGGAAATCCCTGAAAGACTGTTTCCAATAACAAAATGATATACTCCTCCCTCAGGCACAATATGATTGGTTGAATCTCCATTTTCAAGACTGTGACGGAGTATAATTCTGCCTTGCAACATATTGTATCTCAGTTAAAGCTATGCAAGAAAGCTATAACTGAGGCCGAGTTGATACAGAAAACTCTATCAATGTTCCACGCTAGTAACCTAGTACTCCAGCAGCAGTACATGGCCAAAAAGTACACTGTCCACTCTGAGCTAATTTCTGCACTTCTAGTAGTAGAAAAACACAACCAACTCCTGATGAAGAATCATAATTCTAGACTGGTTGGCTCACAAGCAGTGCCCGAAGCACATGCTATAGCTCAGGGAAATATGAGTAGTCGTAAGCGTGGAAGGGGGAGAGAAGGTAAACGAACTCGGGGCAAAGGTCGAGGTCGTAGTAAATTTGGTGGTCAAGGAACCTCGAACGACAATCAAGCTCAGAATCGTGGAAAGGGTGTACCCAACAAAAATTCCATTCTACAAAACTTTGGCTCTCAAGACAAGATTGAGCAGTCCTGCTACAGATGCGGATGCAAAGACCATTGGTCTCACACGTATCGCACTTCCAAGCATTTGGTTGAGGCTTATCAAAAGCAGCAAAAGGACGACATGGAGAAGGCCCCTAAGGTCGAATCTCACCATGCTAGCCTGCCTGAAGCAGAATATGACCATGACAACGACAATCTCTTGGGCTTGGAGCTCAAAGACTATAGAGATAATGAGTGATTCTAATATTTGATCATTTTTAGTACTTAATTTTTTATTAAGATCTTTTTATGTGGATCCTGTTTTTTGATACTTTATTATGACATTTATGATTTAGCTTTGATATGTTTACCTTAATATATGTTATCCGTTATATTTTGTGGATATTGATATTCTTATACATGGCTTGTAAACATATCAGCTATTAGGTTTGTACATTTTTCTCTGGCATGGTGGATATAAATTGTGATTTGTGTTTGGTTGATAGCGCCACCACACACACAATCTTAAGAGATAGGAAGTATTTTCATAACTTGATAGAAAGAAAAGGAAGTGTAACTACGATAGCCAATGATAATATTGTGATAGTGGGCTCCGGAAGAGCCCCTGTCATCTTCTCAATAGGTACCAAACTCATAATTGACAATACTTTGTTGTTTCCACAATCGAAGCGTACACTTCTCAGTTTTAAACACATAAGAACTAATGGCTATCACATAGAAATTGAAACTTAGAACAATATCGAATACCTTTTGATGATTATTTCTCGAGGTAGTCGTAAATAAGTTATTGAAAAACTTCTCTCCTTCTCTTCCAGATTGTACTATTCCTACATCCGGCCGTCTAATCTCCATATAGCCATAAGTATGAAATTTCACGACCCAAACTCTTTTAAATTATGGCATCAGCAATTAGGTCATCCAGGACAAATAATGATACGTAGGATTCTATCTAATTCCATTGGTCATAATATTTCGAATAATAGAATACCTCATGTCGGTGAATATATTTGTGATGCATGTTCAAAGGGTAAATTAACAGTGCGTCCGTCGCGCACCAAGGTGGGACTTGAATCTTTGATTTTTCTTGAACGGATTCATGGAGACATCTGTGGACCGATTCACCCAGCATCAGGACCATTTCGGTATTTCATGGTCTTAATTTATGCCTTCACTTGGTGGACATATGTATGTTTGCTGTCTACCCGCAATCAAGCCTTTGCCAAGCTTATTACAAATACCATTGAGCTTCGAGCTCAGTTTCCAGATTATCCAATAAAATCAATTCGTATGGATAATGCTGCTGAGTTTACCTCAAAAGCCTTTACTGATTACTGTATGGCACTGAGAATTAAAGTGGAGCACTCAGTCCCTTACGTCTACACCCAAAATGGTCCTGCCGAAGCGCAAATAAAACGTATCAAATTAATCGCTAGACCATTACTTATGAACTCAAACTTACCCACCTCATGCTAGGGGCATGCAGTCCTACATGCATCACATATGATACAAATATGTCCAACTGCATACAATGATCATCCCCCCTATAGCTAGTGCGTGGGAAAGAACCTAACATTTCCCATCTGTATATTTTTAGATGTGCGGTGTATGTTCCGATAATATTACAGAAGCGTACCTCTATGGGCCCACAAAGGAAGCTAGGTATATACGTTGGATTTGACTCTCCATCCATACTGAAATACCTAGATCCTTTGTTTAGGGATCAATTAATGGTCCGGTTTGCTGACTGCACGTTCGATGAAGATCACTTCCCGGTATTAGGAGGAGATCCGAATCCAAAATTAAATGAATATCGGGAACTTACGTGGAACGTAAGTGGTCTTCAGTATCTAGATCCACACACTATTCAATATGAACTGGAATTTCAGAAGATCATTAACTTGTAACATTTAGCAAACAATCTGCCAGACGCGTTTACTGACCATAGAGGTGTGACTAAATTGCATATGTCTGTAGTAAATTCACCCCAAAGGGTTGAGGTCCCATGAAAAACAAGTATACATGCCCCCATATGCCAGATGCGTAAAGGACCTATAAATGATACAAACACACCTAGAATGAAAGCTAGCAAAACTGGACAGTAGAGATTCATCCAGAAGACGAGCGTCCTAGTAAAGAAGCACGTGCCCAAAATATTCAACGCACTAGGACTGCTGAACGACCAGACCTAGATACACTGGAAAATGAGGAAGGGCTGGTTGACATAAATGTTGAAGTCTCTATGAATTTAATAGATACAGGAGAAACTTATAATAGAAATTTTACTGTCGTCGACGACACATTTGCAGCGACAATTGCTCTTTCCATTATAAATAACGATCTAGATCCAGAACCCAAATCAATAGCTGAGTGCCGGAAGCGCTCAGATTGGGTGAAATGGAAAGAGGCAATTGAAGCAGAGCTCGCATCGCTAAATAAGAGAAAAGTATTTGGCTCTATCGTTCGTACACCGCGTGCGCTATACTTGTAGGATATAAATGGGTTTTCGTACGAAAACAAAATGAGAACAATACTGTGGAGAGATACAAAATGATGCTGGTAGCTCAAGGGTTTTCGCAGAGATCTGGTATTGATTTCGATCAAACCTATTCTCCTGTAATTGACGCAATAACATTTCGCTACTTAATATCTTTGGCAGTTAAACTAAATCTCCAGATGAGATTGATGGACGTTATAACCGCATATTTATACGGATCACTAGATGCCGATATCTATATAAAAATCTCTAATGGATTTAAGATTCCCCGGATGAGGAATGATGAAAACCGCAGTATGTATAACATAAAACTACATAAGTCATTGTACGGCCTAAAGCAATCAGGCCTAATGTGGTACAACCGACTTAGTGAATTCCTCCAGAAGAAGGGATACACAAATGATATAGCTTTCCCATGCGTATTTATAAAAAATGACAAAGTGGTTTTTGCATCATATCCGTATATGTTGACTATCTAAACATAATCGTAACATGCAAAGAGATTGAAGAAGTCAGTTCAATCTTGAAAGCTGAATTTGAAATGAAAATCTTGGGTAAAACCAAGTATTGCCTCGGCCTGCAGATTGATCATCTCCCAGAAGGAATTCTTATACATCAGTCAACCTACGTGAAAAAAGTATTGAAGAGATTTCACATGGATAAATCTCATCCACTCAGCACACCTATGGTTGTCCGATCCCTCGAAGTGGATAAGGACCCATTTAGACCAAGAGAAAATACAGAAGAAATTATGGGGCCAGAAGTTCCTTATCTTAGCACTGTTAGTGCATTACTCTATCTTGCAAACTGCACTAGACCGGACATTGCATTTGTATTTGATTTACTTGCGAGATATAGCGTTTCTCCTACAAGGAGACATTGAAATATTTTAAGTACGTTCTACGGTATCTCCAAGGGTCTCAAGATATTTGATTGTTTTACCCTAGGAACCAAGATAAAACCTTGGTAGGATATGCAGATGTTGGCTACTTGTCTGATCCCCACAAATGTTGTATCCCAGACTGGTTATGTTTTTCTCTGTGGTGGTACCGCTATCTCATGGAGATCAGTTAAACAAACTATGGTTACCAGATCTTCAAACCACTCAAAGATAATAACTTTGTTTGAAGCCTCACGAGAATGTGTTTGGTTGAGATCATTGGTAAAACACATTAGTGACTAGGGGTGGAAATAGGCTAGGCCACCCAACAGGGGCCTACGGCCTAGCCTTCTAAGGTCCTGGTCTGGCCTGACCTATTTATTAAACGAGTCGGACCAAGGCTTTTGGGACATTGTTAGTTTTGATTAAGATCCCAAAGCCCTTGAAAAGATGATTTGCCTTAGAATGTCTTAGTCAGGCTAGTCTTGGTTAGGTTTTTATACTTAGTCATTTTACACTTCACATGTACTCAGTAAGAGGAGCACTTACTGATGTTAATACAGACTTAGAGCCTGAAGACGAAGAGCACCATCATGAACTTACGACAGTCTTTCTAAGTTGGCTGAGTAAGTGTCAGTGATGAAGAGTATGACCCTGAGGTCATTACTAACTCAGTCCTGAAGGGAACAGGATGACACTGAGTAATGGGAAAAGACTTGGAGTAGGACCAAGCAATGCAAAAAGAATGTCAGTGTCAGGAAAAGACCGTTGTGCTCGAGACAAAAAGAACTTAATAAGACAAGCCTGAAGCCCAGTAATGAGTTCTGACATTCTCACCAACCTGATGACGTGGACCAATCCAGGAAGGACACGTACATACAGACCTGACATGAAGACTGACTTCAGACTGCACTTTCAACGGGCAAGCATTAAATGGAGCATTAAATGAAATTACCTAATCCATGCAAGGACGGCTGCAGCATGGGAAATATGTCCGTTGAACAAACCTACGTAGATGAATAGAAGGTTATCTCCTCCAACAGATAATTTTCAAATCCATCTATAAATACAGAAGGACTTGAACCCATTCAAGGTTACAGGAAATTTCCAAGCCAGAAATTACTCAAGCTCTCAAGCATTCAAGCTTTCAGCATCCTAAAAGAAGCACTCGAAACCAGATAAATTTCCAAAGGGTTTCTTAGATTAGTGAGAGTTATTATGTATTCCATTGAGGTTTCAAGCCATATCTTAAGCTTAGAGTGATTATCCATCCTTAGCATAATTTAGCCTTGTAAGGATAATCACACCTTAGTTGGAATCCGAACTAAAACCAAAACCCTCTAGTCAGGTTTGTTGGTTGAAGTTGTTTAGTGAAGTTAGGAAGAAGTTTGTATAGGTCAGTGAGGTTAGCTGATATTGGGGCACCTTGGCACGTTAAAAATAAGTTAATCCCAAGTAGTGGATTATCCTGTTCAATCAGGATCGTGGACGTAGGAGTTTGAGTCTCTGAACCACGTTAAACTTCTTGTGTTCTTTCTGCTTTGATATTGTTCTTAACTGCTTATTTGTTTAAGTCATTCATTGCATTAGCTTTATCAGGCTTGAATCAATCAGCCTGATCATCAACCTGAACACTGCCCTACTAATCACTATTTCAGAAAAGAGTAATCAAGTTTTCAGAAAGCAAACATTAACAAGACTATAAACTTTCAGGGCTCACGCATTTCCGCACTAAACTCAAGTTGATAGTTTGCCAACTGACCAGCATTCAGTGCAGTCAGTAGGTGTGTTATCAACCCTGAGTTCTTTATCACTCTAAGCAAGGGTACTCAGTCAGTTTGAAATTGAGAAAAATTGGTATACGTGTATTCCCCCCCCATACACGTATTCCTCAGTCTTTTACCGGGACCAACAAATGCTTATTAAAAGGTTTATTTATTTAAGTAGGCTACGCTCAGGTTTTGTAAAAGGCCTTAAAAGCCTAACAGACTGGCCTATTTAAAATGATTTACTATTTATATATATATATATATATATATATTGTTATTAAATATTTATTTTATATATCTTATTGTATAATATTATCAAGTCATATTAAATATGAACCGTGAAAGGATGGAAAATGTTGGTCCCAAAAGTATGACAAGGTCTAGGAGGGGGGGGTATAGACCTTGTGTTTTAAAACTTAAAACTTTTTCTCTTTAAAAACACAAACCAAACTCTGCAGCTGTAGAGTTTAAAATAAAGAGGTTTGCAGCTGCAGACTTTTAAAATGCAAAGTCTGCAGAGTTTAAAACAAACACTTATAAAAGTAGATGTTGTAATACTTGTGCAGCGGAATAAACAAAGTGTGTGAGGTGAAAAATCAACAAGCAAGGTTTTAGCTTAGTGATTCAATGAATCTATAATTGTAACCTTTTAAGTTTATGCACACAAGAAATGATCTTTGAATATGAAATGCAAGGATGACAAATAAGATAAGATAAGCAACAAATAAATAACTTTGAATAAATGAAATGAGCAGAAATGAAATGAACGGAAATAGATGAAAAAAGAGAGTTATAGTGGTTCAGAGGTGTTGTAATCCTCCTACGTCCACTGTTACACCACTCAGGTGCCAAATTCACTAAGGTATTTCACACAGACATAAGGTTGTTCCCTCTCAGATATAGAACTCTCACAAAGATCACTCTAATCTAGGCAGAAATAAATATTCACTCAGAAACTCTCAAATTCACTCAGAAACAAACACTCACTAAGAAAAGATATCTACACTAAGTAGAATAAAAATTGGGTGTATAGTGAGGGAACAACAACAAAGTACTAGACAAATATCCTAGCTCTAAGTCCTAAACTTCTAGATTTTGAAGGGCTGTAGACTTGAAAGTTGTAGATATTGGGCAAGTGCGCTTGAAAGCTCTGGGTTGTTGTTGTTATCCTCTGAGGTCTCCTCTCCTATTTATAGGAGTCTTGAGGGATCCTCTAGCCGTTGAAGGAATTGTAATTTCAAATGAATTTCACCTCCAACTTTGACTTCAGCTTAATTAAAGCTTCTTGTCATGTAGCCTTGTCCTTGAGTAGTACAAATTGTCTTGTAGCGATGACTGCTCAAATGAGCTCTTAATCACTGAACAACTTGCTTCTACTGGCTATTAATTAGCTCTAAAAAACACTGATGTTTTTCAAACTAAGTGAGTGAATGTACAATGTGTACTACACTTAATTAGTCTTACTAAACTCAGGTTTGCAACTGTAGTCTTGAATTCTTCAGATGTAGACTCTTCAGCTATAGACTCGTCTTGAACTCTTCAGCTGTAGGGTCTGTTCAATCTTTGCAGATGTAGAAAATCAATATGAGAAAATCCTTAGGACAAAAATATCCTAACAGAAAATAATTTCAAAACTACGATTTTTCATGTTTAATTCAATTTATATTTTTGAGTCGATGCTAACAACCTCAATTTGACATGACAGTAGTAAAAATAAATAGAAATAATTTTAGACTATTTTAAAAATATGTAAAAAATTGAATGTTTAAATATTGAATATAGTATAAATTAAATTTTAATAGACTTCTAAAAGGCTCGTAGGCATGACCTGTTTAGTTAAAAAGGCCAGGTCGAGCCTATAAAAAGGCCTATCATAGTTAATAGGCCAAACTCAGGCTATGCCTTTGTGAAGTAGGCCTAGGCTTTTCAATGTAGGTCTGGCTTGGCCTCCTTCCACCCCTATTGGTGACTCGTGTAGCATTACTAAAAATAATACATTGATGGTCCCATTTTCGAATACCAGAATGGGAATTCAGGAGCAATTTTTTTTTTTAAACCTTTTGACTCAGAGAGTTCAGCAAGAGTGAAGAGTTCTCAAGTCACTGCATTGCTAAGAGGCTGAGTTACCAAGTCAGTGAGAGGACTTGAAGACACATGCTCTTAGCAACACAGTGACTCGAGAGGTTACACTTCAAGTCACTGCTCTACTTAGAGGCTGAGCTACCAAGTCAGTGTGAAGGCTTGGAGGCTCATTCTCTAAGCAAAGCAGTGACTCGAGATATTGAACTCTCGAGTGCGTTGTCTGAACTGGTCAGTGAGAGGATTCTCCCTGACCTGAATATTTAACCAAAGTTTCCTTTTCACAATGCTCTCAGTGAGCAGATTTTTACAACACTTTAGTAAATACTTCAATGAAATGAACACTCAGTTTAACGTGGTTCAGAGACTCAAGCTCTTACATCCACGGCCTGATTTAACAGGAAATCCACTAACTGAGATTCTTGTTTTTAATGTGCCAAGGTGCACAAAACACTGGACTCACGCCACTCCTTGGGCTGCCCCTCCTTACAAACTCACTGACAACTTACTCCCAACAAACCTAACAAGAGGGTTTTGGTTTCGGTTTAGTTTCTCCAACTAGGTGAGGTTTTTCCTTTACAATGAGTTAGCCTAAAGCTAGGATTAGGAAAACCTCTATAAACTATGAGTTACAAGCTGAACACTCATTTGTGTATATCTATGAACTCTAACGTTCAGTGTACAAGATGTGAATCGTGCCTCCTTATAGCTCCCAATATAATGCACTAAACACTCACACCTTCACAGCTCATAGGTGTTGATTTTTCTTACTTCACACACACTTGAAACGAAGCTATGAGCTTGTATTTATAGTGTGGATTCAAATGTAACCGTTGGATAAAATTACATTTGAATCCATACAATTAATGGTTTCAACCACTTTTCTTGGAATGCGGCCTTGTCAGTGTCAGGGTTGCTGCCTTGTGCTGATTGGTCCACGTGGGCAGGATCCAACGGATCTTTGACTCAGTGGGTTGACCAAGACCCACTGACTTTAGGTAGCTTCCTCCTTCATTGACTGATGATCTTCAGTGGACTGAACGTCTTCAGTGTAGTTGTCCTTCAGAGACTGTTTGAAGATCACTCCAAGAAGTTTGTCATAAGGCTGAATGACAAACTTCCCTGACCACAGTAGCCTGACTCCTTCAGGGCCTACTTGGTGCAGCACTGATCCTCTTGATCATGCTCTTCACTGAGTGGTCCACCTGACTTAGCTTAGAACAACCAAGTTACACTCAGTGGGACATCCTTCAGGCTTCTCTCCTGGTTCAGGTCTCTGGCATGGTTTCAGTTAGATCTTCTTAGTGTCATCTTGATATCCTCAGGCTGTGTTGCTGAGTTCCCCCTCGCTGAGTTCCCCCTTGCTGAGTTCCCCCTCAAGAGAGTTTCTCAGCTGACAACCTATTCTACTGAGAAATAACCTAGCCTGACCTGAAACAAAAGATACACTCCTGACTGCTTTCAAACCTATTACATGTTGTTTTGGAAAATCATCAAAACTAAAATATATCCCAACATACATCCCCTACTGTTATATTTGAAGACAACGCAGCCTACATCGCACAAATGAGTAATGGGTAGGGGAAACCTGACGAAATATATTTCACTGAAAATTTTCTACCCATACGAACTCCAGAAGAGTGACGTAATTACCATACAAAAGGTGCGATCTAGTGACAATCTAGCATATCTGTTCACTAAGTCCCTACCTACCTCTACTTTTGAGAAGTATATTCATGGAATCGGGATGTGAAAGCTTAAAGGGTTGTTGTCTTTAGGGGGAGTGGTAACCTCGAAATAATCCTGAAGATTGGATCCGGAAGATCAATAATTGCACTACTCCCTAGCTAAATATTTTTATCGCTACCTAGCATGTGGATTCTTTCTAACAAGACATATACGTTGTATCGTAATGTCCAAGGGGGAGTGTTGTGAATCCAGTAGATTTAATATACCAAATCCAGAAGATTTGATGTAGACATTACTTATGGGCCTAATAACCTAAACATGCTTTAGGGTTTTGATTAGGGTTTCTCTATTATAAATACATCCCAGTACTCAGTATTGTAACGCACAAATATATTAGTGAAAGTCGTTAACAACGAATTGGGTAAACAAATCGATGTCTTTACTTTGCGCTTATTATTTTACAACAAATTTTTTTATTTTTGCACATGTGGAGTGCCAAGGGGATCCACACTTATAAATCAATTTCCTTGCCCAAATTGTACTCTCTCTGTTCCGGAGTAAGATTTTTCACTTTCCTGTTTGGGTCGTCCCACAATAAATTTTTCATTCCCTAAATGACAATTAGAGTACTCCACTACACATAATTTTTAACCTAAAAAAATTCACACAATATTACCAAAAATATCACCCATTTAATTCACTTTTTAGCAATATTCATTATTTTACCCCAAAAGTCAATATGTGGTCACCATATATTAAATGAATACATTTTCCTAATCAAAACAATAAAAAATTATGAAAATTTACTCTGGGATGGAGAGAGTATTAGTTTTTATTATAAGTATTAATATTAAACTAATATATATCTTCTGTTAAAAAAATACACATAAAATGAAAACAAGTTTTATAGTAAAATTGATTCACAATATATTGTCAGATATATATAATTTCCTCTCCTCAATAATAATAAAATTTGTGTTTTTCCTTATAAGCCAAAATTATTAAAATTATTTTTATTCAACTTAAGAATTTATAAAATTTTAACTACATGCAAGTTAGGGTGGGAATTGGTATGAGACTTATATATAGTTTTTAGAAAAACTTTAAAAAGATTAATTGTATAAAAAAATTGCAACTTTTTGTTACATTTTATCACTTGCAATATAAATATTGGTTCCAAAACGAGTGAAACAGTTGTATGAGGAGAGGGAATACACTTATACGCAGATTTTTCTTTTTCTTTTTGAAACATTTTAACACATTATCATGGATCTATCAAGGTAGCTTGAGAGGTAGTCTGATAGATTAACTGAACTTAAGCTTGATATAGATAATCCACCTACTGATTAGCTTATTAGTCTGTCAGTTGGATAATTATTTAGATTAGCTTCCTAATGCGGAATCGTGAGTTATATCAAATTATACTCATTTTATTTTTGAAATGAGTTTTCTTTGAAATACAAGTGGACTAATACACAAACAGAATATTAATGAAGTAAAGATAAGCAATAAATGACACAAGGATATAAATTGGTTCAGAGATAAACTCATACATCCACTGACCTGATTTAACAGGAGAATATATGGAATTCCTTGTTATAGATTATCAAGGTGCACTTATCAAGAAACCTCTCTAATAAATCTTTGATCCTTAGGATAACTCAAAGTACTAGTTCTCAATACAACTCGTTTTCAGACTGATATGAATTATCAACTTACTAATTTTCTATGAAACACACTCTCAACCTTTACTTGGGTTTTGAGTTTTGAGTTTTGAGTAGGTTTGCTTTCAAATAGTGTGAGATAACCTTTACAAGAAGAATAATTACTAAGGGTTGGGTTATCTCTCTAAACTTTGAATATGGCGTTAAAGATCACTATACATAAAAGGTTAACTCTTCTAACAAAGAAACACTTAAGAAACTTATGTGATTTTTTAGTGCTTTTTTGAATGCCTGTGAATGGGAGTTTTTGGAATATTTCTTGCTCTTGGAAATTTTTCGTAACCTTGAATCTTTGAAGTTTTTAATTATTTATAGACAAGTTTGAATTACTTCCCATTGGAGAGGAAGTTTTTCACACAAGTCTATTTTTGGGTAGTACAACGGTTCTTTTAATGCTCCATTAACTTCTTAGGCTATGTTTACTTTTACAAATAAAGCCCGATAAAACTATTAGTAGGACATTGTTAGCCGTTTACTTTTCCATTTAAATTTTACGGGTTAACCAATTGACCCGGGTTAACACGTTTTCCAATGCATTTGAATGGTTTAAATAAACTGGCCATTTTGGACAGATTATCCCCTGTTCATTCTGGTTTAGAGTGAAAATGTCAAATATACCCCCACTATGCTTCGGTGGAATTGTTATAGCAGTGAAAATAAGAGGGGGAGAGAGAAAGGCATAAATTCGCCGGAAAAAAACAAAGGAAGATGGGTGAAGAAAATTCGCCGGAAAGATAAAAAATCTCCAATTACTCAACAGAAATCCACATAAAAGGTTCCGAAGTCCATAATTTCAAAGAGTTTAATTGAATAAAATAATTTCTCGAAAATCCCATGGAAGCGGGTCGAGAAAAAGCAAAATAAGCAGCATTCAAAACTCCAATTCATTTTCTCCAAAGAAATTAACTTTAAAATCTCCCAAAATCTAATCCAATACCTTATTCTTCGGTGAATAAGCGGAGAGGTGAAGAAAATTGCAGCCCAAACATAAGAATAACTATGCCGTGGTGATGCAGCGAGAGAAAGGAAAGTGGATTTATGAATTTGGGGATGTTCTGGAAATGACCCTCAATGATTTTGCTTACAACTACGTGTTTGTGAATTTGGGATAGTACTACCAATGTGGAGAAAACATTTGGATTGAAGAGTAGAGCAAAAATGAAGGAAATATGTTTCTGCAAGTAGAGATATGACGTCAAATTAAAAGAGAGGAAGAAAAAGAGAAGGTAAAAGATGCTTCTAGAGATGGGGTTGTTGTAGTAAATTAATAATTGTTTTATCTCAAACCTGTGATATTTTTTGTACAAAGTAAACAAGAGTTAACTGCCACTAAATTATTTTTAACCCACCGGTTATCTATCCCATATAAACCTTGGCCATAAAAGTAAACACAGCCTTAGCTTGGCAGAGATATGGTTATGTTAAATGTTATATCTTTGCTTTTTGCAGTTTTGACTCATACACATATATTATTTTTCAAGTCTGCAAATATCAGGATGTCATGTTCGTACAATACGTGTCATATTCTCGTTAATCTTCTGAAGGAGGCAGTTGAAACTTTTTGAAGGACTAATTAAATAGATTCAAATAAGGTTGATTAAACTTATATGCATTTATTTTGCTGCAAACTCTTGGTTCCTGACATTTCTTTTGCTGCAAACTCTTGGTTCCTAAAAGTTAACGATCTGATATTAACACTCCTAGCATTAACTCTTCAGTGTATCTGGCTTCAGACCAGTCTCTTCAGAGGACTGTTCAGGACATCTAATTGAGTATTTTATCATCTTAGAAAAACATAGAGCTTATCTTGATGACTAACCATTTAAGCTCTTCCATCATGCACTTTAGGCTTGTGGTCTTCAGGTCTTCAAATCTCAAATTAGTTCCTCCTTGATATAGTGAACATTCTTAACTAAGACTTTTCTTGAGTAAATAGCTTCCTAACAAAGAAGTTGATGAGCTAACCTGAAAGACTATTACGTACAAAATCATCTTAGTGGTTTTGGTATCCTATAGAAAATTATATCATTTCCCAATAATAAATTTTTAATATTTATAATTCGATACACAAACTTGTTAAATTAAATAATTACATATGTTGGAAAAGTTGTATTAGTGTTGATGATATAGTCAAAGCATAGGTAATTAGAAGCAGCTGAGTATGTTTGGAACAACTTAATATATCACCAACTGAACCTATTAGTCAGCTGAGGTATAAACTTATATTATTTTGTCTAGTTCACAAGTTGTTCTGATGAATGAAGTAAATTAAGGTTCCTATCAGAAAAACTTGTTCAGCTGAAGAAGAGAAGACAAATGAAGACTAGAAAACCTAAAGTCATGGACACCTTATCATATGCAGCTTAGTTATAAGCCTAAGCTGGCTTTTGCTCAGCTGATATTAGTAGACAAAGAGAAGTTGTTGGTCCCGGTACAAGACTGATGAATACGTGTATGGGGGGGGGGAATACACGTATACCAATTTTCCAACTTAAACCTTACTGAGTCACCTTTACTTAGAGTGATAATGAACTAAGAGCTGATAATATACCCACTGACTACACTTAGTGTGGGTCAGTTGGCTAACTATCAATTCAAGTTCAATGCGGAAATACGTGAGCCCTGATAGTTTAAAGTCTTGTTTAGTTTGCTTTCTGAAAAACTTGATTACTCAATTCTGAATAGTGATTAGTAGGACAGTGCTCTGTTTGATGATCAAACTGATTGATTCATCCTGATAAAAACCAAATGCTATGAATGAATAAATAATATGACAGGTAAGTATAATATCAAAGCAGTAAGAACACAGGGAGTTTAACGTTGTTTGGAGACTCAAGCTCCTACGTCCACGGCCTGATTTAACAGGAAATTCACTCAAGGGATTCTTGTTTTTAACGTTCCAAGGTGCACCAAGATCAGCTAACCTCACTGACCTATACAACTCCTTACTAACTTACTAACTGAACTTACTACCAACAAACCTAACTTAGGGTTTTGGTTTCAGTTTGATTCCAACTAGGTTGTGTTTATCCTTACAAGACAAAGCTTTGCTAAGAATTGGATAATCACTCTAAGCTTAAGATAATGCTAGTACGCTCTTGGAATACAGAATAACTCTCAGTAACTAAGAAACACTTGGGAAATTTAGTTGGTTTCGAGTGCTTCTTCTAAAGGCTGAATGCTTTGAATGCTTGAGAGTTTGAGTAATTTCTGGCTTGGAAATTTCCCGTAACCTTGAATGGGTTCAAGGTCTTCTGTATTTATAGGTGATTTGAAAACTATCCGTTGGAGGAGATAGCCTTCTAGTCCTCTATGTAGAGTGCTTCAAACAGACATATTTCCCATGCAGCAGCCGTCCTTGCATGGATTTGGTATTTGCATTTAATGCGCCATTTAATGCTTGCCCGTTGAAAATGCAGTCTGAAGTCCATCTTCATGTCAGGGTCCGTACATGCATGTCCTCCCCAGATTGGTCCACCTCATCAGGTTGGTGAGAATGTCAGAACTTATTCCTAAGCTTCAGGCTTGTCTCATCAAGTTCTTTTTATCTCGAGAACAATGGTCTTGTCCTGACGCTGACATTCCTTTTGCATTGCTTGGCTCTACTCCAAGTCTTTCCCATAAACTCAGTGTCATCTTGTTCCCTTCAGGACTGAGTTAGTAATGACCTCAGGGTCATACTCTTCATCACTGACACTTACTCAGCCAGCTTAGAAGACTGCCATAAGTTCAGGATGGTGCTCTTCGTCTTCAGGCTCTTAGTCTTGATTGTCATCAGTGAGTTCTCCTCTCACTGAGTACCTGTGAAGTGTAAAATAACTAAGTACAAGAACCTAACCAAGACTAGCCTGACTAAGACAAACTAAGGTAAATCATCTTTTCAGGGGTTTTGGGATCTTAATCAAAACTGACAATGTCCCAACAATTCCCCCCTTTTTGATGATGCCAAAACACTGAAATGATCCTCAAAACACTTAGAGGAAATATAAAATCCTATCTATAAGATAAGTGAGTGTTAGAGCAATTCTTGATAAAGTACAGAATTTAAACGACAGCCAAAAAGACAATGAGTTTTTATCTGTGGGAAAAGTAATAGATTTCATTGAATGATATGGAAAAGGTTACAATGAATCTAATCTATTATAAGAAAGGATGTGAATCACTAGACTAATCTTATTTCAGGTTCGAGTCCATAACCAGCATAAACTCTTGCCTTCAATCCATCAACTCTCTTAACCTAATTCACATAACTTTCAGCCTTAGCAATCTTCAAAACTTCAATCATGATGGCCTTTGTATCGTGCTTTCCAGTTCCAAGAACAAGAGTGGGTGGTCGAGCAACGAACTCAGGAGCTTTCACTTGGACTTGGGCTGCACCAGCTTCTTCCAAGATCTTCTAAATCAACTCAGGGTGGTTGTCCATCATATAGTCAGTGAAGTGGGCATTGATGTCTTCAGAGTCGCCCCACTTCTTCACTACGTACCATAACTTGACAAACTCATCCCTTGCATCAACCCAGAACTCCTTCAATGTTTCGGAGATGAACTCATCAACATAGGCTTCCCTCTGAACTGTTTCCGGCCTTCTGACTTGTAGTAATGTAGACTTCCTAACTGTTGGCTTCTTTCTGTACTTTCGCAGCTCAGGCTTCGCCTTCCTCCTCCTCAGCAGACTGACCACATCATCATCCAATTCTCGCTGTTGCATGTCAGTGAGATCAGTCAGCTTCTCCACCTTCTTCTCCAGTATGCGCATCTTCTCTTTCTGAGCTATGTCAGCCCTGCGCTCAGCCTCCGACTTCTCAGAAGGTGTTCCCCATGCCTCAGCGCAAAGTTCCGCCACTGTCTCCGCAGAGTATGTGATGAGATTTTTCCTTGTATTAACTGGGGGTGACTTCTGAATGGCCTCAACTGGTTTGGAAGGGTCATTAGTCTTCTTTGTTGCAGCCTATGCCTCTGCCGCTGCTTCAGCCAGCCTTGCTGATTTCCGCACAAAAATGACATTCCCCTCAGGGTTTGCCTCAGGGTCTGCCACTTCAACCTCTCCTTGATTGATTGCCTCAGATGCCTCAGGGCGGGATCTTTTCCTCTTCTTTCCCCCTTTTTGGCATCATCATTGGCCTAGGATGGGAACACTTCAGCTCCACTGTTGATGACGAAGGCACCCAATGATTGAACTTTTTGCACGCCCTCCTTCAGCATATCAACTCCCGTGGATATCCCAGTTCCTGCATACGATACTGAACTAATGGCAGCTTTCAGCTTCATTTCAAAGACCTCCATGTTGTGTTGGAGACTTTGTTCAGCCTTGGTGATCCTTTCCTCCACCTTCAAGGATGCACCGCTGATCCTGCTCGCCTCAGCCAGTATCTTCGTTGACTCATCAATGGCCTTAGCCAAAACCTTAGTAGCAGTTTGAGAAGTCTGAGCTATCTTCCCTAACTCCAGCTCCAACTTGGACGCTGAGTCATTCATAGCCTGAGTAAAAAGCACCCCTGCCAGAGCTTCAAGCCTCTCTACAACAAGATTAAACTTTTCATCCCTCTTCTCAAGCTGCTTTAGAGTCTGCCTCAGCATCTTCTTCGTCCTTCTCCTCTCACTCTTCACAGACTTAGCCGTATCCACCATCGTGCGCTTCAACAGTATTAACTCCCTATTGGCAAGAGTGTTGTACGCTGAATTGGTCCATCTGATGTGCTTTGCCAGGGCCTTGGAGTCTTCTTCTTTTTCAGCCCTGAGCCTCATCACAGAAGCATTTTTTACTCGAGAAGATAGCTTAAGTTATAGTTATAACAGCTAAAGCGATAGCATCATCATCTCATGTGGCTTCGTCAGTGAGTGGTTGTTTTCCCTTGTCAGCTCCTGCATCCTCAGTCCCCTCTTCAGGGTGCACTGAAGGCAGTTGAGGAGTGGTCATAGCCACCTGCTCAGGCTCAGCTAAGCCAGCTCGAACTTTGGAAACTTGTCCCTCAGAACTAGGAGTCTCCTTAGATGCCTCAACATCATCCTCCTTTGTCTCAGGGCAGGGAATCCCGTCATTGACTGATGTGTCATCGGCAGCTGAGATGTTCTCAACATCCTCAGCCATTGGTCCACCCTTGGCACTAACGTATTTTGCACCTTCCCCCTGACTTTGAGACTCAGGGATCATCCTGTCAACCTCTTCCACCGTTTCTTCCACCATTTTCTCAACTGCTCCTCCCTGAGCATCATCATCATCTCCATCCTCATTTTCTGACTCCGTGAGAAGGTCAGCCTTCATCCTTGCCATCATCTCAGTAATTAGCTGCTTCAGGTTTTCAAAGTTTAAGAGTTGCAGCCTACTAGTGAGATCAAAATAAGTACAGAGCCTCGCTTCCTCCTGCTCCCAGTGCTCCCAGCCCCTAGCATCAACGAGCATGTGTTGCTCCTGCATGTTTGACTGTTTGAAGTCCAGCTAAACCTTGAGCTCCACGACATTGACACACAACTCTCTGTACTTACTCAGATTAGGCCAACACTTGGCTGCCCATTCTGTAGCGTTCCCCCTCAGATTGTTCTCCAAGATCCCTCCAACCATATTAGCATCCAGCTCCTCCTCCTCCTGCATCTCTAAGAAATCATCTTCCTGATCTCCGGCTTGAGAAGATTTGGGGTAGTCTTTAGGATTGGGATATGTGGGGAAATCTTCGGGGTTTGGAAGGTTGGGTTCAGAAGACTGGTCAGGGTTGTGACAATCTTTGGTGGGTTCAGAGATCTGGTCAGGCTCAGTGGTTTGTGGGTTTGATGACACTAACTCAGATGGGGTGGGGTTGGTGTCAGGGATGGGTATATCTGGCTGTTGGGTAGAGGGTTCAGGGTTGGATGGTGGGGTAGGTGAAAGAGTGGTAAGTGGGGTGGGTTCAGTGGGTTTTGGTAAAGGGGTTGGGTTAAACACAATCTCAGGCTGCAGAAGCTCAACCGTCTCGATTGTTCCTCTCACTACCTCCAAGTCAGAGGCTCGTGGTGAGCTTGACTTCTCCCTCTCACTCACCTCAATCAGTCCCTTAGATGGGTATTTCTTAGGTCCCCTCCTTAGCCTCTTCAACGGCCTATCACCTTCCTCCCCCCCCCCCCCCCCGGATCTGACTTCATCGCCAGTCTCCTCAGCCTCAGAGACGACCTTCTTGGAGACTTTCTCAGTCCCTTTGCTAACACCCTTGGCTGTGGCCTTTTCCTTCAGCACCACTTTCAGCTTAGTCCTCTTATCCTCTAGGACTTTATTCTCAGCCTCCTCCACTTCAGCCCTCTCTGCAGCTACACCAGCCTCAGCCTCCTTACTCTTCTCAAAGAGTTCATCTACTCGCTCCATCAGGCTCGTGACCACCTTCTTGGCCTTGCCCGCAGGCTTCTTCCTCTGACCCTTTGGTGGAGCATTGGGGTCAGTGAGACCAAGTACAGAATAGGTGTCACTCACTGAAGTAAACATTATCTTCTTTGAGGTTAGATTATCCTCCAAGTCGAAAGTACACCCCTGACAGGCGTGGGCGATGAGGATAGATAACCTAGTCCCAAAGGGAAGCATGGCCCCAACTGAAATATGCTTCTCCTCAACATATTTCTTCAGTTTGTATCCAGCAGCCTGATTGATCTGGTCCAAGAAGAATTGCTCCCAGTTGGCTTCCAAAACATCAGCTAGAGCACCCATGATTCTCAATTTGGGCAGACTGAGTTGCTCATGAGAGCCAGTAGAGCCCATGATGGTCTTCGACACCAGGTCAACCAAGGCCCTATACTCAGACTTCAGGGTATCCTTGTGTTGATGTGCCTTGAACTCTGAAGACCCAGTCTTGGACCACTTCCCAAGGAGTTCTCCTTCAGCGTTCTCCTTGTAAGTTTTGGGGTTGATGCCAGAGCATGGAAGCGCATACACCTCCTTTATGGCCTTCCGCAGATTGACGTCCCGCATCTCGACATTGTAGAACGGCTCTCCATCAACATCCTTCTCACCAGTGGGTACCAACACGCTCACCCTGTTGAATAATTCACCCTTGCACAGAAATAGGTTGTAATAAGCCTCCACAACAGTCTTTGGAAGCACAGATGTGGGCCGCAGGGTAAAATACTTCACCAACCCAACTTTGGAAATCCAATAAAAAACTGGGAGGATCTCCTTTACAGAAAGACACGCACCCTCCATGGTGATGACGTGCTCCATGTTAACCAACTTGTTCTTGACAACTTCCTCAGGCTTATCAGTTGTCCAGTTGGAATCCAAGAATGCCATTTGTTTTTTATTTGATTGAAGGAAGATTTTGCAATAAAATTATGTTTGAGCAAGAGAATACTCAGTGTGCAATGTGCATTTGTGTTTGCGTAAAATCCTCAAATGGCAGACTAGATTGATATGAATTAGTCAGTTACTTAAACGTGAGTTGAGATTAATCCTGAATTTGAAAAGTTTTGAAATTAAGGGCCAGGATTAAACTCTGCATCAATCATATCCTCATGTCAGTCATATTTCGTATAAAATGGACACGTATATGAAAAAGTAACTAAAGCATTAAATGCTCCAATGCGCGTGGATTTAAATATGAAAAGGCACGATTTTAATGAAAACAGAATGCATTTAATATGAATTTTCAGGACGAAAGACTCAGGGAGCCGCTTTAAATTCACAAGAGTCAGGATAGAACTCATACCTGTCAGGGGGACATTGTAGCACCCTGATACCTCGCTGAGTCGAGTCTGGCCAGAGTTCCCCCTAAACCTTATACTGACTGCTCTCCCGGATCTAAGAGTCATAATTCCACTGACAGTTCCATAAATCTTGCTTCAGCCAAAGGCTTAGTCAAGATGTCAGCTCTCTGTCTGTCAGTGTGAATTTTCTCCATCTTAATATCCTTCTTCTCCAC
This sequence comes from Ballota nigra, assembly GCA_947034835.1. Lineage (NCBI taxonomy): Eukaryota > Viridiplantae > Streptophyta > Magnoliopsida > Lamiales > Lamiaceae > Ballota > Ballota nigra. The sequence continues at coordinate 54,364,539 of OX344726.1, read as the reverse complement.
ATGATCTTGAATGAAGTGATGCCTAATATCCACATACTTGCACCTTGTGTGAAGCACTAGGTTCTGAGTAATTGCTATAGCACTATTGTTGTCACAATAGATTAGAACCTCATTAGCAAACACTTGGTAGTCTCGTAATTGTTGCCTCAACCATAAAATTTGAGCACAACAACTACCTGCAGCCATATACTCAGCCTCAGTTGTGGATGTTGCCACGGAATTCTGCTTTTTCTATACCACGAGATCAACTTACTTCCCAAAAACTGACATGTCCCTGAGGTTGATTTCCTATCAATCCTACAACCTCCATAATCAGCATCTGAATAACCTGTCAGTTCTATGTTATCATCTGAAGGATACCATAGTCCCATATTGACTGTCTTTTTCAAATATTTAAGTATCCTCTTAGCAGCCTCCAAATGACTCATCTTGGGATCAGACTGATACCTAGCACACACACCAACTGCAAAAGTAATGGCAGGCCTGCTTGCAGTCAGATACAACAACGAACCAATCAGCCCTTGATACTCAGTCTGATTCACTGAAGTCCCTTCAGTGTCAGGATCCATCTTCCAATTTGTGTTCATTGGGATCCTTGCTGGATTGCTGTTCTGAACACCAAACTTTTGAATCAAGTCTCTTGTATACTTGGCCTGATTAATGAAGATCCCTTGATCAGTCTGCTTGACCAGCAATCCTAAGAAGAAGTTCACCTCTCCCATCATTGACATCTCAAATTTACCAGTCATCAACTTAGAGAATTTCTCACAGAGCTGATGATTTGGTGATCCAAATATTATGTCATCCACATAAATCTGGACCAAGAGAATGTCATCACCTTCAGTGATCCTGAACAATGTCCTATCCACGGTTCCCTTCTTGAACCATGGTCAGTCAGGAATTGAGAGAGGGTATCATACCAAGCTCTTGGTGCTTCCTTAAGTCCATAAAGTGCTTTCTTCAAATGGTATACTCTATCTCCAACCTCAAACTCGGGAGGTTGTTCAACATATACATGTTCATTGAGTATACCATTCAGGAAGGTACTCTTGACATCCATTTGATACACCTTAAACTTCTTATATCTTGCATAGGCAAGGAACAATCTGATAGCTTCCAACCCAGCCACTGGAGCAAAAGTCTCATCATAGTTCATTCCTTCAGACTGACAATACCCCTTTGCAACCAGTCTTGCTTTGTTCCTTACTACAATACCATTCTCATCCTTCTTTGTTCTTGAAGACCCACTTGGTACCAATCACACCTTGATGCCTAGGTCTATCTACCAGTTCCCAAACCTGATTCCTTGTGAACTGATTCAACTCCTCTTGCATGGCTATGATCCAGTTCGAGTCAGTGAGAGCTTCTTCAATGTTCTGAGGCTCTTGCTCAGAGAGAAAGCAACAGAACAGTGCGCTTTCACCCTGAAACCGTCTGGTCCTGACTCCCTCAGTTGGATCACCAATGACTTGGTCAATGGGATGACTCTCTAGCCATGTTCTCTTACCTGGAGTTGTTCCTGAAGTACCTGCAAGATTAGTGTCTACAGGCTCATAAAATTCTGGAAATTAAACTGAAGGGGATGAACCTGAGTCTATAAAAAGAAATTTACAAGCTCAATGTCAGGGACATTGATTCCCCCTTGATGAGGTGACTCAGGAACCGTCGTAGCTGCAACTTCATGTTCTTAGACGGTACTTACCTCAGGTTGAGCCTATTCCTCAGTCTGAGGCTCAATAATCCCTGATGTGTTGGGCTTAGGAGTGGCTCTTGAGTCATCTTCCTGATCATCATCATCATCCCATCTTGGAATAGGCACGGTTTTGACCTTTGGATCAGGTTGATTCTTTAAGTTCAGCCTTGTCACTCTCCTTGTGACCTCCTCATTGTGTCAGGATTCAACACCTTTACCCTAAACTCATTAGCAAATTCATCAAACACAACATATGGTGATTCTTCCACAACAAGGGTCCTACAATTGTAAACCCTGAATGCTTTGCTAGTTTCAAAATATCCTAAAGATATCCCTTCATCAGATTTTCTATCAAAGGCTTTCAATTGGGTCTTTCCATTGTTGAGGATAAAGCACTTACAACCAAATACATGAAAGTAAGAGAGACGAGGCTTCCTCTTATTCCATGTCTCATATGGGGTCTGTGCATGTTGTTTTTTCAGCATGGATCTGTTCTGAGTGTAGCATGCAGTGTTGATTGCCTCAACCCAGAATTTCTTGGGCAATCCTGACTCAGCTAGCATGGTCCTGGCAGCTTCCTTCAGTGTCATGTTCCTCCTTTCAGCAACACCGTTCTGTTGTGGGGTTCTAGCTGCAGAAGTCTCATGAGCTATACCAAGTTCATTACAAAAGTCATAAATATATGAATTTATAAATTCAGTGCCCTTGTCAGATCTGATCTTAGTAATGGACTGATTCTTCTCATTGTTGAGCCTTCTGAGCAACTCAGGAAGCTTCACCTGTGTTTCCTTCTTATTTAACAAGAAAATAAGTCCATTCATACTGACAGGTGTTATGGGACCAAATAAGTGCATGTGCAAAAGCTGAAGAATCCTGTTAGTGAAGAAGTAGCTTTTTCCTTGAATGACGCTCTGACCTGCTTCCCCTCCTGACAAGCTTTGCACACAGGATCTTTGCTAAAAACTTCATTAGGTAGACCTTCAACAAGTGATTATCTAGAAATTTTGTTAAGAATCTTGAAGTTTAGGTGGCTTAATCGTTTATGCCATAACCAACTGAGCTCTAAAGAGCGTTTAGCAACAAAACAAGTATTAGGAATAGTGCTGCACCAATCAGCGAGATAAACGTTACCTTTCCTGATACCTGATAGAAGCACTTGTGTTGATTTATCCTTAACTGAGCATATATTCGATGAGAACTCAACACTGAAACCTTTTTCACATAACTGACTTACTGACAACAGGTTGTTCTTTAGTCCTTCCATAAAGGACACATTTTCCACTCTGATTGTACCTATTATCAAGACAACAAAACCTTTAGTAACACCTTTTGTGTTATCACCAAAGGTTACCTGTGGACCATCTTTAGCTTGAAACTCTTGGAGAAGACTCTTCATTCCAGTCATATGCCTTGAGCATCCACTGTCTAGGTACCAAACAACTTTGTTTGAGTCTCCTCTCCTCTGGTTGTGATCCACAGCCACCTGCAAGCAATTTAGGCTTTAGGTACCCATTGGGTGTTGGGTCCTATAGTGTCAGTTGTACCCTTCGAGATCCAGACTTGCTTAACAACCCTGATTACCTCAGAGTGGTAAATCTGTCTCCTTGAAACATCAACATACACAACTTTATTCTTCTTTGCCTGAGAGGAAGATGGTGTATGAGTGCTAGACTTAGGCTTCATAGGAGCCTGAGTGGGTGTCTTTTGGGCTGGCTTCCTGTTCTTCCTAGGTTTGGGTGCACCAGGTCTTGGGCCTTGTTCTTGATAAGGACCATGTGTTCTATTCCCCCTAGGCAAGTAAGGGAATGGAAAACAGTTAAAGGCCTCAGGATGCCAAAACCATGGGGGTGTCATCATGTTTGGCCTTCCTTGATGGTATTGCAAAGCATGATGGTACCCTCGCTGACCAGACTGGGGGCTCTTGGTCTGAATCTTCCTCTGCTTTCGTTGAGGCTTTCCCTGGCCTGAGCTCTCAGGGACCTCCTTTGGTTGCTTGGTCTTTCCCTTAGGTTTTGGCTTAGCAACCTTGGGGACAACCCTGACTGAGTCAACAGTTTCCTTACCCTTATCGGTTTGACGGGTCTGAAGTAAAACCTTAGGTGCACTTTGGCCTGCCTGAACAAATACCCTCTCAGTGTTGCTCTCTAAAGCAACATGAGACTGACCTTGTGAGGATTACTTAGGAACATATCCAAGTCCCTTTTCCTCGTTCCCAAGTATTTGGATGCTATTTATTTCCACTCTAGCCACTGAGGATTTATTCATTGCTGCAACTTTTTGCTTGAGTGAGTCCTCACTCTTTTTCAGGATTTCATGTCTGGCAAAGAGGTCATCAAACTTACTTTTTGAGTACTTTCAGCTCCTCTTTCCTGCCCAGCTCTTCCTCAGCCAAATCCTTCAGAATCTTATCTCTTGGGAGACGCTCAGCATTGATCATATCAATTTCCTGAGTTAGTCTCACAATTTGAGCTGACTCCTTCAGATCAGATTGAGTGAGTTGATCATTCAGGCTTTGAACCTCAGTACTCAATTTTTTGTTCTCCTCTACCAAGAAGACATTAGTTTCCTGCAACCTAGAGAAATCAACCATCAATTGATCCAAGCAGATCTGAAGGTTCATTTCTCTGGCTAACTCTGAGCTAAGCTCAGGATTTTGACCAGTGTAAGAACCACACACAGAGTTAGATGTTACCTCAGGTTCCTCCCTTGCCATAAGGCAAACATCATCGTACTCATCATCGGAAAAGAGTTTAGGTGACCTCTCCTCAGGACCATCCGAGTCAGTTGCATTCTCAGTGAGCATGGCTCTCCGGTCAGCAAATCTCTGGTCTCTCTTGATCCTCATTTCTTCTCTTTCCCTTACACTCAGCTCCGGACAGTCATACTGATAGTGTCCGCTCTTGTTGGAGTTGTAACATGTTGCTTGCTCATCTCCTCTTTCTTTCCTAGGTTCAGGGTTCCTCCTTGAGTCAGGTTTCCTCTATCTTGATGAGCTTTCAGTCTTCCCTGAGTGTTTGTCATCACGAGTACGTCTCTATTCATCTCTACGATCGGGCCTTGGGGCAGAATATCTTCTTTCATCACCACGATCTCTCCTCTGGTCAGTGTTTCTCCTTTCCTCATACCTCCTCGAGCTTTGGTGGGTTCCTTCAGGTTTCCTGTCACGTGAGTCCTGATAAAATTTCTTATAACTACCATAACTGGAATTAAGCTTCTCAAAGCATCTGGCCATCAGGCTGTACTCCTCAGCAAGCTCTTCCTTGCTCATCTCCATCAGTGACTTTGATGAAGACTCAACAGGTTAAGACCTGGCCTTGAACGCCACACTTTTCACAGGAGTTTTCTCCTTCTCTTCCTCTTCCTGCTGTACTTTCTTCTTTCTCTTGTTAAGATCATATTCCAGTGCTTTGAGCTCTGAAAAAAGTAAAGCAGAAGTTATGTTACTCATATCCTGAGTGTTCTTAAGCATAATTACACTATTGTCCCATCTCTCAGGAAGGGCATTCAGGATCTTTGAAGCAACATCTCTCTTAGGGACATCCTTGTCCAGCATCACCAACTCATTCATCAACTTGATGAAACTTGACTCCATTTGATCTATACTCTCATTAGGCAGCATCTCGAACGCCTCGAATTTTCTGAATGGCAATGTTTCTCTTGTTCTCCTTTTTCTTTTCTGACCCCTCGCACATCCTGGCCAGCTCATCCTAAACCTCCTTTGTCGTCTTTAAGTTGATCAGCCTCACTAACTCCTCGAAAGGCATCGTATGTAAGATGATATTTCTGGCCACATTGTCCAGTCCTACCATCTTTATCTCGTCAGTAGTCATATCCTTCCTTTCCTTAGGAATAGGTACGCCAATGTCAAGATCATCATATCCCCTTCCTCTGACGTTAGGAATAGTGATCTTGATAGGTCCTTCCTTGATGACACGCATCATCTGGTCATGGATGGCATCAAGATGTGCCTCTAGTCTGAACTTCCAATAGACAAAGTTAGATACAGAGAATTCAGGTAACGAAGCTTCAAGTCTCCTCGAAGTCATGATGATGCAAGTTTTATGAAAAGTAAACTCAGATTTGTTCAGTGACCACCAACAGTTTCTCCTCTGAAACTATTAGTATTCAAAGTCAGTGGTCTCTTGAACCACTGCTCTGATACCACTTGTTGGTTCCGGTACAAGACTGATGAATACGTGTATGGGGGGAAATACACGTATACCAATTTTCCAACTTAAACATTACTGAGTCCCCTTTACTCAGAGTGATAATGAACTAAGAGCTGATAATATACCCACTGACTACACTTAGTGCGGGTCAGTTGGCTAACTATCAATTCTAGTTCAGTGCGAAAATGCGTGAGCCCTGATAGTTTAAAGTTTTGTTTAGTTTGCTTTCTGAAAAACTTGATTACTCAATTCTGAATAGTGATTAGTAGGGCAGTGCTCTGTTTGATGATCAGACTGATTGATTCAGCCTGATAAATGCCAAATGCTATGAATGAATAAATAATATGACAGGTAAGCACAATATCAAAGCAGTAAGAACACAGGGAGTTTAACGTGGTTCAGAGATTCAAGCTCCTACGTCCCCGGCCTGATTTAACAGGAAATCCACTAAAGGGATTCTTGTTTTTAACGTGCCAAGGTGCACCAAGATCAGCTAACCTCACTGACCTATACAACTCCTTACTAACTCACCAACTGAACTTACTACCAATAAACCTAACTTAGGGTTTTGGTTTCAGTTTGATTCCAACTAGGTTGTGATTATCCTTACAAGACAAAGCTTTGCTAAGAATTGGATAATCACTCTAAGCTTAAGATAATGCTAGTACGCTCTTGGAATACAGAATAACTCTCAGTAACTAAGAAACACTTGGGAAAATTAGTTGGTTTCGAGTGCTTCTTTTAAAGGCTGAATGCTTTGAATGCTTGGGAGTTTGAGTAATTTCTGGCTTGGAAATTTCCCGTAACCTTGAATGGATTCAAGGTCTTCTGTATTTATAGATGATTTGAAAACTATCCGTTGGAGGAGATAGCCTTCTAGTCCTCTATGTAGAGTGCTTCAAACAGATATATTTCCCATGCAGCAACCGTCCTTGCATGGATTTAGTATTTACATTTAATGTGTCATTTAATGCTTGCCCGTTGAAAATGCAGTCTGAAGACAGTCTTCATGTTAGGGTCTGTACATGCGTGTCCTCCCCAGATTGGTCTACATCATCAGGTTGGTGAGAATGTCAGAACTTATTCCTAAACTTCAGGCTTGTCTCATCAAGTTCTTTTTGTCTCGAGCACAACGGTCTTGTTCTGACGCTGACATTCCTTTTGCATTACTTGGCTCTACTCCAAGTCTATCCCATAAACTCAGTGTCATCCTGTTCCCTTCAGGACTGAGTTAGTAATGACCTCAGGGTCATACTCTTCATCACTGACACTTACTCAGCCAGCTTAGAAGACTGCCATAAGTTCAGGATGGTGCTCTTCGTCTTCAGACTCTTAGTCTTGATTGTCATCAGTGAGTTCTCCTCTCACTGAGTACATGTGAAGTGTAAAATAACTAAGTACAAGAACCTGACCAAGACTAGCCTGACTAAGACAAACTAAGGCAAATCATCTTTCAGGGGTTTTGGGATCTTAATCAAAACTGACAATATCCCAACAGAAGTTTAGTAAAGCATCACATTTGGAGGGCTTTATCAGCAGATATAAAAGTGTCTATTGGATATATTCATCGTTGTCAAATGAGAAGAAGTCAACTAACGTACGAAAGCTCATACAAAGTATGGCACACAATGGCAACAAATATAATATAAGTGGTAGTTGATATGTTACATAAAATAGTAAAAGGAGCTTATGCACACATTACAAGTATATTTGAAGTCTCCCTATAAATATAGATCATAACCTCAAAACAATGTTACGGAAATTCTATCAAATTTTACAAGAATTGAAGCGAATTTAAAAAAATATTTGCTCTACTCGCAAGAAACCTCAAATCCTTTAGAATTTCCTAGGTTTCCATTTAGTGTTCTTAGATTTGTTTCTCTAATCATGCCCGAATATTCAAAGCTTAGAGAGACTTTTTTAATCTAGCTTAAGGTTACCTATTGTAAGAAGTGGTCTTGAAAATCCTTACATCAAATCCTATATATCTTAGAGATTAGTTAGGTTAGTTTGATAGATTGAGTAAGTTTGAGTTGGACACGACAAAAAGATTGTAAGAAAATGTCCCTTGACACTATAAATCAAGATTTCTACAGTAATGGAATTATCTCTACTTTGTTAGTGGAAGGGTGGGCGTAGAAGTTGAGCCTCGAACCACTATAAGTCTTATATGTTTTACTTGCTTTATATTTCACTTACTGTCATACTCGCCTAATTTTTTGCATACAAACTCACTTGCATCTATTTCACAAGTGATCAAATCTGTTTAAAGTAGTCATTAAAAAAAACTTTCTTTACATGAGTTAGGGCCTACCTACTTCCGCTCTAAGCTTGACATAATAGTCGTCTAACTAATCAGCCGACTTCAATAATCAGCATGTTGGTTATCCAATTGAGTTGATCATCTCGTACCTTACTTAACCTTATATGAAATTGACTTCTAATAGAGCCAGTTTATCTTGCTAAATCATAAAAATTGGTTAAAAGTCTATTCACCGCTCCTCTCCAGACTTGTAACTCTCACTAAACACTCGTTCAAGATCTACAATATCATATTACTCCCTCCATCCCAAACTTAATTGCTGATTTACTGTTTACCTTTCTAATTAAGTTGGATTTAACTAATAAATGTAAAAATTAATATGCGCAATGAGATGTAAATATACTAGTGTAGGGAGGATATAATTGTTAAAAAATAATATTATTTTATTTTTATTTATAGAAATATCGATTGTGCAAGGGTATAAATATTTTTGGTAAGTAGTAATTACTATGAGACAGAAGGAGTACTATTATCTAGCAACCCCTAAGCTCAATCTAGATTAAATCACAATTTTCAGTATTTTTTATGGAAATTCACCGCCTCTTCTCTTGTTTTAATCTGATATACGGTATGCATTTACAACAAAAATCTTTTGATTCATGAAGATGTGTTGGTGCTTGGATTGGAGATCTCCCTACACGTATGGAATCTTCATATGAAGAATAAGAGATGTATCCAACGTGTGATGGAAAATCTCATGTCATAATCAAAACATGTAAAAAAAAAACCAAATAAAAACAATAAAGAGATGGGACATTAAATTGACATTCAACCAAATTTATAATCGCATTAAATTGTGCATTAAAAGGTTAATTATATTAAAAAATTATCATCACCTTTATTTTTTAACAATATATATATATATATATATATATATATATATATATATATATATATATATATATATATATATATATATATATATACACTAGATAAGCACCCTGTGTAAAAACGCGGGTTGTTCGCAAAATTAATTTAAAAGTTTATATTTTATTAACACATTATCACATTATTCAATATTATATCGTTATATAATACAATTTATTTAAAAAATAGGATTCAGTCGAAATGAAATTAAAATGAAACACACAGACACCAGAGATAATTTTAAAATTCTCCTTGAAAGTCTTCACCCTTCAATTTGCAATAAAAGTTAAATGAAATAATTTTCTAAAATATGTAGGTAGTTATGTATTGGTTAGTTGGTAAGTATGTTAATTATTATATAGATCACATGGAAAAATATCTAATACACTTTGATAGACAAATGTTAAATATAATAGTTTTCCAAATATACAAGAAGTTATGTATTGGTTTAGTTGGTAAGTTTATTATTTATTATGCAAGAGGTTCAAGTTTCAAATCCTTACTAATACATTTTTTTAGAAAAATTAGCATCTAATGTTAAGATGATACTAACCATTTCATACACAAACTAAAAAAATAAAAATAACTTCAATAGATAATTGCCACGTATGCACAAATATGTGTATTGACTTCATAATGTGACGATATATATCAACAAAAAACACAAATACATTGACACATAAACAAACACATCAAAATCAACACATAAGCAAAACTCACCAAAATCTGACAAATCCTTACTAGTACATTTTTTTAGAAAAATTAGCATCTAATGTTAAGATGATACTAACCATTTCATACACAAACTAAAAAAATAAAAATAACTTCAATAGATAATTGCCACGTATGCACAAATATGTGTATTGACTTCATAATGTGACGATATGTATCAACAAAAAACACAAATACATTGACACATAAACAAACACATCAAAATCAACACATAAGCAAAACTCACCAACAATCTGACACATGAGCAAAACGTACTAAAATTCGACACATAAACAAATAAAACTCCCTATTAGTATATAGAAGGACAATACGATTTTAATGCACCACTAACATTAAATGAATTTACTAGCTGAAAATGTCACATATATAAATATACACATACATGCCAATAATATTTTTATTTATTTTAAAATATTTTTAAGTTTAAAATGTATTTTAAAGACGTGAATTTCATTTCTTTAATGATTTTATCTACTAATATAAATGTGAAATCTATGTGTCATTTTCAGAAGCCACATCTTTTAATTGTTTCTGAAAAAAAAAATTAGACATATTGAATTGCAAAATTTAAAAATATGGCGTATCAAATTGCAAAGAAAGAAAATAATATGTTGCAATTGCTAAAAATCGTAAAGGTGGTGTTTTTTTAATTAATCATGTAGAAAATATAGAGGAACTAGTGCGTACCCCCGCGAATTTTGCGGAGTGAATTTTTTTTTATTATTATTTCAAATTATAAATATATATATATTTTTGAAAATATCTTATAATTTTGATATAGTATTAAAATTGTAAATATAATTTAACAAATAATAAAAAATATTAAACATGAATAAATAGAAAATATAAAAAATATTAATTAATTCACACATTCAATATCAAATTAATATAACACAATATTACTTAAAAGTACATTTATTGTATACTTGTATGTTCATTTTTTCCATGGTATGATGATACAGTAACAATCGAACCCAAAAGTTTAATTTTAAAGATAGAATCACACATTTCAAATCTAAAGGTAACATTTGGCAAAGGTGTCATAATTAAAATGAAATATTGTGTAGATGTTTGTGTGAAACAATTGATTAATGTGTTGGTATTTATAATACACAATTCAATAATAACAATTGACCTTTAGGCGTCAATCTTGTTTTTTTTTTTAAATTCAATTTTCCTCCTAGACATTTCACATATACAGATATTTGCAAAAAAAAAAAAAAAAAAAAAAAGTTACAAAAAAATCGAAATTGCTTAAAAAAATCAAAATCATACCCTACAAAATAATATCTATATTTTACAGTTTCTAATTCTATTTTGCAGGTAGAATTTTATCCAAAAAAGAAAAAAAATGTGTTACAATCTATTATTGATGATAAGATATTATATTTGGTGGCAATATTTTTTTGGAATCATATGTTATTCCGGTGACAATATATTTTCAAAAATATTTCAATTTCTTGCTATAAATTTCACTTCTAACAATATTTAACAAAAATAAATTTCAAATATATCAAAGAAAAAAAAATCGTTCAACTGTGAAAAAAGGTTTTCTTGCATTAATTTAATGTTTAAAATCTTGCATAATTTAAATATTTAAAATAATATTTCATATTATACGTAAATATTTTATTTCCATTGATTAAAATATATCAAAATTTATTGTATTTTAGAGTAAGATACATTTTAAAGTTATAATACATAAGTTGTTAGTAAAGAAACTTAATGTCCTTTTTTTTCTTTTCTTTTTGGCAACACTGTAATTTTTTTATCCATAAACACTTATTCCACTTATTAAAATATATATATATATATATATGTGTGTGTGTGTGTATATATTAATTATAAAACATATAACAACCTTTTAATTATTTATTATTTATAATATTATTTTAATATTTGTATATTGAAATAATATAAAAGAAAAATTGAATTCCTAGTTTATAAAAGAATATATATACTTTACAATTTAATAATCTATTTTGGCTATATAATTTCATCCAAAAATATATTTTTGTATTATAATCTATTATTGAAGGCAAAATATTATATTTGATGGCAAATTTTTTTTGGTATTATATACTATTTCAGTGACAATATATTTTCTTAAATATTTCAGTTCCATCCTACAAATTTAACATCTATCAATATTTTGCAAAAATAACTTCCAAAAATATCTTAGCAGAGAAACCGTTCAACAGTGAAAAAAGATCTACTTGCATTAATATAATATTTAAAATAATATTCCATATTTTACGTAAATATTTTATTTTCCCATTGATTAAAATATATTCAGATTTATTGTATTTTAAAGTAAGATACTTTTTTAAAGTTATAATACTTAAATTGTTAGTAAAGAAGCTTAATGTCCTTTTTTTTGCCAACACAATAATTTTATATCCATAAAAAAGTTATTCAACATATTTTCAGAATATATATATATATATATATTAATTATATAAAACATAAAAGCTTTTTACTTATTTATAAATTATAATATTTTTTTAATATTTTTATTTTAAAAATAATATAAAAGAAAAATCGAAATCCTAGTCTAGAAAAGAATATTTATATTGTGCAGTTTAATATTCTATTTTGGCCGCATAATTTTATCCTAAAATAAATTTTTGTATTAAAATCTATTATAGAAGGCAAGATAATATATTTGGTGGCAAAAAATTGTTGGTATCATACACTATTTTGGTGACAATATTTTTTCCAAAATATTTCAATTCCTTCCTACAAAAATTTCACATATATCAATATTTTGCATAAATAACTTCAAAAAATATCTAAGAAGAGAAATCAGTCAACCATGAAAAACAGTTTCTACATCACCTTTAGGTTACCTGCAATACAAAACGAAGAAACATAAAATTTAATTAGATTTCACCAATAACGCACACCTTATTCGGAAAAGAATAATATTTGGATCAAAATCGTAGGCGTGCGGTGGGAGAATCTTTTTATTGAAAGCGAAAAAAATTATTAATGGTGGATTCTAAAAAAATACGAATGTAAAAATATGAATATGAATATACTTTAGAAACTTACGAATAATTTCTGGATTCACTCGAATGATCTTTAACTCAAATTGATGCACATATAATTTTCTCTTAATGTGCGCCTAATCATCTCTATGTGCATAATAAATTAATTTACTTGCAAAAAAAAAAGTGTTATGATCTATAATTTTTTTTTTATAGAAATGAAATGAAATCATATTTCTTCACATAGTAGACAACAAATAAGAAAATGAAGAGAAGAGATGAAGATTAGGGTTGAGAATCAGAATGAAAACTAAAAAGAGATTTGACATTTATAGAAAATACAAAATGAAATGTATGGTTGAGATTAAAAGTGTAAAATATATGGTGTAGATTAAGTCTTAATATGAATAAAAACATGTCTAAAATAACTTTTAATGAGAGCGCAATATTTCGAAATAGAGAGATTTGAGACATGCCACGTCAGCCCAAGAATAAGGTGGTGTTGACACATCATTTTGGAGAGATTTGAAAATATATTATAATAAAATAAAATTTGGTGCATATTTTAAAAATATATAATGCATATTTTAAAGTACAAGAGGATTTTGTGCAATACTTTCCAAAATGCGGAGAGGTTTTAAGTAAATTCCATACAACACAAAGGAGTTTTTGTCCAAATTTCCAAAATACAAAGAGATTTTTTGTATTTTACCTTATAAACGCAGATAACGCGCGTACACTGTGTGTGTACAGTATAGCTACATTTGTCGGGGGTGAGTGGGTGGGTGGTGGGGTTGGTGAAAAGCCATGATTTGGAATAGAGCTAGCTGCTCTGGATCTAATCCATGCAATATATGCAGTCACATCGGCCTTTTTATTTCACAACGTTGAAAATGGAAAATCCCAAGTGTGTTTTTTATATCTTTGGTGGGGTTTCAGAATTTTGGGGCGGTGGATATGAAATGTATATATGCCTTGGTGGTAAGGAGCAAAGGGGCCTATAATTTTTATGAGATTCCATTCCATATTAGCCACTCAATCAATGTGGGGCATTTTATATATGAATATAGAAGGTATTATATATTCATGGTACATCATGCACCACCACTATACAATAGTACAAGTTCTTTTTTTTTTCTTTTGCATTTGTAGGGTACATAAGACTAGTTTGTATGATGCAATTGAAGTGCACTTTTAAATTGTACTATTTGTTATTTTCATTATAAAATATTAATTGTTTTCATTTAATGTTATTAGTTATTTTTATCAAACCCAATATTAGTTGATTAGTATTTGTTATTTTTACTAGACAATATTATTTATTTCTATTGGGACGATATTAGATGTGCATCAGTGGTACGGTGCAAGTGATGCACACAAATGTTACTCAAAATCATCATGTCTCATATGCACTATGTGCCCGAATCTAAGATATGTGTACTCACCCCAATCTGATGTAATTCAACGCAAAATATTAGTGGTGTATAATAAAACATGACAATAGTTTTAACTAAAACGTGTTAGCTAATGTAACCAAATAATATAATTACAAAATATGTTATCTTTTCACTTGAACAATAATAGATATGTATAATGAAACATAAACTAGTTTTAATTGAAACATGTCGGTTAATTTAACCAAATAATATCAGTACATATAAACAAATATTAATGTTGTATATTAAATATTAATCTTCTTCACTTGAACAATATTAATGTTGTATATTAAATATGACATTAACTTTAACTTAAATGTGTCATCTAATGTAACCAATCAATATAATAATAAAGTAGGATGTCTTCACAAGAGGTGTGAATAAAGTGTGACTTAGATTTTATTGAAACATATTAGCTAATGTAACCAAATAGTATGGGTTAGCAAATAAGATATACTTCATCCAATCCTCTTTAAGTTTAATATTTTATCAAAATGAGTATCTCTTGATAAGTTTAACTTTTTTTTTAAAAAAAATTCAATAAAATATTATATCAATTATACATTCCATTTATATTTTTACACACTCTTTCTACCTTTTCAGTTTCTTACACTTTTCATCAACAATTTTATAATAAAATAAATATATTTCTTAAAATCTTAATTTATATTATCCCAAAATATTAAACTTAAAGAGGGACGAAAGGATATGTAATTTGAATTTGTCGCATAGTTTATCTAATATCACATTGCCCATACAATGTTTTTCCTTTCAAGTGTAATGTATGAACATATTATAATCCAAGTTAGTATAATACTCTCTTTGCCCACTAAAAATATGTTCATTAGTTTTTAACAGGGTTTAAGAAAATGTAGATAAATTATGTAAAGTAAGGGTATTTTAGTGTATTGTGTGATCCATCTATAAGCTAAGTGGTTGTTTGTGAATGTAAAATCAACAACATGTGAAATAATTAATTGATGATTGAATAGTAAAGGAATAAAAATTATTGTAAAGAAACAGTTAGAGCATACTTTTAGTGGACAGAGCAAGTATATAATTCAAAATAAGAGTCATTAATAAAATCATTCCCGCTACATTAAGAAACAAATAAAATAGTGAAGATTAATGCATATATAGATATTTGTACATGCAATTCACTATCAATTAAATTATTGAATATCTTGATAATTTACCTTTGAAAAAATTTATCTGGGTAATTTAGGGAAAAGGATTACTCATTTAACTTTTAAAATAACACTGAAAGTTTACTCTTTTGGTTTATCGGACACAATTATAAAAAGAAAAACCTAGCTAGTGGGTTCTACATCTTAAGAATTGACATCTTAACAATTTAATAGTATGATACAGACGTGGTACTGCGTACTTGATTCCATTGTCTGCAACTAGCTAGTGTTCAGTAATTGTTCTATGCATCTTACTCAGTGTAGTACAGCTGCGGCCGTGCGAGGCAGGTGCAATTGGAGTTGTTAAATGGGTCGGGAGAACCAATCCGATACCGATCCATCGGGCTTGACATTTTTGGACTGAATTGGGCCGGTTGACTTTGAACCACATATTTTGAAATTCGTCCTAGCCCTGGGCAGGCCACCGGGCCAAATCAGCCTGACAATTTTTTTTTAAATATATTATTGTTATACTTGATTTCTATATTGATCTTAAAAACAATTGTCATCCACTACACCTTAAGTAACTCTATTACCTAACATTAACAATTAAAAAATGTGCTTACAAATGCTACTTCATATTTACACCCATCTACATTTTTGACACTCCCCCTCTCTCATCCAACTTCTCTCTCCTCTATTTCAAATATGTTCTCTCTTTCCTCTCATCCACATATTTGACACGCCAAATTCTCTCTCCTCTCTACTTTAAAAAAGTTGCACATCTTTCTCTCATCTCTCTACATTCTCTCACTGACCATCTCTCTCATTCTCTCATACACACGCACACACAAAGGCAACAGTGGGGCGGTGGAGCTCGATGGTGGAGGGACCACCGTCGCAATTTTCTGTTTAAGATGTGTGCCACCGCCAATGACTTTTAGAGATGTGCGACGTTGCCACCACCATCATCGCCGATCTAGGGTTTTGTGGCAACGACAACACCATCATCATAGATTTCTGATGGTGGACTTTGGGATTTGCTATTGGATGGAGCGATCGAGGCGAAGGATCTAGGGCAACAAAGGACGAATGGCCGCCTCCATGATTTTCTCTGGCGAATCTAGGGTTTTGATGGGGGTGGCGGCGGATCTAGTGATTTGATGGGGGTGGTGGCGGATTTAGGGTTTTGATGGGGGTGGGGCAGATCTAGGGTTTTGATGGCGGATCTAGGGGTTTGATGGAGGTCGACGGTGGGGCGGTGGAGGTTGACGGATGGTGTTCGAATCTGGCAAAAAATCTCGTCAATTCGTCGCCCCAGCGGGGACCCGCCATTGTCTCACCTCCCTCTTCGTCATGCCACCCCTATTGTGCCTCACCGATGTCATGTGTTCAACAAGGAGCTCGGATTATGACTTGAACGCAAAATACTGCTTTACAAGTAGTTAACCCACAAAAGTATGAGATCACAGTAGTATGGACAAGTATATGGACCAAGTATTATCAAACCCAAGGAAAGGTTTATATGCCAATAAATCCTTGGAAGTCTACGTATCGTAGCTAATATGAATGTAATGTTTTGGTTTATAAACTGACTCTAAACTATATTATTGCTATCAATGAAATTAACTAAATAACCTTTGGTTTTAATGCAAGTATGAGATGATGATGCTCGGGATAGGAATTCCTACGTATACTACAGGAGGTGGTATAATAACTAAAATAATTGTGATGTGCAAGTAATTATCCTAAGTGACTAAAACTAGGCAATCTACTTCCCTAATCTAGCACAAGATTGACAGACTAAAAACTCAAGAATTAACCCTAATACTTCGTCCTATCAACCTACTTCACAAATCCTATAATAAAATTATATGGGTTGTGCTTAATTATCGAGACCCTAATTTAACTAAGGTGATGCGGTCGTCCTCCCTAGATAAACCCCTTCTAAAACCCATTCCTTAAGACTATTCGTTATTAAAGAGTGATACAATCATCTTCTCTTTAACAATTTTCGTACTCAATTCAAAGATTATTCCACAGTTTATTAGAAGCATTCAATAATTAAGAGAATCAAAACTAAACATAACAAATTATCCTAATTACATACCAACATCCTACTTCTACGAGTTCATCCTATCCTAAGCATGCAAGGGTTCTAGCCTAACATGGTGGTTTGAATAACAAAAATAATAACAAGAACTATAATAATATGCATAATATTATTAACAAATGAAATAAAAAACATAAACGAAAGAATAAATTCAAGTCTCAAACGAAATCTTAATAAATCCAGAAAAACTAGGTTTAGAAGTCTCAAGTATCAAGAAATCAAGAACAAAAACTAATCGGTTCAAAAGAAAAGTAATTAATCTACGAATTCGTAAGCTAAAACCTCGATTACACGTTCAAAAACCTTACTAAAGTCTTCCCCAAGCTCTCTCCTTCAAGAACTATCTAATGGTATCAAAGTGTCCTCAAAATATGCTTGGAATGGGTATTTATAGATTTGGGCTCGAATTGGACTTTAGTTGCTCGAAACCGCTCGACCACCTCCTTTGCTCGAGCGCCTAGCGCTCGAGCTGTGCTCACTCGAGTGCCCTGAACTTGCAGAACAAACACTGCGCTCGACCTCCTTTATTCGAGCGCCTGGCGCTCGACCTGATTCCACTCGAGCGCCTAGTGCTCGACTTAAGCTTGCTCGAGTGGCCTTGACTTCCAGAACCAACATGGCGCTCAACTTCTCTTGCTCGAGCACCTAGTGCTCGACCTAGGCTTGCTCGAGCACTTCCTCCTTTGAGCCAGGTGATACTTTTGCACGCACGAACTAACACTTTTCGTATTTCTTCAATATCTTCTCATCCGGGAGTCCGTTTGAGTCGATTCAAAGTCCTACGAACTCCATTTTTTGCCCTCTTTCCTAATATGAGCATAAAAGAGACAAATTTATAAGTTTGTGAAAATGATACTCAAATATCTCCAAATACTCATCAAATACACTCAAAACATGGGCAAATCAGGCTACCAAACATAACAATTTCATGCCTAATCAGATTAACCAAAAGGAAATTAAGGTACTTTCTTGGTTTGTTTTATTTAAAATTTAATTTTCTCTTAATTTAAAGCCATGGTTTCTGTGATGTCAATATATCTAATCCACACTTTTGCAAAGTTGAACATATATATTCGCTTGTTCATCAGTTTAGGTCTACTTAGGATGTCTCGTGCTTTTGATAAAATGTGGTTATTGAAAGAGAAAACGAGGCAGGGTGAGTTTTAAGGACTAGGGGAAGGGCAAAAAGTGTTGTTTTCTTACTCAAGTATATAAGTGTATTAATTGTTAGCAGTTTATTTTTAGTTGGATGGTCAGGTCAACGTGAAGAGTAATTTTGTTACAGGTACCCTGTTATAGTGTATTTCTAGGAAGGCTTTTCTTTTTTAAGTTTAGTGAATTTTCTAACTTTTACCAATCCCATCTCGAGGTCCTCATGTGAGTTGCAAATGGTGCACCATCTTTCAATTTCCATTACACTTAGTTGATTAAAATGAGCTTCTAATTTGTGAATTTTTTTGTTTTAATTGGAGTTTAATAATTATTTTTTTTTTTGCATATTTTTTTTGGAGTGATTTGGGTTAATGGTGATGGACTTCTTGATATTTTTCTTGGACATATATGCTTCGATTAAGGCGATTGAGATAAAATGGTCTCGATCAGTTATTGATGATCAACAATGGCTTATTTATTGATGTTAATGTTATGTACCATGTGTGCATGCTTGACACATGTTTTGATGAATTTTTTTACCTTATCTAGGCTTAAATCATCTTCTTAATATGTTTAGCTCGTAAATACATGTTGTTTTCTTTGGCTTCCCATGATTGAGTTTTAGTTTGCTTTCTTTTCAGTTGTTCGACTCTCTTGGAGCTTTAGTACAACCTGTTCGCCCAACTTTATAAGTTCTTAGGCAAAGTCTGACTAACTTTTCATTGGTTGCTCGCCCGTTGGAGTTGTTCGTCCAATTGTCTTGGGTCATCCCCTGTAGGAGTTGCTCATCATAGTAGGGCGGGTTGTTCACTGTTAATTGGTCATTTATTAATTAAACTCATAATCCTTGGATTAATGACTTCAAAGCTGCTCGCTACAATGGTAATCTTGTTCACCTATCAACAATTGTCCCTTAGCCTTCCCTTATGTTGAGAGATTAATGACAAGCAATTAAGGGTTGGCTAAGTTTCGTCGCTCGGATGACGAGCTACTACGCTTGGCGAGCTACTCTACGTGAGACGTTTAGGTTCCCGAGGTGGGGCACATGTCTAAGGCGTGATGTGGGCGCCATGATTGCCGTTGCCCACACACGCAAGTTTTCGAGGTAATGCACTTCCCGAATTTTTGGAGAGAGGTCTGCACGCGCCCCGTATTTGCGTAAAGGTCCTCGAAATTTTTACCTTTTTTTTAATTTAACCCTATTTTTCCATTCCTATTAAATGGAATTTTCATCCTCTTTCTCATTTTTTCCAAGAATTCAAACTCTGAGAACCCTTTACCCTCTTACGATTTTTCCAGCGACTTTTACTTTTTCGGCGATAACTTCTATTGCCATCGACTTCAAGGTAGATATCAAACACTTTTCTTTTAATTCTTGGCATTTTTCTTTAATTCTTCTCTATTTTTTGTTATGAAACCCTTATCACCGTTGTGGGATTATTGAAAACTGTTGGTCCCGAAACGAGTTACACATGTGTATGGGGGGGAGGGGAATACACCCGTTGTTACAAATTCAAACTTTTTTCTTTATAAAACTTATCAGGTTAACTTAATACAGTAGATCTTCAGTGGACTTGGAAGTCTGCTGAGATTTACTTAATGAAAGCTTGCTGAGATATCAGCTCCATTGAAGGTTCAAGTCTTTCAGTTGAGTTGCTATCTAATTAGCTTTCAGTTGCGGATTAGTGAGCCCTTAAGAAAAAACTCGTTTTGCTTTAAGTGCACAAGATATAAAGTGGTTCAGAGATTAATCTCCTACGTCCATTGTCCTGATCAAACAGGAGAATTCCTTTCACTTTGGAATTCCTTGTGTCATAGTGCCATGGTGAACTGATCAAATAATCCTCTCTTAGGATATTTGATCACTAGGATAGTTCCAGGTCCTAATTCCCAATAACAACCAGCTTTCAGACTGATATCAACAATCAGCTTACTAACACCTCTTAACTCTAACTCTCAACCTAACTCTGGGGTAGGGTTTTGAGTAGGGTTTGGTTCCAACTGTTTGTGAGATAATCCTTACAACTTAGCTCAAGGCTTAAGGATGGATTATCTCTTTCTAAGATTTGGATATGGCTATAAGCACGATTACAGAATGTTTGGTATACTCTCTATAAATTTGAAATACTTGGGAAACAATGGTAAATTTGAGTGCTTCGTTGTAAGTTATGAGTGTAGAGAATGTTTTGTTCTTGTGAGTTTCCCGTGCGTAGAAAAGTGCACGACCTTCTGTATTTATAGACCTTCTTGAAAATCTTCCCGTTTGAGATGAATCTTCTCAAGTAAGTCTCTTGCATCTGATTGGTTCAAACGACTCTATTTAAGCTTTATGTCTTATCAAGAAACGACTGAAAGACCTTGCCTGTTACTAGCTCTCTGGAAAAACTAAAGCAAGACTTTTGGTACTTGTCAGTCTGTGACAGGTCGACTGTCAGTAGGGTACACCTACGTGTCATCTTCTTATTGGGCCGCGCAGTCTACTTGCTCAGAGTTTTGTCTGGTTTTAAGGTGGAACTCAACTGAGAGAACCTTCGTATTCTTTCATTTATTGCAAGCTTTACTCACATTCGAATTGCCTTATTCCAACCAGATTAACTAACAGCTTTTAATGTGTTTAGCATTGAATATGCGTTGTTAGTCTTCATCAGTGGACTTCCATCTTCTACTGATGGTACATCATTAGTAAAAATGCACTTAGAAAACATTTATGGCTAAGGCTTCTTCTTCAGCTGACTTATTCTTCAGTGGACCTTGTCTTCTGAACAACTCTAAAAATACACTCTAGAATTTAGCAAATGCACTTCAGTTCCTTAACATTTGAACTGGCTAATTCTAATCTAACTCTACTGAATATACTTTACTTACATTTGACTTTAGGAGGAACCTTTTAACATCTTAATCAAAACATAAGTCTATACAATTTCCCAACAAAAACCGTTGCCACCATTTTATATTTCCACCGCAAACTGACATCTCCATTCTTTAGCTTTTTTAATTCGAAAAAACCTACATCCTCTTTTCAAAACGAGCCGACCAGCCCTTCTTGCAGCCCTGAGATATGCCCCATCGAAGAAACCTCCATTATTCTGATGGCCATAGTCTCCTCCGATTCTGATCTCGACGCGACATCAGTTGCTCACTCGGTTGATTCTGGAGCTCGCCAATCTGGGGAAGAAGTATCCCATACTTCCCTTGCTCGTGATCTTAACGAAGAGACTTCCTTTGATCTGGGCGAGGATACTGAGTCTGAGGTAAATCTCGAAGATGAGCTCATGTGGAATACTTAACGAGCATAAACGTTCCAATGCTAGATCAAGTCGAGCGGTGAAATCCTACCGCTATTGCTCGCCAAGAAGATTGGGCCTCATATGCGGAGAGGTATGTTAAGCGGTACTCTCGACTTGTTCGCTAATTTCACAAGCTTAAGATCATAAATTATATGGCGAGCAATGAAGAGTGTTCTAAAGGGGAGGAGGACCTCGCTCGGATTAGGAATGATTTCAAAATCCCCTATGACATATACATGCACGCACCAGTGAAGGATGACAGAGCTGATTGCCCTCTACAAGGTTGCACAACGATAACCTGGCAATACTTAGAGCCGGGTTAACCCTTCCATTCCATCTCCTCGTTGGATGATTTTTGGAGTGAACAAATTTAGTGATCAGCCAGATTACTCATGTGGGTTGGATGAATTTACTTTCCATCCTCACGCTGTTCGCCTTGGAGAGGTATCCAAATAGGCTTATCACCAAAGAGGTAAATTATGTGATGTCGATCTCGGTATGCATAGGGGATAAGACGGACTGTTTATATTTGAAAGCTCGCCCCGGGGTCAAGGTCGTTGAGGGGGTACCAAATAATATCTGATATTGGAAGGATGGGTTCTTTTTTATTGGTGGTGACTGGTGAGCAACGGCTCACCCACACGGTGGCGATGAGCGCATCAACACCCCAGAGAGATTTGGGCGTCTAAGGCGTGAGTTTTATTTCTTCTTTACTTTTGAAGAGGTAAAATTAATATTAATTCTCTTTTCTTTGTTTTCAGGTCCCAAAACTCCCAAGTGGAGAAGTACTAAGGACGAGGCGAACTCCAAATTTATGTTCGTCCTTTGCCTGATCACCCTTCGTAATAAAGAAGATAGGACAATCAAGTATCTTAGTAGTGAGTCCAGTCAAAAAGTTGCTTGCTTACTAACCAGCCCACATCACCTCGAAGCGCAAGCTGAGATCCCTGAGAGTAAGTCTTCCTCTGAATTTCCATATTTAGCCATTTTTTATATAATGTTATTGATAATGTTGTTCGCCTATTTTGCAGACCAGCTAGTCACAATTGACGTACTCCCAACTTACTACGAGCTCATACAACACATTTGGGACATACCGTCCAAAAGGGGAAAGAAGAAGGGGTGACCCCACCACCAAAATTGTAGCTGTGGTGACCAAGCCAGCGAGGGCTTTGGCTGCTCGTCCAGTTGCAACCCCCACTTTTTGGCAGTTGCCCGCACCAACTTAGAGCCCACCGGCGGCTCAGAAGCATGAGAGACTTCGCCACTCCGATGGTACACCTGTAGGAGGTGAAAACCTTGCGCCCAAGAAGGGCAAAGAACGTCACAATGGTGGAGCTGCCGGCCAGACTGAGAAAGAGGTTGCTCGCACCTCTTCAGTGGATATTGTAAGTGAGCAACAACTCATCTCCATTGCACAGACAAGGAGACAAGGGTCTGAGAATGATTATAATTTCCTAGACGGGGACTGTTGGTTGTAGAGGCACGTAAACATGTAATACATGCGCAACAGAATTAAACAGTTCACCAACAACAAACAATTGATTGCATAATTAAATATGAAAAAATGTAAATAGAATCTTTACAGTAATTTATACACAGATTCTTCAACTATGGTATACACGTAACAGTTTTTCACCAACTTGCATCTACGTGCCAGTGTTGAATCTCGAGATGAACTTGCTAAGAAAATTCGACCTAGAGATTAAGGAGAGAATGTATGTCTCGTGTGTATGGAATTCCCGCAGGACTTATAATTATAAGGATGAGCTGACTTAATTTCCAATCAAGATAAAAAGCCCTAGCCCATTAAATAAAATCTCTACGGATTTTATTTCCTTGTAAATATTTTCTTATGAATGATTTCCTTGTGAATAATTTCCTACATAATAATATTCCAAATATTATTATTGGGAATTTTTATTTAATTAAATCCAATTTAATTAAATAATAATTAATTCTAAATATAATAATTATTATATTCTCCATAAATTAAATATTATAACTAATATAATATTTAATCAACCAACTATCATTGGTAGATCACCATTACTTGTTGTGCAACCCATAGACCATCGTATATCGAGTGGTTAGTCAAACTAACGGTCTTAATTGAACCCTAAAAAATAAACCAGACATTCTCAATATACGAGGTACGCTGTGAGGAAATCTGCAACTACCTGTAATACTGTAGGATATTGTGATATCTTCCTTTCATTCACGAATACCCGATTAAGTCTTGAACATGATGAATTGTCTATTAAAATAACTTAATCATATTATCTCAAATCACTAATTGATCAAGTATACCACACTTAGCCACAAAGTTTAAGTTGATGTGCATCAGCCGACGACTTAGATCCAATTATGATGAGAAAACGAGCATTCTCTCTAAATCCACATTCGAGGAATGAATCATATTCTTGGCTCAACTACCACGCACATGCATTTCGTGGTGAACCCAATCCATGCCATATCTACCCGTGGAAGGGTGCAAGCATCAGTCATGGTCAAAGTTCATCGCTCCACACATATCGTGCGTATTGACCTCAAGTCAAAGGAGTATCACATTGCTCCCACTAACCGAGACACCCGTAGATACATATTGTGGAATTACATCAAATGGTTTCTCGGATGGGTATACCAATACCCTCTAAGGTATTTGTACATCCATCATGAGATACCTAGTATCTCGCAGTAAGTGTGATCTTATTACACTCTCTAAGAGTATGAAGCAGATCACACACCAATCTTAATTGCATCATCAATATCCCATTCTTGATGATCCTTGATCGGGGCTATTTGAGAGTCATACTTAAATCATCTGAGTTCTTACTCATTTAATGACAATAGTGATTTATGGGAACACAAATAAGAATAAATGCAAACAATCAGACATAATACTCAAACAAGTGTATTGCCATATATTAATATTAAATGAATAATATTATACCAAACAGAATATCATCAAGTATTATGTCCTTATAAATGATTGTCTTTAGGACACTAATACTAACAGGGACACCTGCCGCTTTGTAGAGTTAGCATCTTGCTCGTCACTCTTACACTTGTTTTTTTTGCTCTTGTTTCTTTTTTCTCTGTAGTTACCAACTCTCCAGCCATCCAAGGCATTCGGAGATGGTGCACCAATTTTCATGGTCGAAGGTGCCAACCTTCTTTAAAGAAATTCCGAGCTCGCACGATTGCCGAGCTTTGGAAGCTATTGCTTAATCGTGGACAACTCCACTTGAGCAAACTATTTGTGAAAGATACCCGCAAGATAATGGTCGTCTCGCCTTACTCCAAGCGAGCAACATTATTGTGACCATCCAAAAACTTGTTGATCAAGTGGATTATCTGGAGCATGATGCTCGTCAATGCACCAGTATTGTTCGTCGCATCACACAAGAAATGGATGATGCTAGGGCAAAGGTGAAGTGGTCGTTGCTTGGCTGACGGATAAAGTGAAGATGGTCAATGCCTCCAAGAAGAATGATCTAGACTCCTATAAAAAACTCTCGGAAGAGATATAGGCAAAGGAGGCCGAACTCCAGAAACTGCGCTCCTCTCTCGAGCGCGAGCAAAAAAGGAGGAAGGAGGCCGAGTGGAAGGTTAAAGAGAGGGAGACTGATGTTGCTCGTTTGAGAGAGCAGTTTGTGGGATTGATCACCCTGGACGAACTGCATGCCCAACTAGAGGCCAAACTTGGGGCTTACTCGATTACAGACTATGTTTGCGCATATGCCAAATGTATTCGAGCGGTCAATGAATGCAACGTCCCTGAGGTCCTTGCCCTCGTTGCTAAGGAGTTTGCCTAATTCCTTCGAAGCAACATGCCCGAACCTGGCTCTATCCTGCAAATCGGTGATCTGCTCAAATATGGAGTAAAAATCAACTTCCCTGATCCTAGCATAATCATCACTCATCCTCTTGACGGTAAGGATGAGAAAGTAGCGGACGTGCTCATCTACCCTTTAACAATGGTGACTCCTCTGGTCGATCCCAATGATAACGGGTTTCCCTCCCTCGTAAAGGGGAACTTAATGCTAGGGTTTTTCTTTTGTAACTCTTGTTATTTCCCTTTTCTTTGTTGTAGTTGTTCGCTCCTTCATGGGGTTTATTTTGTAATCTTCTTGGGTGAATAGACTTTTGATTAATGAAATCTTCTTCCTTTATGCTCGTATCTTCCTTGTACGTTCATTGCTTTACATTTATACTTATGCTTGCAATGTTAACACACATTATTGGGCTTTGTTCGTATAAAACTTTATCTTTAATTTGGAATAGGGGCTTGGTCTTAGGCTATGCTCACTTTAAAAAACGAACAACCTTTTAATAGCCTGATCTTAAAATTTGACTAATGCCTTGAGCTCAGATCTTTCTCCTCGAACGAACAACTATCAATTACATAGCGAAAATTTACAAGTGTAGAATAGTTACTCATCATACATAAATCTGACGAATAACTTTACAAATCTTGAGAGCCCAAAAATAATTACAAGTGTAAACTAGCTGCTTGACAATTATAAGTTTGACGAACAATTTTACATTACTCAAAAGACCTAAAAATTTACAAGTACAAATAGGTTGCTCGATCAAGATATTTTGCCGAACAAGTACTATTTGACTTCTAATACTTAGATTTTTTTTTTAAATTAGACAAGTTTTTAGACCTTACTTGCTTCTTCATGGATCTTGTTCGTCCAGTTCATCTTAGTTGCTCGTCTTTATTGATAATATTTCTTCAAATGAACCGCTAACTAGGAGTATTGGGCCAAGTTTCCATTCATATCCTCAATGTCATATGCACCAATGGGTAACTTGCTCGTTCCCCTATATGGGCCCTCCCAAGTCGTTCCAAATACACCTGGAGGTGGGCGATCAACTTGCGTAGAACCATATCTCCAACTTTGAATTCCCTTAGCTTGACATGGGATTTATAATAACGCTCTGCTCACTTCTTGTATGATGCATTTTGCAGCTTCGATTTTTTTCTTCGAACAAATCTAACTCAGCAGTCATAGCAGAGTTGTTCACCTCTTCATCGAAGTTGGTTGTTCATATTGTCTTGGTTTTTAATTCAACTAGTATAACTGCATCTGTTCCGAATGCTAATGCAAAAGGTGTTTCTCCTATACTGGATCTATGGAAAACTTTGTATGTCCATAGAACATCTGGGAGTTCGCCAGACCAAGTTCCCTTCATTTCCATCAATCGCATCTTCAGATAATGCTTGATTATTTTATTAACGGCTTCAACTTGACCATTTTTCTGGGGATGATAGGGGGTCAAGTAGTATTTTTGTATCCCCCACTTGATGCAGAAGTCACTTAGTGATTTACCATCGAAATATCAACCATTATCTGTCATGATTGTCTATGGAACTCCGAATCGACAAATAATATTTTTCCAAATGAAGTTGATCAATGTTTCTTGTGTGATTGTGACTAAAGCTTCTGCTTCTGCCAATTTGGTGTAGTAATCGACTGCCACTACAACAAATCGTACATTTTCCTTCCCGAGTGGAAAAGGTCCAATGATATTGATTCTCCATCTTGCAAATGACCACGGGCTATATAAAAAAGTGAGCTCCTGTGTGGAAGTATGGATACTCGGGGAAAATGCTTAGCATTGGTGACAAGGTCTTGCTAGATGGAGAGCATCTTGTCGAAGAGTTGGCCAATGGTAGCCTTGTCTAATTGTTTTGTAAGTCAAAGCGTGCTCCCTAGCATGGTTTCCACAAACTCCTGAATGTATTTCTTCGAGTACAACTCGTCCCTGCCCCCTAGGCAAACACTTGAGGAGTGGGAGTGAGATTTTTTTTTTGTAAAGTTGCGCACCTACTAGGGTATACCTGGTTGCTCGCTTAGTAAGCTTGACAGTTTCAAAAGGGTTGGTTGGTTGTTCGCCACTCTTCAAGTATTTGACTATTGTTGTTTGCTAATCATCATTCTTAGGTTTCTCTTCAACTTGGTTGACCTTGTAGTCTAAAGTTAATGGATTGATAATTTTTGTGATGATGATGTCAGACAACATTGCTGGACCCTTACTTGGTGCTAGTCGGGCCAGTGCATCTGCTTTTGTTTTGATCGCCCTTGGTATTTGTTCAATGTAAACTTGATCTAGCATTTATACTAGGTGACCAACTATTTTCTAATACTCTATCATGTGTTTATCTTTGGTCTCGTACTCACCTCTGACTTGGTTAACAATAAGCTAAGAATCTCCAACAATTTGGAGTCGTCTCACGCCCACCGTAAGTGATAAGCGGAGACCAACTATTAGTTCTTCATACTGACTTCATTGTTGGTGGCCATGAATTTAAATCTTATGACGGAGGTGAAGACTTGTCTGTCGAGTCTTATGAGAACAACACCTTCCCCCGAAGTAAAATTTGTGGATGAATCATCCACATATAGGGGCCAAGGATGATTAAGCCCTCTCATTGGAACTTGGGGAAAAGTTAGTTTGACTATAAAGTCGGTTAATGCTTATCCCTTAATCGTTGTTCGAGGAGCATAGGTCACCCCAAATTTGCTGATCTCCAGAGACCATTTGACTAGGCGACCAGCTTTGTCAGGGCGTTGTAAGATTTGTCGGAGCGGGAAAGTTGTTAGAACTTCAACTTGATATTAAAGAAATATGACCATAACTTTCTTACGCTTATGACAAGTGCGTATGCCAGTTTTTCCGTCGAAGAATATTATAATAGATATAGCTTTTCACCCAAGATTGGTTTTGATAGAATCTTTACATCTCCCAAGTAATCCTTAAGCTGTTCGTTGGCAGCTGCTCATCCATAAGAATTTTCCTTCTTTTATGGCTTTGAAATATGGACGACATTTGTCACCCGATCAAGATATGAACTGGTTTAGGGCTGCTAGGCAGCCTGTTAGTCTTTACACCTCTTTTACGGAATGGGATGGTTGCATATCCACGACGGCTTTAACTTTTAGGGGGTTGGCTTCGATTCCCCATTGACTGGCCAGATGGCCCAGGAACTTCTCAAAATGTACCCCAAAACTGCTCTTCTTCGGATTCAACTTCATGTCGTACTTTCGGAGAATATCAAACACTTGGGTTAAATGTTGGAGGTGATCTTCTTTTCGATGACTTTCACCAAAATATCATCAATGTACACCTCCACTGTTTACTCAATATATTAATCGAACATCTTGTTCACTAGCCTTTGGTAGGTTGCTCCCGCATTGATCAACCCGAACGATATCCTTTTCCAACATAGCAAATTTTTATTTGTGTAGAATATCGTATCTTCTTGATCATTGGGATGCAATTGAATTTAATGGTATCCAGCAAAAAATACATGGATGTCAACTTTCATGCCCGACTATGCTGTCCAACAGTTGATCAATATATGGAAGTGGAAAGTTGTCTTTTGGGCAGACTACATTTAGGTCGGTGAAGTCTATGCACAGTCTCCAAGTCCCATTAGGCTTCCGTACCAGGACTAGGTTAGCGGCCTATTGTGGACAAAAGGCTTGTCTGATAAGATCATTGTCGAGCATCTTCTTCACTTCCTTATTAAGGGTTTGATATTTGTACGACCCATATTTCCTTTTTTATGGATTAGTTTCCCGGCCAGATCGATGTTGAGCCTGTGACAAACATCTTTTGGATTGATCCCCACCATATCAATATGTGACTAGTCGAAAACATCAAGGTTTGCCTTGAGAAACTCACTCATTCGGGATCTATAAGGCTCAGGAAGCTCAGATCCAATGTAGTGTTTCAGATCATCGCGATCCGGGGTTAACTTTGAGGGCTTCCAACTCTTCGACTGGATTTGCTCGTTATTTTTGTTCCTTCCATCGTGGATCTATAATTGGTCCTTCAAGATTTAACCCATCTTTGATGTCCATCGGTCAACACCTAGGTGGAGTTTTGGATCATCTGCTTGTTCAGGCCCCAGATCAGTCGCCACGGCTTGCCCTCCATGTCATTGACCAATAGCTTTTCGTCAATGGTCATGGGTTGTTCATCCATATTCACCATGGGTTGTTCGCCCAAAATCACAAGTTCTCCCATTGGTGCAGGTTGCTCACCCTTGGGTGAAAGTTATTCGCCCAAGGGTGGGAGTTGTTCGTCAAGCTCCATTTGCTCCTTCCTGGAGTTTAAGATGTCATCCAAGCCGGACGCCTCCATCATTGAAACTCTTCTTTCACTGGCTTGGAGTTGGAGGAGGCATTCTCGTGCTTTTTTTGGTCTCCCTTTAACGATCTTGGACCTTTTGAGGTTGGGAACTTTATACAGTAGTAGTAGGTTGAAACTGCTGCTTTGAATTCATTTAAAAAAGGGTCAGTCGAGGAACCCCTATGTAGGTATATTGTTGGTCTACAACCAGATATTCTACCATTCTAGTTAATCTCCTTTCTGGATCCTCGGTCGATACAAGTTCAACAGATAAACTAATTATCCCAAGAGAGATAGTTACAACATCACCAAATCCTAAGATTCTATGATTTGAATCTTCAATGTAGCTCGTATAATCTCCCAGTTAGTTGAGCGTACTCTTGAAGATGATGTTGGTGTATGCTCCGGTGTCAATTAACAAGCGATGGGCTTTGATCTTTCTCTATCTTTTGGAAGCCGGTGCTCATCCGTCCGAGTATCCTCCGACTTGGCCTGATGGTTCCAGCATCAGGATTTCTCTTCTTGGTCCTATTGCTGCTGGAGCTGGTCGCTCAGGCTTGTTGCTCTTGAGGAGTTATTCGTCAACATCCTCATTTGAGCTTGAAGGGTTATTCGCTTGGGGACTCTTTCCAGGTGCCTGCCGAACAAAATTTGACAGTTTTCCCTCCTCATAGAATGTCCACAATTGCTTGAGCAAAGCTCAACACTCACATGTACAATGCCCCACATTTTGGTGGTAAGAACAATACTTGTTTGGGTTGAGTATGCTAGCTTCATGGCGGATTCTTCTGTGAGTGGAAAGCAAATATTTCTCCTTTACATTGTTGTACACCTTAGCAATAGACACAGTGAGCACCTGGTTCAGTTTTTCTTTCAATTCGGTCCCCTTATTGATGCATTCATGTATTTGGGGACCCAGTAACTGCTTCCACCGGGTTTCTTTGTATTTTATTTCTAGTCAGCTTTGTCTCTTGTATCTTTTTATAAGGCCTCGTGCATTGAGATAAAGATCCCCGCTCGTTTGTGGAACTCATCATAACTTTTAGGGCAAGCAATGTATATTTCCTTCCATAGCTCCATGCCCTTTTTTAGCCTGGCCATTACGGCCACAATCTTCGTATCTTCGCTCACAGACTCCCCTTCTAAAAACACTTTGTCAAATCTTTCTTAAAAGGATCGGTCCAACTCATCATCTGTCTGTTTTAGGTCGGCCAACTGATGTTTTTGTGAAAGATATGACCCGTCTGTAGAGAGGTGGGAGAGGAACTCCTTTCCTAGTTGAGCAAAAGAATAAATGGACACCGGATGCATGGCAAAGAACTATTTATGCACCCGATTCCCCAAAGTTAAGTGGAAATTCCGACATTGGGTGGCATCACTTGCCCCCATTGAGAGATCATATAGTTGGAATATTTGGTCAGATTGACCCAGGGATCCGTCTTCCCTTCATATTGGATACTTACTGGAAATTGAATCTTCTTTTAGATCGGGCGATCAGAAATATTGATGATAATGATGAGGAAGGTAAGGTGGTCGCCCCGATATCCCTTTGAGAGTCTAGTTGACTCTTCATACTCTCAATGGCCTTCCTCATGGCAACTAACTCACCCAGAGATGTCACTTGACTTGGAGGTTGTTTGGCGAGCAGAGGTTCGTGACAAACTGCTCGTCGCAATCCCTCACTTGGAGGGGGCATCTCATGAGCTGGTTTTCTTGGGTTGCTCACCCCATCTGGGCCCAGGCGCCCAAAGGCTGACCTGGATAATCTTTCATGGATCGAGGGGCGAGCAACATTAGGAGTTGCTCGCCCTTCAGGTGCTCTTGGGCGAGTAACATTAGGAGCTGCTCGCCATTCGGGGACTCTTGTGCAGCATCATCCATTGTAACACCACTAAAATTTAGAATAAATAATTTTATTTGATCTAATAGTAAAATAGAATTAATAATTATTTAGATATACTAAAATATTAGAGTCTCAAATTTTATTTCATCTTATTCATTGAAGATCCTATAATTTATTTTCTAGAAATTTTATATTTTTGGAGATCTTTAAATCTCAAATTAATTTCCTATCTTTTTATTTATTTTCCTATTTTTCTTGATATTCCATGGAATATTTTAATTTCCAATGCAAATTAAATATTTTTCATATCTTCTTAATATTTATAAAAGATATAAGATATTAATCTTTCTCTCCAAGAAATCACTTATTTTTCTCTATAAATATATTTCCAATATGTACGCCTAGAGTTACAGCCTCACAGAAAATATTTACATACTTTTCTCTCGAAACACCTCTTTCGGATTCCATATTTTACGTGATAAAGAATCCGCTCCATAAGACAATTTATTTACTACAAATTCAATCAAGATTTAATGTGTGGTTTAATTATTACTATTAAATATTTCGTACGAGTAAATTATTTATCTACATGCATGCTACGTGAATTGTTATTATGTGTGGTTTACTTGCCTTTATTAAATATTTCGTATGAGTAAATTATTTACTTGTGATATGATATGAATATATCAAAGTGAATGATATTTATGATAAGAACATTCAAGATACGAACACTAGACTGACAAGAGGTCTTCGTGGGGGACCCAGTGGGATTGAAAAGGAATCCTTGGGAAAATCGTGACAAGCAAGAAAGAACACGAGACTGACAAGAGGTCTTCGTGGGGGACCCAGTAGGATTGACAAGAGATCCTTGGGAAAACCGTGAAACATTAATTAATAATTAAGCAAGAATAAAACTTTATATGTGTCAATATGTGAATTACATATTTGCTCGCCGTTATGTATTTTATTTGTATGTTATAATTAATTTTGACAAAAGGATCACACTGAGCTAGTGGTTTTGCTCATACCATACAATTTAACATTTTTCAGATTGAAGAAGTGTGGTGGAGCGACGGTGGATGCGGATGCAATTTAGTTGAGAAATTTTATTTAGTTATTTAATTATTCTTTTTATTAGACTTTGAGTCACATCCCTTTAAACCATTTTTTAATTTCACTGTTGGAAGTTTTAATTTTTAATTTGGGATTTAATTATTGGACGTTGGGTACATGATTATTTATTTATTTATTTTCAGCTTAAAAAAATATTATTTATTTCCGCTGCCAAATTTTAAAATAGAATAAACTATCTTTTTTTAAAAAAAATTGTATTTTAAAGCCTCATAAAATCGGGACGTGATAGGTGGTATCAGAGCTGTTGACAGGCATTTTTGTACGGATAGATATATGTGGCTATTTAGGGTATGCCCGACGAACAATAAATATAAACGAACACGAACGATGGGGGAAGAACTTTCGTTCTTCCCTCGAATGAGAGCTTTTTCATGTATGGGAAATGAGAGGAAATGTAGGATCCTTTACAATGAGGGGGTGACCCCCTATTTATAGAGGTTCACCCCCAAGGGCCCAAAAGTGGCCCTAAATTCGTCTCAACCCTTTATTTTAGGGATTTATTACAATATTAATCTAACAATCAACAGTAGACCTATAATACATTAAATGCTCTTTTCTGATATAAACCCTCGATCTTGTCGGGTCAGTGTGTCTTTGGGAATCTGACCTCCTGTCAGGCGAGAATATTTCCTGCTGTAACAATTGCCCCCAAGATTGGGCTCTGATTGCGGCCAGAGTTCGATCTTGATCTGTGCTTCAAATAGGTTTTGCCTCCGAGCCTGAAAACAGGATAGCTCGAATGCCCCGGAGGAGTCTTTGACAACAGGGTCCGTGATGGGCGAATCTTCCGTGTAACCTTCGAATAGCCAAAGTTTTTTGAAATTGGTCGGGTTAGGTGGGGTACGATCTTCCGTCGTGCCCCCGAGTCGAGAACCGTGACGTTCAATTGATAAAGAGTTATTGCCGCTGACCGTCATTAATTTTAGTAATAGGGCGGTAAGGACCGCGATGATAAATTAATGAAGTGCTTAGGCCGCTTGTAGGTAGCGACTTCACGGACAACAGATTGACTTGACAATCAATTAAAAGATAAATCAACAGATTAATGAGTGAAGTGCTTTAGCCGATAGACGGGCAGCGACTTCACGAAGATGGGATTGATTTAACAACCGCTTATAAAATTAACCAACAGGTTAATGAGTGAAGTGCTTTAGCCGATGATCGGGCAGCGACTTCACGAAGATGGGATTGATTTAACAACAGCTTAAAAGATTAACCAACAGGTTAATGAGTGAAGTGCTTTAGCCGATGATCGGGCAGCGACTTCACGAAGATGGGATTGATTTAACAACCGCTTAAAAGATTAACCAACAGGTTAATGAGTGAAGTGCTTTAGCCGATGATCGGGCAGCGACTTCACGAAGATGGGATTGATTTAACAACCGCTTAAAAGATTAACCAACAGGTTAATGAGTGAAGTGCTTTAGCCGATGATCGGGCAGCGACTTCACGAAGATGGGATTGATTTAACAACCGCTTAAAAGATTAACCAACAGGTTAATGAGTGAAGTGCTTTAGCCGATGATCGGGCAGCGACTTCACGAAGATGGGATTGATTTAACAACCGCTTATAAAATTAACCAACAGGTTAATGAGTGAAGTGCTTTAGCCGATGATCGGGCAGCGACTTCACGAAGATGGGATTGATTTAACAACCGCTTAAAAGATTAACCAACAGGTTAATGAGTGAAGTGCTTTAGCCGATGATCGGGCAGCGACTTCACGATGCAGAGAATAGATTAGTTAACGCCGGTGAGGACGAACCAAACAATACCTCGCCCATTAAGGCGGAAAATCAACGCTTAACATGCGGACTGGATCCACACCGAGAGGCGGATTAGTTGACGCCGGTGAAGGCGAACTTATCAAGGCCGAGTGACGGATCGTCTTGAGAGGCAGATTAGTTGACGCCGGTGAAGGCGAACTAATCGATACGTCAACGCCTGAAAGGGCGGACTAATCGACATCGAGAAGACGGATTACTTCGCCAATCTAGGCGGAATGTCGACGCCTAAAAGGCGGATTAACTCGAGAAGTGGATTAGTTGACGCCGGTGAAGGCGAACTAATCGACACGTCAACGCCTGAAAGGGCGGACTAATCGACGTCGAGAAGACGGATTACTTCGCCAATCTAGGCGGAATGTCGACGCCTAAGAGGCGGGTTAACTCGAGTAGATTAGTTGACGCCTGTGAAGGCGAACTAATCAATACGTCTACGCCTGAAAGGGCGGACTAATCGACGTCGAGAAGACGGATTACCTCGCCAATCTAGGCGGAATGTCGACGCCTACAAGGCGGATTAATCAACGCCGATCGGGCGGATTACTTCGCCAATCTAGGCGGAATGTCGACGCCTACAATGCGGATTAATCAACGCCGATCGGGCGGATTACTTCGCCAATCTAGGCGGAATGTCGACGCCTAAAAGGCGGATTAATCAACGCCGATCGGGCGGATTACTTCGCCAATCTAGGCGGAATGTCGACGCCTAAAAGGCGGATTAGCTCGAGTAGATTAGTTGACGCCGGTGAAGGCGAACTAATCAGTACGTCTACGCCTGAAAGGGCGGACTAATCGATGTCGAGAAGACGGATTACCTCGCCAATCTAGGCGGAATGTCGACGCCTATAAGGCGGATTAATCAACGCCGATCGGGCGGATTACTTCGCCAATCTAGGCGGAATGTCGACGCCTAAAAGGCGGATTAATCAATGCCGATCGGGCGGATTACTTCGCCAATCTAGGCGGAATGTCGACGCCTAAAAGGCGGATTAGCTCAAGTAGATTAGTTGACGCCGGTGAAGGCGAACTAATCAGTACGTCTACGCCTGAAAGGGCGGACTAATCGACGTCGAGAAGACGGATTACCTCGCCAATCTAGGCGGAATGTCGACGCCTCTAAGGCGGATTAATCAACGCCGATCGGGCGGATTACTTCGCCAATCTAGGCGGAATGTCGACGCCTAAAAGGCGGATTAATCAATGTCGATCGGACGGATTACTTCGCCAATCTAGGCGGAATGTCGACGCCTAAAAGGCGGATTAACTCGAGAAATGGATTAGTTGACGCCGGTGAAGGCGAACTAATTGACACGTCAACGCCTGAAAGGGCGAACTAATCGACGTCGAGAAGACGGATTACTTCGCCAATCTAGGCGGAATGTCGACGCCTAAAAGGCGGATTAGCTCGAGTAGATTAGTTGACGCCGGTGAAGGCGAACTAATCAGTACGTCAATGCCTGAGAGGCGGACTAATCGACGTCGAGAAGACGGATTACTTCACCAATCTAGGCGGAATGTCGACGCCTAAAAGGCGGACTAACTCGAGAAGTGGATTAGTTGACGCCTGTGAAGGCGAACTAATCGACACGTCAACGCCTGAAAGGGCGGACTAATCGACGTCGAGAAGACGGATTACTTCGCCAATCTAGGCGGAATGTCGACGCCTAAAATGCGGATTAACTCGAGTAGATTAGTTGACGCCTGTGAAGGCGAACTAATCAATACGTCTACGCCTGAAAGGGCGGACTAATCGACGTCGAGAAGACGGATTACCTCGCCAATCTAGGCGGAATGTCGACGCCTAAAAGGCGGATTAGCTCGAGTAGATTAGTTGACGCCGGTGAAGGCGAACTAATCAGTACGTCTACGCCTGAAAGGGCGGACTAATCGACGTCGAGAAGACGGATTACCTCGCCAATCTAGGCGGAATGTCGACGCCTAAAAGGCGGATAAACTCGAGTGGATTAGTTGACGCCTGTGAAGGCGAACTAATCAATACGTCAACGCCTGAAACGGCGGACTAATCGACGTCGAGAAGACGGATTACTTCGCCAATCTAGGCGGAATGTCGACGCCTAAAAGGCGGACTAACTCGAGAAGTGGATTAGTTGACGCCTGTGAAGGCGAACTAATCGACACGTCAACGCCTGAAAGGGCGGACTAATCGACGTCGAGAAGACGGATTACTTCGCCAATCTAGGCGGAATGTCGACGCCTAAAAGGCGGATAAACTCGAGTGGATTAGTTGACGCCTGTGAAGGCGAACTAATCAATACGTCAACGCCTGAAACGGCGGACTAATTGACGTCGAGAAGACGGATTACTTCGCCAATCTAGGTGGAATGTCGACGCCTAAAAGGCGGATAAACTCGAGTGGATTAGTTGACGCCTGTGAAGGCGAACTAATCAATACGTCAACGCCTGAAACGGCGGACTAATCGACGTCGAGAAGACGGATTACTTCGCCAATCTAGGCGGAATGTCGACGCCTAAAAGGCGGATAAACTCGAGTGGATTAGTTGACGCCTGTGAAGGCGAACTAATCAATACGTCAACGCCTGAAACGGCGGACTAATCGACGTCGAGAAGACGGATTACTTCGCCAATCTAGGCGGAATGTCGACGCCGAGAAGGCGGACCGGTCAACGTCTATGAAGGCGGACGAATGTTTGTAGTCGAAAGGTGTGACCATTTTTAAATATTGAGTTATTTACCCGGTGAGCAACCTCAGTGATTTTTCGAAATCATGTTCGAAGCTTCAAATAACTGACTGTATTTAATTAATACTCAGTGTCAAATAATTTATTTTTGATATCACAAAAATGAGCATAGGACGTGTATATCCGTGCCCCCGCTTTTAATATATATAAAAACTTACGAGTTAGGATATATATTAAATGGAAGTATCAAATGAAAATTGTATTTCAAAAATTGCCCCATTTTGAATTTTCGAAATACGAGTATATGCCCCGGCTTTTAATTTATATGAAAATTGCGAGGTGTAATATATATTAAAAGGAAATTGTCGAAATAAACCTGATGCGAGTGGGCAAAGGACTGCCCGTAGATTTTTCGTTGTCGAAGAGGTCCCGAATGCTCGTCTCAGAAGCTGCTGCCCTCTTTTTTTTTTTTTTTTTTTTTTTTTTTTTGGTGTACAAATTAAACCGGGCCTAATACTTAAATAAAACTGGCCCAACAGATTAAATAAAAAAGGGCCCAATATACTAAATAAAAGAGGCCCAAAAATTAAATATTAATAAGGGCCCAATGGATTAAGGATTAATAAAGGCCCAACTGCCATTCTTGTGGCCCCTTTCTACCTGCTGGATTGTCCAGATCGCATCTCAAAATCACAGGGGTAGCGGATAAATCGAGAGTGGGGGCAATCATCGGCGGAAAGGTCGGGTAGCGGTGCGGGAAGGTTGGCCGCGAGGGGCGGCGGCTGGCGCGGTGAGCGACGCGACCGGGGAGCTGAGGCCGCTGGTCGACGATCGTTGGTCGGAGCCCCGTGGCTGGGCTGAGGGCCAGAGTCGGCGTGCCCGGCGGCGACGTGCGGCGAGGGGGTCTGAGCGAGAAGGCCGCGCGGCCGCGAGGTGGCCCTTATGGGCGGCGACGGGTATGCCGGGGAGGGGCTGGCGGTTTGCGTTGACCGAGCGCGTCGCGGTTTAGCGGTGCGGTGAGCGGAGAGAGGTGAAGAGCGGGGAGCCCGCGACGGTGAGGGTAGGAAATCGAGTAGCGCTTGGCGGCGCGCGGGCAGGAGGAGCCCGCACCGGCGGCGGCGCGGTGCGTGGGGAGAAAGCCGCGAGCAGCCCGTCGCATGTAGGCCGTGCGGGCGGCGACGGCGTTTGCGGGAGAAGGTCGCAGCCTCTAGCGGCGAGCACGGAAGGAGCCCGTGATGGACAACGGGTTGCGCGGGGAGGTGTGCTGGCCGAGACGGACAGCGTGAGAGCCTGCCTGTAGAGACGGCGGGTTGCGGGCGTGAGGCCGCGGGCTGCGGGAGCTGGTCGGAGAGGCGACGCGGGCATCTGGCTCGGTGGGCTGCGCGGGCAGGGGCTCGAGTCCGGTGGCGCGCGAGCAGGCCGCTTGGCGACGCGAGCAGGCCACGCCGGGTAACGCGAGTAGGCCGCGTCGGGCGGCTTGGCACCTGGCGGTTGAGGCGGTCGGTCGGGAAGGCCGCAGCGACGCTTTGGGCCCGTCCTCGAGGTCGGGCAGCGGGCTGAACGAAGGCTAGACGGGATGCGCTCGAATCGATATTGTCAGCGGACTGTTGACTTTTCAACGCACATTGAGAAACGTGCCAACAGATGACTGAGCACACAACATTTCTGTAGAAAAGTTGGCCCACCGATCGAGGCAGAGGATTAAAACAATAGCTCTTCTACTGTGGCCTCTGCTTGGACATTCAACATCAACCGGCTACGCTCCGGCGAGCGATGGAGGCGGCCGGAAAAGGTGGTGTTTTGACGAAATTTTTCGGAGTACTGTTGGGATGGTGGAGTGGAGTCCGGTGGAGTGAGTTCCGTGGCGGCTGAAAGCTCCGCGAGTGTCGCCGGAAACGGCAGCAACACCCGCCGGAAATGACCGTTTCTTCCTTCTTTCTTTGTATCTTTGGTGGCTATGAACCTTTCTTGCTTTCATGCTATAAATGGGATTGTAAATGGGTTTGTTGAATTTTCTGTTTTTGAATTTTTTTGGATATGGGTGAATTTGAGAGCTTGTCGCTGTAAGGTTGGGGAGATTGTTTTCCTGATTTTTTTTTGAATCGATGCATACAGACCGACTTGAAAATGATGGGGTAGTACGTATACGATTTAATGAGTAAAATATGCTTGTTGGAATTTTTGGTTGGAAGACCTTGGATGTTTGTAACGAATGTTGAAACGAGGATTTATTCTAACCTTTGATTCTTGAGTGTTGATACCGAAATGGGGTTGAAGATGAGATGATTTTTCCTCCAAGGTTTTTGAGTGATTTTTCGGGTTTTTGAGGAGAAGATCTTCGTGTTCATCTATCGAGAAGAACACGAATTCTACCCTCCTTCTAGCGCCAAATTGTTGACAGGCATTTTTGTACGGATAGATATATGTGGCTATTTAGGGTATGCCCGACGAACAATAAATATAAACGAACACGAACGATGGGGGAAGAACTTTCGTTCTTCCCTCGAATGAGAGCTTTTTCATGTATGGGAAATGAGAGGAAATGTAGGATCCTTTACAATGAGGGGGTGACCCCCTATTTATAGAGGTTCACCCCCAAGGGCCCAAAAGTGGCCCTAAATTCGTCTCAACCCTTTATTTTAGGGATTTATTACAATATTAATCTAACAATCAACAGTAGACCTATAATACATTAAATGCTCTTTTCTGATATAAACCCTCGATCTTGTCGGGTCAGTGTGTCTTTGGGAATCTGACCTCCTGTCAGGCGAGGATATTTCCTGCTGTA
Source organism: Ballota nigra (assembly GCA_947034835.1). Classification (NCBI taxonomy): domain Eukaryota; kingdom Viridiplantae; phylum Streptophyta; class Magnoliopsida; order Lamiales; family Lamiaceae; genus Ballota; species Ballota nigra. Next base: position 54,324,291 of record OX344726.1, on the reverse strand, counting down.
ACAAAAATTGTTGACAAGCATTTTCGTACGGGTAGATTTATGTGGCTATTCAGGGTATGCCCGACAAACAATAATAATAATCGAACACGAACGATGGGGGAAGAACTTTCGTTCTTCCCTCGAATGAGAGCTTTTCGTATATATGAGAAATGAGAGGAAAAATGAGAGAATCCCTTACAATGAGGGGGTGACCCCCTATTTATAGAGGTTCACCCCCAAAGGCCCGAAAGTGACCCTAAATTCGTCTCAACCCTTCATTTTAGGGATTATTTACAATATTAATATAAAGATCAACAGTAGACCTATAATACATTAAACACTATTTTATTATGTAGACCCTCGATCTTGTCGTGTCAGTGTATCTTCAGGTATCTGACCTCCTGTCAGGCGAGGATATTTCCTGCTGTAACAATTGCCCCCAAGATTGGGCTCTGATTGCGGCCAGAGTTCGATCTTGATCTGTGCTTCAAATAGGTTTTGCCCCCGAGCCTGAAAACAGGATAGCTCGGATGCCCCGAGGGAATCTTCGACGACAAAGGGTCCTTGATGGGCGAATCTTCCGTGTAACCTTCGAATAGTCAAAGTTTTTTGAAATTGGTCGGGTTAGGTGGGGTACGATCTTCCGTCGTGCCCCCGAGTCGAGAACCGTGACGTTCAATTGATAAAGAGTTATTGCCTCTGACCGTCATTGATTTTAGTAATAGGGCGGTAAGGACCGCGATGATAAATTAATGAAGTGCTTAGGCCGCTTGTAGGTAGCGACTTCACGGACAACAGATTGACTTAACAATCAATTAAAAGATAAATCAACAGATTAATGAGTGAAGTGCTTTAGCCGATAGACGGGCAGCGACTTCACGAAGATGGGATTGATTTAACAACCGCTTATAAAATTAACCAACAGGTTAATGAGTGAAGTGCTTTAGCCGATGATCGGGCAGCGACTTCACGAAGATGGGATTGATTTAACAACCGCTTAAAAGATTAACCAACAGGTTAATGAGTGAAGTGCTTTAGCCGATGATCGGGCAGCGACTTCACGAAGATGGGGTTGATTTAACAACCGCTTAAAAGATTAACCAACAGGTTAATGAGTGAAGTGCTTTAGCCGATGATCGGGCAGCGACTTCACGAAGATGGGATTGATTTAACAACCGCTTAAAAGATTAACCAACAGGTTAATGAGTGAAGTGCTTTAGCCGATGATCGGGCAGCGACTTCACGAAGATGGGATTGATTTAACAACCGCTTAAAAGATTAACCAACAGGTTAATGAGTGAAGTGCTTTAGCCGATGATCGGGCAGCGACTTCACGAAGATGGGATTGATTTAACAACCGCTTAAAAGATTAACCAACAGGTTAATGAGTGAAGTGCTTTAGCCGATGATCGGGCAGCGACTTCACGAAGATGGGATTGATTTAACAACCGCTTAAAAGATTAACCAACAGGTTAATGAGTGAAGTGCTTTAGCCGATGATCGGGCAGCGACTTCACGAAGATGGGATTGATTTAACAACCGCTTAAAAGATTAACCAACAGGTTAATGAGTGAAGTGCTTTAGCCGATTGACGGGCAGCGACATCACGATGCAGAGAATAGATTAGTTAACGCCGGTGAGGACGAACCAAACAATACCTCGCCCATTAAGGCGGAAAGTCAACGCTTAACATGCGGACTGGATCCACGCCGAGAGGCGGATTAGTTGACGCCGGTGAAGGCGAACTAATCAAGGCCGAGTGATGGATCGGCTTGAGAGGCAGATTAGTTGACGCCGGTGAAGGCGAACTAATCAATATGTCAACGCATAAAAGGCGGACTAATCAACGCCGAGAAGGCGGATTAACTCGAGAAAGAGGTTAGTTGACGCCGGTGAAGGCGAACTAATCGATACGTCAACACCTGAAAGGGCGGACTAATCGACGTCGAGAAGATGGATTACTTCGCCAATCTAGGCGGAATGTCGACGCCTAAAAGGCGGATTAATCAACGCCGATCGGGCGGATTACTTCGCCAATCTAGGCGGAATGTCGACGCCGAGAAGGCGGATTAATCAACGCCGATCAGGCGGATTACTTCGCCAATCTAGGCGGAATGTCGACGCCGAGAAGGCGGATTAATCAACGCCGATCGGGCGGATTACTTCGCTAATCTAGGCGGATTGTCGACGCCTAAAAGGCGGATCAACTCGAGTAGATTAGTTGACGCCTGTGAAGGCGAACTAATCAATACGTCTACGCCTGAGAGGGCGGACTAATCGACGTCGAGAAGATGGATTACTTCGCCAATCTAGGCGGAATGTCGACGCCTAAAAGACGGATTAATCAACGCCGATCGGGCGGATTACTTAGCCAATCTAGGCGGAATGTCGACGCCGAGAAGGCGGATTAATCAACGCCGATCGGGCGGATTACTTCGCCAATCTAGGCGGAATGTCGACGCCGAGAAGGCGGATTAATCAATGCCGATCGGGCGGATTACTTCGCCAATCTAGGCGGAATGTCGACGCCGAGAAGGCGGATTAATCAACGCCGATCGGGCGGATTACTTCGCCAATCTAGGCGGATTGTCGACGCCTAAAAGGCGGATCAACTCGAGTAGATTAGTTGACGCCTGTGAAGGCGAACTAATCAATACGTCTACGCCTGAGAGGGCGGACTAATCGACGTCGAGAAGACGGATTACTTCGCCAATCTAGGCGGAATGTCGACGCCTAAAAGGCGGATTAATCAACGCCGATCGGGCGGATTACTTCGCCAATCTAGGCGGAATGTCGACGCCGAGAAGGCGGATTAATCAACGCCGATCGGGCGGATTACTTCGCCAATCTAGGCGGATTGTCGACGCCTAAAAGGCGGATCAACTCGAATAGATTAGTTGACGCCTGTGAAGGTGAACTAATCAATACGTCTACGCCTGAGAGGGCGGACTAATCGACGTCGAGAAGACGGATTACTTCGCCAATCTAGGCGGAATGTCGACGCCTAAAAGACGGATTAATCAACGCCGATCGGGCGGATTACTTCGCCAATCTAGGCGGAATGTCGACGCCGAGAAGGCGGATTAATCAACGCCGATCGGGCGGATTACTTCGCCAATCTAGGCGGAATGTCGACGCCGAGAAGGCGGATTAATCAACGCCGATCGGGCGGATTACTTCGCCAATCTAGGCGGATTGTCGACGCCTAAAAGGCGGATCAACTCGAGTAGATTAGTTGACGCCTGTGAAGGCGAACTAATCAATACGTCTACGCCTGAGAGGGCGGACTAATTGACGTCGAGAAGACGGATTACTTCGCCAATCTAGGCGGAATGTCGACGCCTAAAAGGCGGATTAATCAACGCCGATCGGGCGGATTACTTCGCCAATCTAGGCGGAATGTCGACGCCGAGAAGGCGGATTAATCAACGCCGATCGGGCGGATTACTTCGCCAATCTAGGCGGAATGTCGACGCCGAGAAGGCGGATTAACTCGAGTAGACTAGTTGACGCCTGTGAAGACGAACTAATCAATACGTCTACGCCCGAAAGGCGGACTAATCGACGTCGAGGAGACGGATTACTTCGCCAATCTAGGCGGAATATCGACGCCTAAAAGACGGATTAATCAACGCCGATCGGGCGGATTACTTCGCCAATCTAGGCGGAATGTCGACGCCGAAAGGCGGATCAACTCGAGTAGATTAGTTGACGCCGGTGAAGGCGAACTAATCAGTGCGTCAACGCCTGAGAGGCGGACTAATCGACGTCGAGAAGATGGATTACTTCGCCAATCCAGGCGGAATGTCGACGCCTAAAAGACGGATTAGCTCGAGTAGATTAGTTGACGCCGGTGAAGGCGAACTAATCAGTACGTCAACGCCTGAGAGGCGGACTAATCGACGTCGAGAAGACGGATTACTTCGCCAATCTAGGCGGAATGTCGACGCCTAAAAGACAGATTAATCAACGCCGATCGGGCGGATTACTTCGCCAATCTAGGCGGAATGTCAACGCCGAGAAGGCGGATTAATCAACGCCGATCGAGCGGATTACTTCGCCAATCTAGGCGGAATGTCGACGCCGAGAAGGCGGATTAACTCGAGTAGACTAGTTGACGCCTGTGAAGACGAACTAATCAATACGTCTACGCCCGAAAGGCGGACTAATCGACGTCGAGGAGACGGATTACTTCGCCAATCTAGGCGGAATGTCGACGCCTAAGAGGCGGATTAGCTCGAGTAGATTAGTTGACGCCGGTGAAGGCGAACTAATCAGTGCGTCAACGCCTGAGAGGTGGACTAATCGACGTCGAGAAGACGGATTACTTCGCCAATCTAGGCGGAATGTCGACGCCTAAAAGGCGGATTAGCTCGAGTAGATTAGTTGACGCCGGTGAAGGCGAACTAATCAGTGCGTCAACGCCTGAGAGGCGGACTAATCGACGTCGAGAAGACGGATTACTTCGCCAATCTAGGCGGAATGTCGACGCCTAAAAGGCGGATTAGCTCGAGTAGATTAGTTGACGCCGGTGAAGGCGAACTAATCAGTACGTCAACGCCTGAGAGGCGGACTAATCGACGTCGAGAAGACGGATTACTTTGCCAATCTAGGCGGAATGTCGACGCCTAAAAGGCGGATTAATCGACGCCGATCGGGCGGATTGCTTCGCCAATCTAGGCGGAATGTCGACGCCTAAAAGGCGGATCGATCAACGCCTATGAAGGCGGACAAATGTCTGTAGTTGAAAGGTGTGACCATATTTTAAATATGAGTTAATTACCCGGTGAGCAACCTCAATAATTTTTCAAAATTATATTCGAAGTTTCAAACAACTGACAGTATTTAAAATACTCAGAGTTAAATAATTTATTTTTGATGTCACAAAATAATCTTAGGATATGTATATCCATGCCCCCGCTTTTAATATATATGAAAACTAATGAGTTACAATATATATTAAAAGGAAGTTACCAGATGAAAATTGAATTTCAAAATTTGACCCCGCTTTGATTTTTCGAAATATGAATATATGCCCCCGCTTTTAATATATACGAAATTTGTGAGTTGCGATATATATTAAAAGGAAATTATCGGAATAAACCTGATTCGAGTGGGCAAAGGACTGCCCGTAGAATTTTCCGTTGATGAAGAGATCCCGGATACTCGTCTCGAAAGCTGCTGTATATATGTATATATATATATAACCCTTTTTTTTTTTTTTTTTTTTAACTACTTGGTCGGCCCCCTTTTGGGACAGAGGCCCAACCGCCTAAACCTTGAAACAAGCCTAACAGCTAAATACATCTGTCCTACAAATTGAATGGAGGGCCCAAACAACTATTAATATAAATGGCCCAACAGAATAAATTAAAAAGGGGTCCAACAGAATAAAAAGAAAGACCCAAGGCCCAATCGAATAGGCCCAATACCATAATTGAACCTGGTCCAATAATTTGATCTAGTCACGTATGTGAGAGGCAAACTCACAGTGGCTAGCAGATGGGAGGCCGCGTCGGGCAGCGTTATGCGGCGACGGTGACCGGGCTGTGTCTGGCGCCGGCGACGGGGACCGGGCTGTGTCTGGCGCCGGCGATAGGGACGCGTGGTTGCCCGAAGCGTCGCTCCTGGAGTGATGTTGGGGAGGCGGCTGAGCGGGATGGGCGAGATCGGAGGCCGGAGGTGCGACGGGGGGAGCTGGGCGAGCTCGACCGGTCGCGGCGGTGCGGGGATCTGGAGGCGCGGCGCGGCGCGGGGAGCTGCGATGGGCCGCGGCGCGGGGCGATTTGTCCCGGGCGGCGAGATCGGTTGCGGGGAGGAGAGGGCTGGCGCCGCGGAGAGGCGTTGGGGGGCGCGAGCAGCGCGCCGGTGGCACGGAGAAATGGCCGTGCGACGGGCGGCTAAGCGGGGAGGAGCCCGCCTTGGGCGGCGGCGAGAGATGGCGGCTCGAGTAGGAGGCCGCGAGAGGCAGCGCACCGGGAAGCGGCGGGGGATGGCGAGCGGGGACCCGCGATGGCGAGGGAAGGAATCCGATGGCGGCGCGGGGAGCGCGGGGAGGAACCCGCGGGCAGGCTGGAGTCCCGGCGGCGGCGCGGGATGACCAGGCGGCGGCTCGGGAAGGCCAGGACTGTGGAGGAGGATGATGCGCGGCGCGAGCAGGTTGCCGCGTCGGGGAGGCGACGGGGAGCCCAGCCTCGGCGGGGCGAGGAGGCGATGCGAGCTGGACGGAGGCCGAGCACTTAGCGTGGTCGTGCCCGTGAGGGGCGGTGCGGCGACGTCGGGCAGCCCGTGGTGGTCGTCCGCTACGCGGGCAGCGACGTGATATTGATAGTAAGCAGGGAGCGGGCAGGCTCGTCGGACAGGTCCGATCGGGCTGGCAGAGGTCTTGTCGGGCTGCTCCCAGCGACGACGGTTAGATGATGGCGCGCGGATCGATGTCGTCAGGAACTGTTGACTTACTGTGCGTGGCAGGTGTGTTGAGATGTGTGCCTTTGAAAAATCTGCGCTAATGCAGATAAGGTGGCACACAAATCAAGGCACGCATTGGGAAATATGAAGAGGAAAACAGTAGCTTCTCCCTTTCTTTTTGCTTGAATACACCGCCTATTTTCCGGTGAGCAATGGAGGACTGCGAGAGCTTTTGGAAAGAGGATCGTGGAAGTGGCAAGGCCGGCGGCCTCTTGCGTGCGAGGGAAGAACGGCGGCGCGTTTGGCTACTCTGGCAGCTGAGCTCCGTCGCCGGAAACGACCGGAATCCTTTTCCGGAAGAACAGGAACCATTTTTTTTTTCCCTTCCTTAGCTAGCTGCGTGCGTGCGTGAGTGTACTAAGGAAATTGGATTTTGGCTTTGTTTTTTTTGGAAAGCTGTTTTGATGAAAGTTTGGGCTTGCTGCTGTAAGGATGGGGATATGGGTTTGTTGAAATTTTGTTGGATAATTTTGATTGGAAAGGGTGATGATTTTTGGAAAATGGGTTGAAACAGATCCAAAATGGGATGAATTTTTTTTTTGATGATTTGTGTTAAACCGAAGAAAACTTGATTTTTTGATTTTTAGGGGAGGATCTTCGTATTCATCCATCGAGATGAACCAGAAATACCCTCCTTCTAGCGCCAAATTGTTGACAGGCATTTTCGTACGGGTAGATTTATGTGGCTATTCAGGGTATGCCCGACAAACAATAATAATAATCGAACACGAACGATGGGGGAAGAACTTTCGTTCTTCCCTCGAATGAGAGCTTTTCGTATATATGAGAAATGAGAGGAAAAATGAGAGAATCCCTTACAATGAGGGGGTGACCCCCTATTTATAGAGGTTCACCCCCAAAGGCCCGAAAGTGACCCTAAATTCGTCTCAACCCTTCATTTTAGGGATTATTTACAATATTAATATAAAGATCAACAGTAGACCTATAATACATTAAACACTCTTTTATGATGTAGACCCTCGATCTTGTCGTGTCAGTGTATCTTCAGGTATCTGACCTCCTGTCAGGCGAGGATATTTCCTGCTGTAACAATTTGGCGCCAAAATGTTGACAGCGATTTATGACTGATCTCGCTGCCGGGTTCCTAGCGGGTAGGATTTGATATTAATGATGACAGAGAGTAGTAAATGCGAGAGTAAATGAGCTCTCAAGTATGTCTTTGCAATAAATGTGATGTGTGTTACAAATTGGCATTCAAAGCCCTATTTATAATGTTCAAAGTGGGGGTTCCCCAAGCTTGGTAGGTGGACTCGTGGGCCCCTCCTGCTCCTAGCTGGAAGGTAATGAGTGGCTACAGCCTCCCCTATGAACCAATGAGGAGACGCCACGTGGCACTGTCACCCCTGAGGTGATTGGACCTGGCCTCAACTACCCTCTTTGACCCTGTCACATCCTCAGGATTGATGGCACTCGACGTCCTCTCACAGCTGGCGCGGCCTGGTGTCGGGTAGACGGGTACTCGGGTACCGAGAAGCGAGTCCGGACGAAAATGCCCCGGTTGGTCATTTGCGGGAAGGCGGGTAGAGTACCTGCACAGAGGCTCGTCGCTGGCCGCCCGATATCCGGGCGTGTGGATTATAAGTACCCTTCCCGGCCGATCCCAGAGGCTTATGTCGGGCAGCGTCTGGGTCCCTGTCCGTCTTGTCTGACCGGCGGGAGGACTGTTCTCCTCCGAGCCCGCTACAGCAGTGGGCCTGTATCTGATACCCGATGGGTCGGGTAGTAAAATATCGGGTGTAACAATTGCCCCACCAGCCCGACGTCGGGGGGCCGCAGTCGCCGGGTGGCGGGCTGGTCGAACTGCAGACCATTTTGATTTCGAATTTGAATTTTGGGGGTGACGTTTCGATTTCCAAGATGACGCCTCGTCTGCTGCGCCTGCTGACGTCACGGGATGGCGTGACTGATGCGCAGAAATCCAGGGGTCACATCCGCCGAACCTGCTCCCCAACCGTTGCGCGCGTGACCCCCACGCGCCCCCCCCGAACTTTGTTTTATTTCATTTTCGACCCCGTTTTTTTGCTGTTTAGTCCCTCCTTTTTCTTCTATAAATAGGGGCTCCCAGCCCATTTTCTCATTTTCCCACTCTTGCAAACTCGTGCCCCCCTTAAGGATTTTTAAGTTTTCCGGCGAATTCCTCAGATTCCGGCGAACTCTCCAGATTCCGGCGGTCTTTTCTGCGTCCCAAGGTAACTTCTTGCTCCTTTCGTCGACACTCCTTCTTACTTTATTTTCGTTATGAGCGACTCCGTCGAGAGCCTCGGCGCCGCCGATGCTTATCATTTCCGCCGCCGTGCCGCCGCCGATGCCGAGAGGCCTTTCCAGCCGGCCGGGGAAGGAACGTCCCGTGCCGCCGCCAGAGAGGGCGAGGGCAACTCCACGGATGTGGATGCCTTCGCGGACGATTTGGAGGGGATGAGTCCCCAGCGAGAGGGGGAAGCCCTAAGCGTTTCCCCGGTCTCCGCCTACCCGCCCCGGGCCGAAGATTTCCTATTCGAGCGGGAAGCCGTGCCCGACCAAATAGACTACGCGGACAGCCGGCTAATCGGGTTCGACCACTCGAAGTATATGAGCCGGTTCGTGCGAAAGCGCCCTCCCCGCGTAATATCTCGAGGCCCAGGATACCGACTTTGGGGCCTCTCGCCGCCCCAGCTGCCTTCCCCCGGACGCCGACGTGAAGGAGTTGTACTGGACCTTCCAGGCGCCCTCCGACGTCTTTTTCTACGCCCCCCGGGAGAATGAACGGGCCGACCAGCCTCCGGAAGGCCTTATCGCCATAAATGCGGACACCCTTCATGCCGGGCTCCGTTTCCCGCTTCACCCGGCCATCTCCAAGCTACTAGCGGCCTGGAATCTGTCGATCACCCAGATCACCCCGAATGGGTGGAGCTACATCCTGGGGGCAATGGTCGCTCTTGGTCGGCGCGGGCTGCACCGTATGCCCACCCCGTCCGAGCTCAACTACCTATACTACACCGTGGCCTCGGTCGGGCGGATGAACCATGGGTATTACTCCGTGAAGCCCCGGGGTGGAGATGCCATTGTCTTCGGCATCGCGCCGAAGGTGACGCACTGGCAGGAAAGGTGGTGGTGGGTCGGCGGCGCCTGGGAGAGCGTTGGCATAGACGGGCACACCATCCCGGTTCCACGAGAATATCGGGAGCGCAATCGTCGAGGTAAATACTGACTTTTTCTTCGTTTCTTAGTACTGATCTAATTCTTCTTTCATTGTGCAGGTTGCGCGGTTCCAAATCAAGCCGACCTGACCGACGATTTCAGGCAGGCGCTAGCCTTGGTGAGATCCGAGAGCGCGGACAACCGCGACGTCGAACTTCTCAACGACGACGAGTACAGAAGGCTCTCCGGACTCCAGACTTTCCCGCGCCATTTGGATTTCGGTGGTAAGACTCTTTTCCTGCCCGACTCTCCTTGTACTCGTTCCCGCTGCTCGATTTCTAATCTTGTCACTTTTCTCGCAGAGCAACGCTTCCCGGCTGAATCTTCCACGCCATCGACCTCCCCGGCAATTTCCCCAAGGACCGCAGGTGAGGCCGGCCAGGCAGCCATCCCGATTGTAAACGTCGAATCGTCCGAGGAGACAGTCGACATGGCGCCCAAGAAGAATGCTTTGGCCAAGCTGGCGAAGCGGGGAGCCGTCCGTGCCGCCGGGGTGGTGATTCGCAGCCCGCCCGCGGCCCCGGTGCCCCCGACATCCTCCTCCCCGACAGACGGGCAGCGCCCACGCAAGCAGGCCCGGGTCGATGGCCAGACATTTGTCGACCCAGCTATGGTGACGGTCAACCTGGACCCGGCGACTGGCGGGCTCGTGGCCGGCACCGTCGAGGCGACTTTAGGGGGCCCGGCCTCCCCTGCCCGCGATCGCAGCGACTTCTCATTCTTGGGCTGGGGCAATAACCTCACGTAAGTATTACGCTTTCTTCTCTAAGTTTTCTAGTCGTTCTTGGTGTAGGATTTTTTCTTAACCTGCCTTCTCTTCCCGTGTTCACGCAGGCCTGAGCCTCTGCCCCCACCCGAGGTTCTTTAATTCCTGCGCTCGCAGGAACCTCCGTACTCGGAGGCCGTGCCCGAGACTTGGCCGGAGGAACTGCGCCGTGCCGTGCTGAATCTTCCCCGGTCCTGGACCCTCAACTGCCAGAAGGCTGCGAGGACCGTCTCGCTCGCCGATCGGATGAGGGCGGCAGCCATCCGTACCTCCTGCAACGCCGTCGCCATGGAGGGCATTATGCTCGAATACGAGCGGGAGATGCGGACTGCCTCCTCCTACAGGGCAGCCTTCCAGACGAAACGGGACGAAGCTACCCGCCTGGAAGAGGAGAACAAGAAGCTCCGGGAAGAGCTGGAGGCCGGCCGAGCGGGTCGGGCTGAGCTGGAGGGGGTCCTCGAGGAGGAGAGGAGGAAGCGCGCCGAGGCCGAGGCGAGGACGGCTGAAGAAGTCCGCCAAGCCAAGGAGGCTCTCGCGGCGGAGGCGGAGAGGCGCCTGGAGTCCGAGCGTGCTCGATTGGCCGCTGAGGGCGAGTCGGCTGGATCCATGGTGTACATCAATGCTTACGCCGACTCGATTCGCTCCCTACTCCGCCAAAATCCCCAGGCCGATTACTCCGGGCCTCTGGCCGATTTGAAGAGCTATGTCGAGTCCAATCCTCCCTCCCCGGACTATGATATCACGCTCAAGGACTTGGTCGATCGCGGGCTGGATTTGTCGTTCCTTGGCGACCCGGCGACCTTCCTTTACCCGATCGCCGACGAGGAGGCGAATGAGGACCTGGGGGCGGTGGACGAGGCGCGTCCATGATTTTTCTTTTCTTTTGTTTTTGTTAAGTATGCTGGCCGCTGGCCGTCTTGTATTTTCTCTTTTCCTCTTTAATGAAATTGCTTTGCCCTTCATTTCGCTTTGTCTCCTTGAACTTTTTGTTTTATCGGCCGGGTAAATAACGTAATCGGGCAATAGAATTAATCAACGAATTAATTAATGAAGTGCTATAGCCGAATATCGGGCAGCGACTACATGAAGATAGGATTGATTTGTCAACCACTTAAAGAATTAACCAACAGATTAATTAATGAAGTGCTATAGCCGAATATCGGGCAGCGACTTCACGAAGATGGGATTGTTTTACCAACCGCTTAAAGAATTAACCAACAGATTAATTAATGAAGTGCTATAGCCGAATATCGGGCAGCGACTTCACGAAGATGGGATTGTTTTACCAACCGCTTAAAGAATTAACCAACAGATTAATTAATGAAGTGCTATAGCCGAATATCGGGCAGCGACTTCACGAAGATGGGATTATTTTACCAACCGCTTAAAGAATTAACCAACAGATTAATTAATGAAGTGCTATAGCCGAATATCGGGCAGCGACTTCACGAAGATGGGATTGATTTAACAACCGCTTAAAGATTTTTACAAGTTTGCGCTTCGAGTAGCGATTACAATGAGCTCCTACTGGTAGTATTTTTTGAGTAGGGAGGCGTTCCAAGGGTATTGGGCCGGGTTGCCTTCAAGGCTTTCCAGCTCGTAGGCTCCATTGGCGAGGCGGCTGGAGACCTTTAGGGGTCCCTCCCAATTCGGACCAAATGCCCCCTTGGGCTGCCCGACCGTCCGTCGGAGTACCAGGTCCCCGGTTTCGAACTCCCTGATCTTGATCTTCGAGTTGAAGTATTTTTCAGCCCGGCGTTTGTAAGCTATGTTTCTTTGTTCTGCGGACAGCCTTCTCTCCTCCAGCAGGTCCAACTCGTGTAGCATGGCCTGGTCGTTCTCGGTCCCCACAGGTTGTGAGGTGCGGAGGCTCGGGATGACGACTTCAGCCGGGATGACTGCCTCTGTTCCGAAGGCTAGAGCAAAAGGAGTCTCCCCGGTTGCGGTGCGACACGTCGTTCTATATGACCATAACACTTCGGGTAGCTTGCTCGCCCATGTTCCCTTGCTCTCCTCCAACCTTGTCTTCAACGTGTGTTTGATTATCTTGTTTACTGCCTCGACCTGCCCGTTCGACTGGGGGTGGTAGGGTAACGAGAACAACCTCTTGATCTTGTGCTTCTGGCAGAATCTTTCCATCTCTAGCCCGTCGAATTGTTTCCCGTTGTCCGAAATGATTATCTGTGGGAGGCCGAATCGACAGATTATGTTGCGCCAGATGAACCTGATAACATGTTCCTGGTCGATCGTTTTTAGTGATTCCACCTCCGCCCATTTGGTGAAGTAATCCACGGCGACAATTGCGTACTTGACGCTGCCCGGGGCCGTAGGCAAAGGGCCAATGAGATCGATCCCCCACTTTGCGAACGGCCACGGGCTCAGGATTGAGGTGAGCTCGGTTGGGGCCTGATGGATTGCCGGCGAATAGATTTGACACTTGTGGCATGCCCGCGCGTAGTCGATTGCGTCCCTCTTCAGGGTGGGCCAGAAGTATCCCTGTCGGATAACCTTCTGGGCGAGCACCTGGCCGCCGGCGTGGTTCCCGCAGCGTCCTTCGTGGACTTCTACCAATATCTTCCTTCCCTGCTCCTGCGTTACGCATTTTAGGAGGGGCAGGGCGAAGCCTCGTTTGTACAACTGGTCCCCGATGATCGTGTACCGGGCCGCCCGGAGCTGCAACTGTCTTGCCGCTACCCGGTCGACTGGGAGTTGGCCATCACGGAGGTATTTCAGGATGGGGGTCATCCAGCTGTCTTCCGCTTGCCCCAGGCTACTCACCCGCTGGTTCGAACTCGTAGGGGCGGTCAGGTAAGTAACTGTGATCTGGGACATGTCGGCTGCCCCTTCGGATGTTGCGAGGCGGGCAAGTGCGTCTGCTTGAGTATTATCGAGTCGGGGTACCACCTCTATGCATACCTGATCGAACTTTTCGAGCAGGTTCTTGGCTAATCCCTGGTAGGCCAACATCCTATCGCTGCGCGCCTCGTATTCTCCTGAGATTTGACATGTAACGAGCTGTGAGTCGCTGTATACCTGGAGTCTCTTCACCCCCATGGCCATGGCCATTTCCAGGCCGTTAATTAATGCTTGGTACTCGGCCTCATTGTTTGTCGCGTGGAAACCGAATCTTATGGCTGTCGTGAACGACTGGCCGGACGGGCTGAGAAGGACAATTCCCGCGCCTGCCCGCGTAGTTGTGGAGGATCCGTCAACGTACATTTTCCAAGGTGGCTGCTCGATCTTGGACATCGCCTCCGGGTAAGTGAGCTCGACTATGAAGTCGGCCATGGCTTGGCCTTTGATGGATGTTCGGGGAGCGTATGTGACTCCGAATTGCCCGATCTCAACAGCCCACTTGAGGCACCTGCCCGCCGTATCTGGCCGATGCAGTACTTGGCGAAGTGGCATCGTTGTCAGTACTTCTACTTGGTGATAAAAAAAGTATGGGCGTAACTTGCGTACGCTCATTACTAGGGCGTATGCTAACTTTTCCAGGGGTGGGTACCGTAGCTCGGCGTCGTGAAGTGTCTGGCTGACATAGTAGATTGGCAGATGTGCCTGCCCCTCAGCCCGCACTAGCACGGCGCTGAGAGCTGAGTCCGACGCCGCCAAGTATAAGAAAAGCTTCTCGCCGGGGACGGGTTTGGCCAACACCTGGGCGTTTGATAGGTATGCTTTCAAGTTATTGAAAGCGAGCTGACTCTGGGGAGTCCAGTTTAGTTTCCCCTTCCGCATGCTGTCGAATAAAGGCTTGCATCGGTCCCCCATGCGGGAGATGAAACGGCTAAGGGAGGCCAGGCTGCCCGTCAACTTCTGCACCTCCTTCACCGTGCGGGGAGGGCTCATGTCGAGGATCGCCTGTACCTTGGTCGGGTTTGCCTCGATTCCCCGCTGGCTGACCATGTGCCCCAAGAATTTGCCCGACTCGACGCCGAAACTGCACTTTTTCGGGTTGAGCCTCATCCGATATTTTCTCAAGATCTCGAATGTTTCGGCTAGGTGTGTGAGGTGGTCTTCTTTCTTCTCGCTCTTGACGACGATGTCGTCGATATATACCTCCATGGTCGCCCCGATTTGGTCGTGGAACATGTGGTTGACCAGCCTCTGGTAGGTTGCCCCAGCGTTCATGAGCCCGAATGGCATCCGCTTCCAAAAATACATGTTTTTCTCGGTGAGGAAAGTTGTGTGTTTCTGGTCGTCTGCGGCCATCGGGATCTGGTGATAGCCGGCAAAAGCGTCCATGAAAGTGAGCATCTCGTGCCCGGCCGTGCTGTCCACCAGGTGGTCGATGTGTGGCATCGGGAAGTGATCTTTTGGGCAAGCTTTGTTTAGGTCCGTGAAATCGATGCACAATCGCCATGTGTTGTTGCTCTTCTTGACGAGTACGGCGTTGGATACCCATTGAGGCTTGTCGTCGGGGTCGACCATCCCGATGAGTTTGTTGTCGAGTAGCTTTTTGACTTCGGTGGCAATGATCGCGTATTTGTCTGGGCCGAATTTCCTTCTTTTCTGCGAGATCGGCTTGCGGGATGGATCGATGTGCAGTTGGTGTGAACATACGGTTGGATCGATCCCGACCATGTCCTCATGGGACCAGGCGAACACGTCTAAGTTCTCTTCTAAAAATGCGGTCATCTTTGCCCGCAACTCGCCGGACATTGACGAACCGAGTTGGACACTTACTTCTGGCCGACTCTTCATTGTGACCGAAATTAATTCTTCGATCGGACTGGCTCCACGTTCGCCGTAACGTGGATCGTCGATCTGCCCCGTTAGGGTTTTGTCAATCTCCATGGGTTCGTACCCGAGCCTTGGCTCCAGGTCGACTTGGATGTCCTCAAATGTTTGCGAATCTTCTTCCATTGGGTGGGCAGCGGGTGGGATTTCTTCGTCTATTTCCATGTCTCCCTCCCCGATTGTGCAGACATAATCTAGATTTGCAAAATTTGAAATAACATCGATATACGCCAAACATCCGCGTGCCATTTTTTGATTTCCCTTAAGAGTCCCAACCTTCCCGGAGGGGGTTGGGAACTTGATACAATAATAGAATGCTGAGGCGGCGGCTTCGAACTCGTGCTCGAATGGCCTGCCGAGAAACCCGTTATAGGTTGACGGCTGGTCGACAATGATAAAATCGAGCTATTTCGAAGCCTTAACCTCAGCGTCTATACTAGAAACTAACTCTACGGCTAGCCTAACTATCCCGTAGGGTTTCACCGTGGCGTCGCCGAAGCCTTTGATAACCTGGTCGCATGGCTCCACATACCTCTCAAAGGAGCTGTCCAGCTGGTCGAATGCGGCTTTGAAGAGGATGTTGCAGTAGGCTCCGTTGTCGACGAGCATGCGATGGACGGTGACGCCCATGATGTTGACGGACACGACTAGGGCGTCGTGGTTCGGGTAGATGACCCCGGTGCGATCCTCCTCCTTGAAGGCGAGGAGGTTTGATTCTTTTGCCGTCGTGTTGATCGGCAGGGCGATTTGATGGACATTGTCCATCGCTCGCAGCTCGCTCTTCTGTCTGCGGTTGGAGAGCAAGGTGGTAGGTGCGAAGCCTCCCACCGGGGAGAGCATGTTGACTGCCCGTCGGGCCTGATGTTCCGGCATCGGTGGGCATATGAGGGCCGCCTCCCGGTTTGGCTCCACGGGGCGGGCAGCGGCCTGAGCCTCCGGTCTAGCCGCCGGCCTCTTCACGAACTCCTCCAGCTTCCCCTCCTCGAAGAGTCGCCAGAGTTGCTTCAGGAGGTCGCGGCACTCACTCGTGTTGTGCCCGACGGTTTGATGGTAGTGGCAGTACTTGTTGGGGTTGAGCTGCACCCCCGGCTTGTGGACCCACGGCCGTGCCTTGGGCATCATATTTTTGTCCCGGATCTGCACATAGACGTACTCCGGGGTGGCCGACAATTTTTCGGCCAGCTTCACTTTGACGGAATCGAAGGGTTTGAAAGGCTGGGGAGCCCGGTAGGAAAAGTTCCTCCGGCTCGATGTGGTGCCTGCCGAGGCGCGTGGTTTCTCCTTCTCGGCAGGGGTGCTCTCTCCTAGCCGCTGTGCCAGGATGTCCGCATTGTAGATGATTTTCCCGGCTCGCTGCCGGAACTCCGCGTAGGACTTGGGGTAGTCCTTGTTCATCGACTTCCATAGTTTGGTTTTTAGGCGGAGTCCGCCTATGATCCCGACGAGCTTGACCTCGTCCCCGACGGGCTCGCCCTCCATGATGATGCGATCTACCCGGTCGATGTACGCCCGGTCGGTCTCGTCTTTCCCCTGGGCCAAGTTGGCCATGCGGTTGGCGCCCGGCCATTCGTGGCGCCATCGAGGAGAAGTGCTCCAGGAACAGTTCCCCTAGCTGGTGGAATGAAACCACCTTCCCCGCGGGAAGCGAGGAGTACCATCGGTGAGCCCTGTCCCCCAAGGTTAGCGGGAACATCCTGCATTGGGTGGCATCTGTTGCCCCCATGGAGATCATGTAGGTGGAGTATTTACTGAGATGGGTGACGGGGTCTGTCTCCCCGTCATATTGGCCCACGGCGGCCACGTTGATTTTTGGTTGGGCCGGGGCCCGCACCAAGATGTCTGCGAGGGGCGAGTTGGGCATGTAGGGGACATGATGTTGCCCGTCCCACCTCTCGAGCTTGGCCTCAAGGTCCGAGACCTTTTTTAGGATGGCGGCCATGGCGTTGTCGGCCGCGGGGGGAGAACGGGGACGAGGGTTGTCCCCCAAGCGGTCACGGACCGACGGCCTCGGGGCCGTGTCGTTGTGACGCCTGGGAGATCGTGCCTGTTCTCGCTCCCGGGGCCTGGAGCTGGCGTTGGATTCACAAGGTCGGGCAGCTCCCCGAGCCTGGGTTCCCAACCGGGAGAAGACCGATCCCGCCGGTCGGCGAGAAGCCCGCTGCGAGTCGGCCTCCTCGTCGAGGCGCCTCTTTAGATTCTGAGGCCGGGGGTTGCTGGCGGCCCTCCTGGCCGCCTCTTGCTCCTGCCGGGGCTGGCATGTGGCCCTGCTTCGGGCTGGCTCCTTTCCTGGTCGGTGAGTGCGGATAGGAGCGGCGTCGATCTCGGCCTGACGGCGCTCGATCATGGCCCTTGCGGCCTGGAGGTCCTCCGGAGTTCTTATGGCCGACAAGAACTCAAAAGGACCCTGAAGGGTCTCCGCCGTGGCCGGAGCCGGAGTGGCGGTTTCGCCGATGTCCTCGACTTGCTGCTGGGTTCGTGTGGCCTTCGAAGTGGTCATTTTTTGAGTGATAGTGGATGGGATTTCGTTCGAGGTGACTAGATAAATGAAACCGAGTGTACTTCGATATTAGTCACCCTCCTTCTAGCGCCAAAATGTTGACAGCGATTTATGACTGATCTCGCTGCCGGGTTCCTAGCGGGTAGGATTTGATATTAATGATGACAGAGAGTAGTAAATGCGAGAGTAAATGAGCTCTCAAGTATGTCTTTGCAATAAATGTGATGTGTGTTACAAATTGGCATTCAAAGCCCTATTTATAATGTTCAAAGTGGGGGTTCCCCAAGCTTGGTAGGTGGACTCGTGGGCCCCTCCTGCTCCTAGCTGGAAGGTAATGAGTGGCTACAGCCTCCCCTATGAACCAATGAGGAGACGCCACGTGGCACTGTCACCCCTGAGGTGATTGGACCTGGCCTCAACTACCCTCTTTGACCCTGTCACATCCTCAGGATTGATGGCACTCGACGTCCTCTCACAACTGGCGCGGCCTGGTGTCGGGTAGACGGGTACTCGGGTACCGAGAAGCGAGTCCGGACGAAAATGCCCCGGTTGGTCATTTGCGGGAAGGCGGGTAGAGTACCTGCACAGAGGCTCGTCGCTGGCCGCCCGATATCCGGGCGTGTGGATTATAAGTACCCTTCCCGGCCGATCCCAGAGGCTTATGTCGGGCAGCGTCTGGGTCCCTGTCCGTCTTGTCTGACCGGCCGGAGGACTGTTCTCCTCCGAGCCCGCTACAGCAGTGGGCCTGTATCTGATACCCGATGGGTCGGGTAGTAAAATATCGGGTGTAACAAGAGCAGGTCTACGTTCTTGTAGACTTTTTAAAAAAATATTTCTTTTGTCAGGAATTTTTTTTTTTTAAAAAAAGAAGCTAAATCACACTATTTAAAAAAAAAAATTAGCATCCACTGCCGCTCGCTGCTACAACTTCAAGAAGGTAAGATATGAGATTTCATATGATATGTTTATATTGAACATTTGAAAAGGTGATTATATGATATATGCCACATTTATCAAATACATGGAAATATACGAGTTTACCACATGAATATTTTTTCTTGGATATTTACATTACTTGCATATTACATTTTATATAATCTTGCTTTAGGAAGTGGAAAGACTATGATATGGTTCTAGTTATTGTCACGCCCCAATTTTTTTAAGGCTTTTTTTTTCCAATACTACTTTTAAATAGATAATTTATATTCTTTTAAAACTTTGGTAGCGGAAATAAATAATAATCATCTACACGAAATATAAATAACTAAATCCCAAATGAAAAATTAAATTCCCAACAGTGAAGATTAAAGAACTTTATTTTAAAAGGACGTGACTCAAAGTCTAAATTAAAATAACACTTAAATAACTGAATAAGAAATTTCAAATAAATTGCATCTACATCCACCGTCCCTCCACTGCACTCCTTCAATCTAAAAAAATATTAATTTGTATGGTATGAGCAAAACCACTAGCTCAGTGTGATCCTCTTGTCAAAACTAAATATAACATACAAATAAAATGCATAACCACTAGCAGTCATGAAATTCACATACTGACATATACAAACTTTAATTCATGTTATCTTATTATTAAAAATTAATGTTTTACGGTTATCCCAAGGATCACTCTTCAATCCCACTGGGTCCCCCACAAAGACCTCTCTTCAGTCTCGTGTTCCTTCTTGCGCACGACGGATCCCCAAGGATCACTCTTCAATCCTGGGTTCCCCGAGGACCTCTCTTCAGTCCCGGGCCTCTCTTAAGCCCCTGACCTTTAATAACTTTTCTTAGTATAATTATCATATATCTCCACTTTCATATCATAAATTAATGTTGTAGACTCATACAAGATAATTAATAAAGACAAATAAACTGCACATAATAAAATCAACTCATGTAGCATGCATGTAGGTAAACAGTTTACTCGTATAACACATTTAATAAAGACAATTAAACCACACCTCGAATTGATGTCGTGGATGCAATGAAATAACTTTAGTCCACTTTTTTTTATATGATTGTGTACTTGCTTCATGATTTTCAATAGAACATATCTCATTTAATATTTGGAGGAAAAATATAAAATTTGAATTGTATATAATATACTAAATATAATATGACATATAAAAATATAAGAAAATTCTGAGTTATTTAGATATAATTTTCTAATTTTTAAAACCGAAAAGATTGAATCTGTAAAATTTGTACAACTATAGTAAAAGAAAGATATCTGAAAAACGAGAACTTGAAATACTTTGATTTTATATAATATAAATAACTTAGTAATTTGTAACATATCCAAAAATTAAATTTTTCGGAGTTATATAAATAGGGTTTTCGTATTTTTGAAACTGAAATAGATGACTTTTCAAAACAGGGATACCATTAGAAATAATTTGATAATAAATATAAAATCAACTCCGATGACCTTGAAAACTTTACTGTATGCTAAAAACATTATTATACATAACTTATATGAAAATTATAAGATTTTGACTTATAAAAATATATATATTGAATTTTTAAATCGAATAGGCAGAGCTGCGAAAGTTTTAAATAGAAGGAGTATAAAATTCATATAAAATATAATATAACTCTGATCACTTTGAAATTTTCACTGTACATAAATAACGTAATAAATAAGAACATATTAAAATTTCGTAAATTTTGAAGATGTATAAGAGAGTTTTCGAAATTTTAGAAAAGAATTATCTATGATAGTGAGGAAAAGACTTTAGAAGATGATGAATGAAAAATAATAGATTTTCATATTTGTGCATATGAAAACTATGGAATTATACACATATATATAGGCATATATTTGGACTTGGGTTTTGACCTAGATATGAATATATTTAAGATTTTAAAAGATATGAAAATCCTATCACAAAAGATCTAGATATTAAAATATTATCTTCAACGAAAATCTTTATTATTTAAATTTAAAATTTAAACCATACAAAATATTTTTCTTGTAGATAAAAATAAATATTTTGGAAATTATATTTTATGATTTTTTTTTAAAGATATGCATTATTATTGATTTAATAAAATTCAATAATTTTGAATTAATGAATATTATAAATAATTAGAAAAGTTAGGGTGTTACAGTTATCATGTTAGAGCATAAAAGTATTTAGAAACCGCATAGGATTATACGTTATGATGATAAATCACGTTTGACATGCAAGATGGCGCGTCGGGGTAACTCAAATCAAGCTGCTAGGGGAAATGCTCCTGGTCAAGTTGGCACATCACATAATGTACCTATTAATGATGGCATACAAAATAATGTCCCTGTTAATGATGGAATAGAAAATAATGCCCCTATTAATGATAACATAGCAAACGATGCCCCCGTTCAAGCTGGCGCGGGACTTGATGCTCAAGTTAATGATAACACCGCCCAAGTGGTAGAGCAGTTCCGTCGCTACAAACCTACAATATTTAATGGAAGGGATGGACCGGAAGCCGTTGAGCAGTCGTTCCGCTCAATGGAACGTATTTTTTAGCTTATTGGGTGCACAGAAGCTCAAAGACTCAGGTGTGTTGCCTTCCAGTTGGTGAAGGATGCGGACCATTGGTGAGAGAGTTACTGGCGGATCAGGCCTGCTGAGGAATTTGAGGCCTTAACGTGGGACAGATTCAGAGAGATTGTGATGAACAGATACTTTCCCAAGTCCTACCGGGATAGTAAAGAGACATAATTTCTTGATCTAAAACAAGACGAAATGACAGTAGCACAGTATGAGATAAAGTTCAGTCAGCTAGCATGTTTTGCTCAACACCTAGTGGACTCAGAGGAAAAGAGGGTTTACAGGTTCACGAAAGGGTTGCGGCCTGAGATTCAAAGTATTCTCGCTAGCCACGGGGATCTCACTTTCTGTCAGACCTTTGAAAGAGCAGAGAAGATTGCTACGTGCATGAAGGAAAATAGGAATTCTGATAAAAGGAAATGAGAAGAGTCGAGTCAAGAAGAGCAAGACAATAACAACGACAACAACAAGCAAAGGAAGGTTGAAGGAAAAACCAATGGATACACTAAAGGGAAGAAGCCAAATTGTAAAACATGTGGTCGAAATCATCGTGGTGAGTGTTTAATGGGTAAAAATATATGTTACAAGTGCAAACAACCAGGACATACTGCCTACGATTGCTAAAAAATTATAAAAGGAATGAGAAACAATATTCAAAATAGAGGTCGTAGTGGTGAAGCTCGAGTTTTTGCGATGGGACAACAAAATCAAGGTACATAATTAAATTTTCGAGGACGAAAATTTTATAAGAGGGGTAGAATGTAACACCCCTAAAATTTAGAATAAATGATTTTATTAGATCTAATAGTAAAATAAAATTAATAATTATTTAGATATACTAAAATATTAGAGTCTCAAATTTTATTTCATCTTATTCATTGAAGATCCTATAATTTATTTTCTAGCAATTTTATATTTTTGGAGATCTTTAAATCTCAAAATTAATTTCCTATCTTTTTATTTATTTTCCTATTTTTCTTGATATTTCATGGAATATTTTAATTTCCAATGTAAATTAAATATTTTTCATATCTTCTAAATATTTATAAAAGATATAAGATATTAATCTTTCTCTCCAAGAAATCACTTATTTTTCTCTATAAATACAATTCCAATTTGTACGCCTAGAGTCACAACCTCACAGAAAATATTTACATACTTTTCTCTTGAAACGCCTCTTTCGGATTCCATATTTTACGTGATAAAGAATCTGCTCCATAAGATAATTTATATACTACAGATTCAATCAAGATTTAAGGTGTGGTTTAATTGTTACTATTAAATATTTCGTACGAGTAAATTATTTATCTACATGCATGCTACGTGAATTGTTATTATGTGTGGTTTACTTGTCTTTATTAAATATTTTGTATGAGTAAATTATTTACTTGTGATATGATATGAATATATCAAAGTGAATGATATTTATGATAAGAACATTCAAGATACGAACACGAGACTAACAAGAGGTCTTCGTGGGGGACCCAGTGGGGTTGAAAAGGAATCCTTGGCAAAATCGTGACAAGCAAGAAAGAACACGAGACTGACAAGAGGTCTTCGTGGGGAACCCAGTAGGATTGACAAGAGATCCTTGGGAAAACCGTGAAACATTAATTAATAATTTAGCAAGAATAAAACTTTAGATGTGTCAATATGTGAATTACATATTTGCTCACAGTTATGCATTTTATTTGTATGCTATATTTAATTTTTACAAAAGGATCACACTGAGCTAGTGGTTTTTCTCATACCATACAATTTAACATTTCTCAGATTGAAGAAGTGCGGTTGAGCGACGGTGGATGCGGATGCAATTTAGTTGATAAATTTTATTTAGTTATTTAATTATTCTTTTTATTAGACTTTGAGTCACGTCCCTTTAAACCATTTTTTAATTTCACTGTTGGAAGTTTAATTTTTACTTTGGGATTTAATTATTGGACGTTGAGTACATGATTATTTTATTTATTTATTTCCAGCTTAAAAAATATTATTTATTTCTGCTGCCAAATTTTAAAATAGAATAAACTATCTTTTAAAAAAATTGTATTTAAAAGCCTCAGAAAAATCGGGACGTGACATCCATGTTTGCCCGGGGCTTGCCTAGCCTCTCCAATACACTGGGACGTGAAGTTCCATGGCTAGACTCTGCTGCTCGGCTGGGAGTTGATTGACCGTGGCTTCCCAGCCGCTCGCTCACTTTGGTCTTGCCCTTGGCCCTCTAAGCTTGTTCACTGTCAGCCTTATTAGGTTGTTCATCTCAGGCCTTACCCTGTCTTTGAGTGCCAATATAATTTGGTATAACTCTTGTTTGGGAGGACCAAGTCTGTAACACCCTTAATTTTCTAATTAATAATATATAGTATTGATTAATTCCAAAAAATTGGATTTTATTAAATTCAATGATAATGCACATCGTAAGGAAAAAAAAGTTATTTTCCAAAAATAATTATTATATTAATTTACAAGAAAAATATTTTACATGATTTATCATCAAATAATAAAGATTTTTGTGGAAGATGATATTTTAATTACTAGATCTTTTGTGATAAGGTTTCTGTTGTAAATAAGTGTGTGAATTAAAGAGACAACGTTTGTTGACCCAGTTCGTTAGGAACGACTACGTATGGGGGCGATCCAAGCCAGGAGTTTCACTAATGATCTTGTGTATGAGAGTGATTACAATAATGAATACAATGATCTATTTATAAGAATAAAACCCTAGTCTAAGATATAAAGCCCGTTGGGTTTCTTGGTCCATAAGTAATGATCAAATCTTCTAGATTTGGAATAATAAATCTTCTAGATTTACAACATTCCCCCTTGGACATTACGACATAACATAAATGTCTTGTCATAAAAACTCCACATGCTAGGTATCGGCCAAATAATAAGTTAGGGAGGAATGTTATTGATCTTCTAGATCTAAATCTTCTACATTTATTTCGGGGTTACCGCTCCCCCTGAAGACAACATCACTTTAAGTCTTTGCATCCCTATATCGCGAACGTACTTTTCAAAAGTAGACGTAGGTAAGGATTTAGTAAATAGATCTGCTAGATTGTTACTAGATTACACCTTTTGAATGGTAATTACGTTACTCTTCTAGAGTTCGTATGGGTAGAAAAACTTAGGTGAAATATATTTCGTCAGGTTTCCATTTACGTACCCATTACTTATTTGTGTGATACAAGCAGCGTTGTCTTTAAATATAATGGTGGGAGGTGTATCGCCTTTGGCGATACCACACGAGTCACCAATGTCTTTTACCAAGGACCTTAACCAAACACATTCTCGTGCGGCTTCAAATAAAACTATGATCACTGAGTGGTTTGAAGACGTGGTAACCACGGATTATTTAACCGACCTCCATGAGATTGCGGTTCCACCACAGAGAAAAACATAACCAGTCTGGAATATGGCGTTGTGGGGATCAGACAAATAGCCAGCATCCGCATAACCTACTAAGGTTTTCTCTTGGTTCTTACGATAAAATAGTCCAAGATCTTGAAACCCTTTGAGGTATCGTAGAACGTGTTTAACACCATTCCAATGTCTCTTTGTAGGAGAAGCGCTATATCTCGCAAGCAAATGACAGCAAATGCAATGTCCGGTTGAGTGCAATATGCGAGATAGAGCAAAGCTCCAACAACGCTAAGATAAGGAACTTCTGGCCCCATAATTTCTTCTGAATCTTCTCTTGGTCTAAATGGGTCCTTATCCATTTCGAGGGATCGAACAACCATAGGGGTGCTAAGTGGATGATATTTATCCATGTGAAATCTCTCCAATACCTTATTTACGTTGGTCGACTGATGAATAAGGTCTCCTTCTGGGAGGTGCTCGATCTGCAAGCTGAGGCAGTACTTGGTTTTACCCAAGGACTTCATTTCAAATTCAGCTTTAAAGATTGAACTGGCTTCTTCAATCTCTTTGTATGTTCCGATTATGTTTAGGTCATCAACATAGACGGATATGATGCAAAAACCATCCTGCGATTTCTTCGTGAATACGCATGGGAAAGCTTTATCGAATGTGTATCCCTTCTTCTGAAGGAATTCACTAAGTCGGTTGTACCACATGAGGCCTGATTGCTTCAGGCCATACAACGACTTTTGCAGTTGTATGCTATACATACTGCGGTTTTCACCATCCCTCATTTGAGGAATGTCAAATCCATCTGGGATTTCATGTAAATGTCGGCATCTAGTGATCCGTATAAGTACGCGGTTACTACGTCCATTAATCTCATTTGGAGATTCATTTTCACCGCCAAAGATATCAAGTAGCGGAACATTATTGAGTCCATGACGGGAGAATAGGTTTGATCAAAATCAATCCCGGGTCTCTATGAAAACCCTTGTGCTACAAGCCTCGCTTTATACCTCTCCACAATATTGTTCTCATTTTGTTTTCGTACAAATACCCATTTATATCCTACTGGGATAGCGCGTGGGTGTACGAACGATAGAGCCAAATACTTGTCTTTTGTTAAGCGATGCGAGCTCAGCATCAATTGCCTCTTTCCATTTAATCCAATCGGAGCGCTTCCGGTACTCTGCGATTATTTTGGATTCTGGATCTAGATCATTTATAATGAAAAGAGCAATTGACGCTGCAAATATGTCGTCGACGACAGTAATATTTCTATTGTATATTTCTCCCGTATATGTGAAGTTCACAGAGACTTCGACGTTTATGTTAACCAGACCTTCCTCATTTTCCATTGTATCAGGGTCTGGTCGTTCCACAGTCCTAGTGCATGGAATATTTTGTGCACGTGCTTCATCACTAGGACTCTCGTCTCCTAGAGACTTGGGGTTATCTAGACAGATCTCTTCTAGAGATTTTACATTCGACTGACCAGTTTTGCTAGCCTTTCATTTAGGTGTGTTACTATCTCTTGAGGGTCCCTTGCACTTTTGGTGTGTGGGGGCATGAGTACTCATTTTTCTTGGGACCTCAACCCTTTGGGGAGCATTTACTGCAGGTATATGCGATTTAGTTACACCTCTATGGTCAGTGAACGCGTCTGGTAGATTATTTGCTAAGTTTTGCAAGTTAATGATCTTCTGAACTTCTAGTTCAATTTGATTATTGCGCGGATCTAGATACTGAAGATTACTTACGTTCCACATAAGCTCCCGGCATTCATTCAATTTTGAATTCGGATCTCCCTCTAATGCCGGGAAGTAATCTTCATCGAACGTGCAATCAGCGAACCAGGCCATTAATTGATCCCCGGATAAAGGCTCGAGGCATTTCACGATGGATGGAGAGCCGTATCCGACGTAAATACCGAGTTTCCTTTGTGGGCCCATAGAGGTCCGCTTTGGTATCGTTATTGGAACGTATACCGCACATCCAAAAATACGCAGATGGGAAATGCTAGGTTATTTCCCACGCACTAACTATAGGGGGGAATGATCATTATATGCATTTGTACGGATTTGGATTAAATGTGATGCATGTAGGACTGCATGCCCCCAGCATGAAGTGGGTAGTTTGGAGTTAATAAGCAATGGTCTCGCGATAAGTTTGATACGTTTTATTAGCGCCTCAGCAAGACCATTTTGGGTATGGACGTAGGGGATCGAATGCTCCACTTTAATTCCCAGGGCCATACAGTAATCTGTAAAGGCCTTCGAGCAGAACTCAGCTGCATTATCCATGCGAATCGATTTGATTGGATAATCCGGGAATTGAGCTCTAAGCTCGATAGTCTTTGCAATGAGCTTCGCAAAAGCTTGATTGCGGGTGGACAACAAACATGCAAAAGTCCACCTAGTGGAGGCATCAATAAAGACCATGAAATAACGTAACGGTCCTAATGCTGGGTGAATCGGTCCGCAAATATCTCCTTGAATTCGCTCAAGGAAAACCGGAGACTCTAGTCCAACCTTAGTGTGCGACGGGCGCACTATTAACTTACCCCTAGAACATGCATCACAAAAATATTCATCAACAGGAGGGATTCTATTATTCGTAATATTATGACCAGTTGAATTAGATAGAATCCTACGTATCATTGTTTGTCCCGGATGACCTAACCACTTATGCCATAATTTAAAGGAATTTGGGTCATGGAATTTCATACTTATCGCTAGATGGGAACTAGACGGCCGGATGTAGGAATAGTACAATTCGGAGGAGAAGGAAGGAAGTTTTTCTATAACTTGTTTACGGCTACCTCGAGTAATAGTCATCAAAAGGTATTCGTTATCGTTCTCAGTTTTAGTTTCAATATGATACCCGTTTATCCTAATGTCCCTAAAACTGAGTAGGGTACGCTTAGATTGTGGAAACAATAAAGCATTATCAATTATGAGTTCGGTACCCATGGGGAGGACAATGGAAGCTCTCCCGGAGCCCACTATCAACATACTATCATTGGCTATTGTAGTTATACTCCCCTTACATTCTATCAAGTTATGAAAATACTTCCTATCCTTTAGGATCATATGTGTGGTGGCGCTATCTACCAAACATAAATCACTATGGGCGTCCATCATGCAAGAGGAAATAGTCCAAACTTATTAGCTGATTTGTTTACAAGCCATAAATGAGAACAATAATATCCAAATAAATACTATGGACAACTATTAAGGTAAACATATAAAAGCTAAAAATAATAAATTCATTCATAAAATAAGATATCCGAAAGAAAGGATCCCAAAACATAACATGAAATTATGTTATTCAGAAAACAAAATAAAATACTAGAAATAACTAAATATGCGAATCACTCATCATCTCCAAAATCCTTAAGTTCAATGCCCATAGGATCTGCTTTGTCTTGGTCGGGGTCTGCTTCGGGCAGACTGGTATGGTGAGATTCAACACTAGGAGCCTTCCCCTTATCGTCCTTCTGCTGCTTTTGGTAACCCTCGACCAAATGTTTGGGAGTGCGACACGTGCGAGACCAATGGCCCTTGCATCCGCATCTGTAGCAGGACTGCTCAACGTTATCTTGATTATCAGATTTTTGGGTAGCGGAGTTCGTGTTAGGTGCAGCCTTCCCACGAACCTGAGCTTGATTATCATTCAAGGTACCTGGACCACCGAATTTATTATGACCTCGGCCTAGGCTACGAGTTAGTTTACTTCCTCTCCCCCTTCCAAGCTTGCAACCTCTTGTACTACTTTGAGCTACAACATGTGCTTCGAGCACAACTTTTGAGCCAACCGGACTCGCATTATGATTCTGCATAAGGAGCTGGTTGTGCTTTTCCGCTACTAGAAGTGCAGAAATTAGCTCAGAGTGTACAGTGTAGTTCTTAGCCCTATACTGCTGCTGGAGTACAAGGTTGCTTGCGTGGAAAGTCGACAAAGTCTTCTGAATTAAGTCATCCTCAGTTACAGTTTTCTTACATAACTTTAACTGAGACACAATACGATGTAGGGCTGAGTTATACTATGTAACGGACTTAAAGTCTTGGAAACGGAGGTTCAACCAATCGTATTGTGCTTGAGGGAGGAGTATGTCATTTTATTGTTGGAAACGGTCCTTCAGGGACTTCCACAATGTTCCAGGGTATCTCTTAGTGAGATACTAATTTTTCAGGTCCTGATTGAGATGATGCCTAAGGAAAATCAAAGCTTTCGCCTTCTGGGCGTCAGTTGATTTTGGATCATCGACAATCGTGCCGCTAAGGTTGTTTGAGGCTAAATGTATTTCAATATCTAGCGCCCATGTCAAGTAGTTACTACCGTCAAGAGTAAGCTCAGCAAATTCTCTTTTGGTAATATCAGACATTATTCACTACAATTATTAAAGTGACATGGGTAAGAGGATTGACCAAATTCATAGATAACGGGGAGACAAGGATTTATTTAGTTATTCTAAGGCACATAGATGCACATATTGGGCGCCGTCTACCCAAAACATAGATTTACGGTCCGACAAATACTGGGCGCCGTCTACCCGGGCATAATATGCAGACTATAAAAAAATAAACTATGTGCGGAAATAATAATGCACGTAGGATAATTAAATCACATAAGCATGCATAAACAAGCAAGGGAGATAATCACATGAAAATAATTTCTAGAAAATATACGATTTAATAGACAGAGTAAATAATCATAAGAATAATTATTTCATGTATATTAACAAAATATTTTCAGGATTAAAAATAAATTAAACACGGATTTTATGATATAAAAAATGCAAATCACAAGAATCAGAGAAAAACACCGCGTGTGTCGCGTATGGCAGACGGGCGGCAGCGCACGGCAGCAGTGGCGGCTGCACGCGGTAGCGGTGGCTCGGCATCGAGTGCGGGCGCGCAGTGGCAGTGGCAGCAGCAGCGCGGGGCGCGCAACCTCAAGCGCGCGAAGGCTGCGGGGCGGGCGCACGGCGGTGCAGGCGGCACGGCGCAAGGCGGCACGCAGCGCAGGGTGCGCAGCGGCATGCGGCGGCTACAGCACAAGGCGAGCGGCGGCGCAAGGCGCGGCTCGGGTATGCGGCGGCTGCGGGTGCGCAGCGGCTGCCGGCCTTCGGTGGTGGACGTGCGGCGGTCGAACGTCTACGGGACGGCGGCCGTTGCTCGTCGATTCAATTTACAAAAATAATTTAATTCGTATACAAACATAATACAATTATACGCAAGAATATTCAAGAATGAATTCATATCTATGGTACACATCAAAAACATGTAATTCATATGCAAATTAATTTAGGGCGTACCGTACAATCTCGGGCAGAGACTCGTGCTGATAACGTATTGTAAATAAGTGCGTAAATTAAAGAGATAATGTTTGTTGACCCAGTTCGTCGGGAACGACTACGTCTGGGGGCGATCCAAGCTAGGAGTTTCACTAATGATCTTGTGTATGCGAGTGATTGCAATAATGAATACATTGATCTATTTATAAGAATAAAACTCTAATCTAAGATATAAAGCCCGTTGGGTTTCTTGGTCCATAAGTAATGTCCACATCGAATTTTCTAGATTTGGAATAATAAATCTTCTAGATTTACAACAGTTTCTATATCTTTTAAAATCTTAACTATAATCATATGTAAGGCAAAGCTTGTTGATAGGCGAACATCAATTACTGCTTGGCAAACAAGAGTTAAGGCCTAAATGAGGATTATGAAGCAAAATACCCAAACCAGAGATGACTAACAAGGATAATCAAAATGGAAGTGGATAAATCAATTCGGTTAGTGTATTAAATGATGAGCAACTACCTTGACGAACAGCTTATTGGCGAACAGGTCCAAGACCCGGGGCCGGGTATGATCACCATGCCAAGTCCTAGGTGACGAGAAACATTACTAAAAGGTGGTGCACTTACCCGCACATAGAGTGTATGTCACCAATCAACCTATCAAGTTAACTAGACCATTGACGAACAAGAATTAAAGATCTAGAGGCTCATCATCATTAAACACACAGGCGAACAACTTATGAACTATATAATCAAGGAGCTAGCAACAAAGACAGAAGTCACAAGTGAAGCCTCCAAGCAAATGACGGCGAACAACAATATATTCGTGATAAGACCAACTACAAGGCTTTGTAACTAAGTTTCAGCTTAGATAAGGTCAAATATTGTCAAAAGGACACATGTCAAGCATGCAAGCTTGGTAGTCCAAGAGTCATGTACACCTCCTACTTGGTGGTTAGTATAAATAAGTTGTTCTCCAGCTATAAAAATAAGTTCAAATTCACAAACACTCCAAATACACACACTCATACACCTAAACGTACATACATACGAAATAAATACGATTTCAACTCTCGTATTTACGATTACATAACCCGAACTATCGAATTTACCATTTACGGTGGTAATCAATAACACATTCTTGTTTGGTGATTCTAAATTCGGTTTAAAACAACCACTAATCCACGCAATTAGAACCGATCACCAACAAATTGGTGCTAGAAGGAGGGTTTGAACCTTCGGTTTAAGTGTGATTATCAAGAACTTCAAGTTTAAAACTTGAAGATTTGAAGAAATACTCAAGAAATTCTTGAAGATTCAAACAAAAGTGTTTTTGGTGTTCACATCCCTCGACGGGGATTTCT
The DNA here is from genome assembly GCA_947034835.1 of Ballota nigra. Lineage (NCBI taxonomy): Eukaryota > Viridiplantae > Streptophyta > Magnoliopsida > Lamiales > Lamiaceae > Ballota > Ballota nigra. Next base: position 54,293,071 of record OX344726.1, on the reverse strand, counting down.
CCAACTCGATTCTCATCTACTGATCATCAGAATCGTAATCTGCGTCATGTGAAAAAGGTTCAACCTTCGGTAAAAACTCACACAATGCCTCCAGATTTGATGGCATTGGCTAGAAACCCCCATGAATTGGGCAAAATGATAGCTGCTCTCTAGGCAATTCAGAAACAACAAGAACAACCTAGACCTTCACAAGCAAGGTCTAGGTCTTGACAACTAGAAGTAGTGAGAGCAAGATCTGCTTGAGGCGAGCAACATGAGGTCAGCAACACCCAAAATCGAGGGAACAAAGACAAAGCTAAGATGGTGGACCAAATGGAAGGTCAGGCTGAATCTGCCCATGGGCGAACAACAATGTCCAGTCATGGGACGTCTCGTTCCAGTACACAGGACAGACTGGGCTAACCACAACTTCAACCAGAAGTTGCTCACCCGGGACTAGAGCAAGGGCGAGCAACTTGCGAACAAGCACGCCCGTCAGTACATGAAAGACTGACTAGGTCTGCCTTCGGGCGCCTAGGTCCCAATGCGGTGAGCAACCCAAGGAGGCAGCCTCAAGCAACTTTGGCGGTTTTATGAGATTTGCTCAAGCAACTTTGGCGGTTTTATGAGGAGGGAAAGCTCTCTGACTTTGTCAAGAGGCAACCTGGGAAGAGAGGCTGGGAGAGCAGCTCAGGGGATGAGGTAGATGACCAACCTCCAAGGAACAACAGACCTGGACGACCAGCCCCCGCCGTTGTTGCTCGCCCAGTAGAAGATGTATATATGATGTAATCCATAGGACCAGCCGGAGGATGTTCTGATGGGCGACCACCAATGTTCGTAAAAGAAAGGCTGAATTACGGGTGAATGATCACGTACAAGAAATGGGGGTTAATCCATCCATCCTACAAACATCGGAATTAACCTTTACAGAGAAGGACTTAGAAGGAATATTGACCCCTCATAACGACTCTCTCGTAATTTGTGCCAAGATTATGGGAACCAGGGTGCATCGATTGTTGGTGGACACCATGGCTTACACTAACATCCTTTTAAAAAAGACGCTCGATCAACTGGGAGATTATTCGAGCTATATCCAAGATTCAAATCATCGTATCCTAGACTTTGGAAATGCTGTAACAGTCCTTTTGGGGGAAATTAGGTTGTCTGTACAAGAATGGTAGATTTCTTGGTTGTGGATCAAGAGTCTACTTACAATGGGTTCCTTGGTCGGCCCTTTTTGAATAAATTCAAAGCTGCATGTTCGACCTACTATTATTACATAAATTTCCCAACAGCAAGTGGGGCCGGTTCGATAAAGGGAGACCAAAGAAAAGCTCGTGAGTGTCTCCTACAAATGCAATTAAAAGAAGGACGAGTGTCCATGATGGAAGCCACCACCAGCTACCCAGTTGATGAACCATCAGTAATTAAAGATGTGATGGAGGCGGAGGAGGATTGTATGGATCTAGACGAGCAACTCCTACCCGCTGAACGAATAATATTTGGGCGAGCAGCTCATTGCCACCGAGGAAAAAAATTTATCAGATGAACAATATTCGGGTGGTGATGAGCAACTTGCCACCAATGGCCTAGAGGGCCGTAACCTAGAAAACAATAATGAACCAAGACAGACAGATGATCTTGAACCCCGGTTGGATGCAGACCCGACAAACATCGACCTTGAGGGACCAATAATATATCCTCGTTGGAAATGACAAAAACGACGAGAAACTCCAAGCGAAGAACTGGAAGCCTTTAAAGTTAATCCCGAAAATAAGGATCTAGAATTGTACATAGGATCTGAGCTCCCTGAGCCTTACAGATCCTGAATGAAAGATTTCCTCAGGGAAAATCTAGATGTTTTTGCATGGTCTCATGCAGATATGGTGGGGATAGATCCAAGGCATGCTTGCCACAAACTTAATATCAATCAAGCAAGAAGGCCAGTCCATCAAAAAAGAAGGAAGTACGGCCTGGATAAGTATCAAGCTTTAAAAGGAAGAGGTGAAAAAGTTTCTAGACAATGATCTGATCCGACAAGCACTTTGCCCACAGTGGGTAGCAAACCCGGTCCTTGTGCGGAAGCCGAATGGAACTTGGAGGCTATGCATAGATTTCACAGATCTGAATGCAGCATGCCCGAAGGACAATTTTCCTCTTCCGCACATCGATTAATTGGTTGACAGCACTGCGGGACACGAAATGCTAACATTCATGGACGCATTTGCTGGATACCATTAAATCCCAATACATCCCAATGACCAAGAAAATACAATATTTTATACCAATAAAAATCTATTGTGCTAGAAGAGGATGCCATTTGGTCTTATCAATACGGGAGCAAAATATCAAAGACTGGTGAACAAGATGTTCGACGAACAAATTGGGGACACGGTGGAAGTCTATGTTGACGATATTGTGGTCAAAAGTCCTAAGAAGGTAGATCATCTTCAACACTTAGCCCAAGTATTTGATGTCCTCCGATACTACAACATGAAACTGAATCCAAAGAAAAGTAGTTTTGGAGTGCATTCAGGGAAATTCCTGGGCCATCTTGTTAGCCAGCGTGGTATTGAGGCCAACCCATCAAAGGTCAAAGCAATCATAGATATGCAGCCACCTCGTTAAATAAAAGAAGTTCAAAGACTAACAAGTTGCCTAGCAGCTCTGAACAGGTTCATATCACGATCGGAAGACAAGTGTCGTCCATTCTTCGAAGCTATCAAAAAAGAAAAGTTCACGTGGACGAGCAACTGCTAGAGAGCATTCGAACAACTTAAAGATTACCTGGGAGATGTAAAGATTCTATCAAAACCTATCTCGGGAGAAAAGCTCTATTTATACCTGGCGGCGTCTGAAGTGGCGATCAGCTCTGTATTGGTGCGACTGGATGGTAAATTTTATCAACCAATCTATTACGTTAGCCAAGCTTTGCATGAAATGGAAATCAAGTATTCGCCAACCGAAAAGCTGGCGTACGCCCTTGTCATAAGTGTAAGGAAGTTAAGACCATACTTCCTCGATCATCAAGTCGAAGTATTAACAACTTTCCCACTTAGACAAATTCTTCATCGCCCAGACACAGCAGGTCGTCTATTATGATGGTCACTGGAGATTAGCCAATTTGGAGTGACCTATGCTCCTCGAACAGCGATCAAAGGGCAAGCATTAGCCGTCTTTATCGTCGAACTAACTTTCCCCCAAGATCCGACAAGAGGACTTGATCACCCATGACATCTCTACGTTGACGGGTCATCTACCAACATGGCCTTAGGGGCAGGTATAGTGCTCATTAGCCCCGACAGGCAAGTTTTCACCTCGGCCATCAGATTCGGGTTCATGGCAACCAACAATGAAGCTTAATATGAGGCCCTCATCGCTGGTCTCCACTTATCTCTAGCAGTAGGTGTTAGACGTTTACAAATATTTGGCGACTCACAATTGATCGTGAACCAAGTCCAAGGTGAATACGAAGCAAATGACTATCAAATGATCGAATACCAACGAATATTTGCTCACCTGATATCCTTGTTAGATCAAGTTTTTATTGAAAAAATTCTAAGAACGAGCAACACTCAGGCAGATGCACTAGCTTGACTATCAACAAGCAAAGGCCCAGCAGAATTGGCAGATATTGTTATAACAAAGATAAACAACCCGTCAACGACAAATTACAATGTAAATCAACTAGATGAGCAAACCGAAGATGAAGACTGGAGAACAGAAATAGTCAAATATTTAAAGAGAGGGGAAAAACCAAAAAATTCTTTTGAAACAACTAAGTTAGTCAAGCGAGCTGCCAGATACACACTAGTAGGCGAGCAGCTTTTCAAAAGAGGAATATCAATCCCACTCCTCAAATGTTTGCCTAGGGGGCAGGGACAGGCAATACTTGAAGAAATACACGTCAGAGTATGCGGAAATCACACTGGGGGGCAAGTCTTGGCATACAGAACTATCAAGCAAGGGTATTATTGGCCGACTTTATGTCAGGACGCAATCAAAATGGCGAAAACTTATCACCGATGCCAGATTTTTACCCCAAGTATTCACACCCCGGCTCAAGAGCTTGTTTCAGTTTACAGCCCCTGGCCGCACGCAAGATGGGGAATGGACATCATTGGCCCTTTCCCAACAGGAGTAAAAAATGTTCGATTTGCCATTGTGGCAGTCGATTACTACACAAAATGGGCAGAGGCCGAAGCTATGATAAAAATCACACAACAAAAGATGATCAACTTTATATAGAAGTACATTGTCTGTCATTTTGGAGTTCCACAAAAAATTGTGACAGACAATGGCCCACAATTTGATGGGAAGGAGCTGAGAGACTTCTGCACAAAGTGGGGGATTAAAAATCATTATTCTACCCCCTATCATGCCTAGTCCAATAGACAAGTCGAAGCCGTCAACAAGATTATCAAACATACTTTAAAAATACGATTGATGGAGGGAAAAGGAAATTGTTCTAAAGAACTCCTGGAAGTCTTATGGGCATACAGGGTTTCTCCCAGGTCTAGCATCGGAGAAACACCCTTTGCAATGGATTTTGGGACATAAGTTGTTATTCCAATTGAGTTAAAGGCCAATACAATCAGGACGACCAACTTTGATGAATAGGCGAACAACTCTGCTTTAGCTACTGAAATGGACTTGCTCGAAGAGCCGAGCTAAAAAATGCTACATATAAGCAGCGAGTAGAGCTTTATTATAATTCCCATGTCAAAATCAGGGAATTCAGAGTTGGAGATTTGGTTCTAAGAAAGTTGCTCGCCCAACCTCCAGGTGTATTGGGACCGACTTGGGAGGGCCCATATCTTATAACGGATAAATTCCTTAATGGTGTGTACGATATTGAGGACATGGAAGGTAACTCAGCCCCATACTCCTGGAATGTTGTACATTTGAAGAAATACTATAAATAGAGAGAACAAGTTCAACCCATGGGCGAGCAAGAATCTGTGTGGATAAGTGAACTAAAAACTTATCTAATTTTTTGAAAATTTTGCTAAGTATAGAATGAAAAGGTGTTCGGCACACTGCATAGCTTGGTGCTGTTCATTTTTGGTTTCATGTAAAGTTGCTCGGAAAAAATATTATAAACGAGCAACTCTTTTGTAAGTAGTTAAAGTTGTTTGTCAGAATGTATATGTTAATGATGAACAATTTTTGGACACTTGTAAATTTTCTAGTTGTTCATTTAAGGATGAGCCTAAGCTCGAGGTATAAGTCCAATAATAAGGATCAAGGCCATTTAAAGGTTGTTCGTCTTTTAAGATGAGCAGAACCTAAGGCTAAACCCCTATTCTGTTTAAGGCAAAGTTCAAATTGAACAAAGCCCAATACTATATATTGTAATTACAAAGGCATTAGACAATAGTGTAAAGGCAATTAACATATAAAGAAGAAAATGAGCGAACAAAAGACACTTTCATTAATACTAAGGCTTCAAGCCTAAAAAATATTACAAAAAGTATTAAGGTGAAGAGCAATTACAACAAAAGGATGACGAGCAACTATTACAAGAAAAATACATCAAGATATTCTAAGATCTATTCTTGTCCTTGCTCGCCCTGGGGAGGGTCTTGAGATTAATCAGTTAGAGGATCAACAATCATTTCATTGATCATGTCCTTGGCTGCTTTCTTTTCTTGTTCGGCAGTACTTGGCTCGGCATTCGCAACTTGCTCGTCTTCGTCAACAGGAACTGGAGGATGGGTAATAGTAATACTAGGATCAAGTTTGTCAATCTTGATCCCGTAATCTTCCATGTCTCTGAGCTAGAGTTCAATCCCGTTGGGAGGAGGATAATGCACAATAAACTCAGCAAGGTCCTTCCCGATGTCTTCAACAATATCGGGTCTATCATAGCAACTAACTACACGAATACAGTCAGCGTAAGCACAGATATATCCCATGTTTGAAGAAGGACCCGTTCGGACTTGCACTTTCGCCTCGAGCTGCTCGAAAGTGTACATCCCCTCCATCACCTCTTTAAGGCGAGCAACGTCGGCCTCAGCCTCGGCCAACTTTTGCTCGGCAGCAGCTTCTCCTCTCTTTTTCTCCTCAAGTTCAGCGTCCTTACTCTTCAACTCGGCCGATAACGCTTGATAGTCTTCAATACGTTTCTTCTCGATGTCGTCGGTGAGCTTAAGCTGATTATTGAGACGAGCAATCCTGGCCTCATACTGGTTGACCAGGCCATCCTTCTCTTCGGTCAGTTGCCAAGAAGATGCTGAATAAAGATGAGCAGCCTCCTCTAGCTCAGCCAGCTGGGCCATTCCCTCTTGAGCAGTTATAAGGGAGTTGGCGGCCTGCATCATTGAAGAGTGGAAGTTGTCCGCCACTCCTTTTTGGGATATGGACTTATCCAAAGGCCTTGTCCATGACCGGACGATTAACTCTGTAGCCCGGTGGACATGCTCGCCCGAGATCTCCCTTATATTGATCGGGGTTTTGGAGCAGGCGTATTGATGGACTGGGTTTGCTCGCCCAGGATGATCGTTCGCCCGGTATCTGCGAACAAAGATATAGATGACACTTAGAAAATTTTTTGGCAGTAAGAATTTATAAAGGCATGAATTTTAAGTTGGGACACAAACTTACTCGGTAAATTTCTTGGCATCCCAGCCAAGATAAGTAATATCCTCCGAACCTCTTGGAGGAGTCTGCCTATCCTTGCCAGCTTTGCTCGCCCTTTCCGCTGGCTTAGTTGAAGTGTGGCGAGCAACTTCAACGGTTTGGGCACAGGAGGAACTCTTTCCCCTTATCACCAGTAGGGGCAGCCTGGGCAACGGGGATCCCATCTCCCCGTTTCAATCGTTTGGCCCCATGGGGAGATCCTGTTAGGGGAGATGGTGGAGTGGCACCAGGGGGAGGGGCAGCTGCCGAGCAACTGGGGCCCCTGCGGATTTGTTCGTCATAGACAAGACAGTGGATGGCGGATCCCCTTTAATCTTTCGTCCCTTGGGAGGCGGCATCTCGTGGACTCTTTGTTCAAGGAGGCCGAAGCACGGGGGAACAACTACCGTAACTTGCTCGGCTAAAAAAAAGAAAAGTACGTTAGACGAGCAAGTATTGAGACAAGAAATTACTGACGAGCAAGTTTATTTTTTGGAGTTAGAATTTTTTATACCCGGGGGCACCTCAACTTGGGCTTCAAGGTGATGTGGATACGTGAACATGCGAGCAGCTTTCTGACACCTCTCCTGATTCACGTGTTGGATGGTCCTGTCCGCCTTGTTCTGAAGGGCGACCAAACTAGAAGTGAAGAGGAACTCTGAGCCAATCTCTTCCTCTTCTGTATTCCACTTGAGCAATAAAGAACCTGCGAACAAATAAGAAGAGTTAAATTAGAACAACCTAATTCAAAGACGAACAAAAGCAAGCTTACATTTGATTTTTCTGTATGAAGCAGGAGAATTTATGCGCCCAACACCACCGTGTGGGCCAGAAGATGCTCGCCAATCACCCCCTATGAAGAAGAAGTGCTCCTTCCAATTCCTAATCTTGTTCGGCATTCCCTCCACAATTTTAAGTCCAGTCCAAGCCTTCAAGTAGTAGTATCCTTCTTCGCCTACTGGACATTTATTGATCTTCATTAGGTAGTTGACCTCTTCAGCAGTAATGCAGTCAACATACCCCTCCAGGGCGAACAAACCCATGATACCGAGCAAGTTTATCCACCCACTTGGATTAATTTAGGTAATGGCAAGGTTGACCGCCTCCAAAAAGCGACCAACAACCGGGGGAAATGGCAGCCTCAAGCCGGGGATCAAGGTATCAATGTTGATCACCGTGCATCCTGGTGGTGGGCGGTCAACTTTTTCCTTCCTTTTTGAGGCCTATATGGGGATATCGTAGGGAATTTGAGAGGCCTCTCGGATCAAGGCAAGCTCCTCCTTGCGAACAACACTCTTAATCTTGCTCGCCTGGTATTCAGTCCTCACCAAATCCATCACTTGACGCTTGGTGGGAGGGAAATTGTTCGCAAACTCGGCAGTATATGCTCGCCAGTTAAACTGGCGAGCAACTCCGGGAGGAATCTCATTTTCTAGCATCCTAGGGTTTGGGAAATCTATCCCCTCCAAAAAATCACGTGTTAGTTCGTCAAATTCGGGATCCGAATCTTAAGATTTTAAGCTCGAAGAGGACTCCTCATCTGAATCCCTGCTCACGGCTGCTACAATTTCTTCACCAGATTGACGAACACTAGTATCCTCCACGGATCGGACCACCGAATCAACGTTGGGATGCATCTCTGACGAGATTTCAAATGGTGGTTGTTTTTCGTATGCCACAATTGGGAAAAGGGGATCAAGGCTTTCCTCAGAATTATGATTGCTCGAGTGAGAGGACATCAAATTTGAACATTTTTGGGGTATTAGTGGTGGTTTCCGGTAAGAAGTTCTTGAAAAATGGCAACGACGGCGGTTTTACACGGTGTTGGTGGCGTGGTGAAAATTCAAAGAAAAGAAAGTAGGAAACAAGATAAATAAAAAGAATAAAGGTATGAAGTAAGTTTATATACCTTGGAACTTGAATGGACACGTCGGAAAAGATCAAAGGTCGCCGGAGATGGAGGTTCTCGCCGGAATTTCTGTAGCTAGGAATGAAGAGTGGAAAATTTTTCATTTCCCACTTGTTTATATACCCAGGCAAGAAACGGGGTAAAATCCCTTATTTTCTCATAATTCTGGGGCTGAAATGCGAAAAACGGGGTCTCAAGTGAATAAAGATGAAATGTGGAGGACTAAAACACAAATACAAGGGCGCGTGGCCTCGTTTTTAGTCGCGCGTGGGCGACGCGTAATCATGCCGCCCACGTCATCATTGGACGACTCCCACATCTTGGGAAGACGAAACGGTGGCCCAAAGCTGCTTTTCCAAGGGAAGTTGTTCGGCTTAATCCTTACCAAGATAATATCCTGACTACAGCTACTCGCTACAAAGTTGCTCATCTGAGGCAACATCTAGCCAGGACATGGGGCAATTGTTGATAGGTGAACATCAATTACTGCTTCGCGAACAAGAGTTAAGGCCTAAATGAGGATTATGAAGCAAAATACCCAAACCAGAGATGACTAACAAGGATAATCAAAATGGGAGTGCATAAATAAATTTGGGAAGTGTATTAAATGTCTAGCAACTACCTTGACGAACAGCTTATTGGCGAACAGGTCTAAGACTTGGGGCTGGGTATGATCACCATGCCAAGTCCTAGGTGACGAGCAACATTACTAAAAGGTGGTGCACTTACCCGCACATAGAGTGTATGTCACCAATCAACCTATCAAGTCAACTAGACCATTGACGAACAAGAATTAAAGATCTAGAGGCTCATCAACATTAAACACACAGTCGAACAACTTATGAACCATATAATCAAGGAGCGAGCAATAAAGACAGAAGTCACAAGTGAAGCCTCCAAGCAAATGATGGCGAACAACAATAGATTCGTGATAAGACCAAGTATAAGGCTTTGTAACTAAGTTTCAGCTTAGATAAGGTCAAATGTGGTAAAAAGGACACATGTCAAGCATGCAAGCTTGGTAGTCCAAGAGTCATGTACACCTCCTACTTGGTGATTAGTATAAATAAGTTGTTCTCCAGCTATAAAAATAAGTTCAAATTCACGAACACTCCAAATACACACACTCGTACACCTAAACGTACACACATACAAAATAAATATGAATTCAACTCTCGTATTTACGATTTTATAACCCGAACTATCGAATTTACCATTTATGGTGGTAATCAATCACATGTTCTTGTTGGTGATTCTAAATTCGGTTTAAAACAGCCACTAATCCAAGCGATTAGAACCGATCACCAACAAAGCCCAAGCCCAAATACATGTCTATATATATGTTTATAATTCCATAGTTTTCATATGCATAATCTCATATTCTCCATTCACCACCTTCTAAAGTCTTCTCCTTTTAACTTATTATTTATGGGTAATATCTTTTTAAGATTTCAAAATCTCTCTTCTACATGTCCAAAATTTAAGAAATTTTAAGATGTTAAGTTATTTATGTCCAGTAAAACTTTCAAAGCAAGCAGAGTCGTATTATATTATATATGAATTTTAAACTCCTTCTATTCAAAACTTTCGGAGCCCTGCCTATGCGATTTAAAAATTCAAAATCCATATTTATATATGTCCAAGTCATATGATTTTCGTATAGGTTATTTATTATAATGGTTTCAGCACACAATAAAATTTTCAAGGTTATCCAAGTCGTCTTTATATTTATTATCAAATTATTTCTAATATTGTCTCTATTTTGAAAAGTAATTTGGATATGATTTAAATTACTAAGTTATTTATATTCTATAAAATTTTCAAAGTATTTTAAGTTTTCTTTTTACCGAAATCTTTATTTTACTACAGTTGTACAAATTTTAAAGATACAATCTTTTTTAGACAAAGTATAGAGTGGAATTGATTTATACACGAATCACTGAAGGGTATCAGCTATTTTAACTGAAGAGTATTAGTTGTATTTACTGAAGAGTATTACTGATTTACACTAAAGAGTCTTAGTTGTTCAGTGAAAATGAACTAAGACTCTTCAGTATAAACCACTTAACTCTTCAGTAAAAATAACTAATACTCTTTAGTGAAAACAACTAATACCCTTCAATAATTCATATATAAACCAATTTCACTCTATACATACTCTCTTTTCGGTTTAAAAAAATTAGAAACTCATATTTAAATAAGTCAACATTTTCTGATCTTTTTATATATCATATGATCTTTAGTATATTATATTCAATTCAAATTTCATATTTTTCCTCCAAATATTCAATAAGATATGTTCTATTGAAAATTTTGACGCAAGGACACGTCCATAAAAAAAGGGACTAAAGTTATTTCATTGCATTCATTTGCATTCCTGGCATTAATTTAAGGTGTGGTTTAATTGTCTTTATTAAATATTTCATACGAGTAAATTGTTTATCTACATGCATGCTACATGAGTTGATTTTATTATGTGCGGTTTACTTGTATTTATTAAATATCTCGTATGAGTCTGCAGCATGAATTTATGATATAATGAAGTGAAGATATATGATAATTATACTAAGCAAATTTATTAAAGGTCAGGGGCTTAAGAGAGGTTTGAGACTGAAAAGAGGTCCTCGTGGAACCCAGGATTGGAGAAAGATCCTTGGGGGCCCTGTTGGGCTTTATATGTACGTAATACATGCACAACATAATAATATAGTTATCCAACAACGAACAGTTAATCACATAAAACTGCAAGAATAATTAAATCGAATTCTTATAGTACTTCGTACGCAGAATCCTCCATTATGGTATCTGTAAAAACAAATTTCGTGAAAAACACGAAATAAAAATTACAACTTGAATTTCTTCGAATTTGATTTAAGAATTTGTGAGGGTTTGACCAATTTTGGACTTGATCCTATGATTCTTCTCTTCTGTTGACTTTGACTTTGACTCAGACGGCTCTTGCAACGGTTCTTGCCTTAGTCTTGTCTGGAGTTGAAGTTGGAGATTTGGAAAACGTTGACTCAAGGACTTGACATCTTGTGTTAAATCAAACGTGGTTTTTGGATGAACTTCTTCGATGGAGATGAAGAACACCTTGAATGTTTGATGAAGATCCTTAAATCTTCAACAGTTGATCGAGGAATGTCTCAAAAGAGAAATGCCAAATCGAAGGGTCTTCGAGCCTTGATCTCTGACTTAGAACTATTTTTTTAAGTGTGTCTTCGGAGGACGTACTTGAGTCTGCGAAGAAAGATTTTAATCTTCGAATGTCTTCAGATATAAACACCGAATCGGAGGGTTTTAGGACCTTGATTCTGGATCAGAGGCTGTTTCTGACGAACTTGCATGAAGAACGGTGAAGAACACCTTTGAATCTTCAAAGGCCTTGAAGAACGTTCTTGAAGTTTCTTCGAATCTTCAAAGAGAAACATCGGATCGGAGGGGTTTTGATCCTTAATCTCTGATCTAGAGCTGTTTCTGGCGGGTTTGCACAAAGAACGGCAAAGAACGACGATGAACACCTTTGAATATTCAAAGGCCTTAAAGAACGCTTGTTGGAACTTCTTTGAATCTTCAATGAAAAATGCCAAATCCGAGGGGTTCTGGACCTTAATCTCTAATTTGGAGTTGTTTTTGATCGCTTTTCGTGAAGAACGATGAAGAACGCTTTGAGTCTTCAAGAACGGTTGCAGAGGATTTTCTTGTTGATCGTCTGAATGCTCGTTCGCTTCGGTTGTGTGTTCGATTGTCTGGATGCTTGTTGGCTTCGGTGTGGAAATGAACAAAGTGAGGGCCCCTATTTATAGGGTAGAGGGTGGAAGACCTTCCTTTCCGGTCATGCCATGTGGCACCGTCTGATTAGCCGATGCCATTTGATTGGCTTGATTTGCGAATTAATCAGATTTGATTTGATTTATTTAGTTCGCTTCCCCTTTTGATGAGATATCATTTAATTTCCGATCTTATGACAAATAAACTGTATTTATTACCCAATATGAGTACCGAAAACTTATTTAATTTAACCAACTTGTATCGTGTACATTTAATATCAAGTTTAACTATTTAATTCGAGAATTAATTTAATTAAATTCTCAAAATATAATAGTAAATTTAATTTGATATTAATATTTGCTTTGTACACGAGTCACCATTTTATTAGCTTACAAATGTTCCCTCGTGCTTTGTTCACGGTCGTTTTGAGTTGGAGTGAATGAAGCACGAAAGTATTTTGTGCCCCATATGCATTTTAAGTTTTGAATCATGACTGAACTTAGAGGATGTCTATGCTGCCTACGTACCTCTTTAGAGAGGATCAAGTCATAACGCAGTTCGAGAACAAAATTTAATTTGATTTGGGTGCCATATAGTTTATACTAATATGGCTAGGAGAGACATACAGTTTAAACTCGTGCGTCAAAGAGATTGGATTTGGATTTGTTAGTTTATACTCCTATCAAGGAGTATATTTTGAATTTATTTAATAGTTTATACTCGTATCAAGGAGTATCACTTGATTTGGGGAGACTTCAATTTGATCTCCGGCTTGAAAACTTTAGACAGTTTATTCTCTCGTCAAGGAGAATGTATTTGATGGTGACTTCAATTTGATCTCCGGCTTGAGAGCTTCAGACAATTTAGTTTCTTATCAAGAGAATGGATTTGATGGAGACTTCAATTTGATCTCTGGCTTGAAAACTTCAGACAGTTTATTCTCTTGTCAAGGAGAACAAATTTGATGGAGACTACAATTTGATCTCCGGCTTGAGAGCGTCAGACAATTTAGTCTCTTATCAAGGAGAATGGATTTGATGGAGACTTCAATTTGATCTCCGACTTGAGAGATTCAGACAGTTTATTCTCTTGTCAAGGAGAATGGATTTGATGGAGACTTCAATTTGATCTTTAGCTTGAAAGCTTCAGAAAATGTAGTCTTTCATCAAGGAGACTTGATTTGGCCTTAAGATAGTTTTCGCTCGTATCAAGGAGCTTCGTTTAATTCGGAGAGACTTCAATTTGATCTCCAGCTGGAGAGCTTCTTCTTCATTTCTCATCTAAGGCCTCTAACTCTTCGAGACCCTGACGTGCATTCTCTTCTTCTGTCAGACCTTCCTGTATAGCCATCCTCAGAGAAGGAATTCGTTTCTCAAGAGGTACCACTGCTTCAACACCAAAGACCAATGAATATGGAGTAGCTTGCGTAGGCATCCTGTAAGTGGTGCGATACGCCCATAGAGCTTCATTCATCCGCTCGTGCCAATCCCTTTTGGACTTCGAAACAACTTTCTTCAGCAGACTACACAAAGTTCGATTGAAGGCTTCAACAAGTCCATTGGCGGCTGTATTATACATTGAAGACTTTATTTGTTTGAAGTTGAACTTTTCATAGAGTTTGTCAATGTGGCTATTGGAGAACAATATTCCATTATCAGTAATAATGTAGCGCGGGACTTTGTATCTGTAAATGATGTTGACACAGATGAAGTTGGCAACATTTTCTTTCTTCACTTCCCTCAAAGGCACTGCTTCAGCCCACTTGGAGAAATAGTCGGTTGCAGATAAGATGTAGAGATGAACACCAGAGGACTTTGTCAATGGCCATACAACGTCGAGACCCCAAGCATCAAAGGGCCATGAGGCAACAATTAGATGTAAAGGTTCAGGGGGTTGATGAATCAAATTTGCATGAAATTGACATACCTGACATCTTCGTGCATAGTCCATGCAGTCTTTCACCATTGTCGGCCAGTAGTAGCCCATCCTCTTTATCCGAAAATGCAATTTGGGTCTTGACTTGTGGGCACCACAAACTCCGGAGTGAGCTTCCTCCATAGCTTGAACAACTTCTTCATCTCCTAAACACCTTAAGAAGACAAAAGGTGCACAATGAATCGAGGTGCACGATGCTGGATGTCAACTCTTTGATGTGGATCATGGGGTAACTTCTCATGTTGTAGATAATCCACAAAAGGTTGATGTCAATCCCTGTTTACAATTTCAAAGACTTCTATGGCATGATTTCCAGCTTCTTCATTGCCTTCTTCATCGAAGATTGGAGGTATAACCCAACTTTTGCATACAGGTATTCGTACGTGGGTTCCAGGCATAGCTATAGTAGATGCTAACTTAGCTAAGGCATCGGCCTGCTTGTTCTCACTTCTTGGCACATGCTCGACCTCCACATCTCCAAGTCATTCTGTTATCCTTCGGGCATAATTGTAGTATGGAAGCAATTCGGGCTTCTTGACTTCATACAATCCACAGAGTTGATTTACAATCAGCAAGGAATCTCCATACACCCTGAGATGAAACTGTTTTATGTCCACTGCCATCTCTAGCCCGAGTATGAGCGCTTGATACTCAACCAGATTGTTGGAGCAATTCTTAGTCAAGGAGAATGAATAAGGCAAGACTTCATCTTCGGATGTGATGAACACCACTCCGGCGCCAGCTCCTTCCCTATGGGATGCCCAATCAAAATACATCTTCCAAGGAGGAGAAACTTCCACCACTAAGACATCTTCATCTGGGAGATCATTAGATAACTCTCATTCAGCAGGAATTGGGTGGTCTGCTAAGAAATCCGCCAACACTTGCCCCTTTACAGCTTTCTGCGGAACGTATATGATCTCGAAATGTTGTAGCTGGAGGTACCACCTTGCAAGTCTGTCTGAAAGAACTGGCTTTGACATGACAAACTTCAGCGGATTTACCTTTGAGATAAGACGAACTGTGTGAGCCTTGAAACAGTGCTTCAACTTCTGAATTACGAAGATAAGTGCCAAACATATCTTCTCAATTGAGGAGTAATTCAGTTCATTCAGAACCATCATCCTGCTCAAATAGTAAAGAGCATTTTCTTTACCCTCATCATTTTCTTGTGCCAACAGGGCTCCAATATACCGCTCCTGAGCAGCTATATAAAGTTTCAACGGTCTTCCGGGTACTGGAGCGACTAGCACAGACGGCTTCATCAGATAATCATTGATGTCTTTAAAACCATTCTTGCAAGCTTTGTCCCATTTGAATGGGCTTCCCTTCTTCATCAGATGGCTGAATGGTTGACATCTGCCAGCTAAGTTTGAGATGAATCTCCTTAAATACGCCAACTTTCCTTGCAAGCTTTTAAGCTCATGGATGTTACGAGGTTCAGGCATTTTCAGAATTGCATCG
Organism: Ballota nigra; assembly: GCA_947034835.1. Classification (NCBI taxonomy): domain Eukaryota; kingdom Viridiplantae; phylum Streptophyta; class Magnoliopsida; order Lamiales; family Lamiaceae; genus Ballota; species Ballota nigra. The sequence goes on along the minus strand of OX344726.1, from coordinate 54,277,389 downwards.
ATCTTTGCTTGTTCAATCTCGATGCCTCATTGACGGACAATGAATCTGAGGAATTTTCCTGAAGAAACTCCGAAGGCACACTTCAAAGGATTCATCCTAAGCTGGTAACGTCTGAGGCGATCAAAGACTTGCCTCAAATCTTACAGATGATCTTTCCTCCTTTTTTATTTCACCACCTGGTCGTCCACATAAGACTCAATATTCTTATGGAGCATATCATCAAAGATCTTCTGCATCGCCCCCTGATAGGTAGCACCAGCGTTCTTTAGGCCGAAAGGCATCACCTTATAGCAGTAGATTCCTTTTAGTGTGCGAAAGACGGTAAGCTCTTCATCACTAGGCGATATGTGGATTTGATTGTATCCTGATGAGCCATCCATGAAAAACAAAGCTTCATGCCCTGTAGTAGCATCTATCATTTGTTTAGTGATAGGCAAAGGGAAATCATCCTTGGGACATGCGAGGTTGAGATCACGAAAGTCCACACACACCCGAATCTGACCATTTTTCTTCCTCATTGGGACGATGCTGGAAATCCATGTAGGATATTTCACTTTCCGAATGAAACCAAACTCAATGAGCTTGTTCACTTCATTCTCAATTTGTGGGATTAACTCAGGTCGAAATCGGCGTTGGCCTTGCTTGACTAGTTTAGTCCCTTCCTTTATTGATAACTGATAAACAGCGACCTTCGGGTTTAACCCTGGCATTTCCTTGTACGACCAAGCAAACATATCCCTGAACTCCTTCAAGAGTTTAATATACGCCTCTTCTTCTTTGGTTGTCAACAAGACGCTTATATAGGTTGGCCGCGGATCATTAGAATCTCCCAAGTTGATTTCTTTCAGTTTATCAACAGTGGTTTTAACACCTTCTTCCAGTTCTGGAGGGGCATCTTCAGCATCTTCTTCCACTGTCAAAGCCTCATCATATGCAGTGATATGATTTACGGTTGCTACATTTTCATCAGCTTCCTCTCGTCTCCCGATATCAATGGTTGCTCTCACTTGACCATCTCTTCTTCTGACTAAGACTGTCCATGCAACGCTATCAGTGTTAGTGATGAATCCATTTCTGATCATCATGGCAACTCTCCTTTGTAAGGCTCCTTTACTTTCTTGAGGAGTCTTCCTTGACCAATGGAGGTGTTGACAAAGTTAGATGATGCAACACTTTCTTTATCTTCATCTTCCTCCCATGTGTAAATGATCGTCCTTATCCTTGCGGTTAAAGCTTCTCCACACGACTCAATCAAAGTGGTTCATCGCTTCATACGAGACGGAATTAGGCTTCGAATTTTGTGGAAGTGTGCAGGTTTAGAAATCCTCCCTTCCTGGCACTCATTTCTTTTGTGTGGTCCTAATCTTCCAAAGACGGATCTGGACTTTCTTCCAGCTGATCCCAATCTATTGAACACTGACCCATGCTTCAGACGGTTGCCTCCTTCGAATGTCCCTAAACTCTCAAAGATAGGAACTTTCTCCACTTTCTCACTGTTCCCATCAAATACGTCCACCGTGGATGAGAATGCCCCTTCAGAGATATGATTTGTTCTTGTGCTCGCTCTTTTGATTGTGATGCGAACCGGTTTTGGTGCCACATACCCTAAACTAACTCTGGTATTCTTGACAGGGGCATAAATGCTTTTGCTTGCAGGCTTTTGAATGGAGTTAACCCCGTGCTTTGGTGGTTTGATGACATCTTGGGGTGATTACTTCAACGTAGAATTTCCTCGTGGATCATATCCAGCCCGAACAAGGAGTCTGAAGGCTTGAGGGCCATAGGATTTCAACATCACAGCTTCAGCTAGTTCGCCATGTTCTATCTTGGCTCCACGAGTAGGACGAGTGAATCCTTCAAGCAGTTGTGAAGAAGGTCTTGTTGTGTCAAGTTTGGTCAAGGGTAATGTCAATCCCTCTAATGCTTCAACAATTTTGAGAGGCTGTTTACCTTTATCAACACGAGATGGCGGTGCAGTTTTCTCTTTCTCTGCGATTTGCCCATCCTTGGCTATCTCATGTGGCAAGTCTATTTCAGCTTTAGTTGTACTCTGAAAGTAGTACCTGGCATCAGCGAAATATGACTCAGCATCCGTGAAAGGCTTGGCATCACTGAATACTCTCTTTACTTCACCATCCTAATAATATTTGAAGCATTGGTGCATTGTAGAGGGTATCACATTGTTTTCATGCATCCATGGACGCCCTAGAAGCATGCCATGGTCCTGGCATCTATCACATGAAATAGCACAGTTGAGGTCATCTCATCGATTAACAAGTCTAGCGTCATCGTTCCAAGAGCCCTTTGACCTTCTTGATTAAAACCTTGGATCATTAATTGGCTGTGGCCAAGTTCATCCATTGTTATGCCCAACTTTCTCATCACTCTCAAAGGCAGGATATTCATCCCAGACCTTCCATCGATTAGCATACGGTTGATCTTTTGTCCTTTGGTGTATCCTGTCACGAACAAATGTCGGTTATGAGGCTGCGAGCTGAGCAATAAGTCATCTTCTGTAAAGCTTAAGATGGGTGCACAGTCAACAGTTTTGTCACAGGGCTCCCTTTCAAATGAAGAGGTTTCACCTATGTCCGCCATATGACACGAGATGTTATAACTGTCACCATGCTCAATAGTGATGAGATTTGCAGAAGCTCCTTCTTCTAGTAGGATTGTTCCTTGCTCAACCAGCTGTATGACTTTATCCTTGAAGATGAAGCAGTCTTGGATTGGGTGACCCACAAGCCTGTGGTATCGGCAATATTTCGGATCATTAACACGTCCAACTTCTTCTGGGCGCTTCATTTCTGGCTACTCGATGATTTTGCTTTTCATCAAATCATCGAATAATCCTGGGACGTCGGAGTCTAGGAATGGATATTGCCTCTGTTGCATATCTTTTAGAGTCTTTCTTCTCTGCCCCCTTTCTGGAGCAACAGATTTCCCTTTGTCATTTCTGTCTTCTCGCTCCTTTTCATACTTGATAGTCTTTGCATTTGTTTGCATGACTTCTTTGTGAGGAGTTCAGACAAAGGTTTTGCTTCCTTTCTTAACTTCTTGCTTGTCCTTGAACTTTTGAGGTTCTTGGACTGGTGGCCCACCTGATCCACTTGCTGCCATGCTCAACTCCATGTCGTGAGCTCTTGTGGCCAACTCTTCAAAGGTTCGCGGTTGGATACCTTGGAGAATGTATCGGAGACCCCACTTCATCCCTTGGATGGATATTTAGATTGCAGAAGTCTCGGATAGTCTGTCCTTGCAGTTCTGACTCAAATTACTCCATCGATTAATGTAGTCGATGACAGACTATTCTTTCCACTGGCGTGAATTTGTCAGCTCGATAATGCTAACCGTTCTTCTCGTGATGTAGAAACAGTTTAGGAACTCTTGCTCTATTTGATCCCAACTGTTGATGGAGTTAGCCTCCAGATCAATGTACCAGTCGAAGGCATTTTCTTTAAGGGAGCAAACAAACTGTTTGACAAGATGGTGTCCATAAGTCCCGACATTATTGCACGTCTCAATAAAATGGGCCACGTGCTGCTTCAGATTGCCCTTACCATCAAACTGTTGGAACTTTGGAGGTTGGTAGCCTGCTGGCATTCGCAAGTTGTCAATCCTCTTTGTTGGGACAATGTTAGTTTTGATTAGATCCCAAAGCCCCTGAAAAGATGTTATGCATTTGTTGTCAGGCTAGTCTTGGTTAGGATTTGTACTTAGTTATTTTACACTTCAGAGGTACTCAGTGAGAGGAGAACTCACTGATGACAATCAAGACTAAGAGCCTGAAGACGTAGAGCACCATCCTGAACTTATGGCAGTCTTCTAAACTGGCTGAGTAAGTGTCAGTGATAAAGAGTTTGACCCTGAGGTCATTACTAACTCAGACCTGAAGGGAACATGATGTTACAGAGTTTATGGGAAAGACTTGGAGTAGAGCCAAGCAATGAAAAAGGAATGTCAGCGTCAGGACAAGACCGTTGTGCTCGAGACAAAAAGAACTTAATAAGACAAGCCTGGAGCCTAGGAATAAGTTCTGACATTCTCACCAACCTGATGACGTGGACCAATCCGGGGAGGACACGCACGTACAGACCCTGACATGAAGATCGACTTCAGACTGCACTTTCAATGGGCAAGCATTAAATGGCGCATTAAATGCAATTACCAAATCCATGTAAGGACGACTGCTGCATGGGAAATATGTCCGTTTGAGCCACTCTACGTAGATGACTAGAAGGCTATCTCTTCCAACTGATAGTTTTCAAATCACCTATAAATACAGAAGGCCTTGAACCCATTCAAGGTTACGGGAAATTTCCAAGTCAGAAATTACTCAAACTCTCAGGCATTTAAAGCATTCAGTCTTCAGAAGAAGCACTCGAAACCAGTTAAATTTCCTAAGTGTTTCTTAGTCATTGAGAGTTATTCTGTATTCCAAAGAGCGTATTAGCATTATCTTAAGCTTAGAGTGATTATCCAATCCTTAGTAGAGCTTTGTCTTGCAAGGATAATCACAACCTAGTTGGAATCCAAACTGAAACCAAAACCCTAAGTTAGGTTTGTTGGAAGTAAGTTCAGTTAGTGAGTTAGTAAGGAGTTTGTATAGGTCAGTAAGGAGTAGCTGATCTTGGTGCAACTTGGCACGTTAAAAATAAGAATCCCTTGAGTGGATTTCCTATTAAATTAGGTCGTGGGCGTAGGAGCTTGAGTCTCTGAACCACGTTAAACTCTCTGTGTTCTTACTGCTTTGATATTGTGCTTACTTGTCATATTATTTGTTCATTCATAGAATTTATTTTTATCAAGCTGAATCAATCAGCCTGATCATCAAACAGAGCACTGCCCTACTAATCACTACTTCAGAATTGAGTAAACAAGTTTTTCAGAAAGCAAACTAAACAAGAATTTAAACTATTAGGGCTCACGCATTTCTGCACTGAACTTGAATTGATAGTTAGCCAACAGACCCGCACTAAGTGTAGTCAGTGGGTATATTATCAGCTCTTAGTTCCTTATTAGTCTGAGTAAAGGGGACTCAGTAAGGTTTTAAGTTGAAAAATTGGTATACGTGTATCCCCCCCATACATGTATTCATCAGTCTTGTACCGGGACCAACAAATGGTATCAGAGCAGTGGTTCAAAAGACCACTGACTTTGAATACTAATAGTTTCAGAGGAGAAACTGTTGGTGGTCACTGAATAGATCTGAGTTTGCTTTTCATAAAACTTGCATCATCATGACTTCTAGAAGACTTGAAGCTTCGTTACCTGAATTCTCTGTTACTAACTTTGTTTACTGGAAGTTCAGACTTGAGGTACATCTAGATGTCATCCATGACCAGATGTCACGTGTTATCAGAGAAGGACCGATCAAGATTACTATCCATAATGTCATAGGACTGGGGTATGAAAGTCTTGAGATTGGCGTACAGGTTCCTAAGGAAAGGAAAGATATGACCAATGATGAAATCAAGATAGTAGGACTAGACAGTGTGTCCAGGAACATCATTTTGCATACGGTGCCTTTCGAGGAGTCAGCGAGGCTGATGAACTTAAAGACGGAGAAGGAGGTTTGGGATGAGCTGACCAGGATGTGCGAGGGGTCAGAAACGATAAAGGAGAACAAGAGAAATATTGTCATTTAGAAGTTCGAAGCGTTCGAGATGCTGCCTGATGAGACTATCGATCAGATGGAGTCAAGGTTCATCAAGTTGACGAATGAGTTGGTGGTGCTGGACAAGGATGTCCCTAAGAGAGATGTTGCTTCAAATATCCTGAATGCCCTTCCTGAGAGATGGGACAACAATGTAATCATGCTTAAGAACACTCAGGATATGAGTAACATAACTTCTGCTTTACTTTTTTCAGAGCTCAAAGTACTGGAATATGATCTCAACAAGAGAAAGAAGAAAGTTCAGCAGGAAGAGGAAGAGAAAGAGAAAACTCCTAAGAAAAGTGTGACGTTCAAAGCCAGGTCTGAACCTATCGAGTCTTCATCAAAGTCACTGATGGAGATGAGCAAGGAAGAGCTTGTTGAGGAGTACAGCCTGATGGTCTGACGCTTTGAGAAGTTAAATTCTAGGTTTGGTCGTTATAAGAAATTTTATCAGGACTCACTTGACAGGAAACCTGAAGGAACCTACCAAAGCTCAAGGAGATATGAGGAAAGGAGAAACACTGACCAGAGGAGAGATCGTGGCGATGAAAGAAGATATTCTGATCCAAAGCCCGATCATAAAGATGAACAGAGATGTACTCGTGATGACAGGCACTCAGGGAAGACTGAAAGCTCATCAAGACAGAGGGAACCTGACTCAAGGAGGAACCCTGAACCTAGGAAAGAAAGAGGAGATGAGCAAGCAACATGTTACAACTGTAACAAGAGTGGGCTCTATCAGTATGACTGTTCGGAGCTGAGTGCAAGGGAAAGAGAGGACAGGAGGGCCAAGAGAGACCAGAGACTTGCTGACCGGAGAGCCATGCTCGCTGAGGATGCAACTGACTCAGATGGTCCTGAGGAGAGGTCCTCTGAACTCTTTTCTGACGATGAGTACGATGATGTTTGCTTGATGGCTAGAGAAGAGCCTGAGGTAATATCTATCTCTGTGTGTGGTTCTTACACTGGTCAAAATCCTGAGCTTAGCTCAGAGTCAGTCAGAGAAATGAACCTTCAGATCTGCCTGGATCAATTGATAGTTGATTTCTCCAGGCTGCAGGAAACTAATGTCTTCTTGGTAGAGTAGAACAAGAAATTGAGTACTGAGGTCTAGAGCCTGAATGATCAGCACACTCAGTCTGATCTTAAAGAATATGCTCAGATTGTGAGACTAACTCAGGAGATTGACTTAATCAATGTTGAGCGTCTCGCAAGAGAGAAGATTCTGAAGGAACTGGCTGATGAAGAGTTGATCAGGAAGGAAGAACTGAAAGTACTTAAGAGTAAGTTTGATGACCTCTTTGCCAGCCTCCTGAAAAAGAGTGAGGACTCACTCAAGCAAAAGGTTGCAGCAATGAATAAATCCTCAGTGGCTAGAGAAGAAATAAATAGCAGCCAGATGCTTGGGAACGAGAAAAAGGGACTTGGATATGTTCCAAAGAAATCCTCACAAGGTCAGTCTCGTGTTGCTTCAGGGAGCAACACTGAGAGGGTGCACCTAAGGTTGTGCTTCATGCCCGTCAAACTGATAAGGGCAAGGAAACTGTTGACTCAGTCATGGTTGCCCCCAAGGTTACTAAGCCAAAACCCAAGGGAAAGGCAAAGCAACCAAAGGAGGTCCCTGAGAGCTCAGGCCAAAGAAAGCATCAGTGAAAGCAGAGGAAGACCCAGGCCAAGAGCCCTCAGACTGGTCAGCGAGGGTACCATCATGCTTGGCAATACCAACAGGGAAGGCCAAACATGATGACACCCCCATGGTTTTGACATCCTGATGCCTTTAACTGTTTTCCATTCCCTCACTTGCCTAGGGGGAATAGAAAACAGGGTCCTTATCAAGAACAAGGCCCAAGACCTGTTACACCCAGACCTAGGAAGAACAGGAAGCCAGTCCAAAAGGCACCCACTCAGGCTCCTGTGAAGCCTAAGTCTAGCACTCATACACCATCTTCCTCTCAGGCAAAGAAGAAGAAAGTTGTGTATGTTGATGTTTCAGGGAGACAAATTTACCACTCTGAGGCAATTAGGGTAGTTAAGTAAGTCTGGATCCCGAAGGGTACAACTGACACAATAGGACCCAACACCCAATGGGTACCTAAAGCCTGATTTGCTTGCAGGCGGCTGTGGATCACAACAAGAGGAGAGGAGACTCAAATAAAGCTGTTTGGTACCTAGACAGCGGATGCTCAAGGCATATGACTGGAATGAAGAGTCTTCTCCAGGAGTTTTAAGAAAAAGATGGTCCACAGGTTACCTTTGGTGATAACTCAAAAGGTGTTACTGAAGGTTTTGGTGTCTTGATCATAGGTACAATCAGAGTGGAAAATGTGTCCTTTGTGGAAGGACTGAAGCATAACCTGTTGTCAGTAAGTCAATTCTATGACAAAGGGTTCAGTGTTGAGTTCTCATCGAATATATGTTCAGTCAAGGACAAATCAACACAAGTGCTTCTATCAGGTATCAGGAAAGTGCTTCTAATACTTATTTTGTTGCTAAAAGCTCTCTAGAGCTCAGTTGGTTATGGCATAAACGATTAAGCCACTTGAACTTAAAGATTCTTAATAAAATTTCTAGACAATCACTTGTTGAAGGTCTACCTAATGAAGTTTTTAGCAAAGATCATGTGTGCAAAGCTTGTCAGGAGAGGAAGCAGGTCAGAGCATCATTCAAGAAGAAAGCTACCTTCTCCACTGACAGGATTCTTCAGCTCTTGCACATGGATTTATTTGGCCCCATAACACCTGTGAGTATGAATGGTAGGAAATATACCCTTGTGGTTATTGTTGATTATTTTAGATATACGTGGGTTATTTTCTTGTTGAACAAGAAGGAAACACAGGTGAAGCTTCCTGAGTTGCTCAAAAGGCTCAGCAATGAGAAGAATCAGTCCATTACTAAGATCAGGTCTGACAAGGGCACTGAATTTATAAATTCATATATTTTTTACTTTTGAAATGAACTTGGTATAACTCATGAGACTTCTGCAGCTAGAACCCCACAACAGAATGGTGTCGATGAAAGGAGGAACATACCACTGAAGGAAGCTGCCAGGACCATGCTGGCTGAGTCAGGATTGCCCAAGAAATTCTGGGCTGAGGTAATCAACACTGCATGCTACACTCAGAATAGATCCATGTTGAACAAACAACATGCAAAGACCCCATATGAGACGTGGAATAAGAGGAAACCTCGTATCTCTTACTTTCATGCATTTGGTTGTAAGTGCTTCATCCTCAACAATGTGAAGACCCAATTGAAAGCCTTTGATAGAAAATCTGATGAAGGGTTATTCTTGGGATATTCTGAAATTAGCAAAGCATTCAGGGTTTACAATTGTAGGACCCTTGTTGTGGAAGAATCACCACATGTTGTGTTTGATGAATCTGCTAATGAGTCTAGGGTAAAAGTGTTGAATCCTGACATTGAGGAGGTCACAAGGAGAGTGATAAGGCTGAGCTTAAAGAATCAACCTGATCCAAAGGTCAAAACCGTACCTATTCCAAGATGGGATGATGACGATGATCAGGAAGATGACCTAAGAGCCACTCCTAAGCCCAGCACATCAGGGATTGTTGAGCCTCAGACTGAGGAACAGGCTCAACCTGAGGTAAGTACCGTCTATAAAGATGCGGTTGCAGCTGAGACGGTTCCCGAGTCACCTCATCAAGGGGGAATCAATGTCCCTGACATTGAACTAATTAATCCCTTTGGTATAGACTCAGATTCATCCCCTTCTGTTCAATTTCCTGAATTTTATGAGCCTGTAGACACTAACATTGCAGGTACTTCAGGAACAACTCCAGGAAAGAGAACATGGCTAGAGGATCATCCCATTGACCAAGTCATTGGTGATCCAACTGAGGGAGTCAGAACCAGACGGTTTCATGGTGAGAGCGCACTGTTCTGTTGCTTTCTCTCTGAGCAAGAGCCTCAGAACATTGAAGAAGCTCTCACTGACTCGAACTGGATCATAGCCATGCAAGAGGAGTTGAATCAGTTCACAAGGAATCAAGTTTGGGAACTGGTAGATAGACCTAGGCATCAAGGTGTTATTGGTACCAAGTGGGTCTTCAAGCTCAAGAAGGATGAGAATGGTGTTGTAGTAAGGAACAAGGGTAGACTGGTTGTAAAGGGGTATTGTCAGTCTGAAGGACTAGACTATGATGAGACTTTTTCTCCAGTGGCTAGGTTGGAAGCTATCAGGTTGTTCCTTACATATGCAACATATAAGAAGTTTAAGGTGTTGGGAAAATAGGGGTGCCCGGAATCTATTCGGGATGAAATTTAAATACGAATTTAAATACAATTATTACTAGCATGAATTAATCCTAATTAATTCAAATAATAATTCCAACAACAAATTTTCATCATGCATGTTGAATTAATTCACATATTAACTATGGCGGAATAAACAAGTAAATATGTGATTAACGTACCTCTTGTAGAATTGGCCTTTGGATAAACGGGACAATCACGATCTCGCTCTATCGACCCAAAAACCTTCTCAAGTATTTCCCTTTCACCTCACTTGATCACCGGTGGGAGATGCTTTCAAGTAATTTAATAAACTAAGGAAAAAGAAAAATATATATGCTCTTGATTTTTCCAACACATGGAATTATGTACTTGGGGATGAAATAATCATCCCCTATTTATAGGTAGTGATGGCCGAAATTTTTAGGTATATTGGGCCTTGGAGAAAATCTTTTCTTAGACTCTAAGAAATCTTGAATATATCCCATATATTCTTTTCTCCAAAATAAAATATTCCACAAAAATCTCACACTCCTAGCTATGGGGTAATTTTCGAAAATTTCATAAGTAGAGAATCCAAGATTTGGATCTTCTTGAATATATGAGATAATCTTGTATTCCAAGAATACTTATCCTCCATAATATCTTTTCAAGAAAATCAACAAAATCTTTTCTATTCTTAATCCCTTATTTTCGAAAAATATAAAAAAATCAGCATGATATTATCTTTTTATTTTAATCACCTTATCATTATTGGGCTACTTAATGGGCTACTTGAGGGGCCTTTAAGGAGAATTAAGATTTGACCTCCTAATGGACTTCTGAATTTTAATATTGAGCCCCAATATAATTAAGCCCATTAATATTAATTATTACCACTAATAAATTAATATTGCACTATCCATCTTAATCCATATTACGATAATATGGGCTCCCGGTTATTATTTCCCGCGTTTAAGATTATCAAGTCCATTAATTAATCAAGCTTCTGAATAGCTCTAAATTAATTAATATATTTCACCTTGGAGTAAAGACAACTCAACATTATTATTCGTACCGAAGAAACTAATTCTTCACTTGCAAGATTTGGTACAATAAAACTTCTGAGCCCATCAAGGGGACTAATCACACGAGCCGTACTCGCACGCGTTTCTCCGTATTAAATCTTAGCCACCGTCGTATGATTAATATTATTGCCCAAGACACAAAGTTCGAAGTCACAATGATTCTCACCCAACATGAATCAAAGCAGTAACCATTAAGCACACACGGTCCTATTTAAGTGATGGAGATTAAGAAATCAACAACCACTGAGGTCTAATTCTTCACCTTTCAGAACAGAAGAATTTATCCTCGCTGTAGGTCCTCTTCAACACATACTAAATGTGCTAGTGCAATCTCTTAGTCAAGACGGACCAATCTGAGCCTTACACATCGACCTTTCACGGCGGATAGTTCAATTCCACCTAGGTCGTGAAAATGTACGTTTAGTTACAAGTAAACTGTTAATGTTGTCTTCCGTGATTGGGTATCACCACATTAACTACAATGTAACATGTACTATATATTGAACGGTTTGCAATAGAAATTCAACATTCAATCATAACTAAAGCAAATGTGATAAAAGAATTATTCTTATAAAACGAGTGTTTGATACACGAGTTATACAAAGTAAAAGCATACTTTCACGTATAACTCCAACATAAGGTGTATCAAATGGACGTCAAGAGTTCTTTCCTGAATGGTGTACTCAATGAAGAGGTATATGTTGAACAACCTCCCGGGTTTGAGGTTGGAGATAGAGTATACCATTTGAAGAAAGCACTCTATGGACTTAAGCAAGCACCAAGAGCTTGGTATGATACCCTCTCTCAATTCCTGACAGACCATGGGTTAAAGAAGGGAACCGTGGATAGGACCTTGTTCAAGATCACTGAAGGTGATGACATTCTCTTGGTCCAAATTTTTGTGGATGACATAATATTTTGATCACCAAATCATCAGCTCAGTAAGAAATTCTCTAAGTTGATGACTGGTAAATTTGAGATATCAATGATGGGAGAGATGAACTTCTTCTTAGGACTGCAGGTCAAGCAGACTGATCAAGGTATCTTCATTAATCAGGCTAAGTATACAAGAGACTAGATTCAAAAGTTTGGTGTTCAGAACAGCAATCCAGCTAGGATCCCAATGAAGAGACTACCAAGTGTTTGCTAGGAAATCTGAACAGCAATTGTATGGCTGCAGGTAGTTGTTGTGCTCAGATTTTTTGGTTGAGGCAACAATTAAGAGACTACCAAGTGTTTGCTAATGAGGTTCCAATCTATTGTGACAACAATAGTGCTATAGCAATTACTCAGAACCCAGTGCTTCACACAAGGTGTAAGCATGTGGATATTAGACATCACTTCATTCGAGATCATGTGGAGAAAAAGGATATTAGGCAGAGAGTTGACATCTTGACTAAGCCTTTGGTTGAAGCAAGATTTATGGAACTGTCAGTGGAGTTAGGGCTCTTAGATCCAGGAGAGCAGTCAGTGTAGGGTTTAGGGGGAACTCAGGTCAGACTCGACTCAGCAAGGTATTAGGGTGCTACAATGTTTCCCTGATAGGTATGAGTTCTATCCTGACTCTTGTGAATTTAAAGCGCCTCCCTAAGTCCTTCGTCCTGCAAATCTTTATTAAATGCATTCCGTTTTCATTAAAAGCGCACCTTTTCATATTTAAACCCACGCGTATCAGAGCATTTAATGCTTCAGTTACTTTTTCATATACATGTCTGTTTTATACAGAATATGACTGACATGAGGATATGATTGATACTGAGATTGATCCTGGCCCTTAATTTCAAAACTTTTCAAATTCAGGATTAATCTCAACCTCACGTTTGAGTAACTGACTAATTCATATCAACCTAAGTCTGCCATTTGAGGATTTTACGCAAACAAAAACGCACATTGCATGCTGAGTATTCTCTTGCTCAAAAACAAATTCTCTGCAAATCTTCTCTAAAAAAAACCAAATGGCATTCTTGATTCCCACCTGGACAACTGACAAGCCAGAAGACGTTGTCAAGAACAGGCTGGTAAACATGGAGCACTTTATCACCATGCAGGGTGTGTGCCTCTCTGTGAAGGAGATTCATCCAGTCTTCGAATGGATCTCCAAAGCTGGTTTGGCCAAATATTTCAACCACAGGCCCACATCTGTGCTTCCAAAGACAGTTGTGGAGGCGTACTTGAATCTATTTCTTCGCAAGGGAGAATTGTTCACCAGAGTGACGGTACTGAAGCCAACTGGTGAGAAAGATGTAGATGGCGAACCCTTCTATAGCAAGGAGGAGAAGGAAATCAACCTAAGAAAGGCCATTCGAGAGGTCTACGCATTACCGTCCTCAGACATCAACCCCAAAACCTACAAGGAAAATGAGGAGGGAGAACTTCTGGGGAAGTGGACCAAGACGGGGTCATCTAAATTCAGAGCTCCTCAAAACATGGGAACCTTGACGCCTGAGTATAGGGCCCTTGTGGACTTAGTGTCCAAGATAGTGATGGGATCAACAGGCTCTCATGAGCAACTGAGCCTGCCCAAACTGATGATAATGGGAGCTCTTGTTGATGGTGTGGAGGCCAAGTGGGAGCAGTTTTTCCTTGACCAGATCAATCAGGCCGCCATCGACAAACTTAAAAGGGACGATGACGAGAAGCACATCTCAGTAGGTGCTATTCTCCCATTTGGCACGAGGCTGTCCATTCTGATTGCACACGCCTGCCATGGGTACACCTTTGACTTAGAAGACAAACTCTTATCAAAGAAGGTCATGTTCACTTCACTGAGTGATACCTATTCTATGCTAGGGCTTATTGACCCCAACGCTCAAGCTAAGGGTCAGAGGAAGAAGCCGGTTGGGAAGACCAAGAAGGTGGCGACCAGCCTGATAGAGAGTGTGGATGAGCTCTTTGAAAAGATCAAAGAAGTAGAAGATGAGATCACTTCTGAGCACATTGAGGCGTAGGCTGCTAAGAAGGAGGTGGAGAAGAAGAAAGTGAGGGTGGTGCTGTCAAGAAAGGCCACCAAAGTAGGGACTGAATCAGATCCCAAGAGGGCCGAGTCAGCGGCTGAGGGAATTGATGAAGAGGTCAGATTGGAGGAGGAGAAGGAGAAGAGGCCTTTGAAGAGGCTAAGGAAGGGACCCAAAAAGTCCCCAGCCAAGGGCCTGCCTGAGGTGAGTGAGAGGGAGGAGTTAAGCTCTCCCCGAGCCTCTGACTTGGAGGTGGTGAGGACAACGATCGAGACGGCTGAGATATTGCAGCCTGAGATCAACCCTACCCAATCACCCAAACACACTGAACCTACTCCCCAAACTAACCCTAACCCCACACCCCAACAACCACAAACACCCACACCTGACAACCTTCCTAACCCAACTGAGTCAGCGCCAACAACCACACCCACAAATGAGCCTGACCAGTCCTCTGAGCCTAACCTTCCAAACCCTGAAGATTTCCCTGTTGGAGTTATACATGAAAGTATGCTTTTACTTTGTATAACTCATGTATTAAACACTTATTTATGAGAATAAATCTTTTATCACATTTTCTTTGGATATGATTGAATGTTGAATATTTATTGCAACCAGTTCATTATAAATAATACATGTTACATTGTAGTTAATGTGGTGATACCCGATCACGGAAGATCACATTAACGGTTTTATTGTAACTAAACATACAAATTCAAAAGTGTGATTTGTCCCCTTGGTGGGCTCATAAGTTTTATCGTACCAAATCTTGCAAGTGAAGAATTAGTTTCTTCGCTATGGATAATAATGTTGAGTTGTCTTTACTCCAAGGTGAAATATATTAATTAATTTAGAGCTATTCAGAAGCTCAATTAATTAATGGACTAGATAATGTTAAACACGGAAAATAATAACCAGAAGCCCATATTATCGTAATATGGATTAAGATGGATAGTGCAGTATTAATTTATTAGTGGTACTAATTAATATTAATGGGCTAAATTATATTGGGGCTCAATATTGAAATTCAGAAGCCCATTAGAGGTCCAATCTTAATTCTCCTAAAGGCCCCTCAAGTAGCCCAATTAAGTAGCTCAATAATGATAAAGTGATTAAAATAAAAGAAAATATATTTGCTGATTTTTTCATGATATTTTCGAAGAAGATATATTAGGAGAAATAAAGGATCGTGTTGATTTTCTTGGAAAGATATTATGGAAGATAAGTATTCTTGGAATACAAGATTATCTCATATATTCAAGAAGATCCAAATCTTGGATTCTTTCTTTAATATTTTCGAAAATATGCTTATTAGGAGGAGGTTGAGATTTTTGTGGAATATTTTATTATGGAGAAAAGAATATATGGGATATATTAAAGATTTCTTGGAGACCAAGAAAATGATTTTCTCTCCCCTAAAATACAACAAAATTTCATTCACCCTCACCTATATATAGGGGATGATTATTTCATCTCCAGTTTACTTTTCACAGCGTTGAAAAAAAAATCAGCAACACTATTTTTTCTTTCTTCCTTGTTATTTTAAATTGCTTGAAAGCACTTCCCACCAGTGATCAAGCAAGGTGAAAGGGACATACTTGAGAAGGTCTTTTGGTTGGTAGCACGTTCGTGATAGTCCCGTGACTATCAAAGGCCATATCTACAAGAGGTACGTAATCACATAAATTCTTTGTTTTTCTGCCATAGGTTTTATGTGAATTAATTCAACATGCACGATGATAAAATTATTGTTGGAATTATTATTTGAATTAATTAGGATTAATTCATGCTAGTAATAATTGAATTTAAATTCGTATTTAAATTTCATCCCGAATAGTTCCCGGACACCCCTATTTTCCCAACAACTAGTATCAGAGCCATGGTTTTCGGGCTCTGATCTTTAAATTAAAATTTAAATTGTTAGACATTTAATTGAAATTGGATAGTAGAATTGCTAGATCTTTTTTGCAGGTATCCAATTGTCATGGTTTTAATGTTTATTTTTTTTCATGCGTGTGAATTAATTGTTTTTAATTTGATTCGTTCGAATTTATTTTTCTCGTGAGAAAATCCATGAGTAGATTAGTTATTTTTAGTTTGATTTGATCATTGTAATAGACTAGTCTAGTATTTAAAGACGGCGTACCCGGACGACGCATGCATGGACGTAAAATCATGCATGGGGTGAAAAGCAAGAACGAACGATGAAACCCGGTGCACGGAGTGCATGAGGCGCACGGCGCCATGCACGACGGGCGAGCCGAGGTGCATGAGCGCGCGCGCAAGGCGCCGCCTCTCGTGCTCGGCGGTCGTGCCGAGAGGTGCGCGGCCCACCCCATGGGCCGACGCGCGCCGTATCTCGTGCCGTGGAATTTTTTTCTCGTTCTTGATTTTTTGTGTGATTTCAAACATCATCTCGAACTCCAAATGAAGCTTTTTTTAATGAAGTGTTGTTGTTCGAGTGGTAGCGTGTCAAGACGAACGATGGAAAGCAACAAGGACGATTTTTCGCATCAAGACGTGAAGAAATTAAACCATGACAATTGGATTTGAGTGCTCCAATGTGTTTAATTTTGTTTTGATGGATGTTTTATTTCGTGCACTTATTATTATTTTTTAATATGTATTTGCATGATTTTAATTGTCCAAGAAAAACCTTACTTTCGAAAATTACTAAGTATGTTTCTTTAATCGTAATTTTATTCCAGATATTAAAATTGGATTAATTTGGCCTCCATAATTTATTTATTTGTGAAGTCTTTTTAGAATACATTTACCCCTCGGATCGGCCAAAAAGACGGATTTCACATAAATAAATTCCGAAAGGATGATTGTGGATTATTACTAGTGGCGGTATTGACCCTCACCACGAGTGGCTTGCTCAAAACGAAATAATAATCCTGTATTGAATTATGGTTATTACTTAGGCATAAGAAATTAATATTAACTTACTCCCCTCTGAGTCCCTGTCAATTTTTATGTGGTCAAAGTGGGAGCCAACTATTAATTTTGAATTAAGGATTTGTAACTTTTAAGTTTGTGATCCGCTTGAATGTGTTAAATGTATAAACCATCCCTCGTGGCGCATTTAAATTATTTTGAGATGTTGGCTGATGCATGATTATATTGTTTTAAGGTTTCAATATAATTGATGTGATCGAATTATGTGATAATTTCATATTTTTCTAGATATTAATATGAATGTATGCTTTATTCCCATTTCATCATGTCGCAACCTTTTAATCCACTGTTTAAATATACTTTAAGTTAACAAACTTTCTGGAGATAATTATATCGATTGGAAATGTAATTTAAATTTTGTCCTTACTGCACAAAAACACAATTGGGTTATTCACGTTAATATACCCGGCAAACCTAATGATAAGTCAAGCAATGGGAAAAGGCAATTTATGATTGGAAGCGTGACATTGAACATATGAAGTGCATCATCTTGACATCTCTGTATGAGGATTTGAGGCGCATTCATGAAGACATTGTATCCGCTGTTGAAATCATGGAAAGCCTTGAAGAGATGTTTTCACATAAGAAACCCATGACTAATTAGTTCACCAAATATGACTCGGTCAAGTTAGATATGGTGGAGGGAACGCCCGTGAGGGAGTACGTTCTCGAGATTATGGCATACCTTAACAAGTTGGAAGTACTTGGTGCGGATTTTGATGTCCCTTCCAAGGTCGATTTCATATTCCATTCTCTTCCGAAAAGCTTTGAGCAGTTTCAACTGAACTGTCAGATGAATGAACAGACAAGTCGTTTACCCGAGCTCTTGCAAGCTTTAGTTTCAGTGGAGGTGATAATAGAGCACCAGTCTAGTGTTATGGTGGCTAATGGTCCGTCTACCTCTTTTGGTCCCAAGGGAGGGAAAAAGAAGAAGAGAACCAAAGGCCGGATCCAAGCAAATCCAATTGTTGCGAAAGGCAAAGCCAAGGCTAGCATCGAAGGGGAAGTGTTTTAGTTGCGGTGAGAGAGGACAATGGAGGTCTGCCTGTTCCAAGCCTAAGAGGCTAGGAAAGTTAGGTAATTCACACGCCTTAGTCGTCGAAACTTGTGAAGTCGCGTATGCTGTCCATTCGTGGATAGTGGATACGAGAGCCGCTGATCACATTTGTTTCATTTAGCATGGGTTCAAGCTAACCCGACGACTTAGCGGAGGTGAGATCCCCATCACACCGGGCAATGCTACGAGAAGTGGCAGCTGAAGCAGTGGGAGAAGTGCGCCTATCTTTTGAAGATAGAGTTATGGTCTTGAGAGACGTTCTTCATGTTCCTAGTTTAGAAAGAAGTCAACCTTCAATTTCTAAACTGTTTTGAATAGATACTCAGTTTCTTTTAATAAGGATGTTATTATTTCTTGAAACGATGAGTTTATCTGTTCCGGAATATTGTTGGATGATCTTTATACCATTAATTGGGCACACCACTCATAAATTGAATCTAATAACACGTCGACTATTTCAAGTTATAAAAGGAATCGTTCTTTCTGATATGAACGAAACACTTCTATGACATCTTAGATTAGGTCATAATAATCTAATGTGAATACAAAGATTGGTGAAAGACAAATCCTTGGAGTTTCTTCAAGTAGAGACGTTTCCAACTTGCGAATTCTGTTTAGTGGGTAAAATGACCAAGAGGGCATTTGGAGCCAAGGGGAATAGAGCCACAGAAGTGTTAGAACTCATTCATACCGATGTTTGTGGTCCAATGACGATCAAAGCGAGAATGGGGTATGAGTATTTTGTCACCTTCATTGACGATTACTCGAGATATGGGTACATTTACCTTAT
Source organism: Ballota nigra (assembly GCA_947034835.1). Taxonomy (NCBI): domain Eukaryota; kingdom Viridiplantae; phylum Streptophyta; class Magnoliopsida; order Lamiales; family Lamiaceae; genus Ballota; species Ballota nigra. Next base: position 54,258,650 of record OX344726.1, on the reverse strand, counting down.
GAGGCATAAGTCTGAAACATCTGATAAGTTTAAGGAGTTTAAGGCCGAAGCCGAGAAACATAGGGAAAAGAGTATCAAGTTTCTATGATCAGATCGTGGAGGCGAATACCCTAGCGATGAATTCTTGAACTACTTGTCAGACGAAGGGATCGTATCCCAGTTAACCGCACCAGGAACCCCTCAATAGAACGGTGTGGTGGAACGAAGGAACCAGAATCTTTTAGAAATGGTCAGATCTATGATGAGTTATTCAGATTTACCCAAATCGTTTTGGGGTAACGCCTTGAAAATGGTGGCTTACATTCTAAACTTGGTGCCATTCAAATCGCTTTCTTAAACCCCGATAGAATTGTGGACCGGGCGCAAGCCCAGTCTGAGACACATTTGGATATGGGGGTGTCCGGCATACGTGCTAGACAAGGAAGTCGGTAAATTGGATCCACGTTCGGAATTAAGGCTGTTTATAGGATACCCTGCAGGAACGAAAGGGTGTATGTTCTATAGTAACAAGGATTAAAAGACTGTGTTTTGCACACACTTTAAATTCCTGGAGGAAGACTATATGAACAAAAGAAAGCCCAGAAGTGAGATTACCTTAAACGAACTCCTATACCAAGTATACAAGATGATATGCCACACGTCACACCTACACAACCAGAACCCCGTCGCGGTGGGAGGTTTGTTAGACAACCCGAGAGATTCATGGGAATAGAAGAATCTTTGGATTTGGTTCCCGGTGATGAATCGGACCCATGGACATACGACGAGGCAATCCAAGACAAAGACGCGAAGTTATGGCAAACGATAATGGAAGCCGAGATGGGTTCGATGGATCATAATTAAGTGTGGGAGTTGGTCGAACCACCCAGTGGGGTAAAACCCATTGGATGCAAGTGGGTATACAAGAGGAAAAGAGGACCGGACAGAAGGGTTAAGACCTTCAAGGCAAGGCTAGTGGTAAAAGGGTATACTCTGAAAGAATGGATCGATTATGAGGAAACCTTTTTCGCATGTGGCTATGCTTAAGTCCATCCGTATTCTCTTGTCGATCGCTGTGCACCTAGATTACGAGATCTGGCAAATGGATGTCAAGACGGCTTTCCTTAATGGAAGTCTTGACGGGTTAGATATCTATATGCAACAACCCAAGGGCTTTATTGAAAAAGGTCAAGAGAATCTCGTGTGCGAGCTCAAGAGATCCATTTATGGACTTAAGCAAGCATCGCGTACTTGGAACCAGTGTTTTGATCAAGTGATTAAGTCTTATGGGTTTTATCAAAATGAGTTCGAGAGTTGTGCGTATAAAAGGTGTGACGGAACTGCGGTGGTATTCTTAGTATTATACGTAGACGATATTCTGCTCATTGGAAACAATGTAAAGGTATTGTCAGACGTAAGGGTATGGCTGTCTAATCAGCTTGATATGAAGAACTTAGGGAAAGCTGGTCACATCCTTGGGATCTAGATCACTCGAGATCGCAAGAAAATGATGTTGGGCTTATCGCAAGCTTCATACAAAGACACTGCTTTGAAGCGATACAACATGCAAGATTCCAAGAAAGGTTTTGTACCTTTTAGACACGGAATCCATCTGTCCAAAGAAATATGCCCTAAGATACAAGTGGAGATAGATGACATGAAAGACGTTCCGTACGTTTCGAACGTAGAAAGTCTTATGTATGCAATGTTGTGTACGAGACCGGATATTTGCTTTGTCGTGGGCATGATGGCAAGATATCAAAATATCCCCGGGAAAGCACATTAGATTGCAATTAAATGTGTTCTGTAGTTTCTGAAAAGAACATGGAATGGAATGCTGATTTAACAGTCAGACGGTCTAATTCCCATGGGATACACGGACTCAAATTTCCAATCAGACATAGACTCCAGGATAACTACCTCGAGTAGTGTGTTTTGCATGGGAGAATGAGCCATGACATGGACAAGCGATTTACAGAAATGCACCGCAGGTTCAACCATGGAAGCCAAATAAGTAGCTACTTGGGAAGCAGCGAAAGAAGCGGTTTGGCTCAAGAACTTCTTAGTGGACTTACACGTTGTTCCGAATTTGCCCAGCACAATCACTGTCTTTATGATAATGCCGGAGCAGTTGCAAATTCAAGGGAACCGAGAGTCCACAAGGCCAGCAAACACATAGAAAGAAAATACCATCTTATACAAGAAATCGTTAAGAGAGGATTGCTCCAAATCCTTTCAAGCCGGAGATCAGGAGGATGACTTTCTGGAGTTGCAGGATGAGGAGGATTTGGATGCGTCAAAGTTTAACACGGATATTCTGCGTATAAAAGGTGTGACGGAACTGCGGTGGTATTCTTAGTATTATACGTAGACGATATTCTGCTCATTGGAAACAATGTAAAGGTATTGTCAGACGTAAGGGTATGGCTGTCTAATCAGCTTGATATGAAGAACTTAGGGAAAGCTGGTCACATCCTTGGGATCTAGATCACTCGAGATCGCAAGAAAATAATGTTGGGCTTATCGCAAGCTTCATACAAAGACACTGCTTTGAAGCGATACAACATGCAAGATTCCAAGAAAGGTTTTGTACCTTTTAGACACGGAATCCATCTATCCAAAGAAAGCTCCTGAGTTCGTTGCTAGACCACCCCCTCTTGTTCCTGGAACTGGAAAGCACGATACAAAGGTCATCATGACTGAAGTTATGAAGATTGCTAAGGCTGAAGGCTATGTGAACCAACCTAAAAGGGTAGATGAGTTGAAGGTTAGAGTCTATGCTGGTTATGGACTCGAGCCTGAAATGAGATAAGTTTAGGTGTTCACACTTTTATTTGTAATAGATCAGGTTCATTGTACCAATTCAATATCATCAATTAAATCTATTACATTTGCCCACAGATAAAAACTCATTGTCTTTTTGGCTGTTATTTAAATTCTGTACTTTATCAAGAACTGCTCTAACACTGACTTATCTTATAGATAGGATTTTATATTTCCTCTAAGTGTTTTGAGGATCTTTTCAATGTTTTGGCATCATCAAAAAGGGGGAAATTGTTGGGACAATGTCAGTTTTGATTAGATTCCAAAGCCCCTGAAAAGATGTTATGCATTTGTTGTCAGACTAGTCTTGGTTAGGATTTGTATTTAGTTATTTTACACTTCACAGGTACTCAGTGAGAGGAGAACTCATTGATGACAATCAAGACTAAAAGCCTGAAGACGTAGAGCACCATCCTGAACTTATGGCAGTCTTCTAAGCTGGCTGAGTAAGTGTCAGTAATGAAGAGTATGACCCTGAGGTCATTACTAACTCAGACCTGAAGGGAACAGGATGATACTGAGTTTATGGGAAAGACTTGGAGTAGAGCCAAGCAATGCAAAAAAAATGTCAGCGTCAGGACAAGACCGTTGTGCTCGAGACAAAAAGAACTTAATAAGACAAGCCTGAAGCCTAGGAATAAGTTCTGATATTCTCACCAACCTGATGACGTGGACCAATCCGGGGAGGACACGCACGTACGGACCCTGACATGAAGACTGACTTCAGACTGCACTTTCAACGGGCAAGCATTAATTGACGCATTAAATGCAATTACCAAATCCATGCAAGGACGACTGCTGCATGGGAAATATGTCCGTTTAAGCCACTCTACGTAGATGACTAGAAGGCTATCTCTTCCAACGGATAGTTTTCAATACAGAAGGCATTGAACCCATTCAAGGTTACGGGAAATTTCCAATCCAGAAATTACTCAAACTCTCAAGCATTCAAAGCATTCAGTCTTTAGAAGAAGCACTCGAAACCAGTTAAATTTCCCAAGTGTTTCTTAGTCACTGAGAGTTATTCTGTATTCCAAAGAGCGTATTAGCATTATCTTAAGCTTAGAGTGATTATCCAATCCTTAGTAGAGCTTTGTCTTACAAGGATAATCACAACCTAGTTAGAATCCAAACTGAAACCAAAAACCTAAGTTAGGTTTGTTGGAAGTAAGTTCAGTTAGTGAGTTAGTAAGGAGATTGTATTGGTCAGTAAGGAGTAGCTGATCTTGGTGCACCTTGGCACGTTAAAAATAAGAATCCCTTGAGTGGATTTCCCGTTAAATCAGGAAGTGGACGTAGGAGCTTGAGTCTCTGAACCATGTTAAACTCCCTGTGTTCTTACTGCTTTGATATTGTGCTTACTTGTCATATTATTTGTTCATTAATAACATTTGTTTTTATCATGCTGAATCAATCAGCCTGATCATTAAACAGAGCACTTCCCTACTAATCACTACTTCAGAATTGAGTAAACAAGTTTTTCAGAAAGCAAACTATCAGGGCTCACACATTTCTGCACTGAACTTGAATTGATAGTTAGCCAGCTGATCCGCACTAAGTGTAGTCAGTGGGTATATTATCAGCTCTTAGTTCCTTATTACTCTGAGTAAAGGGGACTCGATAAGGTTTTAAGTTGAAAAATTGGTATACATGTATCCCCCCCATACACGTATTTATCAGTCTTGTACCGGGACCAACACTCTTTGTGTAGGGTTTGGTGTAGGTGAAGGTTGAATTGGAGTTGTCCTCAAACTTCCCTTTCATTGTCTCCAATATGAGCTCCTTGAGCTGATCAATCTTGATCGCCCCATCAGATGAGACTTGAAGTTCCTTAACAGTCTCTTTAGTTTCGGTCGCTTGTCGTATGGCTGAGGTCTCCTCCATTCCTTGGTCCTCAACTTGCTTGCCTTGGGCGGGACTTGCATCACTATTCTCCACCTTGTTCATCAAATTGGCAATCTGAATGTCTTGCCTTTTGACATGATCTGCAAGCCCCTCTATAGCTTTGAGAATGCTAGTAAATCGTTCCTCAATAGTCGAGGAGTCTGTCATCATAGCTGAAGCAATGCTTGAGTCTGACAACGAGTTTGAGGATGACTGTGGAGTGCATCTTGGAGAGTTGACCTCTTTGTCTTCAGCAGTGTAGGCCGGTTTCTTGGTTGTTGCCTCCGCTAATGGATTGGCTTTTGTAAAGGTCTCAGTCAGTGACCGCTTCGCCATACTTCTTGTCACGACCTGGCCTTCGAAAGTTTTTGAGGAGTTGGCTTTTGGTACAATAACTTTGTAGGGAGCCATACTAGTGATCTTGTACTTGTTTGAGGAGAGAAGAGATGAGAGGTAGAGTCGGTCCCACAGGGCGTGCCAAATTTGTAATAACAAATTTCGTGAAAAAGCACGAAATAAAAATTACAACTTGACTTTCTTCGAATTTGATTTAAGAATTTGTGCGGGTCTGACCAACTCTGGACTTGATCCTCTGATTATTCTCTTCTATTGACTTTGACTTTGACTCAAACGGCTTTTGCAACGGTCCTTACCTTAGTCTTGTCTGGAGTTGAAGTTGGAGATTTGGAAAATGTTGACTCAAGGACTTGACGTCTTGTGTTGAATCAAACGTAGTTTTTGGACGAACTTATTCGTTGGAGATGAAGAACGCCTTGAATGTTTGATGAAGATCTTTGAATCTTCAACGGTTAAACGAGGAATGCCTTGAAAGAGAAACACCGAATCGGAGGGTCTTCGAGCCTTGATCTCTGACTTGGAACTGTTTCTGAGTGTGTTTTTCGGAGAACGTTCTTGAGTCTGCGAAGAATGGTTTGAATCTTCGAATGTCTTCAGATATAAACGCCGAATCAGAGAGTTTTAGGACCTTAATTCCAGACCAGAGGCTGTTTCTAACGAACTTGCACGAAGAACGGCGAAGAATGGTGAAGAACACCTTTGAATTTTCAAAGGCCTTGAAGAACATTCTTGGAGATTCCTCGAATCTTTGAAGAGAAACATCGGATCGGAGGGGTTTTGAGCCTTAATCTCTAATTTGGAGTTGTTTCTGGCGGGTTTGCACGAAGAACGACGACGAACACCTTTGAATATTCAAAGGCCTTGAAGAACGCTGGTTGGAACTTCTTTGAATCATCAATGAAAAACGCCGAATCAGAGGGGTTGTGGACCTTAATCTATAATTTGGAGCTATTTCTGATCTCTTTTCGTGAAGAACGATGAAGACCGCTTTGAGTCTTCAAGAACGGTTGCAGAGGATTTGCTTGTTGATCGTTTGAATGCTCATTCGCTTCGATTGTGTGTTCGATTGTCTGAATGCTTGTTGGCTTTGGTGTGGAAATGAACAAAGTGAGGGCCCCTATTTATAGGGTGGAGGGTGGAAGACCTTCATTTCCGGTCATGCCACGTGGCGCCGTCTAATTGGCCGGTGCCATTTAATTGGCTTGATTTGCGAATTAATTAGATTTGATTTGATTTATTTAGTTCGCTTCCCCTTTTGATGAGATATCATTTAATTTTCGATCTTATGACAAATAAACTGTATTTATTACCCAATATGAGTACCGAAAACTTATTTAATTTTACCAACTTGTATCGTGTACATTTAATATCAAGTTTAACTATTTAATTCGAGAATTAATTTAATTAAATTATCACAATGTAATAGTAAATTTAATTTGATATTAATATTTGCTTTGTACACGCATCACCATTTAATTAGGTGCAAATTTTATTTGCTTACAGTATCTACGCAACAGCTATTCACCAATCCGCACCGACTTGCCAGCGTTGAATCTCGAGACAAAATTGCTTGGAAAATTTGAGCTAGAGATTTTATAGAGAAATTATATTTCTTGTGTCGTTCGAATTCCCATAGGACTCATATTTATAGGAATTATCTTGGTTTAATTCCTAAACAAGATAACAGTCCTAGCCCATAAATATAATCTCTATGGATTATATTTCCCTATAGATATTTTCCTACAAATAATATTTTGACCAAATATTATTCTTGTATAATAATATTCCTAAATATTATTATTGTGATTTCATATTTAATTAAATCTAATTTAATTAAATATTAATAATAGTTAATTCCAAATATAATTATTATTATATTCTTCATAAATTAAATATTATATCTAATATAATACTTAATCAACCAACTATAATTGATGAACTGCTATTGCTTGTTGTGTGACCCTTAGGCCCATGTATATCGAGCGATTAGTCAAACTAACGGTCTTAATTGAACCCTATACAATTAAGCAGACATTCACAATATACGAGGTACGTTGCGAAAAAATCTGCCAACTTCCTACAATACTGTAGGCTATTGTGATATCTTCCTTTCATTCGCGAATACTCGATTAAGCCTTGAACATGATGACGTGTCTATTCAAATAACTTAATCTATTTATCTCGAATCACTAATTGATCACTCGTGTCACACTTGGCCACAAACTCCAAGTTGACGTGCATTGGTCGATGACTTAGATCCAATTATGATGAGAAGACGAGTATTCTCTCTAAATTCACATTGAGGAATGACTCCTATTCTTGGCTCAACTACCACGCACATGCACTTCGTGATGAACCCAATCCATGACATATCTACCCTTGGAGGGTGCAAGCGTCGGTCATGGTCAAAGTCCATTACTCCGCACATGTCGTGCGTATTGACCTCAAGTCAGAGGAGTATCACATTGCTCCCACTAACCGAGACACCCGTAGACACATTATGTGGAATTACATCAAATGGTTTCTCGAATGGGTATAACAATACCCTCTAAGATATTTGTGCATCTAATATGAGATACCTAGCATCTCGTAGTAAGTAAGATCTTACTAAACTCTCCCATAGAGTATAATGCAGATCGCACACCAATCACAATTGCATTATTAATATCCCATTCTCTATGATCCTCGATTGGGGCTATTTGACAATCATACCTAAGTCATCTGAGTTCTCATTCACTCAATGACAGTACTGATTCATTGGAACACAAATATGAATAAATGTAAACAATAAAATATAATATTCAAATTGTTTCTAGGACACTAATACTAACAATCTCCCACTTGGACTAGTCAATCACCTACATGTGTAACCCCTAGACCATAAAAAATTCTAGTGTGTACATGAACACTCAAAGTTTTGGTGAATGGATCAGCCAAACTATCTTCCGTGGGAATACGTTCCAACTCTATTTCCTTATTAGCGATTATCTCTCGTATCAAGTGATAACACCTCGGTACAATACTTATTTCTATTGTTGGATCTGGGTTCCTTTGCTTGTGCAACCGCTCCAGTATTGTCACAATACAACTTTATTGGATTACTGGCACTCGGAACTGTTTTATCCAGACAACCTCTTCCACAGCTTCTGCCGCAACAATGTACTCAACTTCGGTTGTTGAATCCGCAACTGTCTCTTACTTGGAACTATTCAAACTAGCCGCTCCATCATTGAGAGTAAAGACATATCCTGACTGTGATTTGTAATCATCACAGTCGAACTGGAAACTCGCATTAGCATAGCATGTAGAGACTAGCTCTGATTGTCCACTGTAGACAAGAAAATATTCTTTAGTACGTCTGAGGCACTTCAGAATATTCTTGACAGCAATCCAGTGAGGTTTGTTGATGATCAATTCTAATCTTGAAGATTAATGGCTGTTTTAGATGGTTAATTGATCATCAAACAATTACGTGTGATTGATCACTAACGTAATTAGTGAATACGTATTTTTGAGTTTAGATGGATTAGAATCGTACGAAAGCTTATGTGTTTAAGTTCGATTGTAAGTTAATCGAGCTACTTTGGATTCGTAATCGAAGTTTGGACGTGTATAATAATTTGTGCTTGTTTTTATTAGCTGAAAAAATCTAAGTATTTATAGACAATTGCCTAGCGAGAGGTGTCGTGACTTTTGGCCTACCAGGCCTGCATGCACGACACCTGGCCTTTGACTAAGTTGACCTTATCTAGACTAAATTCTATCCTTATCTTGTTGGACTTGCTCGCTGTCAAGAGTTGCTCGCCATGTTGGACTTATCCTGGAGGAGTCTTTAGTCTGATTTTGCTGGTCTCTTGTCTCACTTAGTTATTTTGGTTTTGCGGTCGGATCTGGTTGGCGGGATGCTAACTGAGGTCATCATGTGGCTCTTAATCTGATTTTGTTCGCTCATTTTCCTTGGTGTGGCATGCAGGTTCTGCTCGCCAGATATCTTAGGTGTATCTTGAGTCAATTTTGCCTTAATCTTTAAGTGCTTTGTGCTAACCCTGGTCGCCTATGTGACGATTCTGCTCGCCCATCAACAATTGCCCCCTTGCCGATCAATAAATTGTGAAGATGATGAATGAGCACTTTTTAGGTTGGCAACTTTTAAGTGTCACTGGTGCGAGCAAGAATGTCGCGGGGGCGAGCAACTTTTCACGGGTGGACAACATTGGTCGAGCAGACTTGGGCCGGTGACGGTTGGGATCCTAACGTCTGGGTACGGCTCGAGGTGTGACGTGGGCGGAATGATTGCTGTCGCCCACGCGCACACGATCCCGAGGTGACGCGCCTTCCCGCTTTGTTGGGCAGGTGCTGCACGCGCCCAGAAATTGCACTTTTGTCCTTCGATTCATTAACTTGCTCGCCCGGAACCCCGTTTTTCCAGAGAGTATATTTTGAAAAAAATCGTAATTTTTTGTCATTTTCACTGTTTATTGAGCGTGAATCTCTCCTTCTTCCCTTTTTAAAATTTCCAGCGAACGTTTCCAGTTTCCGGCGACCTTCAAACGACTTCGAGGTAGTTTCTTCTTCGCTTTCTTATTTTCTTTCTTCTTTTCTTGCGTTGTGTGTGTCCTTGTTACATAAACATCCCTACTCCGCCGTGGAAAGTCCTAAACCACCGAGTTCTCCCTCGCCGGAATCTGCAAAACACTCACAATTTTTTACTCCCCCTTACTGGATGTCGTCGCATTCCGAGACCGGATCTTTCCCTCCCTGGAACCCCGAAAAATGGCCCGTCGAAGAGAATCCTCCCATTGTTAACCTGGAGTCTGATCCCGAGGTGGCTTCGGTTGCACGCTCCGTTAATTCTGGAGCTCGTCCCTCCGGGGAAAGAGAGGAGCGAGCAAATCCTGCTCGCCAGCTCTTGGAGGAAACGAGCTCGGATCACCACGAGGACGAGGACGAAGAGGTCGAGGTACTTCAGCCGGTGAACCTCGACGAATTAACCTGGGCCTATCTAAGAGATATCAACTTTCCTGCGCCCAGACTGATCAAGCATCGAGTTCCAGTTGTGGTTGCTCACCGTGTAGACTGGGACGAGTACGAAAAGGAGCACTCAAACCGAAGCTTAAAGCAACCGAGTTCGCAGCGAGCTGTATCGTGTCCGCCGTTACCGAGGAGGACTTGCCTGGGATTCGGAGGGATTACAAGATTCCTTACGACATCCCGATGTATGCTCCTTTGGTGGACGACAGAGCTGATCGCCCACCACGTGGATTGACGGCGATCAACCTTGCTACCTTGAATGCTGGAGTTTCTCTACCGTTGCATCCTCTGGTCGGCCAATTCCTTCAAGACGTGAACTTGGCTATCACCCAACTTACTCCCGTTGGGTGGATACATTTGATGGCTCTGATGGTTATGTTCGCCCTAGAGGGATACCCCAATAGACTGTCCGCCGAAGAAGTTGGCTACCTGATGACGATCACTGGCTGCACTGGGGAAGAGGCGGGTTGGTACTATCTGAAGGCGCGACCAGGCCAGAAACTGGTTGAGGACATCCCTGGGAAGGTGCGAGACTGGAAGCATGACTGGTTCTGGGTCGGAGGCGACTGGCGTGCTTCTGCTCGCTCCTCAGTGGATCCTGAACGAATTGAGACCCCGACGGAGTTTAGGGAATTAAAGCGTGAGTCTTACCTCTTCTATAACTTTGAAGTGATTAGACTAATTTTAATTCTCCTTTTCCTTTGTTTCAGGTCGCAAAAACTTGGGGTGGCGAACTGTAAAGAATAGCATCAGCGATCAATTCTTGTTCGTTGCATGTTTGATCGCCCTTCGTCGCCGAGAAGATTGCAGCATTGGCCATCTTTTCTCCGAGGATACACTGCGAGTTGCCCATCTTACTACTTATCCTCACCATCTCGAGGCTCTAGCTCCTATCCCAGAGGGTAAGTATCTTTTCTTGTCGGGCGAACAGATCTGGTCGGCATTATGCTTAGTGTTAACTTGTTTTTTATGTCCTTTACAGATCAGCTCGCCACAGTTGCTCTTCACCCTTCCTTCTTCGAGCTCGATAACTGTGTCTGGGAGATGCCGACTAAAAGAGGACGCAAGAAGTTGGATCCCCTCTTGAAGATTATTGCCCTAGCTGCCAAGGGTGGAAAAGGCGACACGAGGCAAGCCGGAGGGTCGAGCTCGGCAAAGCCACCTGCCCCAGTGGCGAGTCTACCCAAGACTCTGGTTCCGAGGACGAAGAAGCTTCTTCATGGAGACGGCACTCTCGTCTCCGACACTGAAAAAGCGGCCAAACGAGCAAAGACTGCTCAAGAAAAAGTGACCGTGGCTATCCGACCATCTGAAGGCGGCAGCGAGCAAACTCCTTCCGTGGAGCGCCCCGGCGAGCAAGCTCTGGTCGCCACTACTCGCGAAGGATCTGGTCCTTCATCTGACCCCACCTACCTTGGTTGGGACAAGGGTCATCTTAACAGGTACAACTCTCCTCGCCCAGGACACTTAGCATTTTCTCTTCTATTTTTTCTTACTAACTGAGGATTCCCTTCCAGCTACCTGCCCGAGCAGTACCCTGGGCGATCTAATATGGTGCACCATTTTGCCTTCTCAAAGGTGCCGACCAACCTCCGCGAGATCCCGGATTCTTTTTTCCGCAGCGCTTTTGAGGTCGTTGCTCGCAGCTGGACTAAGGAGCTGAACGAGACCGTCAAGACACAGACGCCTCACGATAATGGCCGCCTGTGTCTCGTTGAGGCGGGCAACACCCTAGCGGTCGTGCAGCGTCTGGTCGGCCAGGTTGAGGATCTCGAGAAGGATTCTCGTCAGCATGCGGCCACTGTCAGCCGTATTGCCAAGGAGCATGATGATGCTAACGCAGAGGCGAAGAAGATTGTCGCCGACCTCGAGAACAAAGCCAAAGCTCATCAAATTAGCGAGCAGCGTGCTCTGGACCTGCACGTCAAGTTCTCCGAGGAGTTGAAGGTCAAGATGGCCGAGGTCGAGCAGATGCGAGCAGAACTTGCCCGCGCTCAGCAGCAGAAGGAGGTCGCTGAGAAATTCGCGACCGAGGCGACGGCCAAAATTGCTGACCTCGAATCTCAGCTCGCCAACTCCATTACTCAAGAGGAACTTATTCCTAAGATAGAGGTGAGCTCAATTCTGGGTTATGTGACAGGCTATGCTGAGAGCATTCAAATTGCTCACGAATTTAAGGTTGCCGCAGTCGTTGAAGAGATCGGCAAGGAGCTCTGCAACTTCGCCGAATCAAACCCTCCAGCCCCGGGTACAACTCTCCAAATTGGCGACCTGCCTGACTATGGAGTCAAGCTCGACTTCATCGGCCCTGAAATAATTATCACAAGTCCTCCCGAGGACGAGGAAGAAGAAGAGGGCGATACTGTCGAGGGCGAGCAAATCCAGCTCGCCGACCAAAGTGAGAGAGCCCTTCAAGAGCGAGCTGACGCCAAGGGCCTTATTTCCGAACTAACTCAAGTGGTCCCAGTTCACCCTGCTCTCGAAGGCTCTCCTCAGGAAGATCCCAAAGATGATAATATCTCTCCACCTGCCGGGCAAGGATCTTAGCGGACAGGATTAGCTAGGGACTTGTACTCTTTTTTTTTTTTTTTGTTCGTCTTCATTGTAATTTTCTTGGGCGATCAAACCTTATCTTCAATGAATCTATTTTTCTCAACTGCTCGTCTTTTTTATCTTACATTAATTGTTCTTTGCATTTTTATCTATGCTTCAACAATCTTAACGTAGTTGGGCCTTGTTCCTTAAGAACTTTTTGGCCTTAGAAATTGATGGGCTTTTGGCCTTAGGCTATGTTCATTTAAAAACGAACAGCCTTTAAAGGGCTTGGTTATATAATCAACTTGCGCCTTGAGCTTGCATTTCTGTTTTGAACGAAAAACTTAACATTGAATAAAATTTTAAAAATTACAAGTATCGAACGCAACCAAGAATGTAAATCTGTACTAACTAGGTTGGACCTGCTCGACAGAAACAATGTCAAACTTCCAACCATTAAAAAAAACATAATTTACACCAGGAGTCAAAGCTGCTCGACCACTATACAATTTGTCAAGGCATCTTTGAACTCTCAAGAGGAAATAAAACCATACAAGATACTGGCTTTCTAGCCCGCGACCAAACTTGACCTAATTCAGCTTTGTTCGACCATTTATACTTTGTGAAAATTTCAAAAAATTAGGCAAGTTTTTGGATCCATCTTGTATTTCTGCCATTCCAGTTTGCCCAATAGACTTAGTAGCTCGCCCAACTCAACTTCACTCTTTCATGAGGCAAAACTGGTCGCCTACTGAAAGTACTTCCTTAAGTTAGCTGCATTCCAGGAATATTAGGCCGAGTTGCCATCTAAGTCCTCTATGTCATATGCTCCATTGGGTAACCTGTCTGTTACCCTGTATGGGCCCTCCCAAGTCGGGCCAAATATGCCTGGAGGTGGGGCAAGCTTTTTCCTCAAAACAAGATCACCAACTTCGAACTTTCTTATCTTGACTTGGGAATTATAATAACGCTCTGCTCTTTGCTTGTACGTGGCATTCTTTAGCTCAACATGTAATCTTCTTTCTTCGAGCAAATCTATTTCTGTGGCTAGAGCAGAGTGATTTGCTTGTTCATCAAAGCTGGTCGTCCTGACTGTGCTGGTCTTTAATTCAATTGGTATCACAACCTCTGTTACAAAAGCCATTGCAAAAGGCGTTTCTCCGGTGCTTGACCTGGGAGAAACTCTATATGCCCACAAGACCTCTGGGAGTTTTTCTGACCAGCTACTTTTGCTTTCTGTCAGGCGTATTTTCAATGTATGCTTGATGATCTTATTTATAGCTTCAACTTGCCCGTTTGACTGGGGATGATAGGGAGTCAAATAGTGTTTCCTGATCCCCCACTTTGTACAGAAGTCTCTCAACTCCTTTCCATCAAACTGCGGGCCATTATCTGTCACAATTGTTCGTGGAATTCCAAAGCGACAGACAATGTTCTGCCAAATGAAGTTGATCATGTTCTGCTGTGTAATCTTTACCATGGCCTTCGCTTCTGCCCACTTTGTATAATAATCGACTGCTATGACGGCAAATTGAACATTTCCCACTCCTGCCGGGAAAGGACCAATAATGTCAATTCCCCATCTTGCAAATGGCCATGGACTATAAACCGATACAAGCTCCTGGGCCGGGGCATGAATATTTGGAGCAAAAATCTGACACTGGCGGCAAGCTTTGGCTAACTGGATTACATCTTTTCGTAGGGTTGGCCAATAATAACCTTGCCTTACAGTTTTGTATGCCAAAGCTTGCCCCCCAGTGTGATTTCCACAAACTCCAGAATGTATATCCTCCAGGACTGTCCTTTCTTGCCCCCTAGACAAATACTTGAGTAGCGGGAGTGAAAAACCTCTTTTATAAAGCTGTTCATCTACCAGAGTATATCTGGTTGCTTGTTTCTTGATTCTTTTAGCCTCAAATGAGTTGCTTGGCAACTCCCTGTCTTTCAAGTATTTGGCTATAGGAGTTCTCCAATCATCATCGTTGTTGTGTTCGAATACTTAGTTTACTTCGTAGTCCATTGTTGATGGTTGGACTTTTCTGGTAATGACAATGTCCGTCAGATCTGCTGGCCCATCACTTGTTGCTAATCTTGCTAGGGCGTCAGCTTGTGTGTTGCTCGTTCGTGGTATCTGCTGGATAAAAACTTGATCTAATAGAGATACCAAGTGAGCAACTATTCGTTGATACTCGATCATTTGCTCGTCTCTGGCCTCATATTCACCTTGTACTTGGCTTACAATGAGTTGGGAATCTCCGAAAAGCTGGAGTCGTCTTACTCCAACAGCTAATGATAAATGAAGACCTGCAATGAGGGCCTCATACTCAGCTTCATTGTTGGTGGCCATGAATTCGAATCTGACTGCTGAAGTGAATACTTGTCGGTCGGGACTGATGAGCACTATTCCTGCCCCCGAGGCCAGGTTTATTGACGAACCATCCACATAAAGATGCCATGGGTGATCCAGCCCTCTCATTGGATTTTGTGGGAAGGTTAACTCGACTATAAAGTCGGCTAACGCTTGTCCCTTAATCGCGGTTCGAGGTGCATATGTCACGCCAAACTGGCTTATCTCTATGGACCATTTTAAAAGACAGCCAGCGGTGTCGGGTCGATGTAGTATTTGTTTGAGTGGGAAGGTTGTCAATACTTCGACTTGATAATCGAAAAAGTATGGTCTTAACTTCCTGACACTCATGACAAGAGCATATGCTAGCTTTTCGGTCGGTGAGTATTTCACCTCAGCATCATGTAAGGCTTGGCTGACATAGTAGATTGGCAGGTGAAACTTGCCTTCTGCCCGAACTAACACCAAACTTATGGTCGTGTCAGACGCTGCCTGATATAAATATAACTTTTCGCCGGGAATAGGTTTTGATAGAATTTTTACATCCCCAAGATATTCTTTCAATTGATCAAAGGCTTTCTGGCAGCTTTCCGTCCAGGCAAAGTTGCCCTTTTTGATGGCCTCAAAGAATGGACGGCACTTGTCTCCTGATCGTGATAAGAACCTGTTTAAAGCGGCTAAGCAACCGATTAATCTTTGCATTTCTTTAACAGAACGTAGTGGCTCCATATCGACGATCGCCTTCACTTTTGCTGGATTAGCTTCGATTCCGCGTTTGCTGACCAGATGGCCCAAGAACTTCCCGGAATGTACTCCAAAACTACTTTTCTTTGAATTGAACTTCATATTGTATCTTTGGAGTATGTCGAACACCTGGGAAAGATGATGGAGGTGATCTTCTTTCTGTGTACTTTTGACGACTATGTCGTCGACGTATACTTCTACCGTCTCCCCAATATGTTCGTCGAACATTTTGTTGACCAGCCTCTGGTAGGTTGCTCCAGCATTGATTAGACCAAACGGCATCCTCTTCCAGCATAACAAATTTTTGTTAGTATAAAAGGCCGTATTTTCTTGGTCATCTGGGTGCATTGGAATCTGGTGGTATCCTGCGAAGGCATCCATGAATGTGAAAATTTCGTGACCGGCAGTACTGTCCACCAGTTGATCGATTTGCGGGAGCGGAAAGTTATCCTTTGGGCATGCTGCATTAAGATCTGTAAAATCTATGCATAACCTCCAGGTTCCGTTCGGCTTTCGTACCAAGACAGGATTTGCAACCCATTGTGGACATAACGCTTGTTTAATTAAGTCGTTGTCCAGTAACTTTTTGACTTCCTCGTTTAAAGCTTGATACTTGTCTGGACCATATTTTCGCCGTTTCTGGTGGACAGGTTTTCGGACTGGGTTGATATTCAGTCTGTGACAAGCATCCTTTGGATCGATTCCCACCATGTCCGCATGGGACCATGTGAAGACATCTAAGTTAGCCTTCAGAAAGTCTGTCATGCGAGTTCTGTAAGGCTCGGGGAGTTCAGACCCGATGTAAAGTTCAAGACCATCACGTACAGGATCAATTTTGATGGCCTCCAATTCTTCGACTGGAGCTGCCCGTCGTTTCTGCCCCTTCCATCGAGGGTCAATTATTGGTCCTTCTGGACTTAGTTCATCCTCGATGTTCATGGGTTCGGCACCCAACCGGGGGTCAAAATCTTCAACAAGCTCCGGGCAGGGTTTGGTCGCCACACCTGGGCCCTTATGGATGTCACCCGGACATGTTTCGTTAACCATAAGTGGTAATATTGCATCTGGCAAGGTTTGTTCGCCGTCTTGCAGCATCTGCTCGCCCATGGGCGAGGGCTGGTCGTCTTCATCCATCTTATCGTCCTGGGCCCCAAGGATGTCTTCCAAAATTGAGGGTTTGTTCTCATGTTGGCTAGTTGACGCTTCCATCATAGATACTTGTCCTTGTCTTGACTGAATTTGTAGGAGGCATTCTCGAGCTTTTCTCTGGTCTCCTTTTACTGTGTCAACTCCACTTGCTGTTGGGAATTTTATGCAATAATGGTAAGTAGAATAGGCGGCCCTGAATTTATTTAAGAAAGGTCGGCCCAAGAATCCGTTGTATGTTGACTCTTGATCTGTTGGTCCCAAAAAGGTTATCCAGCGGAAAGCGTTTTGAGTTTATTTTTAAGAAAACCCTTTTAAATTAAGTGCTAAAAGAAAAGTGCAGAAAAATTAAAAGCATAAAGTAGAGAACACCAGATTTTATAGTGGTTCGGACCAACTTGTCCTACGTCCACTCTCCCTTTCTCCAAAGGGGACTTTCTCTCCAACCAACGTACTCACGAACCACTGGAATTTGGAAGTACCAGCTCCTTCGTACAACTTACAACAACCTTTCTAAAATGATGAACAGGTTGAGTAAAGCTCCAACTAGAACTCCTAAAGAGTATATATAGTACTTGAATGAACAAGGTGAGTGAGTGGAAGAGTTCATGTATCTTTGTGTGCTCTCGCGCGACTCTTGTCTGATGAACTCATCCAAGCACTCCTATTTATAGTTGTAGGATTAACTAGCCGTTGGAAGCTAGAAATTCAAACAACCATAATTGGAGGGATATAATCAATCAAAGATTGATTATATGATTGATTAGTTGACTTTCAATCAAGCAATCAATCAAATCCTCCATCAGTTGACTCTCCAGATTGCCTTCTTCTTCATCATGAATTTCCAAAGTCTTCTTGTCTCCAGATTACTATGAAGCTTCTGGTATGGTGAACTAATACGTCTCTCTCATCTGGTCTGGACTCATCTGGTCTGGGGTCTTCTGATCTGGTCTGGTGACATTTCTACACTGAACCTCATCTGGGAGAGGTCTTCTGGCAGACTCTTCTGGCCGGACTCCTCTGGGCCTCATCTGCTCTGGTGACTCTTCTGCTCTGGTCAGGACACCTCATCTCATCTGGTCACCTTCTCTGGTCACCTCATCTGATACCTTCTCTGGTCACCTTCTCTGGTCACCTCATCTGGTCACCTCATCTGGTACCTCATATGGTATCTTCTCTGGTCACCTCATCTGGTCTGCACAGATTTCTTCCCCCTTAACCAAAGACCTATTCTAGACCTAGACTAATCTGTAGCTGACTAACAGGTTCAGCTAGTCCTATTATAAGTTCTTGTTTTAACATCTTCAAAACATCTAATCTATATCCTAACAATTTCCCCATTTTTGATGATGTTAAAACTGGAAGAACTTAAATAAAACAAGACAAGAAAAATTTGAAATAAGAGAATAGAGAGTCTAGCATGCTGGGTCAACTGATCTTCCCCCTCAAAGTATGCTCAGCTGATATTGGGGTAAAACATCAGCTGGTCTTCTTGTGTATCTGCAGGCAATCAACTTTTTGGTACCCTACTGGGTCCAGGGGGGTTAGCACAATTTTTAGGAAGCCACAAGAATAGATCATCCCTTTTTGAATCAGGTGATCTTATCTTTCTTCCATATATATCCACAAAAACACACTGAACATAAGAAGCTTCGACATGGTTATTTCTTCTAGAGGCTCTTCTTCTCTTATGAGCTTGTCCAGTAGAAGAAGTAACTTTTCTTAAAGCAACAGTCTTGAAATTATTTTGATATGGATAAGTTTTGCTAGAACCATCAAAAGTTCCAGCTGGTCTGGCAGATAACTTAAAAGTCTTCTGCAGGTGAGTAGAAGTCATCTGGTTCTGCCTCTTTTGAGAAGATCCAGACTGTCTTCTACTCTGCTGGCCTTGCTGAGGTCTTTTAAAATTCCTCTTCTGCCTTTTGGGTTTTTGAGTTTTAGAACTCATCTGCCCATTAGGCTGAGTTGCCTGGTCAGCTGACCTCTTGCCTTTATCAATAAAATTTCTAGGCTGTTCTTCTTTCTGAACATGTGAGGATTCAGGTTTAGAATAACCAAGGCCTGTTTTATCATGCTCTCTTTGAGATGAGGCAGCATGTGTGACACAGCATTGCTTGCTGTAGTCAGCTGCTCCAGTCTCATTTTGAGCTTGTCCTCACTTTCTCTTACAATTTTGTTTTGATGGAAGAGTTCATCAAACTTAGCTTTTAGCAGGTTATATTCATTGTCTTTCTCAATATTTTCAACAACCAACCTTTCTATCAGCTTAACTTGTTCAATACACCCGGTTGTCAAGTCAGAAGACTCTTCAACTAGTGTATGATTTTGTTCAACTGGTAGATTAGCTGAGTTGCCTAAACATTGTGAAAGCTTCTGATTTTCTGCTTTTAGCTTTGAGTTCTCATCTTCCAATTTTTGACAAAGTTGTATAGATTTTTGGAGATCTAATAGCAGAGTTTGCGTATAAGACTCCTCTGATTGTTCAGAAAAAGAAGAATAAGAAGAAGAAGAGGGAGTTCGATTGCATACCTCATCTGTCACAAGACATATCTCTTCGTCTGGTCCATAATTGGATGATGAACCAGAAGTGGATACCTCTTCTTCCTCATCTGCGAAGCTCCTTTTGGAGTAACTCCTAGTGTTTCTTTTACTGCTTCTCTTCGAGCCCATTTCTGCAAAAAATGTTAGCACAACAAATATTTGGGTTTTAAAAAAATTGGATCTGCCCTGGTGACCACCAAAATAATTTCAAAACAGTGGTCTGTAGGACACACTGCTCTGATACCACTTGTTGGTCCCAAAAAGGTTATCCAGCGGAAAGCGTTTTGAGTTTATTTTTAAGAAAACCCTTTTAAATTATGTGCTAAAAGAAAAGTGCAGAAAAATTAAAAGCATAAAGTAGAGAACACCAGATTTTATAGTGGTTCGGACCAACTTGTCCTACGTCCACTCTCCCTTTCTCCAAAGGGGACTTTCTCTCCAACCAACGTACTCACGAACCACTGGAATTTGGAAGTACCAGCTCCTTCGTACAACTTACAACAACCTTTCTAAAATGATGAACAGGTTGAGTAAAGCTCCAACTAGAACTCCTAAAGAGTATATATAGTACTTGAATGAACAAGGTGAGTGAGTGGAAGAGTTCATGTATCTTTGTGTGCTCTCGCGCGACTCTTGTCTGATGAACTCATCCAAGCACTCCTATTTATAGTTGTAGGATTAACTAGCCGTTGGAAGCTAGAAATTCAAACAACCATAATTGGAGGGATATAATCAATCAAAGATTGATTATATGATTGATTAGTTGACTTTCAATCAAGCAATCAATCAAATCCTCCATCAGTTGACTCTCCAGATTGCCTTCTTCTCCATCGTGAATTTCCAAAGTCTTCTTGTCTCCAGATTACTATGAAGCTTCTGGTATGGTGAACTAATCCGTCTCTCTCATCTGGTCTGGACTCATCTAGTCTGGGGTCTTCTGATCTGGTCTGGTGACATTTCTACACTAAACCTCATCTGGGAGAGGTCTTCTGGCAGACTCCTCTGGCCGGACTCCTCTGGACCTCATCTGCTCTGGTGACTCTTCTGCTCTGGTCAGGACACCTCATCTCATCTGGTCACCTTCTCTGGTCACCTCATCTGGTACCTTCTCTGGTCACCTTATCTGGTCACCTCATCTGGTACCTCATCTGGTACCTTCTCTGGTCACCTTCTCTGGTCACCTCATCTGGTCTGCACAGATTTCTTCCCCCTTAACCAAAGACCTATTCTAGACCTAGACTAATCTGTAGCTGACTAACAGGTTCAGCTAGTCCTATTATAAGTTCTTGTTTTAACATCTTCAAAACATCTAATCTATATCCTAACATGATCAACGACCAAGAAATCCACCATTCTTTGACCGTCACAAGTTGCATGGCGAAAGTTACTATTTCCAATGGGATTGTCACATCATTTCCGAATCCCAAAATACGATGATTTGTGTCTCTGATGTAGCTTGCATAATCTCCCATCTGGTCAAGCGTCTTTTTAAAAAGGACATTAGTGTAGGCTCCAGTATCCACTAGGAATCTATGCACCCTGGTTTCCATAATCTTGGCACATATCACCAGCGAATCGTTGTGAGGGGTCAGTACTCCTTCTAAGTCTCTGTCGGTAAAAGTTAATTCCGGGTTTGCATAGTAGGCGGAATAACCCCCATTTCTTGTACATGACCGATCGCTCGTAATTCTGCCTTTCTCTTCCGATTAGAAATTGGTGGCCGTCCATCAGAATAACCACCTATGGGCCCTACAGGTTCCATCATCTGGATGTCTGGAACTGGTCCTCCGGCTGGCGCCTGAACTGGTCGCCCAGCTCGATTCCGATGAGGTGCCTGTTCCTGGTCTTCTTCATCAGAATCTTCGTCTCTGTTTCTTTTACCGGGTTGTCTTTTTACAAACTCGGATAGCTTTCCCTCTTCGTAAAAATGCCACAACTGCTTCAGCAAGTCACGACATTCGCTTGTAAAGTGTCCCACGCTTTGGTGGTAGGCACAATATTTATTCTGGTTCGACTTGTTTGTATCTTGACGTATTTTACGGGGCGGTGTGATCAATTCTTTGTCCCGGACACTATTGTAAACCGTATCGATTGATACGGTAAGAATGTGGATCAGTTTGTCCTTCAACTCCGTTCCTTCAGTAAATGCTTTCATGTTCTTGGGAGTTCGATAACCAGTTCCAGGCTTCTTGGCACCCTCTTTCTGCTCTCCTTTGTCTCCCATGTCCTTTTGCAGGGCTTCATGCATGGAGACAAAGACGCCTGCCCGATCCCAAAATTCGGCATATGTCTTCGGGCATCTTAGGTGTACATCTTTCCAGAGTTCAGTGCCCTTCTTGAGCCCAGCTAGGACGGCCACAATCTTGGTGTCTTCACTGACAGACTCTCCTTCTAACAGGACCTTGTCGAATCTTTCCAGGTACGATCGGTCTGACTCGTCGTCAGTTTGTTTCAAGTCGGATAACTGATGTCTTTGGGATAGATAGGACCCGGCCGTAGAGAAATGGGATAAGAACTCTTTGCCCAGCTGGGCAAACGAATGAATCGAAGCTGGTGGCAGAGCTGAAAACCATTTATGGACACGATCCCCCAGAGTTAAAGGAAAGTTGCGACATTGTGTTGCATCACTTGCCCCCATTGATACCATATAATTGGTATACTTTATCAGATGCACCCGGGGGTCCGCCGTGCCCTCATATTGGATACATGCCAGAAACTGAATCTTTTACTGAATTGGGGCCTTCAGAATCACCACAGACAGAGGTGAGACTGGAAGAGTTGTGTTCCCGTATCCTCTCTATTGATCTAGTTGGCTCTGCATGCTCTCTATGACCTTTCTCATGGAGGCGAGCTCTTCCAAGGATCCCCCCTGACTCTGAGGCTGTCCGGCGAGCAGAGGCGCACAACCGTCTGTTCGCTCCAGTCCCTCATTGGGAGCGGGAACCCCCTGGATTGGCCTCCTAGGATTGGGCTCTGCGTTTGGGCCAAGGCGACCAAAAGCTGACCTAGTCAGTCTGTCATAGACTGATTGGCGAGCAGGTACTACATCTGGGCGAGCTGTTCCTGTAGTGGGATGAATTTCCATGATTCCCCGGCCACGACAACCCAATCTTTCAAGAGCACTTTGGCGTGTGCCCTGACTCCCTGCCATGGCCGGGTTCTGAGTCGAACCTCCCTGACTGGCAGCCTCGACGTGTTGTTTTTCTTTGCCTTTGGCCTTACGAGCTTGGGCACTGTCTGCCTCATTTAAATGATCCCACCTAGCCTTTTCATGTTCACGAGTCTTTGTGGGGCTACACCTTGCTCGCACATATGAAGGGCCAGGTTGGGCTTGCTGCCTTTGTAAAGCCTGGAGCATGGCAATTGTGCGTGCCAATTCGTCTGGGATGCGAGCAAAGGCATCCAACTCTGGTGGCATCAACCGGCGAGCGACATTGGTCTAATTTTCTTGGTCACTTCTACTCGCCCCTGCTCGCCTACCAGCTTGGGACATCCGGGAATGTGAACCCCGGGTTATATGTTGTGAATGTTGTGTCTCTCGTGATTGAGGCATGTTCACAGAAGATATCAAGTGTTGTTTTTAGTGTTCTCGAATTTTTCCTTCAAAAGCTCAAACTTGTTCTTCGATTTTAAGCTAACCTTCGTGTTTTCAATGATTCGAAGGTTCGGACCCTCCTTCTAGCGCCAATTTGTTGACGATCAGTTCTAATCTTGAAGATTAATGGTTGTTTTAGATGGTTAATTGATCATCAAACAATTACGTGTGATTGATCACTAACGTAATTAGTGAATACAGATTTTCGGGTTTAGATGGATTAGAATCGTATGAAAGCTTATATGTTTAAGTTCGATTGTAAGTTAATCGAGCTGCTTTGGATTCGTAATCGAAGTTTGGACGTGTATAATAATTTGTGCTTGTTTTTATTAGCTGAAAAAATCTAAGTATTTATAGACAATTGCCTAGCAGGAGGTGTCGTGACTTTTGGCCTGCCAGGCCTGCATGCACGACACCTGGCCTTTGACTAAGTTGACCTTATCTAGACTAAATTCTATCCTTATCTTGTTGGACTTGCTCGCTGTCAAGAGTTGCTCGCCATGTTGGACTTGTCCTGGAGGAGTCTTTAGTCTGATTTTGCTGGTCTCTTGTCTAACTTAGTTGTTTTGGTTTTGCGGTCGGATCTGGTTGGCGGGATGCTAACTGAGTTCATCATGTGGCTCTTAATCTGATTTTGTTCGCTCATTTTCCTTGGTGTTGCATGCAGGTTCTGCTCGGCAGATATCTTAGGTGTATCTTGAGTCAATTTTGCCTTAATCTTTAAGCGCTTTGTGCTAACCCTGGTCGCCTATGTGACGATTCTGCTCGCCCATCAACAAGGTTCACCTGGATTTTGCTGGTATCTACTAGTAATGCTGACAGTGTAGGCCACATCTGGCCTGGTGCAAGTCATGGCGTACATGATGGACCCAATTGCAGATGCTTATAGAACGTCCTTCATGTTCTCGATATCATCTTTCACTAGAAGGATAATCCTTCTTCGACAACTTTATCCCATGATTTGCCGGTAGAGACCCTCTCTTTGAGTTCTCCATCGCAAAATGCTTCAAGACCTTATCTACGTAGGTGGATTGTAACAGCTCTAGCATCTTCTTGGATCTATCCCTATGGATCTTGATCCCTAAGATGTAGCATGCTTCACCAAGATCCTTCATCATGAAGGTCTTTAATAACCAATCTTTCACGGACTGCATTAGCGAGATGTTATTTCCTATAACCAATATGTCATTGATATATACGATTATAAAGACAATTCTTTTCCCGCTGCATTTACAATAAACGCAAGGATCTTCCGAGTTTATGACGAAGTCAAAAGATTTGACAGCTTCATTAAATTGGATATTCCAACTCCTAGAAGCTTGCTTCAATCCATAGATGGATATATCATTTAAGCTTGCACACAAGATTAGACTTTGGCTTAGATATAAAACCCTCCGGTTGAGTCATAAACACGTCCTTATCAATGTTGCCATTGAGGAAAGCTGTTTTGATGTCCATATGCCAAATCTCATAATCGTAGTGTGCCGTTATCGCAAGTAAAATACGAATGAACTTGATCTTAGCAACTGGCGAGAAACATAGTCAATGCCTTTGCGTTGATTATACCCTTTCGCCACCAACCTAACCTTGTAGGTTTGTACTTTGTCATTTGCATCGGTCTTACGCTTGAAGAATTATTTGCAACCTATGGGTTTCATGGCTTGGATTTATGTACATCGAGTCCATCTTGGATTTCATGGCTTCATGCCACTTCTCTGAGTCAACATCCAATGTTGCCTCAGTGTAAGTTCTAGGTTCATCTTTATCCGGAATCTTCACGTCATCGTGTTCCTCCACGAGGAAACCATAATACCTATTGGGTGGATTACGAATCCTAGTCGACTTACGGAGTTGTGGTTGTGCAGGCTGAACATTCTGATCGTAAAAATTTTGTGGTGCAGCAACTTCATTGTTGATCGGAGAGTCCTCAAGAGTGACACTTTCAGATGCCTCTTGGGCGGGAGTTTGAACTATGTTATTCTCATTCAGCCTACTTGGAGGTTGTTGCGAAGACAATGCAACTCCAATTACACTCCCACTGGCTGAAAGAGGACCACCTAGTAATAAACTTCCACCATTAGAATTGTTGAATGCTCCCACTGATTCTTTGTCATGTTGCTTTAATAAATCATCAGTCTCTATGTTAATTCGTGGTTCTTGAATCTCTTCAAGTTCTATCTTCTTGCGGCTCTATTCGTTAAAGACGTGCTCGTCTTCTAGGAACTTAGCTTGCCTAGAAACAATCACCGTTTATTTCCCAGGTAGATAGAAATAACATCCTCTAATTTCCTTATGATATCCCTCAAAATAATCCTTTTCACCTTTGGATTCTAACTTATCAGTTAGCATTTTCTTCACAACTGCGGGGCAACCCCACGTTCTAATGTGTAGAAAAGATGGCTTATTGCCATGCCATAACTCTTATAGAGTTTGCTCAATTGATTTGGATGGAATCTTATTCAGAATGTAGATTGAGGTTTGTAATACGTATCCCCATAAGAATGTTGGAAGAAAGGAAAAACTCATCATGGATCTTACCATGTCCAACAAGGTTCGGTTTTTCCTTTCAGACACACAGTTAATCTTAGGTGTTCTGGGAGGAGTCCATTGTGACTGGATCCCATGAAGATTTAAGTAATCGGTGAATTCATGGCTAAGGTACTCACCTCCTCGATCTGATCCAAGAGTCTTGTTACTTTTACCTAGATGCTTCTCTACTTCAGCCTTATACTACTTGAATTCCTTAAACGACTCGAACTTGTGTTTCATGAGATATACATATCCAAATCTAGAGTAATCGTCAGTGAAGGTGATGAAGTAGCCGAAGTTGCCCCTAGCTAGAGTGGGCAATGGTCCACAAACATCGCTATGAACTAACTCTAGAACTTCTTTGGCACGTACCCCTTTCCCGGAAAAGGGTTTGTTGATCATCTTGTCCATGAGACAAGATTCACAATCGCCATAAGACTCTAAGTCAAATGTAGTTAAGTAGTATAACTTTCTTAACCTTGCGATTCTTTTCTCGTTTGCATGACCAATTCTACAATGCCACAAGTAAGTCGGGTTTTCATGATTACTAAGCTTGAGTCTTTTATTTTGTATATTAAGAACACTATATCCACAATGTAAAAAGTAAAACCATTCACAAGAGGAGCATTTCTATAAACATCACCATTAAGAAAAAAATAACAAGTATTATTTGCAAAACGGAAGGAAAATCCCTAAATGTCTAACATATGAATGGAAATAATGTTACGAGTAATAGACGGAACGAAATAACAATTATTCAGTTCAAGTCTAAAACCAGAAGGTAAGTCTAAAACATAGGTCCCGACACGTTCAGCAGCAACTCTTGCTCCATTCCCAACATGAAGGGCGACTTCACCCGGCCTAACTACTCTATTGTTCTTGAGCCCCTGCACATTTTTACAAATGAGTGAGCCACAATCAGTATCCAATACCCAAGAGTTAGAATTATTTGTGGACATGTTTATCTCAATAACAAACATACTTGTTCCAGTGGCTGAAGCACCTTGTGCCTTTTTTTCAGCTGCTAGAACCTTACAGTCCTTCTTCCAATGCCCCTTCTGCTTACAGTGGAGGCATGCATCCTTATCAACCCGCTCCTTCTTTTGAATCCCACCTTTGGGCTTGAGGAAATTAGGCTTAGAGTCTTTCTTAGTCTTGCTTCTTCACTTCTTCTTACCTTTAGAGGCAGAGGAAGTAGAAGCACCCACCATGAGTAGGGGTTTTCCTTGGCAGTGGAAGACTCAAAAGTTTTGAGCATGTTATGAAGCTCAGGCATGGTCGATACCGTCTTATTCATATTAAAGTATACTACGAAACTCGAGTATGAATCAGGTAGCGACTGAAGAATGGCATAAACAGTAACATTGGTCTGCAACTCAATGCCCAAACGACCAAGTTTCTCGATTAGCCCTATCATCTTCAATACATGAGGGAAGAACTTCCCTCCTTCAGATAGTCGACATCTAAACAGATCTCTCATCACTTTGTAAATCTCAGAACGAGATTCAGAATCAAATAGATCCTTCAAATGTCTAAGCATCTTGTAGGGAAACATCCTCTAGTGTTGCCTTTGCAACTCGGGAGTCATGCCGAGCAACATAACATATTGAGCCTGGGAAGCATCATCTTGAAGCTTCTTTTGAGCTTCAATGTCAAACGCTTCAGCTTCCTCAGAACCAACCTCGGGGGTAACAGGGATTGGCGTGTCCAACACGTGTTCAATCTTTTCTTGCCTAAGCACCAAATGCACGTTTCGATGCCAGTCCAGAAAATTTAGCCCAGTCAATTTTTTTATTTCCAAAACACTTCCCAACGACAAGTTATTCATTTCAACAATTCTAGGAAATAAAATAAAACGGGAATTAAACACATAATTCCTATGTTCAATATCCAACAGTCAAAATAAACATGACCTTTTAATTTATTTTGTCTCCATTATTTTCACATACTCAATGACCTCATCGGAAGAGTACGAATTTATATCCAATATAAATTGTAATAAACTAGGATTCATATTCCTACTATTACAATATATGATGGGGCTGATTATTGTAACAGCATAACTGGTAGGTCTCTAAACTAATTGCAATCTCGTAATTCCTAGTTGATTGAACCTAGTTTAATCAGATGTCGCCTAATTCTTTTTTCCCTGCTGGGGCTGGTGAAACAGAAATAAGTTGGTTTATAACCATTAAGCAGCGACAATGCGCGTCCCTATAAAAGTCTCGTTAGATGTAGATTCCAGCAAAAGACTGGGGCCTTAAATACCCATTGAACGAAATCTCCAGTTTAGTTTTAATTTTAATGGAAGAAATCTTTCAATTTAATGAAAAACCATATTTTAGTGAGGAACATTTTAAAAAGTCGGGGTATTAATTGCTTAATCGAGACCCAACTTGTTAATCTACATCACATTTGAGCAATTATTGGGCGCTTCCTACCCAAACATGATTTTACACGGACAAACATTTACATGGACACCGTCTACCCAAACATTTATAATGGTCCGACAACTATTGGGCACCGCCTACCTAGAAAATTCATAATGCAGACTAAAATAAATGACAACCTTGACTAAAAATATTTTTAATCAAGTGGGAATTAATAATCTTTTAATAACAAGAACCGAGATTGAATCCAATTTAAAATCCAAGTTCATTAACTAAAAAACTTATTAATTTTCTTGACTTCAATTAATCCAATTAATTTTAGTCCAATTTTAAATGTTCTCCTTGAAAATCCCATTTTTTTTACTTAATTCAAAATTAAACCATTTAATTTTAATTAATAAATTGAAGGGGCTCAGGTGCAAATTCCAAATTGCACAGAAGGGTCTGTCTCAAATAAAAATTGCAAAATAGTCAATTCCCACATCATCACCCAAATCATTGGATCAAATCCGGTCAACCGAAATCAATTAACAAATTCACCAACAATTTTAGAAAAATTAATCCAATTAATTTCATCATAGTTCAAGTCCAACAAGAACAGTGAGTTAGTGAATAATGAGCAAGTGAATGATTAAGGCTAGCCCGACACTGCCTCTCAAACCCCGTCGGGAAAAGCGGTGGAAGACCCTCAAAGGGCTCATCACACTACCTTTGCTCAACAAAGAACTTATAATTAGAGAAACAGGGCATTTGATTCACGAATCGGAAAAGGAGGGTAGCACTGTCGTGAACTGTTGGGGAAATCGGGGTGCCCTGATCTATTCGGGATGAAATTTAAATACGAATTTAAATCCAATTATTACTAGAATTAAGTAATCCTAAATTAATTCAAATAATAATTAAACCAACAACAAATAACATGCATATGAATATAATCACGTAAAATTCTACGGCGAAAAAATATAGAATTTCACGTAAAATGTACCTCTTGAAGCGACGTCCGGCTGAGATAAACAGGACAAGCTTGACGATCCTATCAACCATAAAGACCTTCTCAAGTATTTCTATTTCACCTTATTCATTCGCCGGTGGGAAGCGCTCACGAACAATTTAATAAAATAAGGAACAAAGAAAAAATTATTGTTGCTGATTTTTTCCAACACATGGAACTGTGAAACTGTAAACTGGAGATGAAATAATCATCCCCTATATATAGATGAGGGGTGAACGAAATTTAGGTGGAAATATGGAGAGAGAAAATTTTTTTCTTGACCTCCAAGAAATCTTGAATATATCCCATATATTCTTTTCTCCATAATAAAATATTCCACAAAAATCTCACCATCCTAATATATGCAATTTTTGAATTTTACGGAGATAGAATACTAAATTGCATCTTCTTGAATTTATGAGATAATCTTGTATTCCAAGAATACATATCTTCCATAATATCTTTCCAAGAAAATCAACAAAATCTTTTCTCTCTCTTAAACCTAATTTTCAAAAATTATGAATAAAATCAACAATAATAATTTTCTTTTATTTTAATCACCTTATTATTATCGGGCTACTTAATTAAATAACTTAATCATATTATCTCAAATCACTAATTGATCACTCGTGTCACACTTGGCCACAAAGTCCAAGTTGACGTGCATCGACCGATGATTTAGATCCAATTATGATGATAAGACGAGTATTCTCTCTAAATCCACATTAAGGAATGAATCATATTCTTGGCTCAACTACCACGCACATGCACTTCATGATGAACTCAATCAATGACATATCCACCCTTGGTGGGTGAAAGCGTAGGTCAGGGTCAAAGTCCATCACTCCGCTCATGTCGTGCGTATTGACCTCAAGTCAGAGGAGTATCACATCGCTCCCACTAATCAAGTTCTCTCTAAATCCACATTAAGGAATGAATCATATTCTTGGCTCAACTACCACGCACATGCACTTCATGATGAACTCAATCAATGACATATCCACCCTTGGTGGGTGAAAGCGTAGGTCAGGGTCAAAGTCCATCACTCCGCTCATGTCGTGCGTATTGACCTCAAGTCAGAGGAGTATCACATCGCTCCCACTAATCAAGACACCCGCAGAGTGGAATTACATCAAGTGGTTTCTCAAATGGGTATACCAATACCCTATAGGGTATTTGTGCATCCATTATGAGATACCTAGTATCTCGTAGTAAGTGAGATCTTACTACACTCTCCAATAGAGTATAATGCAGATGCACACTAATCTCAATTGCATCATCAATATCCCATTCTTGATGATCCTCGATTGGGGCTATTTGAGAATCATACTTAAGTCATCTGAGTTCTCACTCACTCAATGACAGTACTGATTCATTGGAACACAAATATGAATAAATGAAAATAATCAAACATAATATTCAAATAGTGTAATGCCATATACTTAATATTAAATCAATCAATAATATTAAACCACAAACTGAATATCATCTTAGTATTATGTCCTTACAAGGAATTGTCTCTAGGACACTAACACTAACAGAACCGCCGTGCACAAGAATGAACACGAGACCGATGAGAGGTCTTCGTGGGGGACCCATTGGGATTGAAGAGAGATCCTTGAGAAACCGCAAAATATTAATTATTAATTATAGGTTAACAAGAATAAAAGTTTATATGTGTCAACATGTGAATTGCATGATTGATTGTGGTTATGCATTTTTTTGTATGTTATATTTAATTTTGACAAGAGGATCACACTGAGCTAGTGATTTTGCTCATACCATACAATTTATCATTTATAGATTGAAGGAGTACGGTGGAGGGACGGTTGATGCGGATGCATGTTAATTAATTTTTTTAACCTTCACTGTTGGATGTTTAATTTTTCATATGAGATTTAGTTACTAGATTTTTTAGTACATAATTATTTATTTATTTCCTGGCTTTCAAAAAATGTTATTTATTTTTGTTGCTAAATTTTAAAAATCGAATAAATTATCGAATAAAAATAGTATTTAAGAGCCTTTGAAAAATTGGGATGCGACATTTGGTATCAGAGCGGGTCTATGTTCTTGTAGACTTGCTTAAAATAAATCCTAATTTATTTTTAGACAAGAAAAAAATATTTTTTGCAAAAAGTTAATTAATAGCATCCACCGCCTCCCACTGCTTCAACTCTAACAAGGTATGACATGAGATTTCATATGATATGTTTATACTACCTCCGTCCATAAAAAATAGGTTTGTTATTTTGCACGTGGTTTTAATGCGATATGTTAGAGGGTATTACGAGATTTTTTTAAGTACATTTTTAATTAAATGATCATTTATGGAAAGTATGCGAAACGAACTTTCCATTAACAATAATATTATTAAAAAATAAACGTCAGAAAATCCCATAATACTCTCCGACATTATTCATTAAACCATGTGCAAATAAACAAGCCTATTTTTCATGGACGGAGGGAGTATTAAACATTAGAAAAATGATTACATGATATATGTATTGCATTATATGATACATGATTGTTTCACGTTTCAACACATGGATGCAACTTTACTGATTAAATTCTTAATTTCGAGGATGGAATTTTTCTAAGTGGAGCATAATGTAACATACCTAATTTTTTAATTAATTATTTATAATATTGACTAATTCCAAAATATTGGATTTTATTAAAATCAATGATAATGCATTTCATAATAAAAAAACAGATATTTTCCAAAAATATAATTATATTTATTTACAAAAAAAAAATTTACATGATTTAAAAATCAAATAATATGTGGAAGATAATATTTCAATTCCTAGATCTTTTGTGATAAAGTTTCCATATCTTTTAAAATCTTAACTATAATCATATCTAAGTCAAAGCTCAAGCCCAAATACATGTCTATATATATGTGTGAATAATTCCATAGTTTTCAGCACAAATATCATATCTCATATTCTCCATTTGTTGGGACAATGTCAGTTTTGATTAGATCTCAAAGCCCCTGAAAAGATGAGTTGCCTTAAGTGGTCAGGCTAGTCTTGGTTAGGTTTATAAGTTAGTTTTATTTTACATTCACAGGTACTCAATGAGAGGAGAACTCATTGATGACAATCAAGACTGAAGCCTAAAGATACAAGAGCACCATCCTGAGCTTATGGCAGTTCTTCTAAGCTGACTGAGTAAGTGTCAGGATGAAGAGCATGATCCTGAGATCATTGCTAAACTCAGCCTGAAGGGAACAGGTCGGCACTTAGTATTTGGGAAAAGACTTGGAGTAGGATCCAAGCAAGTCAAAAGGAATGTTAGCGCTGGGAAACGTAAGTAGATGAGGATAAACCTGAACTCAGTAAAGACAAGATTGAACTGAAGAATGAGTTCTGACATTCTCACCTACCAGCTGACATGGACCAATCAGAGAGCGCCAAGTTATGTACGGATACTGACTTGAAACTGACATCCCTGCACAGTTCAACGGGCAAACATTTAATGCATTTACCAAATACATGCAAGGATGGCTGCTGTATGGAGATTATATCCGTTGAACAATCCTACGAGAAGACAACCTAGAAGGTTATCTCCTCCAACGGATAATTTTCAAAGTTGCCTATAAATACAGAAGACCTTGGACCCAATCGAGGTTACAGGAAATTTCGAAGCCAAGAAATTACTCAAACTCTCAGCGTACAAAGCATTCAGCATTCAAAGAAGCACTCGAAATACCATAAATTTCCCAAGTGTTTCTTAGTTAGAGAGGTATTCTGTATTCCACTGAGCGAAATAGAAATATCTTAAGCTTAGAGTGATTATTCAATCCTTAGCATAGGTTTGCCTTGTAAGGATAATCCCAACTTAGTTGGAATCCAAGCTGAAACCAAAACCCTCTAGTCAGGTTTGTTGGTGGAAGTTAGTTAGTGTGTTAGAAGGAGGAAGTAAGGGTCAGTAAGTGAAGTTGATCTTAGTGCACCTTGGCACGTTAAAAACAAGTCAAACCTTAGTGGATTCTCCCGTTGAATCAGGATCGTGGACGTAGGAGCTTGAGTCTCAGAACCACGGTAACTTACCTGTGCTCTTATTGCTTTGGTATTTGCTCTTAATTGCTTATTTGATTAAGTCATTCATTGCATCTTTTATCAGGCTTGAACCAATCAGTCTGATCATTAATTTGATAGCACTACCCTTCTAATCACGGCTTCATAAAAAGATAAACAAGTTTTCAGAAAGCAAACTAAACAAGACTATAAACTTTCAGGGCTCACACATTCCGCACTGAACACAAGTAGATGGTTTGCCAACTTACCGCCTCAGTGCAGTTAGTAGGTTTGTTATCTACCATGTGTTTCTTATCAGGGGACTCAGTGAGGTTTAAGTTAAGAAAAAAAATTGTATACATGTATTCCCCCCCCATACACGTATCACTCAGTCTTGTACCGGGATCAACAAGTGGTATCAGAGTAGTGGTTCAAAAGACCACTAACTTTGAATACTAATAGTTTCAGAGGAGAAACTGTTGGTGGTCACTAAACAGATCTGAGTTTGCTTTTTCATTTGAAAACTTGCATCATCATGACTTCGAGGAGACTTGAAGCTTCATTACCTGAATTCTCTGTGTCTAACTTTATCTATTGGAAGTTCAGACTTGAGGCACATCTAGATGCTATCCATGACCAAATGCCGCGAGTTATCAGAGACGGACTGATCAAGATCACCATTCCAAATTTCAGAGGAATGGGATATGATCATCTCGACATTGGCGTACAGGTTCATAAGGAGAGGAAGGATATGACCAATGATGAGATCAAGATGGTGGGACTGGACAAAGGAACATTATTCTTCACACGGTGCCGTTCGAGGAGTCAGCGAGGCTGATAAACTTAAAGACGGTGAAGAAGGTTTGGGATGAGTTGACCAGTATGTGCGATGGCTCAGAAAAGATAAAAGAGAACAAGAGAAATATTGTCATTCAGATGTTTGAAGCGTTTGAGATGTTGCCTAACGAATCTATTGATCAATTGGAGTCAAGATTCATCAAGATAATGAATGAGTTGGTGATGTTGAGAAAAGAGGTTCCCAAGAGAGAAGTTGCTTCTAAAATCCTAAATGCTCTTCCTGAGAGATGGGATAATAATGTAATTATGTTGAAAAACACTCAGGATATGAGTAATATAACTTCAGCTTTACTTTTTTCAGAGCTCAAAACTTTGGAATATGATCTGAATAAGAGAAAGAAGAAAGTACAGCCTGAAGAGGAAGAGAAAGCACCTGAGAAAAATGTGGCGTTTAAAGCCAAGTCAAAACCTGTCGAGTCTTCATCAAAGTCACTGATGGAGATGAGCAAAGAAGAGCTCGCTGAGGAGTATAGCATGATGGCCAGACGCTTTGAAAAGTTAAATTCCAAGTTTGGTCATTATAAAAAAATATTATCAGGATACTCGTGACAGGAAACCTGAAGGAAGCCACCAAAGTCCCTGGAGATATGAGGAAAGAAGGAGCACTGAACACAAGTAGATAGTTTGCCAACTGACTGCCTCAGTGCAGTTAGTAGGTTTGTTATCTACCATGTGTTCCTTATCACTCTGAGTAAGGGGATTTAGTGAGGTTTAAGTTAAGAATTTTTTTTGTATATGTGCATTCCCCCCCCCCCCCATACACGTATCACTCACTCTTGTACCGGGACCAACACCATTCATCATCTTTCTAAATTTTTGAAAACTCTCTTCTACATGTCCAAAATTTATGAAATTTTAAGATGATCTTTCTTTATTTTCATGTCTAATAAAAATTTCAAAGTAATCAGAGTCGTATTCTATTTTATATGAATTTTATACTCCTTCTATTTAAAACTTTCGCATTTCTGCCTATTCGATTTAATAATTTAAAATCTATATTTCTATATTTCTAAATCATATGATTTTCTTATAGGTTATTTATTATAATGGTTTCAGCATACAGTAAAAATTTCAAGGTCATCCAAGCCGTCTTTATATTTATTATTAAATTATTTCTAATATTCTCTCTATTTTGACAAGTAATGTGTTTCAGTTTCAAAAATAGGAAAACCTTTTTTTAATTACTCCAAAAAAATATAATTTTTGGATATGTTATAAATTACTAAGTTATTTATATTATGTAAAAATTTCAAAGTATTTGAAGTTCTACTTTTACATAAATCTTCCTTTTACTACTGTTGTACAGATTTTACAGATTTAATTTTTTCGGTTTTAAAAATTAGAAACTCATATTTAAATAACTCAAAATTTTCTGATCTTTTTATATATCATATTATTTTTACTATATTATATTCAATTTAAATTTTATATTTTTCCTCCAAATATTTAATGAGATGTGCTCTATTGAAAATTTTAACGCACGAGCACAGCCATAAAAAAAGGGACTAAAGTTATTCAATTGCATTCATTTTCATCCACAACATTAATTCAAGGTGTGGTTTAATTTTCTTTATTAAATGTTTCATACGAGTAAATTGTTTATCTACATGCATGCTACATGAGTTGATTTTATTATCTGCAGTTTACTTGTCTTTATTAAATATCTCTTATGAGTCTGCAGCATGAATTTATGATATGAAAGTGAAGATATATGATAATTATACTATGAAAAATCATTAAAGGTTAGGGGCTTAAGAGACACTCGGGACTGAAGAAAGGCCTCGGGGAACCCAGGATTGAAGAGAGATCCTTGGGGGAACTGCCGTGCACAAGAAGTAACACGATACTGATGAGAAGTCTTCGTGGGGGACCCAGTGGGATTGAAGAGAGATCTTTGGGAAAGTGAAACATTAATTATTAATTATAAGTTAACAAGAATAAAAATTTATATGTGTCAATATGTGAATTGCATGATTGCTTGTGGTTATGCATTTTATTTGTATGTTATATTCAGTTTTGACAAGAGGATCAACTTGAGCTAGTGTTTTTGCTCATACCATAAATTTTAACGTTTTTCGGATTGAAGGAGTACGGTCAAGAAAGAAAAAGTTATTTAATAGCATCCACCGCCTCCCACTTCTTCAACTCCAACAAGATATGACATGAGATTTCATATGATATGTTTATATTAAACAATAGAAAAATGACTACATGATATATGTCTTACATGCATTATATGATACATGCTTGTTTCATGTGTCAGCAGATGCATGCAACTTTATTGATTAAATTCTTAATTTCGAGAAAGAAATCTTTCTAAGTGGGGTAGAATATAACGATCCTAATTTTCTAATTAATTATTTATAATATTGCCTAATTCCAAAATATTGGGTTTTATTAAAATCAATGATAATGCATATCTTAAGAAAAGAAAAAAGATATTTTCCAAAAAGAATAATTATATTAATATACACGAAAAATACTTTACAAGATTTAAAAATCAAATAATAAAAATTTATGTGGAAGATAATATTTAAATTCCTATATCTTTTGTGATAAGTAGGGTTGTAAACGAATCAAACAATTTTGGTTCAATTTGGTATTTGTATTCGAAATTCGGTATTCGTATTCGAAATTTTATAATTCGAATTCGGGTACAAATAATTTTTTTTAATCGATTAGTTATCAAATACAAATACAAGTACTATGATATTTGATTTGATATTCGTAAATATTCGATTAAATATTCGGTTAAATATATAATTACATAATTATATATTAATAGTAATAATAAATATAATTATTTATAAATTTAAGTTCATTATAATTATTTTAAGGATATTAACCTTTATAACTTCATCCAACAAGTGGGCTTGTAGGCAATTCTTAATTAAGTATTTTAATTAAAAAAATATAATATAATTTAATAATTAAAAAACTTAACTAATTAAAAAAGAATTGTAGTTCAACACTCTTAATTTGATTATTAAAGTGTCTTTCCATGAATTTGATAAAAAAAAATTCATTTACTTATTTGATTATGTTATGCAAATTTTTAAGTTTATAATTTTTTGAAATGAATATTTGAATATTGACAAAGTATTATGTGAATAATACTCATGGTAACTATTACCGTGAACAACAAATTACTAATATTTGACGAAGTGGTATAACTCAAGTCAAATGGTTAAAATCCCACTACCTATGATACAAAGATCGTGGGTTCGAGCCACAACTTTATCGATAAAAAATACTAATACGTTATGTTGAAATAACTAACACCTTTAGTGAGAATAACTAATACCACTTCAACTAATAGCTTTAATAAAAAAACTAAATACTATTTGGAGCTGATAATTTTAGTGCAATTCACTGATACTTTTAGTTTAATTTACTAATACCATTCAAACAAGTTTCATTGTAAATATTGTTCACATAATACCTTCTCTTGAATATTATTTGTTAGGAACATGCTTGAGAAAAAAATCGATTTGAATATTCGACTCAAGTATTCGTATATTTTCTAATAATTCGATATGAGTTTCAAATTAAATATAAATCACATTTACTATTCAAAAAATATTCGATTCGAATTTGATATTCGAAATAATTTTACGAATACGAATTCAAATATTGTGGTATTCGACTCGATTCGATTCGTTTACATCCCTAGTGATAAGGTTTCCATATCTTTTGAAATCTTAAATATAATCATATCTAAGTCAATGCTCAAGACCAAATACATGCCTTTATATATGTGAATAATTACATAGTTTTCATATACACAAATATCAAATCTCATATTCTCCATTCATCATCTTCTAAAGCCTTCTCCTTTTTACTTATTGTTAATGGGTAAGTTCTTTCTAAAATTCCGAAATCTCTCTTCTACATGTCCAAAATTTATGAAATTTTAAGATGATCTTCTTTGTTTTCATGTCCAGTAAAAATTTGAAAGTAATCAGAGTCGTATTCCATTTTATATGAATTTTATACTCCTTCTATCTAAAACTTTTGCAGTTCTGCCTATTCAATTTAAAAATTCAAAATCTATACTTCTATATGTCCAAATCATATGATTTTCATATAGGTTATTTATTATAATGGTTTCAGAATATAATAAAATTTTCAAGATCATCCAAGTCGTCTTTATATTTATTATCAAATTATTTCTAATATTGTCTCTGTTTTGAAAAGTAATTTGTTTCAGTTTCAAAAATACGAAAACCTTTTTTGTATAACTCCAAAAAAATCTAATTTTTTGATATGTTATAAATTACTAAGTTATTTATATTCTGTAAAAATTTCAAAGTATTTAAAGTTCTATTTTTACAGAAATCTTCCTATTACTACAACTATACAAATTTTACAGATTCAATTTTTTCGGTTTTAAAAATTAGAAACTCATATTTAAATAACTCAAAATTTTCTGATCTTTATATATATCATATGATTTTTAGTATATTATATTCATTTCAAATTTTATATTTTTCCTCCAAATATTCAATGAGATATGTTCTATTGAAAATTTTGATGCAAGAACACGTCCATAAAAAAAGGGACTAAAGTTATTCCATTGTATTCATTTGCATTCACGACATTAATTCAAGGTGTGGTTTAATTGTCTTTAATAAATGTTTCATACGAGTAAATTGTTTATCTACATGCATGCGACATGAGTTGATTTTATTATGTGCGGTTTACTTGTCTTTATTAAATATCCTGTATGAGTCTGCAACATGAATTTATGATATGAAAGTGAAGATATATGATAATTATACTAATAAAATATATTAAAGGTCAGAGGCTTAAGAGAGGTCGAGGACTGAAGAGAGACCCGGGATTGAAGGGAGATCCTTGGGGGAACTATCGTGCACAAGAAGGAACGCGATAGTGATGAGAGGTCTTCGTGGGGTACCTAGTGGGATTGAAGAGAGATCCTTGGAAAAATCGCGAAACATTAATTATTAATTATACGTTAACAAGAATAAAAGTTTATATGTGTCAATATGTGAATTTCATGTTTGCTTGGTTATGCATTTTATTTTTATGTTATATTCAGTTTTAACAAGAGGATCACATTGAGTTTGCTCATACTATACAATTTAACATTTTTCACATTGAAGGAGTATGGTGGATGCGGGTGCATGTTAATTGAGTTTTTTTAATCTTCATTGTTGGAAGTTTAATTTTTCATATGGGATTTAGTTATTGATTTTTTAGTACATAATTATTTATTTATTTTCGGCTTTCAAAAAAAGTTATTTATTTTCGTTGCTAAAGTTTAAAATCGAATAAATTATCGAACGAAAATAGTATTTATAAGCCTTTGAAAAATCGAGTGTGACAAGGTCGTTCCTGTTGTTTCTTAAGTGCTTGCAACATAGCAATGGTGCGAGCAATGTCTTCAGGATTACGGGCCAAAACCTCCAGTTCAGGAGGCATGTTATCGCTCACAACCGACGGCCCATTTTCTGTTCGTCGGTTGTGGATTTTGAGCTCGACGACCAGCTGATGAAGCTCTGGTCTGGGGGGTTCTTGCAGGGTGGTGGGAGAGTTGAGTCTTTCTTGATTAAGGCATCTTGGTTAGGGTTTGTTTGAATCTTCAAATGTTTAAATCTTCAAATAATGAACACCTAGAACACCAATAACACTTTTTCTTGAGTTTTTTAACAAAAGCTCAAGAACACCTTCAAATCTTCAAGTTTTCTATTGAATTTCTTGAAGTTTCTTGTCAATCGGAGGTTCGAACCCTTCCTCTAGCTCCAATTTATTGATGATCAAAATCTAATCACAAGGATTAGTAACTGTTTTTGGTTACCTTAGTAGATCATCAAACAATTATGTTGGTCCCGAAACGAGCAAACAGGTGTATGAGGGGGGGGGGGGGAGAATACACCTGTGATTACAAATTAAAACTTCTTGTAAAACTTATCAGGTTACTTAAGACAATAACTCGTCAGTGGACTTGAAGGTCTGCTGAGAGTTACTTAGAGAAAGCCTACTGAGATAATACCTCCACTGAAAGCTCAAGACTTTCAGTTGAACTACTATCTAATTAGCTTTCAGATGCGGATTAGTGAGCCCTTAGAAAACTCGTTTTACTTTGATAAACTTTGAGATTAACACACACTTAGGAAAGCAGATAATAAGAACACAAGATATAAAGTGGTTCAGAGATGAATCTCCTACGTCCACTGTCCTGATCAAACAGGAGAATTCCTTTCACCTGGAATTCCTTGTGTTATAGTGTCAAGGTGCACTGATCAACTAATCCTCTCTTAGGATGATTGATCACTAGGAAATTCCAGGTCCTAGTTCCCAAAACAAACCAGCTTTCAGACTGATACAACAATCAGCTTACTAACACCACTTAACACTAGCTCTCAACCTAAACACTGAGTAGGGTTTTGAGTAGGGTTATGGTTCCAACTATTTTGAGACAATCCTTACAAGTTTAGCTCAAGGCTTAGGATTGGATTATCTCTTTCTAAGATTTGGATATAGCTTTTAAGCTTGGTTACAGAAGGTTTGTTAGGCTCTCTACAAATGTGAAACACTTGGGAAACAAAGGTAATTTCGAGTGCTTCTTAGTTGTTATGAATGTAGAGATAGCTTTGATCTTGTGAGTTTCCCGTGCTTGGAAATGTGCACGTCCTTCTGTATTTATAGGCTTCCTTGAAAATCTTCCCGTTGGATTTGAATCGTCTCAAGTAAGTCTTCTTGTATCTGATTGGCTCAAACGGCTCTATTTGAAGCTTTAATTCTTGTCAAGAAATGGCTGAAAGACCATGCCTGTTCACCAACTTTCTGTAGATTGCTAGAGAAAGACATTTGGTACTTGTCAGGCTGGGGCAGGTCGGCTGTCAGTAAGTACACTGACGTGTCATCTTCTCATTGGACCTTAAGTCTACATGCCCAGATTCTTGTCTTGCTTAAAGGTGGAACTCCTCTGAGAGAACCTTCTTATTCCTTCATTTATTGTAAGCTTCACTGAAATTCATTTTGCCTTGTTCCAACCAGATTAACTAACAGCTTTTAATTTGTTTTAGCATTGTTAGTTACCATCAGTGGACCTTGGTCCTCTCCTGACAGTTTTAGTCTTTGTGAGAATGTACTTAGGAAACATTCAAGACTTAGACTTATTCTCAGATCACTTAGTCTTCAGCGGTCTTCATCTTCAGCGGACTTCATCTTCAGCAGACTTCATCTTCTTAAATACACTCATGTAATTACTAACTGTACTCAGTTCTTAACACTTTGAACTATTTGACTAAGTACTAACTCTACTGAATAATTTACTTACAAAACAACTTAGGAGGAACATGTTGGCATCTAATCAAAACATAAGTCTTATACATTTTCCCAACAATTTTCCCCTTTTTGATTATGCCAGAACCTATCTTAATACATATCTTCTTTCAGATGACATTCAAAGTTCACAGATTTTGTAAGTAAAACATTCAAGTGCATAAGCCTAAATGATAATGAGATATTATCTTGGGCAAACATCAGTAGAGTTCATTTCATTGAAAAATGATGAAGTACATATTACATGAAGTCAACTCTTAAAAAGTCTCAAACTTAAACACACCTGGGACTTATAAACAAATGCCCAGCAAAAGATACATCCTTCTCAGATGGACTCGAAAATAGGTTCAAGTCCATATTGCTTGAAAACTCTAATCTTCAGCTCGTTCTTCCTCTCCATTATCTCCTTCGAATGTCCTCTGAGTCCAAGATGCTCACACAAGGATGTCCACTCTTCAGTGATCCTTTCTCTATCAACAGCACCTGTTGCATCTTGAGGAGGCCAGTAGGTGATTGGCTCAG
The DNA here is from genome assembly GCA_947034835.1 of Ballota nigra. Lineage (NCBI taxonomy): Eukaryota > Viridiplantae > Streptophyta > Magnoliopsida > Lamiales > Lamiaceae > Ballota > Ballota nigra. The sequence continues at coordinate 54,217,042 of OX344726.1, read as the reverse complement.
GGGCCTTCAGAGCTTGATCAGGGAAGGCATCATTCCAAGCATCACTGATCTCGGGATAGAGTTTGGGATAGGCATCAAACAACCATGAGTTGAAGACTTCTTGTGCATTGTCCCTTCCTAACTCTCCACTGACATAGAAGGAATACACAAATTCCCCTTTTGCAGTCTCCCAAGCATCATTGATCTTCTTAGGAACCCAGGCATCATGATGAGGAAATCTGTTCAGAGATGGTGTGATCTTGTCTTTCTTCAGCTTAGCAGCCCACTTTAGATAACCACTCCTGAATTTCTTAGAAGTAGTTTTGTCAAAAGTGGCTAGCCTCTCCTTTCTTTTTCTCTCAGCTAGCTCTGCAATGGTCTCCATCTTACCAACCACCTTATCTCTTCTTTCTTGTTGTTGAGCTGTCAGCTTCCTTGCTCTTTCATTCATACCTCCAGCCTCTTTAATTAGCTCAGCGAGCTCTGTGACTTTTGTGGGTGCAGACTTGGGAGGTTCAGAAGATAAGGGTTCAGGATTGAGAATAGGAAGTACCTGAACTTCATCAGTAGAGGTTGTGGACTTAGCTGCCAACCTTCCTGAGGTTCTTGTCTTTTTGGCAACCTCTGCTGAGAGAGCATCAGATGCCTTTCTCTTTGCAGTTTCCCCCTTCTTCGCAGCTCTCTCCTCTTTCTCCTTTAGATGCTCCTCTTTGAACTTTGAAAGGTCAGCTGAGGAGGTCTCCTTGCCTTTCTTGGATTCTGCTATCTTCTGAGCTTCAGCTTCAACTCTCTTCAAGGTGCCCTTCACCTGTTGGCCTTTCTCGAAGTCAGGGGTTTCAAGGATAATGTTCATTTTATTCTTAGGATCAGCCTTCATGTCCTTAGCACTTATCCTCTTTTCCCCCTTTCCGGCATTAATCATACATTCAGCTACAGTGATATTGAGCTTCAGTTGATCGTGGGCCAATGCCTTCAGCTCAGTTGAGCAATGGTCTACCTCATCTTCAAGCCTTTCTAAAGTAGCTCCAGCTGTCTGCCCAAATTGAACAAACTGCACTAGCTTTTCATTGATCAGCACATCCGTTTTCTCTTGTGTTGGGAAGTCTTCAGCTGCCTTCTTCAGTTCCTCTCCCAGTTTGGCTCCTAGCTCAGCATGCTTGGCCTCAAATTCAGACATCTTAGAGTTCCATATTCCTTCAACCTTTCCAAGTAGGTCTTCTGAGAAGGCCTCCACTGATGACTTCAGGTTGATGGATACGTTCTCTACTGAGTCTTTGAGAAATTTGGTTCTGGCCTCTTCTTCAGTCTTCTCCAGCTTCTTCAGGGCTTCAATGATTAACACACTTTGTCCCTCAACTACATCAATCACCATCTGCTGAGAGTCTTCAACTTAAGTGTGAGATTCTGAAGTGATGTAGTTGTGGACTCCATGAGTTCATCAATGTGGTCTGAGAGAATAACCATCTCATCCACCTCCTCTTGTACAATCTCCTGGACCTCCCTTAGCTGAGTTTGAAGAGATGGAAGGCTTTCTTCTTTGATATAGTGAACAACATCACTCAGTGGAGTTAGGTTGACCACAGCTGAGGGAACTTCAATGGTTTGAGTACCTGCATTGCAAGAAGTGTTAGTTCTAACTCCCTCAACCTCACCACCTAGATCTCCTGATGCCTCTATCTCCATGGGGACTCCCTCCTCCTCACTCTTCTTACTTTTCTCTTCCTCACTTTCTTTTTCAACTGCTATTTTTCAGCCAATTCACCCTTTACAGGGATGATTGCTCTTATCTCTCCACTCTTCACAGCAGTGATTTCCACCTCTTTTTCTTTTTCACTCTCTTTTTCAACTTCTCCAGTTCCAGACACCTCAGTTGACTCTAAAGCCACCACTGGGGGCTGTTGTGGGAGAGCTTCAGTAGACACCTCTACTGAGCCCTCCTTTGGCAAGTTTTGAGCCTCAGTATCCCTTGCCATGGATACATCCTTGGCTGCTTCACCACCATCTTGCTTAGGTGAAGCACCTCCTTCATGTTCATACTCAACTACCTTCTCCTCTGCACTCTTCTCCTTCTCCACCTCCTTCTCAGCTATGGGTTCAGCTGGCTTTTCTCCATCAGCAGCATTTTCTACCTCCTTCCTTGCCTCTGCAATCTTCTCCAAGACCAAACTTTTAAAGATCTTCTCATCACAGAGAAGTCTGGTCTTGTGCATCCCAGCAAATTGCAGCACTTCAACTTCCTCCTTCTTCCACTCCTCTGCATTGCTGCCTCTTACAGCTAGAAGAATTTCACCAAGTCTTCTATCCTTGAGCTGGACAATGAGTCTCAGTCTCAAGAACAAGGCTTTGAGTGTGGGGAAATGATCAAGTTCAGGGTATTTAGACTCTAAAGAGTAAGCTACCTCATCCTTGAGAGTATCTAGGAATGAGTACTCTTCTTCATCGTCTGAAGGAAGGGAAATGGTAGGGGATCTGCTCTCTGTTGGCTCTTCTGGGATAGACTCCAGTTGAGTTGAATGAATTTCAGGAGGGTTTGGTTCAGATGATGTTTGAGGTTGGGTTTCAGGTAAGGTTGGGTTTTGGTCAGTAGGGGTTAATGATGTGGGTTCAGATGGGGTTGAGGGGATGGGTTCAGTAGGGTTTGATGGGGTTGTTTCAGTAGGGGTGGAGATGGGTTCAGTGGGGGTTGTTTGGGATCCACTTACTGGCTGTTGAGAGCCATCAGTGGGGTTTTGGTTATTTTGGAGATACGTTTGGTTTTGGCAGGGGTGCGAGGTTTTGTTGTTTTGGGCTTGATGGGGGTAGGTGCAGGGATATCTGAGTCAGACTCAGTTGAGATGATGTTTGGAGATGAGTCAGGATTACCTGATGAAGATTCATCAGTAGAGTCTGTGACTCTGACTTTCTTTGAGGCACTCTCCTTCTCTGCCTCAGAGGACCTCCTGCTTTCCTTCCTAGAGGTTTTCACTGCCTCGGCCTCTTTGTGCTGGGCCATCTTGTCACTCAGTTTAACCAGCCTCCTCTTGAGCTTGGTTTTCTTCCCTTCAGTAGGGTTAGCCTCTTCTTCCTCGACTGCCTCTGGGCTCTCCTCAGCAGGCTTGAGCATCCTTGTTTCCAGAGTTTTTCCAGACTTGAATAGGGTCTTCAGGTTACTCCACTTCCTATCCTTTAACCAGTCTACTCCCACATCCACATTCTCAATTAAGTAAGAAATTTTAGTGGCAAAATTTAGCTTACTTGCCAACTGGGGAGTTTTGTCAGCCTGTAATTTTGAGTGTTCCCTGTTCAAAGCTCTCAAAAAGAACTGCTGCCAATTGTATGGCTTCTCCTTGCTCTCCACTATTGCCTTCATCAACCTGAGCTTTGGCTTGCTCACTTGTTCAGTGCTTCCTTGGTTTCCCAAGATACATTTACCAACAATCTCGCAGAGGACATTGTATACTGGTAATAGTAGGCTTCTGTTCATCGTGGGACTATATTTCACCTTCTTCTCCATGATGGTGTAGACCCATTCCTCCTCCTTATCCAAGATACAAGTGTCTGGATTTGGCCCTTCAGATGGGAGTTCAAATAACTCCTTCAAATCATCTCTGCTTATCCGAATCTCCTTTCTTATTTTCTGGTGCTCCACAACCTCCATATCGTCTCTCATCACCTTCTTCTTTCTTTGTATAAATAGACACGATTTGATTCTTGAGTCTGAGTTGGATATGTTGTAGAAAAATTCAAGAACCTGCCTATCATAACAGTACTCTGGATGTACTGATAGAAATTTCTCTAAACCAGCAGCTTTAACCATTTCCAAAGCCTCCTTAATGTGAGAGAAAACTAGTCTTGATTCAATCTCTGGGTTGTTGAAAAGAATTATAGGTTCATACCAGAAATTTTCTTTGTTGTTCAGAAACCCTAGGTTAATTTTGGTCATGATTGCAAGTGGGATTTGAGAACAAATGAATTCGCAGAAAAAAGTTTGAAGAGATAGTAAGTGTTTGCTTGGAAGTGTATTCGAAAAGGTTTACAAGCGAACTTTTGGGGTTTTTATATGAGTGAAGAACGGTGAGATTGAACAAAGAAATCAATATCTGAGATTGATCGGGTTTGAGATCGTGGATAGTTGCAAGGTTTAGTGGGGAGTTTTTAAGAAATCTTGACGGTTAGAAAAGAACCGCCTAAAAAAGGATGGCATGGATTGGAAAAGTTGGTAGCTAGAAGGTCACATCATCCGGCTTTTAGGGCGCGTGTGATAGGTAATTGAAAAAGCATGTCTGACTTGTACCACCCGCATTAAATGCTTGCCATACCAAGATCTCTTCGGAACAGTGGAAAAAGATTTATTTTCCCAGAAAGCACTCATTAGTAAGTTTTGAACCCAAATAAATATATATAAAACTAAGAGGCTTTAACTTTAAAAAAAACTAAGTATAAACTTTGACCTCCACTGAGGTTCGACCTCGTCTGATATTCAAACCTCTTCTGAGATGAGGAGCTTCTTCTGAGAAAGATCCTCTTCTGAATATGAACCTCCACTGAGTTGAAGGTAACTCTTCTGAGATTAAATCCTTTCTTTACTCTCCTGGATCTAGGAGTCCAAGCTCCACTGACAACTCTTGGAACCTTGCTTCAGCCAAAGGTTTTGTGAAGATATCTGCCTTCTGTTTGTCAGTGTGGATTTTGAGCATTTTGATGTCCTTCTTCTTCACATGATCTCTGATGAAATGATGCCTTATATCCACATGTTTGCATCTTGTGTGGAGAACTGGATTTTCTGAAATAGCAATTGCACTATTGTTGTCACAGAAAATAGGGACTTCATTGGCAAAGATGTTGTAATCTCTCAGTTGTTGTCTTAGCCAAAGAATTTGAGCACAACAACTTCCAGCTGCTATATACTCAGCTTCAGTAGTGCTTGTGGCTACTGAGTTTTGTTTCTTGGAGAACCAAGAAATCAGCTTACTTCCCAAGAATTGATAAGTGCCTGAGGTTGATTTCCTGTCAATTCTACATCCTCCATAATCAGCATCTGAGTATCCTGTGAGTTCCAGATTGTCATCTGAGGGATACCACAATCCCATAATCACAGTACCTTTAAGATATTTGAGAATCCTCTTAGCAGCTTCCAGATGACTTTTCTTGGGGTTGGCTTGATATCTTGCACAAATCCCAACTGCAAAAGTGATATCAGGCCTACTTGCTGTGAGATACAGTAGAGATCCAATGATGGCTCTGTAATGAGTCTGATCTACTGATTCACCATCCTCATCTGGTTCCATCTTGGTGTTGGTGTTGAGTGGAACTCTTGCTACTTTGCTGGTCTGGCATCCAAACTTGTTGATCAGCTCCCTTGTATATTTGGCTTGATTGATGAAGATTCCTTCAGGGGACTGCTTAACTTGAAGTCCTAGGAAGAAATTCATTTCTCCCATCATAGACATCTCAAATTTTCCCTTCATCAGTTGAGAAAACTTCTCACAGAGGACCTGGTTAGGACAACCAAAAATGATATCATCCACATAAATTTGAACCAGCAATGTGTCCTCTCCTTTTGTGATTCTGAAAAGTGTTCTATCAACTCTCCCTTTGATAAAACCATGATCCAAAAGGAATTGTGACAAAGTATCATACCAAGCTCTTGGAGCCTGTTTCAGTCCATATAGAGCTTTTCTCAATCTATATACTTTGTGACTTTCTTCAAAATCTGGGGGTTGCTCCACATAGACTTCTTCATTGAGTACTCCATTCAAGAAGGAATTTTTAACATCCATCTGGTACACCTTGAATTTCTTGTGAGCAGCATATGCAAGAAATAACCTTATTGCCTCCAATCTGGCTACATGAGCAAATGTTTCATCATAGTCAAATCCTTCAACTTGAGAGTAGCCCTTTGCAACTAGCCTGGCTTTGTTTTTTACTATGATATCATTCTCATCCTTCTTGTTCTTGAATACCCACTTGGTTCCTATCACATTGCAGTGATATGGTCTGTCCACCAACTCCCAAACTTGATTCCTTGTAAACTGGTTGAGCTCTTCTTGCATGGCAATAATCCAGTTAAAATCTTGAAGTGCTTCTGCTATGGAACTTGGTTCCTGGTTTGATAAGAAATAATAAAACGAAGCACTTTCTCCATGAAAACTTCTAGTTTTGACTCCTGAGGAAGGATCACCTAGGATTTGCTCAACAGGGTGATCTGAGAGCCAAGTCCTCCTAGGCTGATGCCCTTCAGTAGAGTTTAACTCTTCTGAAGTTGAGTCACTAGATATAGGAATGAAATCGAATTCAGGAAATAGAACAGAGGGTTGAAGTCCTGAGTCATCATTCAAGGTATTTTCATTCTCAATGGTAATTTCATTGGTTCCCCCTTGAATGATGGGTTCAGTGAATGTCTCAGCTGTGACCACATCTTCATTGACATTTGTTACCTCTTGAACTGGGATAGTGTTTATCAGTTTAGTTACATCTTCAGGAGAGCTCTCAGGTGAGCTTTGAGAAGTGGTCTGATTTTGAGTGTCCTCTTTGAATTGTTGATCATTGAGGTTGTCCCAGGTTGGGATGAATGTATCAACACAATTCTCAGGATAGCCTTTAGACTTGATACTCAGTCTGGTTAGTCTTTTGCTAATCACATCCTCATTCTCCTTACTTCTGGACTCAAAAGTAGATTCATCAAACACCACATGAGGTGTTTCTTCCACAACAAGAGTTCTACAGTTGTAAAATCTGAAAGCTCTACTGATTTGGGAATATCCTAAGAAAATTCCTTCATCAGCTTTGCTATCAAAAGCTTTCAGTTGTGTTTTCCCATTGTTGTGAATGAAACACTTGCAACCAAAAATATGAAAGTAAGATACCTGTGGCTTTCTATTATTCCATAACTCATATGGAGTTTTTCCTTGATGTTTGGTTACCATGGATCTGTTTTGAGTGTGGCAGGCAATATTAATAGCTTCAGCCCAGAATCGTTTAGGAACTTGAGCTTCAGCTAACATTGTCCTTGCTGCCTCCTTGAGAGTCCTATTTCTTCTTTCAGCTACTCCATTTTGTTGTGGAGTTCTTGCAGCTGATGTCTCATGTGAAATACCTAATTCTTTGCAGTAATCGGATATAATAGAATTTATGAATTCAGTGCCTTTATCTGATCTTATCTTTACAATGTTCAGGCTCTTTTCATTGCTAACTTTCTTCAGGAGCTCTGGCAGTCTCAGTTGAGTCTCCTTTTTGCTTGCAAGGAATATCACCCATGTATACCTGGAGAAGTCATCAACAACAACAAGTGTATACTTTCTCCCATTGATACTTACAGGGGTTACTGGACCAAAAAGATCCATATGTAACAGTTGAAGTACTCTGTCAGTAGAGGTTGCTACTTTGCTTTTGAAAGATGCCTTTACTTGCTTTCCCTCCTGACAGGCTTTACAGATATGTTCTTTGTTGTATACTACATTTGGCATTCCTTCTACCAGTCCATGTCTTGCTATCCTGTTCATCATCTTGAAGTTCAGATGACTTAGCCTTTTGTGCCATAACCAATTAGTGTCAGTTGAGCTCTTAGCAATAAGACATGCATTTGGTGTGCAAGACTTCCAATCTGCAAGATAGACATTTCCCTTTCTTGACCCAGTTAGTAGTACCTGTTGTGAAGATACATTCTTAACAAAACACAGGTTACATGAAAATTCAACACTGTATCCCTTATCACAGAATTGACTTATGGATAGAAGATTATGCTTAAGTCCACTGACAAAGGATACATTGCTTACCCTTACTGAGCCAATGATTAAAGTACCATAACCTTTAGTGGCTCCTTGTGAGTTGTCACCAAAGGTGACTTGTGGACCTTCTTTCTCAACAAATTCTGTCAGGAGTTCTTTGTTGCCAGTCATGTGCCTAGAACATCCACTGTCCAAGTACCAGACTGATGATTTAAGAGTTTCTCCTTTGTTGAGGTCCACTGAGCCCTGCAATCAGAGATCAAGCTTTAGGTACCCATTTGGTGTTGGGTCCTACCAGGTTAGCTGTACCTTTTGGAATCCAAATTTGCCTCACAGTTCTAATCACTTTAGATTGACTAATTTGTCTTCCATAAATATCTACATAGATTGTTATCTCCCTAGGTGCCTTGGGAGTAAATTTTCTATGGGTGTCAGCCTTTGAAGGAACAGGAACCTTCTTCACATTCTTTCTCTTTGGCTTGGGTGCACCTGGTCTTGGTTTCTGTTGATAAAGGTATGAAGGGCCTTTTCCTTTAAGCACAAAAGGAACAGGTCTTCCATATGAGTCATTCCTTGAGGACTGCTCATGCCTGGGTGCTCTCAGCTGAGGTTGCTTCATCTATGAAGACCTCGGTTGATAGTACCTCTGCTGAGATCTAGTTTGATAAGTCACATGAGCCTTTCCATTTGGTTTTGTCTTAGATTGACTTTTCTTTTAAGTGATCTCAGCTGGTCTTTTTCCTTTATCCATAGTCTGTGATTGAAATGTAACCGACTTGACAAAAACTCTCTTTGTGCCACTTGAAGAAGCAACACTCAGAGGACCTTCTGAAGGTTTTGGAATAAAGCCTATCCCACACTTGTTATTAGGATTGATTTGAAAATTTTGAATCTCCTCTATGGCAAGAGAGGGTTTGTTTAGAGCATCAATCCTTTTTAACAGGGTCTCTTCAGATTTTTGTAAGACATCAATTTTCAGGAGAGAATCCTTTATTTGGCTTACCAATTTTAAGTTCTCTTCAGTTAACTTTGTCTTAGATTCATTGAGATCTTTTATCAGTTGATCTCTACCATTTCCTTGACTCCTGAGGGTTTCCACCTCTTTTGTCAGTTCAATGGTAGATTTGACTGAGTTTAGATCTGCTTGATTCCCAGACTCAATTAACTTGGAGTTTTCACTCAAGAGTTGTTTGTTCTCATCTTGAAGACAGAAACTTGCTTCTTGCAACCTTGAGAAATCAATCATCAATTGTTCCAAAGCGGACTGAAGATTGAGTTCCTCAGTTGACTCTGAGTTTAGCTCAGGTGTGTGTTCTAGAGAAATGGATAGTTTAGATTGTACCTCTGGTTCTTCTCTTGCCATGAGGCACATGTCATCTTCACTGCTGTCAGAGAACAGTTCATCAGGTGACTCCAGATTTTCATCAACATCCCCAGCCATCATGGCTTTCCTTTCTCCATATCTTCTGTCTCTTTTGGCTTGCCTTTCCTTTCTTTCTTTAGTGCTCAGTTGAGGACAGTCATATTGAAAGTGCCCAATCTTCTTGCACTGAAAACACCTGTTGGCATCATCATTCTTTTCCTCAGTGGACTCTCTGGTCTTTGATGATGATCCTTCAGCCTTGGTGTAATTCTTGTATTCCTTCTTCTTTTCCAGCTCAGATGAGCTTTTCTCTCCTTCTCTGGTGGTCTTTTGTGGATAACTTCTACCTTCCCTGTTATCCCTGTAAAATCTTTTATACTTGCCAAAGCGGCTGTTAAGTTGTTTAAACCTTCTAGCCATCAGGCTGAGTTCCTCCTGCATCTCAGCCTTGCTTTGTGACTTGCTTGCCTTTGTACTCTTCTGAGGCTTTGGGGATTTTGGCTCAGACTCCTTGGCTTTGAAGGCTACTCCCTTCTCAGCTGAGGTCTCATCAGGAGCCATTTTCCTGTTCACATCAAACTCATAAGCCTTGAGTTCAGAGAATACCTGTTGCATAGATATGCTGGATAGATCCTTGGTATTCTGCATCATCACAGAGTACACATCCCATCTTGAGGTTAGACCTCTCAGGATCTTTAAGGCAACCTCTCTCTTGGTATAGACTTTTCCCAGAGAATTTATCTCATTCATGATGTCTGTGAACCTCCCATCAAGCTGGTCAATGGTCTCAGTGGACTCCATTGTGAACTGCTCATACTTTTGAACAGCTACTGAAAGCTTGTTCTCCTTTATCTTGTCAGTTCCTTCACACATAAGAGCAAGAGTGTCCCATAGTTTCTTTGCAGTCTTGCAGTGGATCACTCTTCCCATTACAGAATCTAGAATAGTGGTGTAGAGAATGTTCATGGCTATGAAGTTGAGGTTGTTTCTCCTCCTCTCATCTGCAGTGAAGTTATCTTCATCTTTGGGTCATTCTTCTCTAGGATATGCAATAGTTTCAGCTGTAGTTCTAGGGTTAGGTGTCATAAAAACAAATGGACCTTTAGTAATAACCCTCAACATTTCATCATGCACACAGGCAAGATGAGCTCTCATTCTGATCTTCCAGAAGTCATAGTTTTCCACTGAGAATTGTGGAAGCTTGTGATGAGACATATGGTTCAAGGGATTAACTCCCATGTTGTTCTCTGCTGGTGGTGCTACCCTAGCTGCATTGTCAGCCATAGTATAAAAACAAGTTTATCAAAAGATCAATTCAGGTGACCTTGAAAAATACCTTTAAGCACAAGGTATACTTAGAACAATGGTCTTTTGAACCACTACTCTGATACCAATTGTTGGTCCCGAAACGAGCAAACAGGTGTATGGGGGGGGGGAATACACCTGTGATTACAAATTAAAACTTCTTGTAAAACTTATCAGGTTACTTAAGACAATAACTCGTCAGTGGACTTGAAGGTCTGCTGAGAGTTACTTAGAGAAAGCCTACTGAGATAATACCTTCACTGAAAGCTCAAGACTTTCAGTTGAACTACTATCTAATTACCTTTCAGATGCGGATTAGTGAGCCCTTAGAAAACTCGTTTTACTTTGATAAACTTTGAGATTAACACACACTTAGGAAAGTAGATAATAAGAACACAAGATATAAAGTGGTTCAGAGATGAATCTCCTACGTCCACTGTCCTGATCAAACAGGAGAATTCCTTTCACTTGGAATTCCTTGTGTTATAGTGCCAAGGTGCACTGATCAACTAATCCTCTCTTAGGATGATTGATCACTAGGAAATTCCAGGTCCTAGTTCCCAAAACAAACCAGCTTTCAGACTGATACAACAATCAGCTTACTAACACCACTTAACACTAGCTCTCAACCTAAACACTGAGTAGGGTTTTGAGTAGGGTTTTGGTTCCAACTATTTTGAGATAATCCTTACAAGTTTAGCTCAAGGCTTAGGATTGGATTATCTCTTTCTAAGATTTGGATATAGCTTTTAAGCTTGGTTACAGAAGGTTTGTTAGCTCTCTACAAATGTGAAACACTTGGGAAACAAAGGTAATTTCGAGTGCTTCTTAGTTGTTATGAATGTAGAGATAGCTTTGATCTTGTGAGTTTCCCGTGCTTGGAAATGTGCACGTCCTTCTGTATTTATAGGGTTCCTTGAAAATCTTCCCGTTGGATTTGAATCTTCTCAAGTAAGTCTTCTTGTATCTGATTGGCTCAAACGACTCTATTTGAAGCTTTAAGTCTTGTCAAGAAATGGCTGAAAGACCATGCCTGTTCACCAACTTTCTGTAGATTGCTAGAGAAAGACTTTTGTACTTGTCAGGCTGGGGCAGGTCGGCTGTCAGTAAGTACACTGACGTGTCATCTTCTCATTGGACCTTAAGTCTGCATGCCCAGATTCTTGTCTTGCTTTAAGGTGGAACTCCTCGGAGAGAACCTTCTTATTCCTTCATTTATTGTAAGCTTCACTGAAATTCATTTTGCCTTGTTCCAACCAGATTAACTAACAGCTTTTAATTTGTTTTAGCATTGTTAGTTACCATCAGTGGACCTTGGTCCTCTCCTGACAGTTTTAGTCTTAGTGAGAATGTACTTAGGAAACATTCAAGACTTAGACTTATTCTCAGATCACTTAGTCTTCAGCGGTCTTCATCTTCAGTGGACTTCATCTTCAGCAGACTTCATCTTCAGCAGACTTAATCTTCTTAAATACACTCATGTAATTACTAACTGTACTCAGTTCTTAACACTTTGAACTGTTTGACTAAGTACTAACTCTACTGAATAATTTACTTACAAAACAACTTAGGAGGAACATGTTGGCATCTAATCAAAACATAAGTCTTATATATTTTCCCAACAAATTACGTGTGATTGATTACCACCGTAAATGGTAAATAGGAAGTATCAGGGTAAGAACGGATGAATAGGTGTATTGATTACGTATTTCCTTCGTATGTGTGTGAGTTAGAGGTATATGAGTGTGTGTAAGTGTATATAAAGTGTATTTAGGAATTTTGACTTAGATTATTTCATTTAATTAAAGGTTTTTATACACACCACCAAGTAGGAGGTGGCTAGTCCTTTCATCTACCATGTGTGCATGTTTGCATATGTTTTGTTGACTTTTTTAACCTTATCTAGGCTTAAGTCTATCTTCTAAATATGTTTAGCCCGTAATTACATGTTGTTCGTCATCTTTAGCTTCCTATGATTGAGTTTTAGCTTTGCTTCCTTTTCAGTTGTTCGACTCTCTTGGAGCTTTTGTCCAACCTATTCGCCCAGTTTTATAAGTTCTTGGGCAAAGTCTGACTAACTTTTCATTGGTTGCTCGCCCATTGGAGTTGTTCGTCATTTGAAGATTTAAACATATGATGTCTTACGTTAGTACTTATTCATGTAGTGACACATTTTTCTCCATACAGTAACATATATGTGTTAATACAATAACACACATTTATTTTTACATCAACACATGGTTGGCCTTATAATAACACAATTTGGGAGAGGACTTTCATATTTTAGTGTAAAAACATCTTTCTCCAAATAGTAACACATGTGTGTTCTTATAATAGAACATTTTTCAGATACCTTACATATGTTACTAAACGAAAAATTAGTTATTTTTGTGAAAAAAATATTTGTCTGAATCAGTATTTGTTTTGATAATAACACACATTTTACCATTATAGTTACACACATTGGCCTATTCAGTAACACATACTGGGAGCAAACTACTGAGTTTTACGTTTTCGTGATTTTTTTTTTGAATGACCCGACCAACCTTTTGGGATCCACGAGATTCTAATTTGGGTTATATAATACGGATCCTAGACCTGTAGAATTATTAATATGAGTTTTTGTCCATTAACAAAAATTAAGTGTTATGCTTTAAAATTTTGTTTTAAAATAAAAATTATTATAATTTGATTTTTTTAAGATTTTAAGGAACGGTAAAACTGTTTTTTTTAATCTTTTTCCATTTTAGGATATTTATTTTAGTTATACAAAACTACTAGAATATATTATATCAATAATGGATACATATATTGGGTTAATTCTAGGTAATTTGTGATCATTAGGTCAAATTTAAATATTAGTTATTTCAACACTTTTTATAAGTTAATTACCTGTTGAGATGTTTAAATCAGATATATAGTTTTAAATTACAATTGGTCATTGGATACTGGGATCACAGGGGTTTCGATGCTCAAGCCACAAAACACAAATTTCCTGAGTTGAGGTGTTCTGAACGTATAAGATCATGAGTTCAAATTGACGAAATTAAAAGAGGCAATGTGAATGAAAATTAGCCAGACACTAATAAGCAATAAATTGTGAGGTCGCCAAATTTTACACAACTAGCACATTAATATGACCACACAATTGATAATAAAACATAAACAAGAATAATGTGCATTTTATTTTTAAGGTAGACTAATTCCAAATGTTGATAGGCGAGCAGCCAAGCAACAGGGTTAAGCTAATTAAAGAATAAATAAATAATTAGAAGGTCATTTATGTTAAGAAGATCAAAAGAGGCGAGCAGCAGGGAACCTATATGAAGAATTCATATAAAGACGAACAGCCGGGCAAAACGAACAGCTGGTCAGACGAGCAGCTGGTCACAAAGGATCAAAGTTGAGCGAGCAGTTCTAATAAGAGGATTCAAGAATGAGCTTCAAGGACGAGCAGGTGAGCAACAGGGCACCTCGGAGAATGATCAAGGATCCCACTAATTAGCATTGCATTAGGAACAAACAAGTGTCTTAACAAATGTAAGGAGGTGACACCTCATACTTGCTTGTACCCTATAAATACCCCTTCATGAGAGGGGAAAAATAAGTTCATTTATTAAAAAAACAAGCCCAAACTCTTGTAATTTCGATTCTCAACCCTTACTTGCCTTAATTTAGTAATTAATCATATTCTAATTACCTTGTTTGATGATCTTCAAGCCTAAACAACCACTAATCATCCACATTGAATCAAGATCATCAACAATTGGCGCTAGAGAGAGGGGTCCGAACCTCCGGTTGGTTGAAGATTTGAAGGAATTTTGCAAAAAGTCACCGGAATCTACAAATTATAGCCAGAATCCGGCAAGGAGTCACCGGAAACTGGGTATAAAGGGGTTCTTTTTATCATTTGTGATAGGTTTGTTCAAAGTTTAAGGACTTGAATGCATGCATGTGTGAATTAGGGTTTGTAAATAGCCAAATTCACACAAGCAAGGCTAGTTATCCTTGAATAGACACCCACAAATACAAATTCTTCATAAAAAATATCCAGCATTTGACAAATGGCGAGATCACAAGAACGATAATCCTCGATTACGCATCCGTCACACAGGTCACGAACTAGGGTTTCATCAATGGGTGACCATGCACGAACAGTACGGATGACATCCCGAAGAAATGTCCATGTTACTGTCGACACTCTTCCTCCGGAGGTGGAGGCCCTAGCCCAAAATCTGGAAGAATTGGCAAAAATAATTATCGTCTTATAATCGTTGCAAAGGCGTCAAGAAGCTGTCGGGCCGTCAAGAGCTCAGGAGGCGAGCAACCAGCAACCGAGCAGCCGAGCAAGTGGCTAAACTACATGAAAATATACGAGTGGATGAAGCAGATAGTGCCTATGCTAGAAAGAACAGAGGCAAAGCCCCGATGAGCGAACAATTGGGTAGCCGAGGTGAATCCACCCCTGGAGGAGGCGAGGAGTCGAGCAGGAGGACAACCAGGGATGCATGCCGCACCCAGACAGATGGAAGAACGGAGAATCAGGGAAGGAATAGAAGAGAAACCCTCCAGAAGAGTGAGGAGCGAGCACACCCTGCTGCTCGCCACTCAGTCCATGACAGGCTAAGAAGGTCAGCTTTTGGTCGCTTGGGTCCCAACAGAGCTAGCAACATCTCTAGGTGAGCTACACAGGAGAAACGTCCCGTTGGAGAGGGACTATATCGTGGTGAAGTTGTTGGACGTGATCACGATGAACAGCCTTCCAATGGAAGAACGTCTCTGGACGAATGACAAGCCTTGAAGAAAGCAGTGGAAGAGATGCAGAAGAAATTGGAGACTCAAAAGGGCATCGGATCGACGGTGTTGCCATCATCACCATTATCTTCCATAATCTTGAATGCTCCCATACAAAAGAAGATACAGTTCCCGACTATCAGCTTATACGAAGGTAACACAGACCCGAGAGTCCACTTGACAAAATATTCAAATTTTATGATATCCATGGGGGCTACGGATGCAACTCAATGCTGTAATTTCCCGCTTACACTTGGAGACGGACCTCATCGATGGTTCTCAGCATTGACCCCGGGATCCATCAACTCTTTTGCACTGTTAAGCAAGGAGTTCCTGTCCCATTTCTCTACCGCCGGGTCTTATTTAACACAAAGACACCTTTTAGCAGATCTAAAGCAAGGAGACGATGAGTCTGATAGAAAATTTCTTGAGAGATTTGATAAAGTCTTATTGGAAGGAGAAATGGTGAGCGAGGATACAAAAATTGTAGCCGTGATGGCAGGGCTCAAGAAAGGAACCGACCTAAAGAAGGAAATGCATCTGGCCTTCCCCAAGACCTATGCAGAATTTAGACATAAGGTTGGTATATACATCTCAATGCAAGAAACTCTTCAAAATGAATTGGGAGACAAGGCTGACCTGAAAAAGTCAGGGAAAAAATTAGGAGGAGGAGAATACAAAGCTCCCAAAAACATGAAAGCTTTTAATGAAAAAGCAGACCTGAAAGAAAAACTGAATTAGGTATTGACTACATCAGTAGAGGTTATCTACAATAATGTAAAGGATAAAGACATACTATCAGAGCCTAGAAAGATCCGACAAGAACGAGGAAAACTAAATCCGAATAAATAATGTGTGTATCATCAAAACATAGGCCACTTCACAAGTGAATGCCGGGACCTTCTGAAGCAGTTGTGGAGGTTTTACGAAGAAGGAAAACTGTCAGAACTCGTAAAAAGGCAACTGGGAAAGAGACCAAGAACATCAACACAATCCAGCTCGGAAGATGATGAGAGTGACGAGCAGCCGAGCGGGATGGATAAGAAAAGAAAAAAGACAATGACAGCTCCAGCTGAACCGGTATGAGAGATCTTGATGCTCGAACCAACTGGACCGATAGGAGGTTGTTCAAATGGAAGGCCCCAGATGTCCAAAAGAAAGAGGAAGGCGGAACTGAGGGTCGTAGCCCAAGTTGAAGAAGTGGGAGTAAACCAGGCAACCAAAAAGACGGGAGACTTAACATTCTCAGAGAAGGACTTGGATGGGATACCCACCCCTCACAATGACTTGCTGATCATCTGTGCTAACATCATGGGAACCCGAGTACATCGTCTACTTGTCGATACCGGTTCCTACACAAACATTTTGTTCAAAAGCACTCTAGATCACTTAGGAGATTATGCTGAATATTTAAAAGATTGTAATCATAAAATAGTGAGATTTGGAGAAGTTGTAACCATTCCCTTAGGTCAGTTGAACTTGTATCGACCGAGAACCCTGATAGGAGGTTAACTAGAATGGTAGAGTTTTTTGTTGTAGACCAACAATCTTCCTACAACGGGTTTCTCGATCGCCCTTTCATGAATGAATTCAAAGCAGCCGTTTCCACGTACTACTATTGTCTTAAATTTCCAACTTCGAAAGGGTCGGGTACAGTGAAAGGCGACCGGAAAAGAGCTCGAGAGTGCCTCCTGCAACTGCAACTAAAAGACAACAGAGTGTCCGTCAGGGACGAACAGCCGAGCAGTAGGGTTGAAGACGAACCTTCCATCTTAGATGAAATCATGGAATCCATAGATAAGAAAATGATGGAAGTAGACGAGCAACAGGGTGAAGGCGAGCAGGAGGTCTAAAACGAGCAGTGAGGAGAGGAGGTTGTACATGTCCCAGACGAAGTTGAAGATATCGAGCCACGATTAGGAGTAGAGCCGATGATGATCGAAGATGAGATTAACCTAGAAGGACCCATAATCGATCCTCATTGGAAAAGCCAAAAGAGAAGAGCAATGCCGATTGAAGAATTGGAGGCAATAAAAGTTGACCCAAACTGAGAAGATTTGGAACTTTTTATTGGATTTGAGCTCCCTGAGCCATACAGATCCAAAATGAAAAAAAAAATCCTCAAGTCTAATCTTGATGTGTTTGCATGGTCACACGCCGATATGGTAGGCATTAGCTCTGAGCATGTTTGCCATAGACTAAATATTGATCCAACTATGAAACCGGTAAAACAAAAAAGAAGGAAATTTGGACCCGACAAGTACGATGCATTGGATGTGGAAGTGAAGAAACTACTAGACAACAATCTTATCAGATAAGCTTTATGTCCTAAATGGGTGGCGAAACCGGTGCTAGTCCGAAAGCCGAATGGAACATGGAGATTATGCATCGACTTCATCGACTTGAATGCTGCCTGCCCAAAGGATAACTTCCCACTTCCACACATTGACCAGCAGGTAGACAACACGGCCGGGCACGAGCTCCTCACATTCATGGATGCATTTGCAGGCTACCACCAAATCCCAATGCACCCGGACGACCAGGAGCACACAGTATTTTACACCAACAAAAACTTGTTATGTTGGAAGAGGATGTCGTTTAGATTGATTAACGCGCGAGCCACGTACTAAAGACTTGTAAATAAAATGTTCGATGAATACAATGGCAAGACAATGGAAGTATACGTGGATGACATAGTCTTCAAAAGCCCAAGGAAGGAGGACCATCTAGAGCACTTATCACAAGCATTTGAAATACTCTGGGCTTACAACATGAAGCTAAATCCAAAAAAGAGCAGCTTTGGAGTTCATCCAGGAAAGTTCCTTGGACACTTGGTCAATCAGCGGGGCATTGAAGTGAACCCCTCGAAAGTGAAAGCAATCATGGACATGCAGCAACCAAGGTCAGTCAAGGAGGTCCAACGACTCACTGGATGTTTAGCAGCCTTGAATAGATTCATTTCAAGATCTGGTGACAGATGTCGACCTTTCTTTGATGCTATAAAGAAAGGACAATTTCAGTGGACAAGTAACTGCCAACAAGCGTTTGAACAACTGAAAGAATACCTCGGCGACACCAAGATACTGTCAAAAACTGTTTCTGGAGAAAAGTTGTACCTGTACCTGGCTGCCTCAGAAGTGGCGATCAGCTCGGTCATAGTTCGTGCAGAAGAGAAGTTTCACTTACCGATCTACTATGTGAGTCAGACCTTAAACGAGGCAGAAATCAAATATTCACCAATGGAAAAGTTAGCTTACGCACTTGTAATGAGTGTGAGAAAGCTACGACCATACTTCTTTGACCATCAGGTAGAATTATTGACAACATTTCCATTGAGACAAGTTTTACAAAGGCCTGACACTCCTGGTCGCCTCCTCAAATGGTCCCTCGAAATAAGCCAGTTCGGAATATCTTATGTACCTCGAACAGTGATCAAAGGACAAGCGTTAGCTGACTTCATAGTCGAACTAACCTTTCCTCAAGATACGACGAGAGGTCATAACCATCCATTGCATATGTACGTTGATGGATAATCAACTAATACAGTATCAGGAGCCAGAATAGTGTTGATCAGCCCGGATAGACAAGTATTCACCTCAGCTATCAGATTTGAGTTCATGGCAACGAACAATGAAGCCGAGTATGAAGCACAGATTGCTGGACTCCGGTTAGCATTAGTTGTGGGGGTATGAAGATTGTAAATATTTGGAGACTCGCAGTTGATAGTCAACCAAGTCCGAGGAGAATACGAGGCAAAAGACGAAAATATGGCCTTGTATCAAAAAATTGTTGCTAATTTAGCTTCACTATTCCAACAAATCTACATTGAACAAGTGCCAAGAGACAATAATGCCCAGGCAGATGCACTTGCTCGCCTGGCTACCAGCACAGGACCGGCAGAACTTTTAGAAGTTACGATAACCAAAATACTTCACCCATCAACTAACGATTACAATATCAATCAAGTTGAGGAAGAATTTGGGGAAAATGACTGGCGAACACCAATATTTAAGTACCTCATGGATAGTGAAGTACCCGAAGACCCACAAGAAGCAGCCAAGACGACCAGGCAAGCAGCAAGGTTCACTATCATGGATGGGCAACTCTTCAAGAGAGGATTTTCACTTTCCCTACTAAAATGTCTGGCAAGGGGGCAAGGCCAAAAAGTTTTAAAAGAAATTCACGAAGGCGTGTGTGGAAATCATGCAGGAGGGCGAGCATTGGCATACAAAACAGTAAGACAGGGATACTATTGGCCAACTCTACTACAAGATGCAATAAAAGTTGCAAAAACATGTCATAAGTGCCAGTTGTTCGCCCCCAACATCCATAGGCCACCAACTGAACTAATATCAGTAAATAGTCCATGGTCATTCGCAAAGTGGGGGATAGACATCATAGGACCTTTCCCAACCGGAAAGGGGAAAGTAAAATTTGCGGTAGTGGCCATGGACTATTACACAAAATGGGCCGAAGCAGAGACACTCATGATGATCATGCAAGAAAAGATGATTAGTTTTATTTGGAAAAACATCGTGTGCCGATTTGGAGTCCCACAAGAAATCTTAACAGACAACGGGAAGCAGTTCGAACGTAAGAAGATAAGGGACTTTTGTAAAAAATAGGGGATCAAAAAGCATTTTTCAACTCCGTATCATCCCCAATCCAACGGTCAAGTCGAAGCGGTCAACAAAATAATAAAACACATTTTGAAAATCCGCTTAGTCGACAAAAAAGAAAAATGGTCAGAAGAACGGCTAGAAGTACTATGAGCTTACAGGGTATCATATAGGACGAGCACCGGGGAAACTCCATTCACCATGACATTTGGCACCGAAGCAGTTATACCTATAGAGCTCAAGGTTCCAACGGAGCGAACAACAGGGTTTCACGAACAGTCGAACAACATGACTTTAGCTGCAGAAATGGACCTAATCGATGAAAAAAGAATTTTGGCAGAAATGAAGAATGCAATATACAAGAAAAGAATCGTAAAATATTACAATTCACAAGTAAAAATCAGGGAATTTGAAGTCGAAGATCTAGTGCTTAAGAAAGTGTTAGCACCACCACCAGGAGTATTTGGACCAACTTGGGAGGGCCCGTTCAGGATAACTCACAAATGGTATAACGGCACGTATGACCTCGAAAATATGAAAGGCAACCCGGCTCAATACTCCTGGAACACAGCCTTATTAGAGAAATATTATCAATAGTCAAGAGTCGATGTAAATTTTGCATATCACTATTATACGTTATAAATTTGGGTGTAAATTTTAAAAAAAAATTAAAATTTTAGTTTAGAATGCTAGTAAGATTGTCAAATTCGAGCAACAAAAATGATCATTTGATGTATTGTATATTATGTGTTAAGATTAACTTAGAAAGGCAGCAAGACCCACCTGTTCGCCCACAAAGCTCAATTGCTCGCCTAAACGAAACGTACGAAGTGCAAACTTGACATGTGGCGAGCAACAATGCTCAGATATAAAAAGTAATAAAGGTTAAGTCCAGTCAGGACCATAAAAAGTCCAATTAATGAAGGTCAAGTTCCTCGAGAACCAAAAAAGACCAATATAAAGTTATACATGCAGATTTGCAGACAAAAGTACTTTACTTTTGAAAAATAACTGAGAAGTACTTAGGCAAAAATATGAAGCGTAATAAAGGGGGCGAGCAGTAGGGCAAATAAGAAGAAAATATTAACACAAACAAGCCACGGAAAGAACAAGTTCTTTGAATTAAATACGAGATATAGTACAATCAAAAGGATAGAACAAGACTAAAACCTACTACAAAGTTAGGTTCGAAAAAGAAAAAACTAAGGTCTTCATCTCTGAGGAGCCGGGGGAGCATAAGTAGTTTCAGTTGAAGGGGCGACGTCTGTGGTGGCCGGCTCGGGGACCTGCTGCTCGCCAGCAACAGCAGAGGTACCTGCCTCATCCAAATGGGTCGGGCAAATGGGGCTTAAGGCGTAAAAAACCGAGGCATCCTTGTTTACCTCCTCAGTCCTCAGCCTTGGGGCGATCACCCAGACGTCAATCTTGAAGACATCCAAGTTAACACCCATATCCCCTAAGTCAGCAACTGGGATATTAAAGTTGGCAGCAGGAGGGTTCTCTATAACATAGTCTGTGAAGTCCTTTGTGACCGAAGTCATAATGTCAAGACCGTTGTCGAGTGCATACTTCACAGACCTCACACTGTTAGCATATGTGCAGATGTAATCGAAATTAGTGTTATCAGTTACATCCTGCACATAGTTAGTGTAAGAAACGGTGCGTTTACCCTCCACCTCTAGACGAGTAACATGAACCTTAAAGGAATCGACCCTTTCTACCAGGCCGACACGCTCAGTCTCCAGGACTTGAAGGCGATCAGTTGCGACCCCCAAGTCTAACCTCAATTTCTCAGAGGTATTCAGAGCAACCTTCTCCCGGTCCTCAACAACCTTCAGACTCTTTTCCCAGTTGAGTTTAGCTTTCTCGTACTCGCTCTTCAACCGAGCCAGCTCCTCATCCTTCTTCTTCAAGATTGCAGCCTTCTCTGCCTCAAACTGGTCAACCTTCCTCCCCAAGCCCCGGTTAGTCCTCTCCAGCTCTATGGCTTGGTCGAGGAATCTCTGGGAAGACACATCCTGGTGACTAGCGTTATAACTTAGCATGCGAGCATTGTCACTTAGACTTTGGCCATTAACGATCTCCTCACACAGTTTGGTCCACGAGCGAGGGATGAGCTCAGTTGCTCGCCTAACATGCGAGTCAGGAATATCTTGGTAAGGTGGGGCGGTTTTTACACAACTGAGCTGATAGAGTACCTTTGCCCGACCAGGATACTCCTCAGGTTTATACCTATAACAAGAAATAATAAAGTTAATCAAAGTGAATAGCAAGGTGGCGATCAGCCGAACAACAGGGAGAAAACTTACTCCTTTAACTTGACGGGATCATAACCTAGATAAGAGTTGTCCAGAGAAGATCCCAGCCTCCTGCTCACCACGACGGCGCCAACCACCAGTTGCTCGCTCACTTTCTCTACGAACGAGGAGCGCGGTACATCCCTCCTGCTCGCCTGGGATTGCCCTCTAGACCTTTTTGAATGGTCGTCTTCTTTGCGAGCGGCGGCAACCTCCTTGGTTAATCTCTTCTTGCCCCAATTATATTTTTGCTCCATGGGCGGCGAGGAACGAGGAGGCGGGCAAGGAGCAGGACCTTTCACTTGAGGAGGTTTGTCTTCTTCCTCAACTCTCAATTTGATGAGGGAAGTGGGAGGATCGTATTTCTTCTACTTTGAAGGATCCTCGGCGGCTATCTGTTTAACGCGACGAGCAAGTATGTGATAGCACTCTGGGATTTCAGGAACAGCAACAGTCACTCTTTATTCTAAAAATAAACAAAAAAATAAAGGTTAGACGATCAACAGGGTACCTAGACGATCAGGCAATCAGGCGATCAGAAGGGAAGAATTAGTTTACCTTCCCGAATGACAGCCTAAGCCTCCAAGTGATGAGCACTCGTGGTCAACAAAGTGAGCTTTCGGCAATGGGGTTTTGAGAGATGCTTAATACTGCGATCGCTAATATTCCGAAGGGTGATCACAGTGAGAACATAGAGAAATTCTTCACTCAGCTCGGGATGTCCCCACCTCAGGATGCGCGGACCTGCAAAACAGTGAAAAAGAATAAATTAAAATTAGTTTCACCCTGATCATCAAAGAGATAAAAGGTGAAACCTACGCCTTATTTTTTCAAAGCCTTTGGGTGTGTTAATACGGCCAGGTCTGCTAGAAATGTCAGAAGACGCTCGCTAATCACCGCCGATAAAAAAGAACTGCCTGTGCCAACTCTTCACCTTATTGGGCACCCTTTCAATCAGCTTCACGCCACTACGGGCTTTGATATAATACCACCCTACCCCTTATTCATTGGCAGTCGAAGAGATAGTCATCTCATAATGGATCTCGACGGTGCTTATCTTATTTTTATAACCCTCGAGCCCGAAGAGGGTTATAAAGGCAAGCAAGTTACTCCACCCGTTGGGAGTGATTTGAGTGATCGCCAGGTTGGTATCCTCAAGAAAATGGCCGATCACAAGATGAAGAGGTAAAGGGAACCCGATGTTCAAAATATCAAGATTAATCACCGTACAATCGGGAGGTGGGCGATCAGTTGTTTTCCCCTTCTGTGGAGCATACAGGAAAATATAATAGGGGATCCGGTAGGCAGATCAAATATGCGCCAAGTCGTTCTCTGTGACCAGACTTGGTACCTTGCTCGTCGTGTATTTAGTTTCTTGAGCCGTCATAATGGTCCTTTTAGGAGGCGGGAAGAAATTATAGTGGCGGGCGACATAGTCTATCCATTCTTGTCTATGCACTACCCCCTCCGGTATCTGAGATTCGGGAGTTGGCCAAGAGATGGAAAAGTTAATTTCCCTAAGAAACTCCCAAGTCACCCCACAAGAAGATTGACCTCGTTCGTTGCTCGCCCCGATGACCTCAGGTATGCTCAATTCATCAATCTCTGCAGCAACCTCCTCGGAGTCTTCCCCCAAGTCAGATGAAGTATTTCCCTCAACATCTGGGCAAGCAACTGGTTGAACGATATCCTCCTCGCCCGAGCTATCCATGGCATAGCAAACATCAAAAGAGCGGGCAACAAAGCTCGCCTCCGAACCAGTGTCTTCGTCAATGAGTTAAGTGCGAGTAATCCGAGCAATAGCCTGGCGAAGCGAGCGGCGAGGAACAGGGGATGCCTTTTCAACTTCCATCGGCCGTTTCTCTGGGTTCCGGCCAAAATGTTCATAGGAGATGGTTTTACTCGAAGATGGAGACGCCATGAGAATGAAAATTAGGGTCGGCAGCGGCCGGAACGGAGATACGGCGGCGGTGGCGATTTGAAGATAATGACGATCGAAGGAGAATACGGGAGTTGAAAATTTGAAATGCAAGTATAAAAAAGCAAATTAAAACGAAGAAGAGCAAACAAATTACCTTGCAAATTGCGGAAATCGAGCGAAAATAAGCAAGAATTGGAGAAATTAGAAG
This sequence comes from Ballota nigra, assembly GCA_947034835.1. Taxonomy (NCBI): domain Eukaryota; kingdom Viridiplantae; phylum Streptophyta; class Magnoliopsida; order Lamiales; family Lamiaceae; genus Ballota; species Ballota nigra. The sequence goes on along the minus strand of OX344726.1, from coordinate 54,192,850 downwards.
ATTAAGAAATCAACAATGGCTGATTTTCGAATGGGAGAGGCGAAAAAGAAATGAGAAAGAAGAGAAAGGGTATTATAAGAGTAGGAATCAGGGTCAAAGTGTGAAATTCCAAAGATTTCCAAGCTCCTATATGCAATATAGGCGACAAGCGTGGGCGGCGGATGATGTCACAAACCACCCACGCCACTTCGGAAAACGGGCCTCGAAAGTCGAACCCTCACCAGCCCAAGCGTCACGCCCTATTGGTCCCCCAGATTTTCCCGCTCAATTTTTTTTAAATCCTGTTGCTCGCCTATAGTCACAAAGCAGTGTCTAACAATCATAGTTTGACCTAAAAGGTAATGATTCTCATCCTAATAGGTCAAACTAGGGGGCATTGTTGATAGGCGAGCAGCCGACAATAGGGTTAAGCTAATTAAAGAATAAATAAACAATTAGAAGGTCATTTATGTTAAGAAGATTAAAAGAGGCGAGCAAAAGGGAACCTATATGAAGAATTCATATAAAAATACACAGTCGGGCAAAACGAACAGCTGGTCAGACGAGTAGCTGGTCACAAAGGAACAAAGTTGAGCGAGCAGCTCTAATAAGAGGATTCAAGAATGAGCTTCAAGGACGAGCAGGCGAGCAACAGGGCACCTCGGAGAATGATCAAGGATCCCACTAATTAGCATTGTATTAGGAACAAACAAGTGTCTTAACACTTGTCATTGTATAAAATGTAATAGCTTAGGGACAAAACAAATGTCTAAACACTTGTCAATACATAAATTAGGATGGATAAGGAGGTGACACCTCATGTTTGCTTGTACCCTATAAATACCCCTTCATGAGAGGAGAAAAATAAGTTCATTTATTAAAAAAACAAGCTCAAACTCTTGCAATTTCGATTCTCAACCCTTACTTGCCTTAATTTAGTAATTAATCCTAGTCTAATTACCTTGTTTGATGATCTTCCAAGTCTAAACAACCACAAATCATCCACATTGAATCAAGATTATCAACACCAAACTCTCAAACATTATGAAAATATTGTCCAAAAGTGTTAGAATATCATACTTATGAATTTAATTAACCAATAAACACATAATATTTTTCCTATTTCAGTAATCCAACCATTTTTTTAAACTATAACATCATTATTACATTTACAGGTTCTAATAATTGCCATATGCGATGTTTAAATTAAACATATTCTTTTCACCTCCATATAAATTTTGAATACACAAAATTTAGATTAAAAAATTATTTATGTTATGATGTCAAGCCCACCTATTCCTTGGGCACTACTCACACCACACACTATGCTCTACTACTTTTTTATGGAAATTTTAAAAATTATTTTGTGTTTACAATCCAAATTTTTTTCAATAAAAATAAATTGGATATAACAATTCTAGGAAAAAAATTAATCATGGACTTGAGGTCTATTATCTTTTCTCACCAAATAAAAAATATATATGACAACAATTATAAAACTTGTAAGTTTTTCTTTAACCATAGATCTAGCTGGGTTTTTTTTAAGTATTCAATTTAATCATTTCAATTATGGAATAAATTAGGAGATCGACATGAAGTTAATTCCTAAAGGCAATTTACAATATTTTCATTGATTAATCTGTCTTAGAACATAACATCGTGAACTTTCATGTTTTCATTATTACATGAATTATTTAAACTGTACAAAAGCCTTAGGTGAAGAGTGGGGCTAGGACTTCTTGGAACAAAATTTTAAGAACCGAAATAATCAGGAGGAGATGTGATCGGGTCAGGACTCCTTAGGACAAGTCTTTTGTGCCCAAAATTAACAGGGGGAGAAATGATCGGTTCGGGAATACTTGGAAATTATTTTTGTACCAAAACCTAGCAGGGGGAGACGTGATTGGAACTGGGCCTCTTGGCACAACTCTTTTGAACCCAAAATTAGCAGGAGGGGAAGTAATTGGACCATGACCACTTAGGACAAGTCTTTTGTGCCTAAAATCAGCAGGGAGAGAAATGAATACTTGGTACTGATCTTTTATACCGAAAGCCACCAGGGGGAGAAGTGATTGGATCGGGGCCTCTTGGCACTAGTTTTTTGACACCATCGTGTTGTGGAACACCATGACCCCAACCAAGGGAAGCGTGTAACACTACAACATTATTTTAAATTGCGAAACAAAAAAGTCTTCATTTTGTGTGTACAAAAAAACTTTGATGGTCATATGGTTTTTATATTATAAACAATCCATTTATATATTCTGTTAGGATATTTTTGTCCTAAGGATTTCTTTATTTTGATTCTGATGAAGTCAAATATATTCTATCTTTGTATTGTTTGGATACTAACATTTTAGGTATGGAGATAAGAAGAACTTAGATTTTTTTTTCTAAGGTCTACAACTGAAGTGTTTCAAGACTTTACAACTGAAGAGATATAGTAATGAAGAATTGAGGACTACAGCTGAAGAGTTCTCACCAACTGCAGAGACGGAAGTTTACAACTGAAGACTTATGTCAATTAAGGTTAATTAAGTGTAGTACTTCCTATACATTCACTCACATAGCTTGAAAGACATCGGAAGATTAAAGGAGGTTAATACATAGCCAGTAGACATACGTTGCACAGTGTTTAATTTACTAACCAAACAACTAACACTACAAGACAACATGTACTACAAAAGGACTATGCTACATGCCAAAAAGCTTTAAATGAGCTGAAGTCAAAGCTGGAGGTGATTTCCATTCAAATTAAAATCCCTCCAACGGCTAAGAAGACCCCCAAGACTCCTATAAATAGGAGAGACAACCTCAGAGGACAACAACAACAACACTCGAGCTATTCAAGCATATTACTCAAGCATATCTACAGTTACCTCAATTCTATAATCTTCAATTGTTAGAAATTTTTAGGACTGGGTTACTAGGATATTCTAAGTTGTTGTTCCTCACGAATATCTTATTTTGTAACTCTACCTTGTGTGGGGATTTTTCTTTGTGACAATAAAGTATTCTGAGTGAAAAAAAAGAGTCTAAGTGAAAAATTGTATCCTACTTAAGTTTAGACAGATCTTAGTGAGGAGTCAGGTTCTTTGGGGGAACAACTTTAGATCTTAGTGAATTGTTCTTAGTGATTATTGGAACCTGAGGGTGTAACAGTGGACGTAGGAAGACAGTCTCTCTTCTTCCAAACCAACTGTAGAGTGTGAGTCCACAGATTCTGAGGACAATGAAGCACTTATTTTTCTAATGGCAATGGATGAAGAGGTATAATCCTTATCTAGTTCTTTATCTGATAAGGATTCTTCCAGTGATATGATTCACATGCTCCAAAAGGGTTTCGAAGGACTGCTCAACATCAGAAGTGATTATGATGAACTAAAGATAGAGAATCAAGAACTTAAGCAAATAATCAAAGAACTGCTTGTTGAGATGGATGAGATCAAATAAAAGGTATCTATGATGAATGATTTGCATGAAGAACTTGACTATCTAAAGATTAGTCGTGAAGAGCTATTTGATAAAGCTACCTGCAGAATTGCTGACTGCATAGATCTCAAAAAGGAAGTTGAAATCAAAAGTAAAAAGATTACAGACATTGAGTCTGAGAGAGATTACTTTGTTAAGAGACTGGAATGTTTTGAAAAATCTTCAAGGAAATTGAAGGCAATGTTATCACAGCAAAGACCTTCGGGAGATTTGACAGGTATTGGTTAGAATACATGTGATTGGCAAGATTATCTTAAAAATCAGTACCAACATTTTTCATTCAACAAGAGATTGAAAGGGAAAACATTCTTTTGCAAGAACTTGAGGAACCAGTGGTGCAAAAAATGATCAAGAACCTATCTGATGAAAAGCAAAGGAAGAGATATTATCTATGGAAGGAATGAGACACACTAGGAAGAAAAGTTCAACAAGTACTTTGACAAAGTTACAACTATCTGTAAAGATGACACTCCAAGTCAAACTATACAGATGACAACTGTACAGCCAGAGACAGCTGTAGAATTTAAGAGAAAAGAGAATTTTAATAAATTCTGGAATGGAAAGAAGTCCACAGCTGGTAAGCAATTTACTCAAGGAGTGCAAGAAAGTTAGGTAAGAAACTAACAATTGCCAAACCAACATGGGTGGTTAAAAATGGCACTGGAGGAGATCCAAATCTCTGGATTCCTAAGCACTAACTTTTCACTTATTAAAGGGATATTTGTCAACCACCCCAAAGGAAATTTGGTATATTGACAGTGTTGTTACCCAATTGATAGTTTTAACGAGCTTTATGTGGCTATGATCGGATAAAACAAGATAATGTGCCAAGAGGAGTTTGTCGTGAAAGCTTCATCCTAATGGGCTTGAAGAATGAAATGCAAGAAAAATAAATGCACAAGTATTTGCCGAGGGGTTTAGGCTCGGTCTTAAGTAGCTCTCTTTATTCATGAGCTCAAAGACTCTATTTATAGTAATTCCTAGGTTACATTGTGTTGCCTTAGCTATTTTGATAGGATATTCAATGAATGCTAATAATTTTCTGTCTTTTTGCTAGAGTCTAGTCATCAATGTGTGGTGGCTTTTGTTTGTTGTATCAGCGGGTTGTCCTCCGCCAATGGGAGTGTACCTACTAGCCTGTTGGCACTGTTATACCAGGTGCCCTTCAGTCCATTCTGATGCCTGCTACCTGCTGTCATGCTCGTCCTTTCCTCAAGTGCGGGCACTACAGCCTGGTTTGCGGTTATGTCCTTCCTTTCGTGCTATAACCCCAACTGTCTTATCCTGAAATGGGAATAATAGGAGCTTGACCTCGCCTTTCGAGCGAGGTCTAGGGCGATGTGGCCTGGGCGCACTCTTGTCCACCGCTTGGCGTATCCCATCTTGGTCCGACTCCGAGCGGGCGAGCTCGGTGGTGGGCGAGATCACGCATGGGGCGAGGTCGCTGATAGGGCAAGGTCTCCTTAATTATTGAGGTCGGGGTCAAACGTATTTTCCCCCACAATAATTGCCCCTCAGCTTGGTCGCCGAGGTCGGGAGGCGTCCAAGGTGATTCCAAACTGGGGTGAGACCTTGCTTCCATACTTGCTCTTCACGGGGATCCTTCGGAAGAGATTCTCTGTTGATTCTGGTAATCGATGTCAGTCCACGTGTCACAACGTGATTTATGCATTTTGAACGGTGGCCGACTTGGCATGTGACACTCTTCAGAAAAGTAACCGCCCTGGCGTTGCTTTAATAAAGAGGCGTAATGATGGCCTGAAAAGTGCCAGTCTTTTCGATTGGGCACACCTTTATTGGAGAGCACGACTTTTCCCGTGTTCGCGTCTTTTGGGGAATTTTCAGTTTCCCCCTGATTTTGAATTTTTAATTGTGAATTTACCCCACTTTTTTCCTTTAAAAGTGGGCTTTCCTTCATTCTTTCAAATCTTTCTCTTCCCGCTTATTATCATTTTGCTCTGTTCACTTTGAAGTTCTTAGGCGATTCCGACTCAGTCTTCTTCAAGGTAATCTTTGTTTGCACTTCTTTTTCTTTTCGCAAAAAAAATGATCGACGATGAAACCGCACTTTCGGGCGGAGGGATTTCCCACCTCTCTCGCGCTGTACCCCTGGGAGCCAGGGGTCCTCCATTGGTGGCATTCACCTGGCAGATCTGGCCAGTCTCCTACCACAGCCAATTGGGGACGGTCGGGAGACCGGAGGAAACTCGACTGAGGCCAGAGCGTCCGGCGGTCCAACGACCGATCATGACGATGGAGAGGGGCCTGAAAAAGAGTATGCCCAAGATGAGGAGGTTTATAATGAGCAAGTATCAGTGGCCTACCAGGCCTGGGAGGATTTCGTTGACCAGATGGCCGGTCCTCCCCCAATTTTTTATTACACCGATTACTTGCATGATGAAAGGGCGAGCACCGTGACGACCTCCGAGTTGGCCGCCTGGCGGATCCAGTGGGAGATTCCTATTGATGTGCATCTTTATGCTCTGGATCCGGCGGAGAGGGCTGATCAACCCCCTCCTGGCATGGTTTCATTTAACTTCCATGCTATGGAGGTGGGGCTACGCTTCCCTTTGTACCACAATCTAGTGCACCTTCTGGACTGCTGGAAGGTCGCGCCGGTGCAGCTTCACCCCAATTCTTGGTAATTGATCCTCTCATTGTTTACCCTATTTGGCCGACAACGACTTTATCGGATGCTGAACCCGAGCGAGGTCAACTACCTTCTTGGTGTGAATATCGAATCCCGCTATAAGAGGGATATCTTGGACAAGGTCAACTACGTCTGGGGTCGCCCCAATCGGATGTCCTTGGACAGGATCATCTTGAGGATCTGCCAAAACTTCTCGATTATGCGAATCGGTGGTTCTGGGTAGCCGACGCTTGGAGACCGACGGATGCCTCCGGCCGAGAGATGGTTGTGCCTACTGCCTTTCATTGGAAAAAGAAAAGTAAGTCCAGCTTGTCTATCTTTGAACACTTTGTATTGATCTAATTTTCCTCTGTTTTCTTTGTAGGCTATCGCGTGCCCCGCTGTGAGGAGCTTAACTGGGACTTTGACCTTGCACTCCACCGCATTGAGAAGATCCCCGCCATCCAGCGTCAGACGGTTACCCTTAACACGGCTGAAGCGCGGTGTCGAGCTTGCTTTTTCCTGTTCCCTCGCCACTTGAACCAGGAAGCAGGCACATGTCAATTCTTGACACTATGATTGTTTTAATTTTTTTCCGGATTAAATCAACCCATATCATGTGATTTACTTCTTGTGTCACTTCGATGTGATAGGTCCTGACTTTCCTATATACTCCCTATGTCCATCTCAAGTGATGTCGAGCGCTCCTAGAGTTTTCGAGGCTATACGTTGTGGTCGTAGGGAGCGAGGAGGTGCCCCAGTCCCATCAGTCGTGCCCCCGTCCATTCCAGAGGGGGTCCCCCTCAGGCAGGCGAGCCTAGAAGTGGCTCGCCCAGCTCCGCCATCCCCGCCGCCCCCTCCTCCAAAGAGGAGGCACGCAGGAAATGGTGAGGAGGGAGGATCCTAGGGTCCGGGGGATGGCCCACGGAGAATATCAAAATAGAGGAAGACCTGCAGAGTGCTGCTTGTTGATGAAGAAAATGATGATGTGACTGAGCTTGACGAGTTAGGTAACCCGAGCCACGGAGGAGGCGAGCCCGCCGACGAGAACGAACCTATGCGCAAGCAGGAGACTACTACAACAATTGAGTCCGCCCCTACTAGGATCGCGGGCAGAGGGGGAGCTGCCCCCGAGCCCGCTGCTCCGATGCCCAACCCGAAGAGAAAGGAGTAAAAGCTGTAAGAGGAGGAGGAGAGGAGAAAGAGAATGAAGTGCAAGAGATAGGAGAAGAAAAAGGTACTTCACCTAAGCAAGGTGGAGGTGAAGTAGCCGAGGATGTATCTTTGGCAAGAGATACTGAGGCTCAAAATTTGCCAAAGGAAAGCTCAGTAGAGGTGTCTACTGAAGCTTTTCCACAACAACCCTTAGTGGTGACTAAGGAGTCAGCTGAGGTGTCTGGGAACAAAGGAGTTGAAAAAGAAACCGAAAAAACCGAGGGAGGTGAAAAAGATGTGGAAATTGCTGGTGTAGTAAGTGGTGAAATTAGAGAATCATTCCTGTAAAGGATGATTTTGCTGAAAAAAATCTAGTTGAAAAAGAAAGAAAGAGTGAGAAAGAAAGTGAGATGAGAGTGGAGGAGGGAGTAGATATGGAGGTAGATGTGACAGGAGATTTAGGCTGTGAGATTGAGGGGGAAGGAACTAACATTGTTTGTCATGCAGGTGTTCAAACTGATGAAGTTCCCCCAGTCCAAATCAACCTAACTCCTCTGGAAGATGTTGTTCACTCACTCCAAGAGAAAAGTCTTCCTTCTCTCCAAGCTCAACTGAAGGATGTACAAGAGATTGTGCAAGAAGAAGTGGATTAGATGGTCATCCTCTCAGACCATGTGGATGAAATGATGGAGTCCACAACCAAATCACTTCAGAACCTGACCTTAAAGATTGAAGACTCTCAGCAGATGGTGCTGGATGTAGTAGAAGGTCAAAGTGTGCTGGTACTTGAAGGTCTGAAGAAGCTGGAACAGAGAGAGGAAGAGGCAAGAGCTCAATTCCTGAAAGACTCAGTAGACAATGTTTCTATTAACCTCAAGTCTTCTGTTGAGGCTTTCTCAGCTGACCTTATTAGGAAAGTTGAGGGGTTATGGAATCAGGAGATGATGGAATTTGAGGCAAAGCATGAAGAGCTGGGAGCCAAGCTGGGAGAGGTCCTGAAGAAGGCGGCAGAGAACTTCCCTACACAGGAAAAGACAAATGTACTTATTGATGAAAAGTTAGCTCAATTTGTGCAGTTTGGACAAACAGCTGGAGCAACCCTGGAAAGACTGGAGGACGAAGTTGACCATTGCTCCACTGAGTTGAAGGCCTTAGCTCATGATCAAATGAAGATCAACATTTATGTGGCTAAGTTTGGGATTAATGCCGGAAAGGGGGAAAAGAGGGTAAGTGCGAAGGACATGAAGGCGGATCCTAAAAATAAGATGTAAATTATCCTCGAAACCCCTAGAATTTGAGAGAGGCTAGCAAATCAAGAGCACATTGAAGAAGGCAGATGCTGAGGCTCAGAAGATTGCTGAAGCCAAGAAAGGAAAAGAGAAGACCCCATCTGAGGACTTATAAAAGTTCAAGGAAGCTCACATGAAGGAGAAACAAGAGAGAGCTGCTCAGAAGGGTGAACCAACCAAGAGGAAGGCCACTGACGTCCTCTCAGCGGAGGTAGCAAAGAAGACCAGACCTCAGGGAGGTTAGCTGCTAAGTCCACTGGCTCCACGGAGTCATCTGAAGCTCTTAAATCTGCCCCCACAAGAGTCACAGAGCTCACTGAGCTTATCAACGAGGCAAGAGGGATGAATGAGAGAGCACAAAAGTTAGCTGCTCAACAACAAGAGAGGAGGGACAAGGTGGTTGGGAAGATGGAAACAATAGCTGAGATGGCTGAGAGAAAAAGGAAGGAGAGGCTGACCACTTTTGATAAGACTACATCCAAGAAGTTCATAAACAGTTATCAAAGGTGGGCTGCTAAGCTAAAGAAAGACAAAATTACTCCTTCAATGGCCAAGTTCCCTCACCACGATTAGTGGGTACCCAAGAAACTAAATGATTCATGGGAAACTGCAAAAGGGGAGTTTGTTTATTCCTACTATGTCAGTGGTGAATTGAGAAGGGACAATGTGCAAGAAGTGTTCAGCTCATGGATGTTTGAAGTATATCCAAAGCTCTTCCCTGCCATCATTGAAGCCTGGAATGATAGATTCCCTGATCTTGCTTTGAAGGCTCCTGAGCCAATCACCTACTGGCCTCCTCAAGATGCCACTGGAGCAGTTGACAGAGATTGTATCACAGAAGAATGGGTGTCTTTGTGCGAGCAATTAGGTCTCAAGGGTCACTCAAAAGAAGTCATGGAGAGGAAGAATGACCTGAAGATCCGAGTCTTCAAACAATATGGACTTGAACCTCTATTTGAGTCCATCTAAGGAGTTAAGTGTTTTTATTGGGCATCTGTTTATAAGTCCCAGCTGATCTTGTTTTGAATCTTTTCAGTGGGTGTTTTGTAATATGTACTCAGTATTCTTAATGAAAACTCTACTGTTTTGCCCAAGATAATATCTCATTATCATTTAGGCTTATGTACTTGAATGTTTTTACTTACAAAATCCTTGAACTTTTATGTCATCTGAAGAACCTTATCTGAAAGAAGATATGTAATAAGATAGGTTCCGGCATAATCAAAAAGGGAATAATTGTTGGGAAATTGTATAGACTTAAGTTTTGATTAAGATGCCAAAATGTTCCTCCTAAGTTGTTTGTAAGTAAAATATTCAGTAGAGTTAGAATTTAGTTAAGCAGTTCTAAATGTTAAGAACTGGAGTGCAGTTACAAATTTCTAGAGTGTATTGAAGAATGAAGTCTGCTGAAGACAAAGTCTGCTGAAGACGAAGTCTACTGAAGACAAGTGATCTGAGAAAGTAGTCTAAGTCTTGAATGTTTTCTAAGTACATTCTCACTAAGACTAAAACCATTAGGAGAGGACCAAGGTCCACTGATGAGAACTAACAAAGCTCATTAAATGCTAAACACATTAAAATCTTTTAGTTAATCTGGTTGGAACAAGGCAAAACGAATTTCAGTGAAGATCACAATAAATGAAGGAATAAGAAGGTTCTCTCAGAGGAGTTCCACCTTAAAGCAAGACAAGAATCTGGGCAAGCAGACTGAAGGTCCAATGAGAAGATGACACGTCAGTGTACTTTACTGACAGCCAACCGGCCCCAGACTGACAAGTACCAAAAGTCGTTCCCTAGCAATCTACAGAAAGTTAGGTGAACAAGCATGGTCTTTCAACCGTTTCTTGATAAGACTTAAAACTTCAAATAGAGCCGTTTGAACCAATCAGATACAAGAAGACTTACTTGAGAAGATTCAAATCCAACGGGAAGATTTTCAAGGAAGCATATAAATACAGAAGGACGTGCTCATTTCTATGCACGGGAAACTCACAAGATTAAAGTTATCTCTACATTCATAACCTTCAAGAAGCACTCAAAATTATCTTTGTTTCCCAAATGTTTCAAATCAGTAGAGAACATAACAAACCTTCTGTAACCAAGCTTAAAAGCTATATCCAAACCTTAGAAAGAGATAATCCATCCTAAGCCTTGAGCTAAACTGTAAGGATTATCTCACAACAGTTGGAACCAAAACCCTACTCAAAACCCTACTCAGTTGTTAGGTTGAGAGTTAGTGTTAAGTGGTGTTAGTAAGCTGATTATTTGTATCAGTCTGAAAGCTGGTTTGTTTTGGTAACTAGGACCTGGAATTATCCTAGTGATCAATCATCCTAAGAGAAGATTAATTGATCAGTGCACCTTGGCACTATAACACATGGAATTCCAAGTGAAAGGAATTCTCTTGTTTAATCAGGACAGTGGACGTAGGAGATTCATCTCTGAACCACTTTATATCTTGTGTACTTACTTTCTGCTATTTCCTTAGTGTGTGTTATCCACTCAAAGTTTATCAAGTAAAACGAGTTTTCCAAAGGGCTCACTAATCCGCACTTGAAAGCTAACTAGATAGTAGTTCAACTGAAAGTCTTGAGCTTTCAGTGGAGGTATTATCTCAGTAAGCTTTCACAAGTAATTCTCAGCAGACTTAAAGTCCACTGATGAGTTACTCTCTGAAGTAACCTGATAAGTTTTAAAGAAGTTTTAATTTGTAACCACAGATGTATTCCCCCCACATACACCTGTTTACTCGTTTCGGGACCAACAGTTATACAGATTCTGACTTTGCTGGCTACAAAGTTGACATGATGAGTAAAAGTGGAATTTGTCAATTTATTGGACAAAGATTAGTTTTTTGGCACAGCAAGAAATAGAATTTTATTGAACTATTTGTTGGTGATCGGTTATAATCACGTGGATTAGTAGCTATTTTTAACCGATTTTGGGATCACCAAACAAGATCGTGTGATTGATTACCACCGTAAATGGTAAATTCAAGAGTTCGGATAGTAAAATCGTAAATACGAGTATTGAATTCGTATTATTTCATTTGTGTGCATTTTTAGGTGTAAGAGTGTGTGTATTGGAGTGTTTGTGAATTTGAACTTGAATTTTATTGCAGGAGAACAACTTATTTATACTAACCACCAAATAGGTGGTGTACATGACTATTGGACTACCAAGCTCGCATGCTTGACATGTGTCCTTTTAACCATGTTTAACCTTATCTAGGCTGAAACTTAATTACAAAGTCTTGTATTTGACCTTATATATGTTTCATAATTGTTCGTCATGGTTTGCTTGGTCCAATTCTTGTATGTCTTCTGTTGAAGTTGTTCGCCCCTTGATTGGGTGGTTCACAAGTTGTTCGCTCGTGTGTTCATTATAAGTGTGCCTCTGGACTTGTAATGTTTGATCGTCAAGAATCTGGTTGATCTGATAGGCTGACAGGTGTCATACACTCCATAAACTGATAAGCGCACAACCTTTTGGTATTGTTGTTCGTCACCCGTGACCTGGCATAGGGTTCATATTCGGCCTCGGGTCTAGGACCTATTCGCCAGAAAGCTGTTCGTCTAGGAGGTTGATCGTTATATAATATACTTTCCGAATTGATTTATGCGCACCTTTTTTATTATCACTTGCTGGTCGTTTCTGGCTTAGTTGTTTTGCTTTATAATCCTCATCTTGGCCCTAATCCTTGCTCGCATAAACGTCATTATTATTTGCCTATAAAAAATTGCCCCCTATCCTGACCAGATGTTGCCGTGGATGAGCAACTTTGTGCCGAGCAACTGCGTCAGGATATCATCTTAGTGATGGAATATGACGAATTAGTTTTGTTTTGGATGAGCAATTTTGGGAGCGTTGTTTCACCTTCCGAGGTATGGGGAGTCATTCAAGGGTGGCGTGGATGGCATGATTAAGCGCTACCCACGCGCGGGCAAGATCGAGGCCACGCACCCCCAAAATTGCATGTAGACTCCTTAACTTTCAAACTTGCTCGGAAATGACCCCGTCTTTATGACCCCGTCTTTTCACGTTTTGACCCCGGGATTTTTAGGAAATAACGAGTTTTACCCCCTTTTTTTACTTGGATATAAAACGAGTGGGAAATGAAATTTTTTTCCACTCTTTACTCTTAGTTACAGAAATTCCAGCAATAACTTCCATCTCCGGTGATCCAAAAACTTTTCCGGCGTGGCACTTTAGTTTTTTCTTTGAGGTATTTAAATTTGTGTTACACTTTCATTCTTACTATTTCTTTCGTTTCATTTATTTTTTCTTTTGAAACCCCACTCTGCCATCACCGCGTGAAACTGCCGCCGTTACTCTGAAATTTCCCACCAGAATTCATCAATTTCCCCCAGCATTTTCAAAATCAGCCCTCACCCTTCCAAAATCTATGTCCTCCCACTTGAGTAACCACGACTCTGTGGATAATTTGGACCCCCTCTTCCCGATCGTGGCATACGGAGATCAACCACCCTTCGAAGTCTCATCGGGGATGCATCCCAACATTGATTCAGTGGTTCGATCAGTGGAGGACACAGGTGCTCGCCCATCTGGCGAAGAGATTGTGGTGGTTGCGAGTAGAAATTTAGACGAGGAGTCTTCTTCAAGCTTTGCATCCGAGGAGGAATTGGATCCCAAATTCGACGAGCTAACTCAAGAATTTTTTTTAGGGGATTGAGTTCCCAAACCCTAGAATGCTTGAAGATGAGATCCCTTCCGGAGTTGCTCACCCATTTGAATGGCGAGCATATGCTGCTGAGTACGGGAACAAATTTCCTCCCCTTGAACGACAAGTGCTGGATTCGGAGAGGACTGAATATCAGGCGAGCAGGATAAGAAGTGTTATTCGCAAGGACGAGCTCGTCTTAATCCGAAAGATGTATCAAATTCCCTATGACATCCCTATGTGGGCTCCAAAAAAGAAGGAAAGAGTTGATCGCCCACCACCCAGTTGTACGGTGATCAATGTAGACACCCTGGTCGCAGGCCTGAGATTGCCCCTACCCCCTGTTGTTAGTCGATTCTTGGAGGTGATCAACCTTGCCATCACCCAAATTACACCAATTGGGTAGATGAACTTGCTCGGCGCTATAGGGTTGTTCGCTCTGGAGGGGTACGTTGACAGGCGAGCATCTTCCAACCCACACGGTGGTGTTGGGTGCATAAATTCACTACTAAAAATACCCCTCTGTAGTAACGCTTTTTAAATGACCCTTTTAAGTAAGGGTCATAATAATTTCTATATGCTGACGGTTCTCTAATTCAAGCAAATTTGGTGACGTCTATAGTTTTCGGCCCATACCATATTATTCATAATTTTATTTTTATTAAATTAACTAAATATATGGTGACGCGGCCCATATCATGTAAAAGAATTTCACTCCTGCACGCCTTATCTGCGGACTTTTTCTAAATTTTCGTCGCGCCAATTAATTAATGGTAAACCCTAGAATTGTTTACTGCGGCAGTTTCATCTCAGCGCTGAAATCATCTCTCACGGGAGCCCTAGAATCCTTTAACTTGGGGTCGAGTTCTACTTTCTCTGAAGCAAGCAACAAGTTTTGTCCCTGTCCCAATTCTAATTGCTTTGATAATTTTACGAATTTATTTATTTTTTCAACTATGGTATCATCTCATTTTGATTAATTTCATCTTGCTTCTGATTAATTTCATCTCTGTTTCGTATGGGTTCATCTTTTTTCTTATTTGATAATTTTTCTCATAAATCGTTGATATGAATTTTGGCATTGAATTCCCTTTTTAGCTGATGGTAATCAGTTTCTGATGAATTCTGCCTGTAATTCTATCACCGATTGCGAAAAAATTATCAACGTATGGGCTAATTGTAGCGGAAAAAAATCATCAGTAACTAGGTTATTTTCGCCAACAATTTTCTATCAGCGTTGAATTCTTTTTTATTTTATTCGAATTTTAATGAATGGGATAATAAACTGGATGATGCATACTCTCCCTTTAGTAGAAATATTATTAAATTTGTTGTGAAAGTACTATTAGAGCTACTTAGATATTGACGGAGGCAGAAACTCAGCGTGGAAGACAAACAAAATTGTTAATTTATTAGATTAACACAGCGAACTGTTTCTCTTGAATTGAATTATCACTTTTATTTCAACCTTGATAAGTGATATGTTTCTTCGTTTGAAGGGTCTTTCTTCAAATCGATTGCAACCTTGCTACTAAAGTTGGTGTTTGAATATCTCTCACCATTTATGAAGCTTCTGTATCTCCTCCTTTAGTTATAAGCTCTTATTTTTATTTATAAAAGTGTTTAACTACAATTATTTATACTTCTGAAAGGATGTCAAATTTAACTACACATATCTCTTACTAATCATTTTTTCCTTGGATTATTGTTGTTAATTAATGATTTTGTTCTAGTTGTTTCATCTTTAGACTTATAAGTAAAGCTGGGTAGTTATTTGTGGTTGTTACAATTATAAGTATGCTGGTTTCCGGAAGAGAAGAAACACCAGGAGGAGTTTTGGGAGTTCAGAGAACTTATTTAAGATTTAGAAAGAATGTTGCCTGTGGATCTTTCCCTGCCTCAATTGATTTTTTTTTATTCATGTGATATCTGGTCAAGCTACAAGAATGCTCATTGGAAAATATATAATGTTTCAAGTTAAGTTCATATGTGTGAGAAATTATCCTCTTGGTTTAATGGCCATATTTAGTTACCCATAAGTTTCTGAACTTCAGTTCGGAAAGATGTTCTCCTTTTTAAAGATATAATTTTTCTTGGAATTTCTATGGTGTTTGAACTTTATTTATCCTTTTTAGAAAAGATGTAATTTTTCTTGGAATTTGAAATGATGTTTGCAGGTATACTACTGATGAAGCATATAATTTCTACTATTTCTACTAGGATTTTTTTTTTCATGTTCTTTTCCCAAGATAAATAAATTGGACTTTTTATTGTCACAGTACTTGTGTTGTATATACTTAGTCTTAAGCCTCATTCCCATTAATAGATCTTCATATTCTAATTTATTCTTCTTATCATTATGTGTCGAGTGGTTTGTATACATCGCTGCTGCCGGCTATGGTGTGCTAAATCATTGGCGACAAGGATATTTTGAGGAAAGGTATTTGCCATATACTTCAACTAATTTGTATTGAATTTGGGTTGTGGAGTACCCTTTTCAATAAAAAGAGAATCTTTGATTTTTTATGATACTTAGATTGAACTTCTTCATTCAATGATTAGACAAAATGTTAAGGGAATTTTTCAAAATTATATTTTCTAATTGGAGTTTCCTTATTATTTCATACACAGGCGTTAAATACAACGGTATAGAGATTACAGTACAGTGGCGGGGATGTGGTCTGATTTGGCTCAAAAAATGACAACAAAATATTGTGGTTTATTGTAATCTTGACATTTTTTTGGGCATCTTTTGGATGTGTAAACGTCGAGTATAGTTGAATTTACACATGAATTTGTAATGTTTTTAAACTTTATGATGATTGGTTTGTATTATAGAAATTTTATTGTATAAGAATTACTTGATGATTTGTTGGTATTTAATAATAATTTGAAAATTATTATTTCAGCTTATTAGAGAAAAAAAAGGTTTGTGACCACAATTTTAAATCATGGATCAATGAATGGAGGGGGGGGGGGGGGGGGATATATACCTTCATGTGACGCAACAAAGCATCATGAACAGTGTTTATCGTTACACATGATGGTGCCATAATAAATTCAGTTTGTGACACATCTAAGTGTCATTAAACCAGGTGGTTAAGTTAGTTATATACTTTCACGTGACATGAGAAAGCGTCACTATAGCATATCGATGTGACATCAATTAGTGTCACCAAATAGTGTTACTAAAGAAAATCAATATGACGGGTACAAGCGTCAGAATATAGATTGGTAGTGACGCTTCCAAGCGTCGCAATAACAAGCCATTGAAACGCCAAATCAGGTGACGCTTGGCCAATGCGCCACTATACAAAAAAGCGTCACTGAAAATTGCTTTTAATGACACTTTTGAGCGTCACTAAAGACAATTTTTCTTGTAGTGATTCCCCCGCATCATATAGAAAAATTAAACGTAAATTTGCTTTCTTTCATTTTTGAATTAAATTATTCTAATTTAACTCATCATGTTTGCTCGCAGGTCCTCGATTGCTCCAGTGGAACACCGAAGAGGAAGAGATTGACTCGGAGTTCCTCTTTACTTCCTGTTTGGTCGCCCTTCGGAACAAGGCGAACAGGACCATCCAGCACGTGAACGAGGAGAGGTGCCAGAAAGCTGCTTGACTCTTCACTTATCCTCACCACCTTGAGGCCCAAGTTGAGGTGCCCCCAGGTATATAAAAAATTTCCAACTTTCAAGGGCAAACTTGTTCGTCAATAATATCTTTTCTCAATACTTGCTCGCTTAATATACTTTTTCTTCTATTTTCTTTTTTTTAGTCGAGCAAGTCACTATCGCGGTTCCCTCCTGGTTTGGCCTCTTAGAGCAGAGGGTTCACGAGATACCGCCACCAAAAGGGAGAAAAATCAAAGGAGATTCGCCCTCCAAAGTCCTGGCGATGACGAACAAGCCTTCAGGGGCTCCAGTTGTTCGGGAAACCGCCCCTCCTCCGAGTGCCTCACCACCATCTCCCCATGGAGCAAAACGGTTGAAAAGGGGAGATGGGACCCCTATGTCACAAGCTGCCCCGGCTGGCAATAAGAGGAAAGACAAGGTGGGAGAGAGTTCTGCTCGCACCCCCTATGAAGAAGCTGCTTGCCACACCTCCATTGAACCGGTGGAGCGTGCGAACAATGCGGGCAAGGATAGGCCCCAAAAGGGCCGGAAGATATCACCTATCTTGGTTGGGATGCTAAAAAATTTACCGAGTAAGTTTATGCCATAACTTGATATTCAGGCTTTTACAAATTCACTCTTCCAAAAAATTAAGTATAACTTGTATTCTTGTTCGCAAATATCGGGAGAAAGATCATCTAGGGCGAGCAAACGCTGTTCACCAGTATGCCTGCTCTAAAACCCCTGTCAACATACGGGAAATTCCAGGCGAACACGTTCGTCGTGCCACCGAGTTGATCGCCCGTTCATGGTCGAGGCCTTTGGACAAGATCATATCACTACAAGGAGTGGCGGACAACTTTCACTTCTCGATGATGCAAGCCGCCAATTCCCTTGTAATTGCTCAAAAAGGGATGACCCAGTTGGCCGAGCTCGAGGATGCTGCTTGCCGATATGCAACATCTGCTCGGTAATTGACTGAAGAGAAAGATGGCCTGGTTGGCCAGTACGAGGCCAAGATTGCTCGTCTTAACAACCAGCTAAATCTCGCCGACGACATCGAGAAGAAACATGTTGAAGACTATCAAGTGTTTTCAGCCGAGCTTAAGAATAAGAATGCTGAGCTCGAGAGGGAGAAGAAAGAGAAAGCTGTCGCCGAGTAAAAACTGGCAGAGTCTGAAGCAGAGGTTGCTCGCCTCAAAGAGATGATGGAGAGGGCATACACCCCAGAGAAGTTTGAGGCTGAGTTACAAGTCCGGACCGGTTCTTTCTTGAACTTGGGGTATATTTGTGCTTATGCTGACTGCATTCGTGCAGTTAGTTTGTACGACAAACCCAAGATTGTGGAGGATATAGGGAAGGACTTGGTCGAGTTTATCGAACACTATCCCCCTCCCAACGGAATTGAACTCCAACTTGGAGACATGGAAGATTATGGGATCAAGATCGATAAATGTGATCCCAGCATCGTTCCTACCCGCCCTCCTGCTGCTAAGGAAGATGGGGATGGCGAGCAAAATGGGGATAACGAACAGACTGCTGAAGAGAGAGAGCAGCAAGCGGCTGATGACTTGGTTGCCAATATGATAGTGGACCCCCCTGCCGATCAGCCTCAAGACTCACCCCAAGGCGAGCAGAGACAAGAGTTGGACTTAGAATCTTTTGCTATAACCTCTTGTAATAGTTGCTCGTCAATCTTTTGTAGCAGTTCATCTTTTTTTTCCAAACTTTTTATACTATTTTTGGGGCTTAAAGCATTTACATTAATGAAAATGTCTTTTATTTGCTCGTCTTCTTGCATATGTTAATTGTTTTTTCATTTTATTCAATGTTTGCAATTATAACACATGACTTTGGGCTTTGTTCAATTTGAACTTTGCCTTTAATAATAGAATAAGGGTTTAGCCTTAGGTTATGCTCGTCTTAGAAAACGAACAACCTTGCAATGGCCTGGATTCTTGAACCATGATTTATACCTCGAGCTTAGACTTCTTCTTTGAACGAACAACTAAATTTACATCAAGAAAGTGTACAAGTGTCAAAAGTTGTTCATCATTAACATATGTACTCCGATGAACAACTCTGAATATTTTACCAAACTAACTAATGCAAAATAGTTGCTCGCAATAAAAAATTTAAAGCACCAGCTATACAATGTGCCGAGCAACTTTTTATCCTAAACTTAGCAAAATTATCAAAAAACTAGGCAAGATTTTTGGTTCACTTGCCCCTGTAGACTCTTGCTCGCCCATAGGTTGAACTTGTTCGTCTTATTGATAGTACTTTTTCAGATGTGCAGCATTCCAGGAGTATTGGGCCGGGTTGCCTTCCATGTCTTCGATGTCGTATACACCATTAAGGAATTTGTCCGTTATACGATATGGGCCCTCCCAAGTCGGTCCCAATACACCTGGAGGTTGGGCGAGCAACTTTCTTAGAACCAAATCTCCAACTCTTAATTCCCTGATTTTGACATGGGAATTAGAATAACGCTCTGCTTACTGCTTATATGTAGCATTTCTTAGCTCGACATTTAATCTTTTTTCTCCGAGCAGATCCATTTCAGTAGCTAAAGCAGAGTTGTTCACTTGTTCATCAAAGTTGGTAGTCATGATTGTATTGGTTTTTAGCTCAATTGGGATAACAAACTCCGTTCTAAAAGCCATTGCAAAAGGTGTTTCTCCGGTGCTAGACCTGGGAGAAACTCTGTATGCCCATAAGACTTCCGGGAGCTCTTCAGACCAATTTCCTTTGCTCTCCGTCAATTATATTTTTAAAGTATGCTTGATAATCTTGTTGACGGCTTCAACTTGTCCATTGGACTAGGGATGATAGGGAGTAGAATAATGTTTTCTAATCCCCCACTTTGTACAGAAGTCTCTCAACTCTTTTCCATCAAACTGCGGACCATTGTCTGTCACAATTGTTTGTGGAACTCCAAAACGACAGACAATGTTCTTCCATATGAAGTTGATCATCTTATGTTGTGTGATCTTCACCATAGCCTCTGCTTCTGCCCATTTTGTATAATAATCTACCGCCACAACGACAAATCGAACATTTCCAACTCCTGTTGGGAAAGGACCGATAATGTCCATTCCCCATCTTGCCAATGACTAAGGGCTATAAACCAAAACGAGCTCCTAAGCCGGGGTGTGAATGTTTGGGGCAAATATCTGACATCGATGATAGGTTTTTGTCATCTTGATTGCGTCCTGATGTAAAGTCGGCCAATAATAACCTTATCTGATAGTCATGTATGCCAAGGACTGCCCCTAGTGTGATTTCCACATACACCGGCATGTATCTCTTCGAGTATTGCTCGTCCTTGCCCCCTAGGTAAGCATTTGAGGAGTGAGATTGATATTCCCCTTTTGTAAAGTTGCTCGCCTACCAGAGTGTATCTGGCGGCTCGCTTAACTAGCTTAGCAGCTTCAAAAGAGTTGTTTTATTTTTCCCCACTCTTCAAGTATTTGACAATTTCTATTCTCCAATCTGCTAGTTTGCTCATCTAGCTAATTAACATTATAGCTTGTCGTTGATGGGTTGTTCATCTTTGTTATAACTATGTCCGCCAATTCTGCTGGACCTTCACTTGTTGCTAATCGAGCTTACGCATCTGCTTAAGTGTTGCTCGTCCTTGTAACTTGTTCAATGAAAACTTGATCTAACAAGGACATCAGGTGAGCAACTATTCGTTGGTATTCGACCATATGGTCATCCTTTACTTCGTATTCACCTCGGACTTGGTTCACAATCAATTGTGAGTTGCCAAATATTTGTATACGCCTGACACCTACCGCAAGGGATAGGTGGAGACTAGCAATAAGAGCTTCATATTCAGCCTCGTTGTTAGTCGCCATGAAAACAGATCTAATGGCCGAGGTAAAAACGTGTCTGTCGGGGCTAATGAGAACTTACACCTGCCCCTGAGGCTATGTTGGTGGATGATCTGTCGACATAGAGATGCCATGGTTGATCAAGTCCTCTCGTCGGATCTTGGGGAAAATTTAGCTCGATAGTAAAATCGGTTGGTGCTTGTCCCTTGATTGTTGTTCAAGGAGCATAGGTTACTCCAAATTGGCTGATCTCTAGTGCCCATCTTAATAGACGACCGGCTATGTCCGGGCGGTTTAGAATTTGTCTGAGTGGAAAAGTTGTTAGTACTTCGACTTGATGGTCAAAGAAGTACGGTCTTAACTTTCTCACACTCATGACAAGAGCATACACTAGCTTTTCAGTTGGTGAATACTTAATTTCTGCTTCATGCAAAGCTTGGCTGATGTAATAGATTGGTTGATGGAATTTGCCATCTGCTCGTACCAATACAGAGCTGATCATCACTTCAGATGATGCCAGATATAAATAGAGCTTTTCACCTGAGACGGGCTTTGATAGAATCTTTACATCTCCCAGGTAATCTTTAAGTTGTTCGAATGCTCTCTGGCAGTTATTCGTCCATGTGAACTTTTCTTTTTTGATAGCTTCAAAGAATGGACGACATTTATCTCCCGATCGGGATATGAACCTGTTCAGAGCTGTTATGCAACCTGTTAGTCTTTGAAATTCTTTTACTGAACGAGGAGGTTGCATATCCACGATAGCCTTTACTTTTGTTGGGTTGGCTTCAATTCCCTGCTGGCTAACAAGATGGCCCAGGAACTTCCCCGAATGTAATCCCAAGTTACTTTTCTTTGGATTCAGCTTCATGTTGTAATTTCGGAGGATATCAAACACCTGGGCTAAGTGTTGAAGATGATCTTTCCTGGGGCTCTTAACCATAATGTCATCAACGTAGACCTCCATTGTATCCCCAATCTGTTCGTCAAACATCTTGTTCACCAGCCTTTGATAAGTTGCTCCCACATTGATGAGGCCGAATGGCATCCTTTTTCATCATAACAAGTTTTTATTTGTGTTAAAAGCTTTATTTTCTTGGTCGTTGGGATGCATCGGGATTTGATGGTAACCAGCAAATGCGTCCATGAATGTTAGCATCTCGTGGCCTGCACTGTTGTGCACCAATTGGTCGATGTGCGGGAGAGGAAAATTGTCCTTCGGGCATGCTGCATTTAGATTTGTAAAGTCCATGCATAGCCTCCAAGTTCCATTTGGTTTCCGCACAAGAGTTGGTTTCGCCACCCATTGAGTGCAAAGTGCTTGCCGAATCAAATCATTATCTAGCAACTTTTTCACCTTTTCATTAAGAGTTTGATATTTATCTGGGCCATATTTTCGCCTCTTATGATGGATCGACTTTCTTGTCTGATTAATATTGAGTCGGTGGCAAGCATGTTTTGGATATATTCCCACCATGTCTGCATGAGACCATGCAAAAACATCTAGATTTGCCTTGAGGAATCCATTCATTCGGGATCTGTAAGGCTCAGGGAACTCAGATCCTATGTATAGTTCTAGATCCTCATTTTCGGGATTAACTTTAAAGGCTTCCAGTTCTTCGACTGGAGCTTCTCGTCTTTTTTGTCCCTTCCAATGAGGATCAATCACAGATCCCTCAAGGTCGATATCATTTTCGATGTCCATTGGGTCTGCTTCCAGGCGGGGTTCAAGATCATCTACTCGTCTTTGCTCATCATTGCTTATCGGGTTATGGCCCTCCAAGTTACTGACAGCAAGCTGCTCGTCACCACTTGGACGTTGTTCGTCAGGTGAAGGTTTTTCCTTGGTAGCAATGAGTTGCTCGCCCAAATGTTATTCGTCAATGGGGAGGAGTTGTTCGTCCAATTCCATACGGTCTTCCTCAGTCTCCATTACGTCCTTCAGTATTGATGGTTCATCAATGGGGTAACTGGTGGTGGCTTCCATCATGGAGACCCGTCCTTTATTTTATTGCATTTGTAGGAGACATTCATGAGCTTTTTCTTTGGTCTCCCTTTACTGAACCAGCTCCACTTGTTGTTGGGAACTTTACGCAATAATAGTAAGTTGAACATGCAGCTTTGAATTCATTCAAAAAGGGACGACCAAGGAACCCATTATAAGTTGACTCTTGATCTACAAGCAAGAAATCCACCATTCTTGTTATATTTTTCTCGGGTTCCCCAGTCGATACAAGTTGTACTGACAACCTAATTATTCCCAAAGGGACTGTTACAACATTGCCGAAGCCTAGAATTTGATGATTTGAATCTTCGATGTAGCTTGAATAATCTCCCTATTGGTCGATCGTCTTTTTAAAGAGGATGTTGGTATAGGCTCCGGTGTCTACCAACAATCGATGCACCCTGGTTCCCATTATCTTGGCGCAGATTACAAGAGAATCATTATGGGGGGTCAATATTTCATCTAAGTCTTTTTCTGTAAAGATCAAATCCAATGTTTGTAGGAAGGATGGATTAACTCCCATTTCCTGTACATGTGCTATTGCTCGTAATTTTGTTTTTCTTTTACGGTTTGATATTGGGGGTCGTCCATCAGAACATCCTCCCGCAGGTCCGGATTGCTCTATCATGTATACATCTTCTACCTGGCGAGCAGCAATGGCAGGGGCTGGTCACCCGGGCTTGTTATTTCTTGGTGGTTGATCATCTTTCTCATCCTCTGAGCTGTTCTCACGCCCTCTTTTTCAGGTTATCTTTTGACGAAGTCGGAGAGTTTGTCTTCTTCATAAAACCACCAAAGTTGTTTTAGCAATTCTCGACACTCACTAGTAAAGTGCCTCATACTTTAATGGTAGGCACAATACTTGTTTGGGTTGAGTTTGCCAGTCTCTTAACGAATCTTCCGGGGATGGGTGAGGAACTCCTTATCTCTCACATTGTTATACACAGTGTCAATTGATACTGTTAGCACTTGATTTAATTTTTCCTTCAGTCCCATCCCTTCGTTAAATGCCTTCATGTTTTTTGGGACTCGATAGCCGGTTCCACCGGATTTCTTGTTATTCTCCTTCTGATCAGTGTTGGTGGTTTTATTATCCACCAAGTTTGCTTGCAAAGCTTCGTGCATGGAGATAAAGATGTCGGCATAATTCTGGAATTCAGCATAACTCTTCGGGCACTTCAGACGTACCTCTTTCCACAAGTCGGAATATTTCCTCAACCCGACCATGACTGTAACAATCTTTGTATCCTCACTAACCGATTCCCCCTCCAATAGTACTTTATCAAACCTTTCCATGAAAGCCCGATCCGATTCATCGTTATTTTGTTTTAAATCTGATAACCGATGTTTCTGGGAAAGATACGTCCTCTAGTCAAAAAATGAGAGAGGAACTCTTGGCTAAGCTGAGGAAATGAGTGAATCGATGTTGGTGGCATTGCAGAAAACCACTTGTGCACTTTGTCCCCCAAAGTTAGGGAAAAATTCCAGCATTGAGTAGCATCGCTTGCCCCCACAGAGATCATATAGTCTGAATACTTTGTTAGATGAATTCGGGGATTAGTAATTCCTTCATATTGTATGCTCGCCGGAAATTGTATTTTCATCTGGATTGGGGCCTTCAAAATGATTGAAGATAATGGAGAGGTTGGCATTCTGGTCGCCCCAATCCCTCTTTGCAGGTCAAGTTGTCCTTGCATGCTCTCCATGACTTTTCTCAAGCTTGACAACTCATCAAGAGATGCCCCCTGACTCGGAGGCTGTTCGGCGAGCAAGGATGCATGTCCTTCTGCTCGTCGCAGTCCCTCACTTAGAGGGGGAATCTCCTGAGGCTGCTTCCTAGGGTTACTCGCCGCATTTAGCCCTAGGCGCCCAAAGGTAGACCTAGTCAATCTTTCATGTACTGATGGGCGTATTTGCTTGCAAGCTGTTCGCCCGGCCCCTGCCCCTAGGCGAGCAACTTCTGGTTGATGTTGGGGTCGGCACAGTCTGTCCTGTGCACTAGGATGAGATGTCCCATGGCTAGACATAGTTGTTCACCCGTGGGCAGATTCAGCTTGACCCTCCATTTGATCCACCATCTTAGCTTTGTCCTTGTCTCTTTGATTCTGGGCGTTATTAACCTCATGTTGCTCGCCCCGAGCAGATCTAGCTCTCACTACTTCAAGTGGTCGAGACTTAGACCTTGCTTGTGAAGGTCTAGGCTATTCTTGTTGTTTCTGGATGGCTTGAAGAGCAGCAATAGTTTTGGCTAGTTCATTGGGATTGCTAGCCAATGTCTCTAATTCTGGAGGCATTATGTGGGTTGCTGCTGAGAGACGAGCCATGTTCTCATGCCGTGTTTCCCAGTCCTGATGACCAGCAAATGAGGCTCGAGTTAGGGAGACCCTCATTGAGGGATGTGAAACTTGAGTTTCTTTGGATTGAGGCATCTTGATTTGAATTATCTTCTCAATCTTTGAACCTTCAAATTTGAATTTGAAGAACACCAAGAACACTTTTGTTTGAATCTTCAAGGATTTCTCAAGGATTTCTTCAAATCTTCAAGTTTTAAACTTGAAGTTCTTGACAATCACACTTAACCGGAGGTTCAAACCCTCCTTCTAGTGCCAAATTGTTAGTGATCGGTTCTAATCGCGTGGATTAATGGTTGTTTTTAACCGGTTTTGGGATAACCAAACAAGATCATGTGATTGATTACCAACGTAAATGGTAAATTCGAGAGTTCGGATAGTAAAATCGTAAATACGAGTATTGAATTCCTATTTATTTTGTGTGTGTGCATATTTAGATATAAGCGTGTGTGTGTTGGAGTGTTTGTGAATTTGAACTTAAATTTTATTGCAGGAGAACAACTTATTTATACTAACCACCAAGTAGGTGGTGTACATGACTCTTGGACTACCAAGCTTGCATGCTTGACATGTGTCCTTTTGACCATGTTTGACCTTATCTAGGCTGAAACTTAATTAAAAAGTCTTATATTTGACCTTATCTCGGTTTCATAGTTGTTCGCCATGGTTTGCTTGGTCCAATTCTTGTATGTCTTATGATGAAGTTGTTCGCCCCTTGATTGGGTGGTTCACAAGTTGTTCGCTCGTGTGTTCATTATAGGTATGCCTCTGGACTTGTAATGTTTGATCGTCAAGAATCTAGTCGATCTGATAGGCTGACAGGTGTCTTACACTCCGTAAACTGATAAGCGCACAACCTTTTGGTATTTGTTGGGACATGGTCAATTTTGATTAAGATCCCAAAGCCCCTGAAAAGATGATTTGCCTTAGTTTGTCTTTATCAGGCTAGTCTTGGTTAGGATTTATACTTAGTCATTTTACACTTCACAGGTACTCAGTAAGAGGAGTACTTACTGATGACAATCAAGACAAGAGCCTGAAGACAAAGCTTACCATCCTGAACTTATGGCAGTCTTCTAAGCTGGCTGAGTAAGTGTCAGTGATGAAGAGTATGACCCTGAGGTCATTACTAACTCAGTCCTAAAGGAAACAGGATGATACTGAGTTTATGGGAGGACTTGGAGTAGAGCCAAGCAATGCAAAAGGAATGTTAGCGTCAGGATAAGACCGTTATGCTCGAGACAAAAAGAACTTAATAAGAAAAGCCTGAAGCCTAGGAATAAGTTCTGACATTCTCACCAACCTGATGACGTGGACCAATCTGGGAAGGACACGCACGTACGGAACCTGACAGAAAACTGACTTTAGACTGAATATTCAACGGGCAAGCATTTAATGTGCATTTAATGCAACTACCTAATTCCATGCAAAGGACAGCTGCTGTATGAAGATATGTCCGTTTGAATCACTCTACATAGATGACAAGAAAGGTTATCTCTCCAACAAATAGTTTTTCAAATCACCTATAAATACAGAAGGTCTTGAACCCATTCAAGGTTACGGGAAATTTCCAAGCCAGAAATTACTCAAACTCTCAAGCTCTCAAAGCATTCAGTCTTTAAAAGAAGCACTCGAAACCATCTAAATTTCCCAAGTGTTTCTTAGCTATTGAGAGTTATTCTGTATTCCAAAGAGCAATCTAGCATTATCTTAAGCTTAGAGAGATTATCCAATCCTTAGCATAGCTTTGCCTTGTAAGGATAGTCTCAACTTAGTTGGAATCCAAACTGAAACCAAAACCCTAAGTTAGGTTTGTTGGAAGTAAGTTGTTAGTGAGTTAGTAAGGAGTTTGTATAGGTCAGTGAGGTAGCTTATCTTGGTGCACCTTGGCACGTTAAAAACAAGAATCCCTTGAGGGGATTTCCTGTTAAATCAGGTCGTGGACGTAGGAGCTTGAGTCTCTGAACTACGTTAAACTCCCTGTGTTCTTACTGCTTTGATATTGTGCTTACTTGTTATATTAATTGTTCATTCATAAGCATTTGGTTTTATCAGGCTTGAACCAATCAGCCTGATCCTCAAAAAGAGCACTGCCCTACTAATCACTATTCTGAGTAAAGTAATCAAGTTTTCAAAAAGTAAACTAAACAAGACTTTAAACTATTAGGGCTCACGCATTTCCGCACTGAACTCGAATTGATAGTCAGCCAACTGACCCGCACTAAGTGTAGTCAGTGGGTAGATTATCAGCTCTGAGTTCTCTATCACTCTGAGTAAAAGGGACTCATCAAGGTTTTAAGTTGAAATTTTT